>CM067484.1:5384079-5401896 GCA_034552555.1 Semaprochilodus insignis | reverse complement strand
TGTTGAGGTAGAGGAAGTAGTGGTGAGGTAGAGGCAGTAGTGATGAGGTAGAGGCAGTAATGTTGATGTAGAGGCACTAGTGTTGGGGTAGAGGCAGTAATGTTGAGATAGAGGCAGTAGTGTTGGGTAGAGGCAGTAATGTTGAGGTAGAGGCAGTAGTGTTGAGGTAGAGGCAGTAGTGTTGGGGTAGAGGCAGTAATGTTGAGGTAGAGGCAGTAGTGTTGGGGTAGAGGCAGTATTGTTGAGGTATAGGCAGTAGTGTTGAGGTAGAGACAGTAATGCTGAGGTAGAGTCAGTAGTGTTGGGGTACAGGCAGTGATGTTGAGGTAGAGGCAGTAGTGTTGAGGTAGTGCAGCAGTATTAGTATATATGTATGAGGAAGAGTCTGTAGTGTATATCTGGCATATGAGTGACACCGGTGAACACTATGGAGGAACAGGAGTAACTATGGTCCAGCAGATGATGTGACTGGTCAGCTGTTTATGAAGGTGATGGCCTGAGGAAAGAAGCTGTTCCTGTGTCTAGTTGTCTTGGTATATGTTTCCACACACGGAACGAGACATTCACTGCACTGTACCACCTCTTCTCAATCTATGAATCCCGTCACTCACAACCTGCAGGTATTTATAGCCTCATCATCCCTGTGCAGCGTCATCTGCAGGAGCCTGAAGTTACTACCACCCTTAACACACAGCGTGACTAATTTGAGATTAGTTTATTTGTGTGGAAATGATGGACAGATTTAGTGTACAGAGAAAAACCCACACATCACCTTCTATGTTATTTCAATAAAGTAACCATTTTTGTTCGTTGTTTGGCAGCAGTACACCACTCCAATAAAATCTCTAGGTGGTACCTAGCCACCCCATTCTAACCGTTTTAGCTACGCCCCGAATAAATAATTGTACCGTCGCACCATTGGAAACAAATCTCAGGCATTTAGTCATAAGCCCTTAGATCAAAACATGTGTTGGTGTGGCAGGCTTTCCTTGATGCCTCCACAGGAAAAGGCGCATGACCTTCACACATGAAATGTCCATGGCTGTTTCATGGGTGAAGGCTGCATGTGTGGCTTCCTAACATTTAATTATTATACTATATATACCACAGCTTAAAGTCTCACCTGTCACTTAATGAGTGAAATCTAACCTGATTACACAGGAATTTCTATCTGTGCACTGTGTGCTCATGAATTTGCAATCCACACGTGAGTTCATACGTTATGGTCATATTTCTCACCGTTGACACGTGGTTAAAGAGTTGATGGGCCTCGGTAGGTGGAGAGGACGGGGGTTGAGGGGACTTCATTAAGGTGATGGACTGCTAAGGTTCTGACATGAGTGATGTGATCCTCCGTCTCTGCATGTTCATATATCTCCACTAGCTGACAGCTGCTTCCTTATTAAATATCTCTGCTCAGGTCAGACAGCCGGGCCTTTTCCCATCTTCCACCAAGCTGATGTTCATGCAATCTCTTTTGACACAATAAACCTGAAGCTTCTTAGCAGGCTGGCAAGTGATGCTGTCATAAAATTCAGCCTCAGTGAAAGTCATCGGTTGAGATTTAAGTCTTACTTTACTGCACGTGCTCCGGGGCTTAACCCATTTTCACATTAGCCATAAAGAGCAACGTCTTCTATTTTGGATGTACTTCAGTTTTTGCACTATACATTTTTTCTATAATGATGTGGAATAATCCCAATGATTTTTATTTTACTTCTACTGACTTTTATTCTACTTTCTAAATGGAATTAAGTAAATATCCTCTACAGGAAACACATATTTTTATTTTGTGCAAAAAAAAAAAAAAAACCAGTAACTAGAAAAGTGCATGTCCTAAAGGTGTCTAAAAATGAATAGGAGCGTATTGGAGGAACAAGGGATGAATAAACGACACATAGAGGAGTGCGGGTCAGCATGAACATAGATTAGAGTTTGGGGATCAGCCAATGTGTAATGGTGTCTGTTGGTTGAGAAGAAGTGGGCGTGCACTTTTCCATCCCATTCATTCTTAATTCAGAATGTAACGCTTATCCAAAACTTATGGTACACGGGATCAAACTGCCCACTGAACAGTGTCGATATCTTTAAAACCTGCAGAACGAGTTAGCAGAAAAAAATGTGTACCAAGAAGAAGTAGGAGATCTAGAGTCATCTAGAAAATCAAGAAATCATGAACAAAACAGGATCTTGTCTGGATTGTTGTCAACATTCCAAAAAAACATGTTTGTCATATTTTGTTTATATATTTTCATATATGTCTATATGTTTTTGACTGTGGCAGGTGTACATGATTTTCACCCCTCCCCTTTCGCCCCTCTTTCCTCACTAGCAGCTCACCACAACATTTCACAGACAGAGAGCCAACAGTGAGAGTGTTTACACGCATTTTATAACCTGATCACTTTAAAAAATCAGCATTCAGATAATGGAAATTTCCAGGTCTAAATGGGAAAGATCAGTTTTGTGATCATAATGTAAAAGTCAAACTTCATCTTTAAAACACTGGGCCACTTTAGTGGAAAATATGAACATACAATATCTAGAACAGGGGCTCTCAACCTTTTCCACCCGAAGGCCCATCTGATAATAACTACAAAGCATAGCGGCCCACCAGAAAACCAAAGTCAACTTTTAGAAACAATATTTTTTATTTTGTTAAAGAATAATTATGATATGTCCGAATTTAAACAAGGTAACTGTGAAAGGGCCCAAGATACCTCTCACTCAGTGGCTAACCAGCAGCTACGTTGTCTCAAACTGAAGATTTAGATTTGTACATGTGACATTAATATAAATGTATTAATACAACATTAATCTGATTATATATGACATTTTATGCCCACTACAAACTACTGCCTCTAACTGAGTATAGGCCCATGGACCACTAGAGGGTGCTTCACTTCGCAGCCCACACATTGAGAAACCCTGCACTAGAAGGTGAAGAATATTTAATAATATTCTAAAGATGATAATACACACTTTTATTTCATCTCATATTGATTAACGCTCTCATATTGATTAACGCTATACAGAATGCTGCTGCTAGATTACTTGCTAGGTCTAGTAAATGGTCCCATATAACTCCTGTGCTAAAATCTCTTCACTGGCTTCAGATGGAGGACAGAATCCAATTTAAGATTCTTACTCTTACGTACAGAGCTTTGCATGGGCAGGCTCCTTTGTATGTGGCTGATGCATATTTACCAGCACATTCACTTAGGTCCAGTAAGTTACATTTACTGTCTGTTCCACATTCTCGTTTAAAGATTTGTGAGGTCTCTGCCCCCAAACTGTGGAACACTTTGCCCGCTCCTCTGTTGAATCTTTTAAAAAGCAACTAAAGACTTATCCTTTTAACCAAGCATTTAGATAATGTTCAAGGCAGCATAGTTTTGTGTTTTCATTTGTAATTTGATTTTATTGTTGTGTGTGTGGTTTGTGGTTGTGTATTCTATGTTTCATAATCCTTCTGTAAAGCACTTTGTGACTTGTGTCTGTGAAAAGTGCTGTATAAATAAATTTTACTTACTCACTTACTTATTTAAATCCTTCATTTTATCAAGCTACATGTTGGTTTCAGCATCACTCCAAAAGTGTTTTGTTGGCATCTCGCAGCTGCTGTGTTAAATGTTTCTTCCTGTTTCTGCTACTGTGGCCTGTTTTTGCACATGCACAGACTGAGAAAACCGAAAGAAATCAGAGTAAGTTCATACGTGTACTGAGATATCAGATTATTGAGTTAAGATCCAGTTTATCCGGTTTCTGATCCTTAATCCGAACTAAGAAATCGGATCATATCAGAATAATCAGATAACTGCAGAAATCCAATTATGATGAGATTATTATTAAGTGTGTGTAACATGCTCTACGTCCTAGATAATCTGATAATAGACCTATAGAAAAAAATATTGTATTTGTTTATATTAATTAAAGCTGTTCAATTAAAGCCACTACAGGGGTGGGGTTGGGGGGCTAGTGGGGGCTGCAGGATACGCCTCTTTAACGTTTCACAAGCCCGTTAAACTGACATTTATGCTACATGGCTATGACATTCGTATGCTAACATATTCATGTAATGTCCTTTCCAGAAGACAGTGATTCAAAAATGCATGAGGTTCATTTCTTAATGGGTTCCCACGACAGACATTGCCAGCTGGTTGGAGAGGAACCAGAAAGAAACCATATAAATTCTCATCTGCCAACGGCGGCGGTGCTACAAAGCTTGGCGTAATGTCTCTGATCATTCACAGCCACTCTTTACCCTAAACACTGGAAAACACGACTGCTCAATGTCAGGAACATCCTCTCTAAAGAGACAGACGATCAGGTCATTAGGGAGCTATCAGGGGAAATGTCTATTCTCATACAAGCTTCCAGTGGCAATTGACCTTGGCTGCGCTGCAGTCAGAGGAAAGAGTGGCTTCAGCAACAGAAAGCGGCCTTCAGTAAACACACGCTACCCCGGTGTCTTTGAAGCTGGACGACGAGACAAAACTCTGCCCCTTACCTGAGATCACAGGCCGAGAGTCAGGGCAGATGCCAAGCTTTGCTCACCCAGACAGATTTCAGCTATTAGCAGGGGATGAGGATGACTGGGCAGCCAGCAGAGCGGACAAGGCCGCTGGCTTCCGCTCTGCCCTCACTAATGGGCAGACATGGATCTCTTCATCCGGAAAGGAAAACAGTTCACTAAACGTGTGATGGAGAATTAGCACACGGAGGGCAGAGGCCTGTGGCTTGAGCTGCCATGTCCAGAACAATCTGTAGTAGTGCAATGTATTTGCTCTAGCTTGTCGTTAATGATGAAGTTATCTAATACCCAGCTGACAGAATGGAAGAAGTGATGATGCACACCAATGCAGACATGGACATTTCATGCCTCTCAGGGACTTAGTACAAAGGCCTGAGATGTCTGGTATGGAGGGCTAAGTTCTGTTGCTTAGCAATGAATGTTGAGGGTCATAAACACACAGCTGCAGATGTTAGCGCAGATAAATTAACCATTAGCTGTTACCACAGTCTTAAATATAAGTGGTTCTTGGCCTGGACATTGAGTTCTACCAGTTATAAACTTATTATTGGTATAAACTGCTACATTTCATGGACATGCTTTAAACCTCTTATGCTTCTACATGCCATTTGCAAGCAATGGCATATGGGTAGAAACACATGTTTGGGAAGGCCTGTGAAAAAGTGGCAAATAGCTCCCTCCAGTATAAAGCATGCATGTCTAAAAAAGGCAGCACGATTACACCCATCATCAAAAGAGTAGTTGCACAAATAGTTGCACCCCGAAGGAATCAACCAACAGGAAACTTGGCACTGTTGGCAGATGTCTGCACGACACAGTACTACAGGCATGGAGACCATTATGACGACTGCTCATGAAGAATTTGGGAGACATACAGACCTAGAGAACCGACAGATTGTCCGATATGCGCTGGGTGACCTCACAGCCACAACTGCAGACATTCAGCGAGCAGTGATGCCCTTCATGAGTCATCCTGCTAGTGCTAGCACCATTGGCAGACAGCTGCATGACGCAGGACTACATGCATGCGGACCGTTACAACGACTGCCCTTAACACCACGTCAACATCGCCAAAGGCTGCAATGGTGTCGTGCCAGACTGTCATGGAGTGACTCAGAATGGCAGCGGGTCATTTTCAGTGACGAGTCCCACTTTTGTCTTGGTGGAGACGAACAACGAATCCGTGTGGAGGAACCGTGGTCAGCGCCAAGATCAACGATTTGTTGTCGTGCATCACACGTCCAGAAGGCCTGGTGTCACTCCACCTCCACCCCTACCGCAACATCTGCAGGAACTGCGTGAGAATATTCAAGCTGCATTGGATGGATTACGACACTAGAACAAAATTAAAATCATAACCTAACCTATATAACACCCACATGACTGCTTTACTCACCTATCTGGGTGGAATGGATGACATTTAATTTTTCATATATACTTTTTTTTTTTATATTTTTCACATTTTTACATATTTTCTACGGGTCTACAGTTATATTTGTATTTTTGTAGATAGACTTTCTTGAATATATTTCTTGCTTCGTTGTAATAAGTGAGATATATTTATCTATAGCAGACTGTACTATTTATACTATCTAACTATCTATTTATGATTTGTGAGTTAGACGGGAGCTTACTAACTGACTAGCATTTAGAAGGCTGACCTGTGGTTAGCTGGTAGGCGAGTCATGATGTCACATGACCTTGGTAAACCAATAAAATGCAAGGCATGTCTTTTGACATGGACGTGAGCCAATGGCACACATAATATTGTTTGTGAGTAAACATTTTAAGCAGTTCATCCTGAAAAGAGGACTAATAGGTATCCATCCAGGTATTACACCAGATGGAGAACTGGGAGTTGAAAAACCGGACTGTCTGGCCTAAAACTGGACATGTGGCCATTCTAATGCTAGCTAACAATGAACTCACATGCATTCTTTACAGGGTTGGTAAAACAATACAACAACTATGAACTACCATCATTTTACCATTAATATAGGGAGCTTTCACATTAGCCTAAGCTAAGTCCAAGAATATGTTGTTTAAAGAGCCATACAAGAATAAAGAAGTGCTAAAGCCAATAAAAAGAATGTAGAAACCTAATCGCCTCAGTTATCCGTTGCAGTGCTGCCTAGCGCTTAAACCCATTACCATCAGCTAGGTTACTGGCTTTATTGTTATGATAGCAAGAAAATCTTTGGACAGGTGGCAACCCTAGTAAACAACCCAAAGCTCTGCTATATCATCACTGCAAAGTCATCCAGATTCATCCCGACAGCTATTGATAGGACTGATCAAGTGAAAAAGGTTGATCGCTCTCAGCCATTTCAGATGGACATGAAACACAAGATCTCCGCATCTCCCAGATAAAGTTCCAGATCATATTACCACTAGCTGACGGCATTCTCCTCTCTCGGTTCCAGCTGTCTCGGAGAGAGCCATGATCAAATGTAAGTGAATACTAAGAGGAGCTGCCTCCATGAACAAAAAACACCTGCCATGTTATTGTTCCCTGAGGCAGTCTAATTATGCCATAAAGCACCATTTGTCTTCTGCATTTATAAGCAGTGTATTATTCACATTGCCTTGACTGCCAATGTAGTGTGTGATAGGCTCATTTAACAACAATCCATACTCAGTGTTTGGAAAGCACACAAATACACCGACATGTATTATGACATGGGCAATTTTTGCATGCAGGTGAATACTGGTGAGCACTTGTTTTGGATAGGCTTTTGATTATGGCCTGGTGTGTAAACCTTTACATCACTCTAATGCTAAACTTTAACAGGACTGGTTGCATGTAAACCTGGCTGTGTTCAGTCATCTTAACCTCGTTATCAGTTAAACCTAATTTGCTGCTTTTTCACATTGCATTGTATGATTTGCAAAATGGATAAAGCACAAAATTCAGACTACAAATGAACATTCTGTAGTTCAAAGCAGCCACTAAGAGGTAAACGCATATGTTAATAGTCACACTGGGAGGGCAAAAAGGCAATAACCATCCAATATCTACACTCATCAGCGAAAGAATAGTTGTACAAATAGCTGCACCCAGAAGGAATCAACCGACAGGAATGAAACTTGGTGGGTAGCTTTGCCACTGTGAGACATGCAAATGATTCAAGTTTCATGCTCTGCCGTGCATGAAACGTAAGCAAGGACGGGCCTTATCGCTGTACCTAACTGACCCAACAGCCACGATTGTAGACATTCTGCGAGCAGTGATGCCTCCAGGAGTCATCCTGTTAGTGCCAGCATCATTGGCAGACGGCTGCATGATGCAAGACTACATGCGCGCAGACCGCGACTGCCTTTAACACCACATCAACGCGTGGCCAAAGACTGCAATGGTGTCATCATCTTCAGTGACGAGTCCTGCTTTTGTCTTGATGGAGATGACCAACGAATCTGTGTGTGGAGGCACCGTGGTCGGCGCCAAGAAGAGGTGTCTGCTATCATGTGTCACATGTCTAGGCCTGATGTCACTCCACCTCCTTCCCTACTGCACAGTCTGCAGGAACTGTGTGAGAATATTCAAGCTGCATGGGATGGATTATCACAGGACTCCATCAGGAACCTCTACAACTCCATGCCGAGACGTTTGGAATGTTGCATTAGCAAACATGGCGGCCGACCCCATACTGAGAGACACTACTTCTGTATGTGAAGCTCAATAAATATTACCCATATCAGTCTTAATTTATCATTAGTTATTGATTGTGGTAACCTTTATCTTCCTTCCCAATAGCTCTGCAATCCCACACTTGCAGCTCTTCTTTTGATGATGAGTGTAAAACAGAAATAGTGTATGAAACAAAAGACTTTTTTTAAATACCTTGCGCTCCTGTTGTCTCTCTGTAGTTTAAAACGCTGGCCAGACGGGAGCCAGACAGGGAAACTTTAAGTGAAGAGCGTGTGAAAGATCTTTAATTACACAACTTCAGCACATTGCTACTGAATATATATCTCCTAATAAAAAGCAAAGGCTGATGGGCTTCTTTGAGTGATTGCTCATTATAGGTCAGAATGTGATCATTATATGTCCTCCCGCATTTCAAATGATCTATTTGAAGTACTCTATTTCTTCTTAGTCAAGAGTGAAGTGCAGTAGGTCTGTACCATTGAATGATACTGTACCAGAAACGTTAGCTACAGCTATTACTGTGAAAATCTTCTTAGACGCTGGAACAGTACATATTTTAAAGGGGCCATGTCCTGCATTTTTCATGTGCTTCACTTTCCACTTCGACCCACAGTGATTTGAAATGACAGTTTTCTCATGACTCTTTCAGTCTCTCCTTGTCCACTAGAAAAGCCTGTTTTTGGTACTGTGCCTTTAAGATTGATATATGTAAATGACCTCTATTCTGACTGGCTCGCCTTTTCAAATTTTAAAATTATGCCAACCACTGAAAATCAACAGCAGCAATACGTATATTGTTTTGTTGAAATTGCATAAAAGCATATTCGTGGCTTAATTTTTGAAATGTTAACACTGTTTAATATGTGCCCTATATATACTGTACTATGTCATTATGAAAGAAAAATGCAAAAATAAGAAAAAACAAAAAACCTATATGAGCCCTTCATGGGTTCGATTCCCGGGGGGGGGCGTCCGGGGTCCTTCCTGTGGGGAGTTTGCATGTTCTTCCCGTATCTGTGTGGGTTTCCTTTGGGTGCTCTGGTTTCCTCCCACAGTCCAAAGACATACAGTCAGCTGAGGTGTGGAGCTAGCTGTGTATCTGCCCTGTGTTGGACTGGCGGCCTGTCCAGGGTGCTTCCTGCCTTCCGCCCACTGAGCAGCCGCTGAGGGATAGGCTGCAGACCCTCCCGCGACCCCGAAGGATAGACGCAGTTTAGAAGATGAGTCAGTGAGAGTGAGTATATGGGCCCTTTAAGGAAATGTGAGCTGAGTAAAAGCCTCTTTAAGCTCATAACGATGTGTTGAGCACCCTGCCTCTTAAGCCATCAGGGCCTGGTGCTTTATTAGGCTTCATTTTTGGCGAGTGCTACTGCTAGCACAACCACAACAAGCTCCAAAAGCTCATGAGCAGAAATCTGATTATAGCTGTTATTGCAGCCTCTCTTCTGAATCTCTCAATCAAACTCTCAATGAAAATGCAATAAAAGCCGATAACAAAATTACTGGAATCTACAACGTTTCCCAGCGGCCTCCACCTCCTCTTCCTCCTCCTCTTCCTCCTCTTTCTCTCTGTCATTATTGCATCTCTTTTTTATGCATGTTGGGCATTACCAGCATGAAACCTTTAACCTGAGGGGATTCAATATGTAGCTTTAAAAGTGCTTCTCTGTTTTTTTGCTCAGTACATTAGTGCAGGATTTTAAACCAACTCTTTTTCCTGTTTAAGTCATTGTTTACATGCTGGAGAAAGATACCCTGTAATCTGACCTTCCACTGTACTTGCATACCAGAAGTAGGAGTTGTCACATACCAGTGTAAATTAGGTAAATAGCTTGACATGTCACATGTATTACGGTCCCCTAAAATAAACTCTGGCTGGTCGTTCCACGGAATGAGAGGGTGCAGAATAAAAGCTGACAAGAATGGCATCACCTTCATCCCACAGCCACATGTGTCTGAACACATCATGATTATTACAGGCATCAGCGATTGCAGAAGCAAAAGTTTGCTCATGTTCATGATAACCGCAGAGCAAAGAGACGCACTGCACCCAATAGCTGCTAAGGCACAGTGAAATGTTAGAAGTCTATTTTAGATACAGCACCTTGTGTCCACTAACGGCTGTTAAAAACAACACCCAGCATGCTGTAGTTTAACACGTGTGTGGCCAGTTAAGGACAACATATTCCATGTTACTTTTAACACAGTTTAAACACGTATATGTCACAAAATTGTGAACCCTTTAGATTTTTATGCACTCATCATCAAAAGAATAGCTGCACCCAGAAGGGATCAACCGACAGGAATGAAACTTAGTGGGTAGGTTTGACATTGTGAGACATGCGAATGATTCAAGTTTGACGTTCAGCCGTGCATGTGACATAAGCAAGAACAGGCCTTATCACTGTACCTGACAAACCCAACAGCCACGATTGCGGATATTCAGCTAGAAGTGATGCCCTCCATGAGTCACCCTGTTAGTGCCAGAAGCATTGGCAGAAGGCTGCACGATGCAGGACTACAATCCTGCGGATGGAATCCCGCTTTTGCCTTGGTGGAGAGGGCCAATGAATCTGTGTGTGGATGCACCGTGGTCAGCACCAAGATGAACCAAGATGACCAAGTTTGTTAGACAGATAGATAGATAGATAGATAGATAGATAGATAGATAGATAGATAGATAGATAGATAGATAGATAGATAGATTAAGCAATTTAGACTGCTGTCACATGTCACACGTCCAGAACCAGGCCTGGTGTCACTCAACCTCCACCCCTACCGCTAAATCTGCAGGAACTGTGTGAGAATATTCAAGCTGCATGGGATGGATTATCACAGGACACCATTAGGAACCTCTACAACTCCAAGCTGAGAGGTCTGGCATGTTGCTTTAGCAAACATGGCGGCCCAACGCCATACTGAGAGACACTACTTCTGTATGTGTAGCTCAATAAATATTGATCATATCAGTCTAAATTTATCATCATTTATTGATTCTTATTTATAACCTTTATCTTCCTTCCCAATAGCACTGCAATCCCACACTTCCTTCTGGGTGCAGCTGTTCTCTTGAGGATGAGTGTATATTTCTGCATAAATATGACCTAAACCATAATTAGATTTTTACACAAATCCTACAAGTAGATAAAGAGAGCCTGATTTAACAAAGGAGACCACAATATTAATCTTACTCATTTATTTATTGAGGAAAATGATCCAATATTAAATATCCATGAGTGGAAAAAATATGTGAACCTTCGCTTTCCGGTAACTGTTGATCAGTTTTTTATATTAGCTTGGAGGAATTTTAGCCCATTCCTCTTTACAAAACAGCTTCAACTCAGGGATTCAGAATTCATTATTCTACCAGCTCCATCAATAAAAAGCTGTGCGGGTCCAGATGCAACAAAACAGGCCCATGAGACTACCACCACCATGTTTCACAGATGGGATAAGGTTCTTATGCTGAAATATAGTGTTTCCTTTCTCCAGACATTTAATTGCTTCTTATTTAAACCAAAAAAGTTTTATTTTGGTTGACTTTCAGCTTGTGTATGTAATGTTTAGCAAACTGCAGATGGGCAGCAAGGTTCTTTTCAGAGAGTAATGGCTTTCTCTTTGCAACCCTGCTATACACACCATTGTTGTTCAGTGTTCTCAAGCTCAAGAATATTAACATTAGCCACTCTAAGTGAAGTTGCCTGGTTCCTTTGTGGCTCTTGGAGTGATCTTTGTTGGTCAACCACTACTGGGGAGGGTAATAATGGTCTCGAATTTCCTCCATTTGAACACAGTCTGTCTGAAGGTGGAGTAACCCTTTCCAACACCAACAACTCTTCTTCTGAGGTCCTCAGGAATCTCATGCGTTCCTGCCACAATACCCTTCCACAAATATATGTTATGAAGATCAGGCTTTGATAGATCCCAGTTCTGTAAATACAACAGGGTGGCCTCTGACACCTGATTGTCCTCCCATTGGCTGAAACCATGTGACTTTAATTTCACCTTTTAGTGCTAATTGCAGGGGTTCACATATATTTACCACTCACAAATTCGTAACAAATTCACAACTTTTCTTTCAGTGAATAAATGACCAAATGGTTTAACGGGGTTCTCTTTACCTACTTATAGGACTTATGTGAAAATCAGATTATGTTTTAGCTCATATATATGCAGAAATATAAACGGTTCACAAACTTTCAAGGCCCACTGCACGTTGAAAAGTTGAACAAGCTGTACAGCATTTGAAAACATTTCTTTCAGCCTGATGAACTTTGGAAGCCTAAGAAGGTTGGACTTTAGATTTACCATAACACATGGAGGTTCCAGTGTAAAATGCTAGGGGACTATTTGGACTAGCTGGACTATTTTGTAACTAGTCAAAACCAGTCAGGTTGGAAACAACAACAAATTACACAGTAAAGGTGTAGTATTTAAATGACATTGCTAAAATCATAAGTCTTTTATTAAAGTTTATCTATATTATATTTTAGCACCAACTACACAAACTACAGTCTACTACAGCTCAACTAGCACACTGAAAAAGTTTGTTGTTTTGTGTGGGGTATTTCGGTGCCAGTTTTTTGATGTCAGTTTAACATGCAGCAGCCTTGCATCGAACAATAGTGGAATTTTGACCTCAATCTGGCAACGTTTGGAGGAATAATGTACACTGCACAAAACGGCTTTGGAACATCTTTGTTTACCACAGGGGGTGGCAGCAGCGATTTTCCAGGAAACCATTTATTATCTCTGTATGAAGTTCGGCTTAGACCCGGTGTTCCTAATATGGACATCATGCCGACAACCTATTGGGTGGAACTGACAAAAATTGGGGAGGAAATTAGAGGGAAAGAAAAACATCAGTATTGTTTCTTGAATGGGATCTATGCCAACACTGTGTAAAGGGCCAGCCTGTCAACAGCTGAACACATCTGTACTTGGCATAACGTGACTTTGGTAAATGTAATGCTCATTTGTATATAGCAGGAAGATCCTGTCAGTTAGTGTTATTGGTAACACTGTACTTGAATCCTGCCGGCTAACACTGATGCAACCGTGAAGTTGACTTACTATCAATTGTCTTGACAGTCATAATGTGTGATGTCATAACAGCTTATGTCACATGCTCTAGTTAGCTGTCATGGCATCAAATATTACATATGAAGGGGGGGCCTTCATGGTCTTCTAGGCCTTCAGAGATTTCTGAGCATACCAAACTACATGTCTGTATTTTTCAGTGATTTTCTATTTAATAGAATCATGCTTGCATGTGAACGGCCAGTGGGAAAATTGGCCAATCAGGAATTGTTTTTCTCTGTAGTAGGTAGATATAGCTAAGCAAGTTCTCCAACTTCAAGAGCTGGAGAGAAGACCCAACATAACCAATTAA
The DNA here is from genome assembly GCA_034552555.1 of Semaprochilodus insignis. NCBI lineage: Eukaryota > Metazoa > Chordata > Actinopteri > Characiformes > Prochilodontidae > Semaprochilodus > Semaprochilodus insignis. The sequence continues at coordinate 5,388,321 of CM067484.1, read as the reverse complement.
TCTTCTGCATAATTACAAAGTAACGGAGGAATCAACCAATTACGGTTTGATTTTCAATGGGTGGGGCCAATTTACTGAGAAGCTAGGCCTGCTGGAGATCCTAGATACATCACTTAGTGTTGCTTCAGAAGTGTCTGTGTTTAACCTACAACTGTCAAAAAATTGATGCAAAATCACTGTTAGCTTAGTGCTAACAGACTTCTAGAATTTCATAGGGTTGCTAGCCGTAATTTGACATGACATGACAATTAATGACAGCATCTACCATACCATCATATTATATTAAAGTCACATAGTACAGTTGAAATAACGTGTTGTCTATCTATCTATCTATCTATCTATCTATCTATATCATCAAAAAAGAAATCAACCAACAGGAATTAAACTTGGTGGGTAGATTTGACATTGTGAGACATCTTTCGCATGTTTCACACTCAGCCACGCATGTGACGTAAACAAGGACAGGCCTTATCACTGTACCTGATTGACTATATAAGTCCTGTCATGCTTGCCTTCCATTCTGACTCGTGCTGTTGTGTTGGTAGCATCCTTTGCAAGTGAAGTATTCCTCAGAGAAGAGTTTGAAAGCAATTCAAGCCGTTGGAAGAGTTCAAGAGGGGTCACATTGTAGAAAACCAAGAAGCGGGATGGTCTTACATGAACCTACATGAACCACGGAGAGGGAGAACTGACGAATTGTCCGACATGTGTGAGCATGTTGCGTTAGCAAACATGGTGGCCTGACGCCATAGTGAGAGACACTACTTCTGTATGTGTAGCCCAATAAATATTGCCCGTATCAGTCTAAATTTATCATCAATTATTGTTCCTGGCAATCTTTATCTTCCTTCCCAATAGCACAGCAGTCCCACACTTCCTTCTGGGTACAACCATTCTATTTGATGATGAGTGTATATCATGTATATACCATAAAGCCATGTATTTTCAAAATAGTAACTAGTAACAGGAAAGGTGTTTATTGTACGTTAATGTAAGGTAATAAATAAAAGGCTTTATTCTAAACTATTTTGGAGCATTTCTATTGGTCCATTCATGATGAAATCTACACACAACATTCAGTCGCTGTGTTCAAATGATGTTGAACAATGAAAAACACAAATGGAGATACACGATTTGGTGACATGACAATTATTCAGCTTTGCAGGTTGCTGAAAACATCTGGATGCACCTGGATGCATCATAGGCCTTCAAATGAACAGGAGAACAGCAGAGAACACACCTTTGTATGCAAAGACCCGATACCACACTAAACACACCACGGCCAGCGGTCAGCAGGATAACAGGCTCCTCTAGTAATATCCGGAGCTGTGGGCAGAGGATGCACTGGCCAGTTAGTGTAGTAGAGAGCTGAGGACCACTGAGTTCCCTCTGTTTATTAGGCGCTCTTCATCCCCAGCTGGCTCTAGCTACGCAGACATCCTGTAAACAATCAGAGTCGAGCCTACCCGACCATCGCCGCACGCGTGAGGCCGCAACAGTTGCCAGGCAACACTACCCCAGCAGGAGTCGGAGTCAAACAGATCATTAATCATTTTGAGCGCTAACGTGTCGGACTGTCGGGATCTCGCTGACCAGGAATCCTACTAGTTAGATTACAGGAGAAGTGTGACTGAAAACAAACAACACACATGGCGGTGATTCATCTGGAGTTCACGCAGAGGCCGAAGAACAATCATGAAGCAGATGTGTTCATTAAGGGGGCTTGAGAAGACAACTGCTGCTGGCATGGTATATTCTTCTCTGGCTTTTCTCTCTCCTCCCTTTCAGGCCCAGCCACCATCTGACACCAGCTGTGGTTTATGACCCTGGCTGCCATGACAACAAGCTTTGCATTAAAACCTGCCTCTCTAAGGTCTCCTATGATTATCTGCACCTAATAACAGTGATATTCCGACTGGCCTTCTTCCTGAGGAGGGTTATGAGTATTCATGAGCAGAGCCTTCTGAAGTGAATCCGTTCTGATGGAGGCAAAAGATGTCATGAATAAATAAAGACATGTGAATCAGTGTGCATGAAAGAGAGAGAAAGGAGGGAGAAAGAGAGAGAGAGAGAGAGAGAGAGAGAGAGAGAGAGAAAAGATCGAGGAAAAGAGAACGGGAAAGAAAGAGATAGAGAAAGAGAGAGAAAAAGAGAGGGGGAAAGAAAGAGAGATAGACAGGGAGAGGAAAAGAGAGAGAGAAAGAGGGAGCGAAAGAAAGAGAGAAAGAGGGAGCGAAAGAAAGAAACAAAGAGTGATAGAGAGAGAAAGAAAAATAAAGAGAGCGAAAGAGAAAGAGACAAAGAGAGGGAGAGGGAGAGAGAAAGAGATGGGGAGAGAGAGAGCGAAAAAGACAAAGAGAGCGAGAGGGAGAGAGAAAGAGAGAGAGAGAGAGAGAGAGAGAAAATACCTGGTTGTCTATATCATACAGAAGAATGATTGTTTGCTCTCTTAAAAATGAGGGTTCCTCAAAGGTTCTTAGTAAAGGCAAGAGTTCTGTTCACAACAGTAAGTTCTGTACAGTACCATTTCTTACTTACATGTTTTTTGCATGGTGAAATGGCTCTTCAGATTAATGGGAAATGTATATGTTGTATATGGTTCTATATAGAACCTTTTTTAATTCTGTAGCAATTATATATATAGCACCAAGCAGGTTCTGCTATTGTTACGATGTCAAACCTGTATATAGAACCACTTACAAAACATTCTCCATCGATCTCAAGAACAATTACGCTTTGCAAGGATCCATTTAACTATGCAAGTGGTTATTCGGCTGTTCAGGGTTCTAAATAGAAGCACAACAATAACACATACACTTTAGATTAAAATTCTATTATAATATTGCGAACTAGACTATAATACCACACCTAGTATTTTATATATAGTAGTTTTATTAAATAAAGTTAAACAAGAAGCTAAAATGCAACATTATGAATAATACTATTATAAATATTACAATATATTTCTTGATAAATTAACAGCCTTAAGACTTGATAACTATTGAAATACAATGCAATCTGGGAACTGATTTTATTATAAGCATGTTTATTAATGCTGTAGAGCTTTCTTAATCATTCAGCTTCCAAAGAATTGCTTGAGACTTATAACACTACAGAGTACAATCACATCAGGATCACTGTACTCACGTATATCCAACAAAATTGGGCCTTGATTGATTCCAGCCATTTAGAACAGTGCTTAACTACACATCTCAGTGTAGGAGTTGTAGTACAACCAGCTCTGTTTCCTCTTCATTCGGGTCACAAGGGACCAACCCTTCGATACAGCTCCCCGAAGATGCTAAGGAAGCTTTAGGAACACCTGCCAGGCCTCTAAACATTCGCATCGGCCCTCCCTCAGCTCCAGCTACTTGACACTCAATTAACTCTCATCCCAACAAGCACACTGGACCCTTCAATCATCCAGGGGAATCCCACTCTTCATTACCACTAATTAATGCATATTTACGCTACACCTAATGAGCCAGAGCATGACGGAGAGGTGTGTTAAGGGACCTCGCTGGTTAATAAACAGCTAACTGCCAAGTTTTGTCAATGGCCCTCCCAGAAATGACATAAAGTGTCTCACTGGTCTCTTCAATTTCCTATTTCCATTCATCTGATGATCAAGTAAGGATGTGACTCTACAGGAAGTCTACTGATCTTATTTTTAAACTAATACCGAGTAATAGGAATGCTATAGTATCACAATACAGACATTAATACATTTATGCAGACATTCATTTGCATTAGTACTATACTCAATATTTATTGAGCCACACGTACAGAAGTAGTGTCTCTCAGTATGGTGTTGAGCCCCATGTTTGCTAACGCAATATGCCTGCGTCTCGGCATGGAGCTGTAGAGGTTCCTAATGGTGTCCTGTGATAATCCATCCCATGCAGCTTGAATATTCTTACACAGCTCCTGCAGATGTTGCGGTAGGGGTGGAGGTGGAGTGACACCAGGCCTTCAGGATGTTTAAAGCGTGACAACAAACCGTTCATCTTGGTGCTGACCATGCTGCCTCCACACACAAATTCGTTGCTCATCTCCACCAAGACAAAAGCGGGACTCGTCACTGAAGATGACCTGCTGCAATTCTGAGTCACTCCATGACAGTCTGGCACGACACCACTGCAGTCTTCGGTGTGGTTAATGCAATGTTAAGGGCAGTTGCGTAACAATCTGCATGCATGCCATCTGCCAATGGTGCTGGCACTAACAGGATGAGTCATGGAG
>CM067484.1:5347759-5383735 GCA_034552555.1 Semaprochilodus insignis | reverse complement strand
CAGTTGATTCCAGTCGTTAATATATATATATATATATATATATATATATATATATATTTTTTTTTTTTTCTTTCTTTCTTTCTATGGTAGACCATGTGTGTATAGTATATGTATGTCATACTTATTTGCTTATTTGACCAACAGTGACATATAGATTGAGAGAGAGAGAGAGAGAGAGAGGATCAAATTCTTGTACATGTGAGGTAATGCCATTTGATTTTAAGAATCAATAATCAAAGCCTCCAAATGGACTTCTGTCATTCTGCGTTTTTGATTGTTGTGCCATCGCTGTGCTGACAAACACGCTCACATTGTGGAAATAAAGGGGAGAATGCGCTTGACAAAGACCACGGCCATATTTAGACTAATGTAATGCTGTCCACCAGGGTGTAATTACAAACCGCCATGAGAGTCAGGCAGTGTAAGCAAGCTGTGGGAACTCCTCTTCTCTCCTCTCCTCTCTAATGTGAAAGTAAGAGGACTTCAGCACCAGACTCTCAGCCCAGCTAAATGCTGTGCTGTAAATTAAATATTTAAGATCGTCCTGCTCTTGTACCTGCATCTGAGGGTAGCTAGAGGAAGAGTGACGGTGGATGTGTCTCAAATCATTCAAGATTAAAGAGTTTACTGTTATATCCACAGAGAAACAAGCAGTTGCACTGTACAATGAAGTTCTTACTCTACAGCACTACATCATAGACTACAAATACTACAAGTACTAACAATCACTAAGCACTAAGTACTTAGAAATACTCAGTAAGTAGTAAGTACAAAAAGAAGAATATATACTTATATACATATGTATCTATGCATATATTTAAATCAAGCAATGTGCAATATAAATTACTTAAACAATACAGACTGTGTGCGTCTGTGTCTAATCCATGTTTGAAAATCATCTCGTTATTCCTGATGTAGCGAATCTACTGATTTTAGCACCTAACCCATCGTGACTAACCCATCATAAATAAACAAACTATATACTCAAACAGCTGCTAACTGCTGGCAACTGTAGGCCTTTGGCAGATGACCTAACAGCTAACTAGCAAAGGGCAGACAGCATATTACATAGCGTGACCAGACATCCCTGTTTTCCAGGGACAGTCCCTGTTTTTCGTGGCCTGTCTCAAGCTGGAGCTGTCCTCGGAAATGTCCCCATTTTTAACTGTGAATTAAAAACACACTGGAAAGTCCTGAGAAGAACCTGGCAGCAGAGCAGATGGACAGGCATCTCACATAGCACTTGCTTTGCCAAACAGAGGGGGCTGCCGGTACCTACTAACCACTTCTACCATGTCCTTGCCTGGTCTTAGAGAACACTGCTGTGCAGGACTCCAACCGAAGCTAGAAAGTGTTAGGTGAGTCCACAAGATCACGACCACAACCAACTTTTCAAGATACAAGCCAGCGCATTGATTAAAAGCAGGGGTGGGGTTACGGGAGCTGAAACGTGGTAGCTGGTGACAGGTAGGGTATCTGATTTGTTGATCAGGTACCATGGCCAAAATACACAAAACTGGAACAGTCACTGGTTCGTTATTTCATGGATAAAAACACTGGATATTGTGACATATAGACCACCGAACTGGAAATCTGGTCATCTTAAATATTACCAATTACACTGTTAAAAAACACTAAATATACTTCAGACTTTCTACAAAGTGAGAGTGACTGGATCGCGCCATAATGGCCACTAGCTGTACTGATATTCTTGAACATTGTGACATCACAAACAAACAACACTTACATTTGATGGAATAGTAACAACTGGCACTAGCTAAAAATACAGTGTAACTCTCCAAAGAAAAACAAGTATCTCCAAAATGATAACTTTACAGGAGAGGGCAAAATTTTATTGTAAGTCAATGGAACCAGACGTCTTTCTAAGTGATTTTGGGTCATTTCTGTTGGTCCATTCATCATGAAATTTCCACACAGTGTAAACAGCAGCTGCTGTGTTCAAATGATGCATAAAAGTAAAAATCGACAAAAATGGAGATAGATGTTTTACTTTGGACAGCAAGGATATACTTATGACACCTCAGCTATACATACATTCATGGAAACCCACATTTGGAATACAGTTTGACTGAATGTTTGAAAGCTCGCTGGCTGTTTGAGGTGGCTAATAAAATCGTATCTACCAACACTCCTGATTTTTGCAGGAGTCTCCCTGTTTTTAACCCCTTCCACCAATGCATTCCCATTAATTACTCTCATTATTCCACCGATTTCACAGTGATACAAATCAAATTGGTGTTTTTCACTTTCTGTGTGTGCTATGTGTCCCATATCAGTCTAAATGCATCATCATTCATTGTTCCTGGTGACGTTTCCTTCCCAATAGCACTGCAATCCCACACTTCCTTCTGGTGGCGACTATTCTTTTGATGATGAGAGTATTTAATTAATCTGTGCTAGAGGGTTATATGGGGGTGGTAACTTGACAGTAGACCATTTGCCATTAACCCAGACAACTGGGTGATAGAGGGCATGTCTCAATTTGGCCTGGCTATTTCATAACTGTTGTGACATCAGCAAACTGGGCACTAATGGGCACTAACTGGGCGCTAATCAGTAACTCATGTAGGCAGCATTACAAACATTCTATGAAATGTAAATGACGTTGATTAGTTCATAAAGGCTCATTACTGGTTTGTCGGAGCACAACCATTGTGGCATTCAGTCTCAAACCATTGTGCGCTGTTTTGCTGAACAACATATGTTGTATGCATGTTTGTTGACTCTACAGGCTTACACTTAACAGTTCCAACTGATGAGAAACAGATGTCTGAAACAGTACATATCCTGATATACCACATATACTACTGATGTATCACAGCAATATATGTCTGCCTTATCTCCACCTTATCTCTGACATTTTGTCAGGCAGCCATGATTTCAAAAACAGCACTTGACTGTGATATAATAGTCATAATTGAGATCTAATAAGCTAATTTACTGGTAAACATAGTACAGCTTATAAAAGAAAGACTGTAATTTAAGCTGCATTGCATTCCACAGGGTCCCAAGCAGTACTGTTATATTCCCTACATACTGGAATACGGGATGTCGGTTAAGGGACCTGCAATTGATGAATGCCTTCATTTGTAACGTCGACAGTGTTATAATCTAACACAAACTATGTAAGAGATTTGCAACTGCTGATGGTGATAAACCGTGCAGAGCGCTAAAGCAATGTTTACTACATCCTGTGGAGTATAAAGGTCCCTTCCCATGCAACCTTTTCACGCACCCTAAAAATGCCTGAACACCCCGTGCTGTCCACTTTGCAGGGAACTACGAGGATGACTAGAACACACCTTTAATGTTTCAAGCACTCTGTGAAATGAGGGAGACCTGATTATGTCATACAGGGCACAAGGCTTACTGCTTTGTCAGAGCACAGCCACGGTGACATCACAAACAAACAAACAAACAACACTTGAATTCAGTAGAACTGTAATAATATCTAGCTTGCTAACAGACAGGCAAACATAGTCTCATATTAAACAACCTAACAGACACACATACATGGAGAAACAACATCATCAGCACCACTTACCATATAGGAGCAGCTTGTAGTTCTACAGTTACAGACTGCTGCATGCTTTGCTAATCCCCTTTTACCCTCTTCTGATCAGGACCACCACAGGACCACCACAAAGCAAGTATTATGTGGGTGGTGGATCATTCTCAGCACTGCAGTAACACTGACATGGTGGTGGTGTGTTAGTGTGTGTAGACACCCCTACCTTGCTGGTCCACCTTGTAGATGTACGGTCAGAGACGACAGCTCATCTGCTGCTATAAAGTTTGTGTTGGTCATCCTCTAGTACTTCATCAGTGTTCACAAGACGCTGCCCACAGGACGCTGCCCACAGGACACTGCCCACAGGAGGCTACCCACAGGACACTGTTGGCTGGATAGTTTTGGTTGGTGAACAATTCTCAGTCTGAGGTCTCCTGCAGCACTGCTGTGTCTGATCCACTCACACCAGCACAACACACACTAACACAGCACCACCATGACAGTGTCGCTGCAGTGCTGAGAATGATCCAACACCCACATAATACCTGCTCTGTGGTGGTCCTGATCAGAACAGGGTGAAAGGGTGAAAGGTGATCAACAAAGCATGCAGCAGTCTGTAACTGTAGAGCTACAAGGTGCTCCTGTATGGTATGTGGAGCTGATGAAACGGACACTGAGTGTAGGTGGCTTCAGTACTCTGATATGACTGTGTGTGTATTAGAGAGAAATACCAGCTTGCATTCACTGTTATCTTGCTTTGAGTTTGGTGTATTCTGTTATCCTCCTGCTTTTCTGCCCTACACATTCACTCGCACTGTGGGGGTGGATGCATCAGGGGACGAACAGTCAAGTGCACTAGGTGAAATCTTCTCTTTAGGTCTCCCTAGAAAATGGATGAGTCCCCAGATAGTCTGCTAGCTAGCCTGCACAGGGAGCAGTCTGAAACACGCCCGGAGCTTCTGAAGCCCAAACAAGCACACTTGTTGGCGACTGTTCAGTACAGGCCAGGCGCGGCACATTCCCCGTATCTGGCCAGGCTGGGCATCGCGCGCGTGACGTTTTTGTTGAATCATTATTAATCATATTGCCATAAACTCAAGCTTGCAGCGGAAAGCCTGTCGCGGAGAGTGCACTGCGCTGCTACCCGATAGGCTGCATTAGGATGAGCTGAATGAGCCTCTGACGTGTCTGCTCACACAGACACAGCGCTCAGGACGACACGTTTGCAATGCTGACCGCTGCGCTGGGTGTGCAGCTCCGAGTGGTTTCTTCTGTCTGAGAAGAAGGGACCACCGAGAACACCCCCCATCCCCCCACCCCCTCCACCCGTGCGCCACTGCTCATGCGCTTTAAGTGATGGACCATGGAGAGATGCTGATCACACCGCCGCGCTGCGTCTCTCCAGGAAGGAGCTTGCTTCGTCCTGCTTCGCCTCGCCGCGCTGCACCATGTCCGGGGCTGATGGACCCCTCCGCGAAACGGCCATTGACGACGAGACGTCCGGAGGACTACCGTGATAAGACTGGCGTCGTTGTCTTTACGTAATCTTACAGCCACTACTTGCGCGTTTTGTCCTCGGTCGCCTGGTCTAGGATAGTGCTTCGCTGCTGGACCGTTTTCCTTTCTCTCCTTAGCCCATCTCCCCTCCTCCTCCTCCTTCTCCTCCTCCTCCTCAGAAGAAGAACACAACATTCCCCCCTCGGCGTTCCTGCTTGGCTCCTGCTTGGCTTTGTTTCTGTATTGGAAAGGCATGCCACGTTACTGTGATGTGCAATGGATAAACAGAGACCAGCCTGGGAATTGCGTCCTGGCAAACCTTGACATATCATAATCCGAGGCTAAACATTGTGGAGGTAATGTAGGCCTGCTAATGTAATCGGCTGCTCCTACAACGGTTGTTGTGTTTACATGGGCGCGTTAAAACATGGGACAGTGCACACGAGAAATGGTGCAATGCAACACTACAGTCTTGGGGCACTAGAGGCCATAACACCTCCTCACCCCACAGCACGCGTTTTCACTTAGCAGAGCTGTTGCTGATGTTCGACTGACTGTGGCTTTGTTTTTAGGGGCTTCCATCAGCCATGTGCGCGCTCGAGTCTGAATGAATGAATGGCTCTTGTTTGTAAACCTGTTATTATGCATGCGAGAGTGAGACGCTTGCCAGTCTTTTCACTGGCAATGTCATAAATGACTCATGCTCATTTTTATGACCGCACTACGCTCTATTGATGAACCTCCTTAGTTTCAGCAACAGCGCCTGAGCTGCTTTGTTTTTCTTTCTCTCTTTCAGCTCAGACTTCATCGGCGCGACATTCCACCGATCCTGCGTCGAGGAGGGACTTCAGGAGCAGAATCCAGATTTCCGAGGTTTTAAAAGCCACCGGAGAGAGGTATGTCATCCTCTGTGGGACTGTGCATTAGGTGGACCGTTTGCATGTCCCTGGTCCTTCTACGGATGCCGGGGACTCGGAGCTCAATAGTGAACTTTCACAAAACGTGCATATGCGCCAGCAACATTGTGAGCTGCTCCAAGATGAACCTGACCACGGTTCCCACGGACCTGCCCAAGTACACAGCCGTGCTGGACCTGAGCTACAACGACATCACCCGGCTGCGGGCGGAATGGACCACGTACAAACTCCCGAAACTCCACAACCTTTTACTGAGTCACAACGGCTTGAACTTCATCTCCAGCGAAGCCTTCGTTTACGTCAGGCACCTGCGCTACCTTGACCTTTCCTCCAACAGCCTGCGCCAGCTGGACGAGAACATCTTCGAGCAGCTGGTGCACCTGGAGGTGCTTCTGCTCTACAACAACCAGATCTCTCAGATCGACCGCACCGCCTTCTCGGGACTCAGCAACCTGCAGAAGCTCTACCTGAGCCAGAACCAGGTGTCACGATTCCCTCTGGAGCTGGTCAAGGACAAGACACGGCTGGAGAAGCTGAGCTTGTTGGACTTGTCTTCCAACCGGATCAAAGCACTCCCTGTGCAAGAGCTCCAGGGACTACCAGCCTGGATCAAGAACGGACTCTACTTCCACAACAACACTCTTATCTGTGACTGCGAGCTGTATAGCTTGATGGCTCAGTGGTACATGCGACGGCTGAACTCAGCTGTGGACTTCAAAGACGACTACACCTGCATACCAGCAGGGCAAGAAAAGAAGCCCCAGCGCATTTTTGAGCTAAACCTGAACATGAACTGCAGCACATTTAACGAGTCAGTGGAGGAGGCCTTTTTGGAGCAGAACCTGATCCTCAGCTGTGATACCCGGCATCGGGACATGGCCAAGACGTGGATGCTACCTGGGAACATAGTAGTGTCCCCTGGCAACAACCAGAGCGCAACGGTTCTCCCAGATGGCAACCTGGAGATCCGTTCGGTGAAACTTGAGGATTCTGGTCAATACACTTGCTTCGCCGTGAGCGATTACCTTAACGAAACGCTGTACATTTGGTTGAAGGTTCACAACTTCACTCTGAGCGGACACGGCGATACCCTCAACACAGCGTACACGACTCTGGTGGGTTGCTTGGCCAGCGTGGTCCTGGTGCTCATCTACCTGTACCTGACCCCTTGTCGCTGCTTCTGCTGTCCAGGGCAAGGCAAGTCAAAGAACAATCACGAGGACAGCATCCACTCCTCCATGCTCAGTGCCACGCCAACTCATGAGGATCTGGCGACCAAAGCTGAGCTCAACAGGCATGTCGCCTTCATAGACCCCAAGGACCTGCAGGGCCAGAACGGGAAAGTGAACCCCAATGGGGAGGAGGAGCTGGACGAGGAGGCTAGGCAAGGGAAAGGCAAACGGAAGAAATCGGTGGCAGACTCCATTAGTTCAGTCTTCTCCGACACACCCATTGTGGTTTGAGCAGGTAGTGTCTGGTGTTCTGGAAAGGAGAGGAGCCTTCTCTGGTGGATGTATATCGGGAGAGCTTTATCCAGAGACATTGAGCTGTTGTGACTTCCCTGGGTAAAAAAAAAAAAGTGACAGTTCATACCCTTCGGCATTTTGCTGGTTAGATATACAGTGTTATATCGCTTTCCTTTGTGAGTTTAACAAGGACAAGGTAGAAAAAAATACAACCTTTCCAGCATTTTAACCTGTAGCATTTAAGTATATACTGTGAAAAGGTCTTGCCATATACGGTAAGTGGACTCGGGGAAACGGGGAAGCAGATGAGGGGGAAAAAAAGATGAATTTCTCCATGAATAGCAACTAGGAAGCCTTATTGTTCAATAAGAGATGTTTAAAAATAGATACATCCACTGTATAATCAAGTCCTAAGCATGATTCCTACCGACTGCTAATGCTAAGAATTTAGCTTCGTGCCCTATAGCCATTAGAATGGATAGTATTTATTCTCTCCTTCCCCAAATGCTAAGTTACCAGCATCACCACGTTATATATAGACTTCAGTCATGAGTCATTGCTACAGGAGTGGCATGCCATTACGTTGAAACAGCATTACGTTGAATACTGAATAGTGTTGGAGGGATGTAGCACGGATTGCATCTGCTCTTAGGAATTCAACACCTTCAAACCTAAAGGGAAGCCATGTGGAATCTTAGTAGGAATGCATCCCAGTCAGTTTTAAGTGTGGTGAGGTAGGAAAAGAGCAATTCTACCTGTTTTTTTACCCATGACGGAGGACCAGAACGATCACTTAATCATTATTTAGGTTACCGTTCATACAGCGAGGAATCCTGGGTTGCAGAATCTAGTTAGCCGTTCCAAATGAAGCCAAAGGTTATTTCATTGTATTGCAGTTTCAGACATTTGCAATAAAAGCCCACTGCTGAAACAGGGTTACCGCTAGCGGAGCTTTCTCGGTGTCAAAATTCTCGGTGACCATGTGTTTTCGGTGTGAGCGCCCGCCTGCAACGTCTAGTCCGATGCTATTGTCGAAAGTATGGTTTGTTGTAGCACTAATAACACTGGAACTGAGCTGCCAGCAACCCCAGTCGGGCCTTAAGCATCACTTCAAATTGATGTCGGATTAACGATTGTGTTGCTTTTGATCCGCTGCTTAGGAGAGAATGAAATGGCTGTGTAGGGCGCACTGCAAATTTTAATCTTTAAACAATGGCCCCTAATTACGTTATGACTGCCATCCTTTCCATGGAAATCTGTCATATGCACGGAGTCATTTGCATCAGGCTGTCTGTCATGACAACCGGAGAGGAGTACGTTACCTGAATGCTAATGACCTCTTTGAATAGAATAATGCATCGCTGTGGCTCGTCCATAGTAAAGAAGGACACGTTCCAAATCCAGGTTTTCAAACATCTGGATCTCAAGCCTTCTCTCAGGTTCGGCTTTATTTGCATATTTTGGTGGGCTTTAGTTAGAGCTGACTCATCCATTGTCTGAATGTTTTCTAAATGATTGGGCCAGTCTCTAATTACATCTCAGACCCCCAGGGCTCTCTGTAATCTTGATGAGAAAACAAAGGCCAGGGACGTAGCAGGGAGCAAGCCTTTTTTCGCTCCAGAATCGGTGGTAATAATGCCAGCACTTTTGTGTTTCAACACTTTTCTGGTTTGATTTAAGAAGATGCAATTGTTTAAACTGATTTCCGGTCCAGTCGAGGATAGTGACGTATACTAGGAGTCCACAATGATATTGACGGAGTATCAGTAGTATCTGTGCTTAATAAAATACCACCATCAGACAGATGTTTCAATTCCAGCAATATTTCAAACTAATATTCGAAAATGTATTTATTGTACCGTGCTGAAATATCTCATTTCTGTCTGATATAACTGTCCAATGAAAAACACGTATCTCCATTTTTGTCGATTTTGACTTTTATGCATCATTTGGACACAGCGGCTGCTGTTTACCCTGTGTAGAAATTTCATGATGAATGGACCAACAGAAATGGCCCACACCTGCTTGGAAAGACGTCTGGTTCCATTGACTTCCAATAGAATTAAATTAGGTTTTTGGCCTCTCCTGTAAAGTTACCATTTTGGACATACTTGTTTTTCTTTGGACAGTGATGATACATAACCTCTCTACCACAATGTCGTATGTTTCTGTCATAGTAAACCATTTTACAGTATACAGGTTTATGTAAGAGCATGGGCAGATTCATACATGAAATATGGAATATCTGGATTGGCCTACATACCATTGCGCTAAAGTCAGAGGGTTTTAGAGCTTACTTTGTTGACCATTAAAAAAGGGCCTATAAATAGACAGTACCAAGAGTGTTCTAGATACTAGATACTTCCATCAATTCCTTTACAATCCATTAACAGCTTCCAAAGTATCTGTATCACTGCTGTCAGAACAAAACTTTGCATCTCCACCTGGATCTCCAACCTGATTTGAAAGTGCCGGATGACCTTTGCTTGTTAATTTCATGAAGGAATAAAAGAAATGGCCCAAAATTATTTGGAAAAGGAAAAGAATCTACAATAAAAGTAAAGTATGCTGTTCCTGAAAAGTTATCATTTTGGCTATACACGGTTATGGTCTGACGGTAGCGATATGCATGTGGTCACTATCGAACAAAAACCTTGTAAAAATGGTTTACAGGAGGAGGAAAAACATTTGGTAACACCTTTCCATGGATACATGACACCTAAGTAAGCTTGTCATGGCAGCTGATATAAATCTACATAGATGTCAATAAATGCTTATTTCAATAGATGTCAATCGCTACAGAGGATACATTTACCAGTTTATAAAGGGCATAAAGTGCTTATTATGACACATCTATTGGAACAAGCATTCATTTGCATATATGTAGGGCTACGTCAGTTGTCATGGCAGGCTTATGTAGATGTCATGTAGCCTCATGAACTATACCCTACAGTAAAGTGGAAGTTGGCTAGTTCGGTAGAATTTCTATTGGTCCGTTCGTTATGAAATATTGAAGCGACGTGAAGGACAGATGATATATTCAAATTAGGTCAAAGTATGAAAACAAAACAACAAAAATGGAGATGCATGGTTTTGTTCTACCAGTGCATCTGTTACATTATATTTCAGTGACGATGTTCAAAGCTCTCAGGAGATGCGATCCAATATTATCCAGCAATCAAATCCTAAGTGGATTTGATTCCAACCCTTTGACAAAGACTCACAAAGCCCGCTGTACAAAGCATGAGCATGGGAGAAGAGGTCCCAACAGTCCGAACCAAGTAAGAGAACGTTCGAGAACCTGCCCTGTTTGCTGTGGCATGGCCTGGTTTTCAGTGTACTGGTGCATAACACACACGCGGTTCATGTAGCACTCAGGCGTGACACCCTATAGCTCTATCCCAACACCATTAATAATTAGGGTTCTCCGGTTTCCTATTTGCTCAGACGGAAAAGAGACAGGCCAGATTAGAGTGGTATTGTAGCCAGATCAAGCTCACTTTCACCCTGCTTGTCTTTTAGGACTCCTGAGATGGAAAGTAAAGGCAGGAGACGCATCTCTGCGGTAATGATATGCAGAGGATGATATCGGTCGACAGCAGAAGATTTATATTTGGCACAATTCGTGTAATACGACACGACCCGTACAATGATTCCTATTCGTGTTCTGGTGTTTTTTCTGGCTCCTACTTTCTCAACAAACGGTGGGCACATCTGGTTGCACGGTATAATCTCAGGGAAGAAGCAAGGAGCTGACGAGAGCATCCGTGACGGACGGTGACAGGCAGTGGGCAGTTTTTTAGGCCTTTTTAAATGCCTCTTCAGCTGAAGCCAAAATTCTGTGACAAGTTGGTGTCCTCACCATCACGATCTCTCCATGGGAAGAGGCCAGTGTCTCAAAAACGCGCATCACCGGGGCGAGAGACGTTGACAGCCAAGTGCTTTCCCAAGCAAGATCTAGTGGCCCTTCAAGCCATTGTCATTGTGTGTTTACTTGGAGTATCGGTCCGTGGGTGTTCTTAGGTGGGCAGCAGTATTCTTCTATTTATCTCTGTTCCTCATTCAGCATTATATGGACAGTACATCTGTGCTTTCGCGTGTCATTGTGCTCTTCGTTTACAGTGTTTATGAGACAGTGTTTTCTTAACCAGCGAATCATCTCGTCCATGACGTCTCAAAAGGCTGAACTAGTTGTTCTTCTATCAGCAGTGCCCCGCGCCTGCTCCTGGAGATCTAGCAGTAGTGATAGTCATCGAGTACAGCGGAGGTACTCAAGAAGAGCCGGATTAGGTGGCTAAAGACTAGAGCTAAACTGTGCTGGAAAGAAGATCACCAGGAGAATATCTGGCAACCTTCTTCTTGATATATTGTGTTCTTTATGCAGTCGTCTGGATTCCAGTTGTGGCACAAGATGTTGATTTTCTAATAACGTTATCTGTAAAGGCTGTTTCTGTCATATGATATTGAAGGTACGTTTACACAGTTGCGTCTTGTCTCTTTAGGTCTGTAAAACTAGATTAAGAAATTAGTAAATGAAACACTAAGCCATCACAAACTGTACCTACGGAGGCAACAAAGCACTGTATTACAGAGTAGTGGGATAATAAATATGCTCTTCTTCAGGAATTATATGTAGAGAGACGTTTGTAACAGGACCTTAGAGAACTGCCTTGACTCTACTTCACATTACTAGCCTCTAATACCTTTAGCTAGGATTATGTACAAACTGTAAGCACACTAAGCCTCGTCTATCAAGGCACCTATTTCCTACCTACAACCGTAACCCTGCCTGTCCTTTTCTTTCGGCAGGTGCCATGTATATCTTTGAGAAGTATGTTCTCTTGCACAACTCGGTCTGTAGGTCAGATATTTGATCTTGTTTCTGAGTCTGTGGGTATTAGAGACTATTAATTGAAAGTGGTTGCACCTGTCCATTGTCTGCAAAGGGACAGACTCCAGCACAGCACTGTGCTAAAGTCCATCCGTAAAGTATTTCATTTCCAGCCAAATCTGGCAGTAACTGCAAGTTATTCATTTTTGAGTGCCAAGAAAAAAAGCAGATCCCTTCTTTTTTGTGAGGGGGTTTGGCTATTTGTTTTTTTTTTAATCAAAGTTCAGTCTTAAAAGTTGGTTGCACTTCCTGCTTCCCACCATCCAAGTAATCCCAAAAACATTCAGCGATGTTGAGGTCTGGACTTCGGGGTGACCAGTCCATTATTCCAAGAGCAGCAGCAGCGTCTTTGTTTGATTTCTTCTGTTTTTGTCTGTTTATTTCCCTCGCTTGTCTAGATCTGTTCATTCTTTATTGAAAGAATTTTAGAAACTTCTTTGACTTTCTCCTTCCTTATGCAAGTGGATTCTCCTACATCTGATCTCCTCAGAAACATCTCCTGATAAATGAATAACTGGTACCTGATTGCTGATATGACTGGAAATGAAATAAACGAAGGGTGGCCTTTGACATTCGCATAGTACTGCATGTTTAGTATATTCCACATACTCTGACCACATGAAATCATTTTAATAAAAGCCTTTGCCTTTAGTTTTGGGAAAGAAAGAAAGAGAGGAAAAAAATGAACTAGATATATCCCTCTACTGGAACTGGTCAATATAAAGCGAATGTTATGAGGGTAGTAGTAGCCTCATAGTACAGACATGGCCTATGTCTCAGTAAGCATATTACGAGTGCAATATCTAGTAGATGCTGCATAATACTGGTCCTGTATTAGAGCTAGAGAGGTCTTGCTGTAATAAGTCTGTATGCTAGATTGTCTGCAGAGGGAGAGTTTGGTAAACACATATGCCAGACCTGTAGACAAATTATTAGATTGACAAATGAATAAAAAGTTGACAGCTTCGTTTCTGAAGTGTTTTTTTTTTTTGCTTTATGTTTGTCTGTATGGCTAAAAATCTCTGTATGTGGGCTTTTGTCCATATGGTATTACAATTCTAATGCATAATACAGGAACAAGAACCTAATACAGGAACAAGAACCTAACCATCCAGCAACTTCTTTACAAAACACAAAAAAGCTGTCCTAATAGACAAACAGCAATCTATCCTGACAGTGTAAACCACCACACAGAATGAACAGTAGAGTTCAAATTCTGGTGCATTGGAAAAAAAAAATTATGTTTAAATGGGACTTTTGTCTATATGCCATAAAGTCATGCATAATAGTAGCAGGATGAAAGAAAGCATTGGTGGGCAAAAACATGGATAAGTCAAACCATTCTCAATTGAATTTCAAGTTCAAGGTCACTTCCAATCTCTAGAGCAACACTGTACACCCAAAGAGAATGGCCCTGGAGTGCAATTCCCCCTTCCCATATACCGGTAGTATAACACTTGACATTTAGGCTGTCAGATCAGTCATCAAATACCAACCAGTGTGGATATTTACAGTTTATAAATATGCATTCTTTTGGGTGACACTTCCTATGAATCCTGCACTCATAATGCTTTAAAGATGCATTTATAAGGCATATGGCATACATATCACCTTACAATACCTGGCATATGCATGTATAATTGGCCTTAATAGGTAGAATTGCATGCATAGCAGTTTGTAAAGCAAGAGTGTGTAATGTGAAGCTCCATAATGCGATATAATATCTCTTCATTTAGCAGTTAGCTAAAAATAAATTACGTGTCAAATCCGGTCTATATGAAATGAAATATGAAAAGTTGTACATGAAAGTTGTATTGATTTTTTTATATAACCAAACATGCTTAAGTGCTGCTTCATTTCAGCTTTGTTCTTAACCACTGGTGTGATGGGTCTGGGCTTTATACAGGAAACACACCAGAGCCTTGTTGTAGTGCAATGCCAGATTCATGTTTACAGTGTTCCAATGAGTGGATATTATAACGTGTTATAAAACCTAACTTCATAAAGCCATACACTCTTCCTTTAGGAAGTCTTGTGCATGTAATTGTAACTACTTATAAGCAATTATACAGGTTTAGGCCAGGCATTATACGGCATGCTATATAATGCCATA
Source organism: Semaprochilodus insignis (assembly GCA_034552555.1). Lineage (NCBI taxonomy): Eukaryota > Metazoa > Chordata > Actinopteri > Characiformes > Prochilodontidae > Semaprochilodus > Semaprochilodus insignis. The sequence continues at coordinate 5,369,319 of CM067484.1, read as the reverse complement.
TCGATGCATTTATGAAGTATTGTGCATACAGGATTCATAGGAGGTGACACGACCTTTTATTGACTTTCTAAGTGAAAATAAGTAAACTTCCCTGTAGATGGTAAATTAATGCATGTTTCTGCCTATTTCAGCTCACAATTTAAACGTTTTAAATATTTTAAACATATAAAGTGCACAAGTTTTGTAAAGGCCACACTTATTTACCTCCCCCAACATGTTAACACTCTAAACAATATTTGTACATTAAAATATGCAGATGGTTCCCTTACAAAATCAACAAACATGCAGTTTGAAGAGGGGTGCCCAAACATTTGCATTCGCAACTGATTTGATCCATAAATGAAAATGCAATTTACTTAGGCATCAATTCTGATAAACTTAAAACAATTATTTATCCAGTTTAAATAAAAAAGGACAGAACACACCATGTGTCACACTCTGGTGTCATAATCATGTTTATGTTATGTGTTTAGACCTGGTGATTGCATGAGCCTGAACAAAGTGGTGACGCAGCGACATCTAGTGGTGAGAGAGTATGACTGCATCTTACAATAGTATGACAACAGAGAAAGGTATTCCTTCAAGTGTATGGGATATTTATTTTATATTTCAACATCTGACATTGTTTAGCAGCATAAGGTAGGACTTGAGGTATTTCTATACTCACACACAGGAATTCAGCTCATTCATTCACATACATGAAGTCAATGTACAAAATTCACTTCATACATACATACATACATACATACATACACACACATACATACACACACATACATACACACACACACACACATACATACATACATACATACATACATACGCTTACATCCTCCTGGGGTGAATTGCAAACGCTTTAAACGTCCTGTGCATAAAGTTTGTGGCAAAACATGGCAGTAGGCTTTTAACTCCTGGTGGGTTTTAAGGCAGACCGCCCTCAGTGATGAAGCTTTGGCTGTGGGGAGAAGACAAAAGGTACACCGTAAGAACAAAAGCTGTCAATTTGGCATTTTATTTCTTAATTGGATGATCTGGAGAAAAACCTAATTTACACAATTTACCCCGACTTTAAATGCAGGTGATCAGTCACGACGTTTTGTGTCTGAAGCTTCTTTAGTTTTGCATTGAGCTACAACGCTAACGTAGCTAACAATCAACAGGGGAAAGGGTCCGAAGCACAGCTGCTTTCTAAATCCCTCAAAACGCACATAGTGTAGCTTTAAATTACCTTAATATCAGCTATCAGCCCAAAAGAACACACAAGCCAGTGTCAGACACCACATAATAAGCTTGGAAGATAACAGTTTACCATTTATACAAGTATCAACTCTGCTCGCTTCTAACATGTTTGTTCATTCATCTAAGCCGCGTTTCCTGATCCTGACTGGGGATGCTGGAGCCTATCCCAGTGCTCACTGGGTCCTGGACAGGCCGCCAGTCTATTGCAAGACAAGCACACAGACATACACGTTAAGCCTCACAACTAATGGCAATTTAGCATCTCCAGTTCGCCTGACTGCATGTCTTGGGACTGTGTGAGGAAACTAGAGCACCTGGAGGAAACCCACGCATGCAGAACATGCAACCTCCACAGGAGCCCGGACGCCCCAGCTGGGAATCACCCCCAGGCCCTTCTTGCTGTGAGGAGACAATGCTACCCACTGTGCCACCGTGCTGCACAAACTGTATACAGTGTTCTGCACAGATGCCATATTACACTGTTAACATCCAATGGTCCTCCATGTTTGTTGAACTTGAAACCAAAATATTGCCAAATTGGTACGCTGACACCTTGCTCCCGCTGGGCAAATCATCCTTTTCACTTTCCATTGCATGTACTGGATGTACTGTCCACAGCATTCCTAGCCAGACTGAAACCTATATTACAATCTCTCAAAGTCGTGATCAAAGTTTGCATGCATGTAGTTAATTGGTAGGTCGATGTACTGTTTGTATAGCTGATAATTAACTGCAACCTTTTGTACTGTATACATTGTTGAACTAAACAAAGGATAATAATGATTATACAAAATGGTTAAACAGGCTGAGAAAAACAACAGATAAGAACAAAAGACTGAATCTGCATATCAACACATATTTAAAGCTGCGCTACGTGCGAGTCTTTTGTTTTGGTGTCCCTGCGCTACTGTGAGTCAGGCTGTACAGCCTACAATAAGAATTTTAGAAGTGTCAGGATGGACTTTGCACGAGTTTTTTGGGCCACATCGGTCCATCTTTACCTAAAGATGTAATGACTATCAAACAGTTTTCTCCAACGCTAGTCCTGGAGAACTACCTACCTGTAGACCCTAGTTCCTCCAACAATTTGCTATACCTTGTCCAACTAATCAACCTCTTCACAAGTCCCTGATTGGCTGGATCAGATGTATTAAAGTCAGGTAAGGGGCAGGGAAGCTTACCGGATACTTAGCTTTCCAGGACTAGCTTTGGAGAAAACTGTTCCAATTCACTGACATTCTTAGATGTTTTTCAGCAGCACAATCATCTGGTGGTTTGAGGAGTGTGCACGGTGCCTTGAAGGAGCAACGTGTAAGACGACAAGATGACGTCAATTTCATACTCTAAACTATAGGGGGCAACATATTACTAGCAAGTTGTGGTATCCTCCCCTATTGTAAGAAAGGCACAGTCTCCCCTTCTCAAAGCAAGTTCAGCATCAAACTCCATTTCTTTACTCGCCAAGAGCATCACCAGAGAAAGCAAAGCAGCGCCACTGTTAACTCTTGTTATGCTTCTTTTTATATCACTTCTTTGTTTGAGGCTAAATGTGGATGCTTGCCAGGAGTGGGCGGCAGCAGTCGCTTGCTAGGAGCTGTAGTCGTCATTCCGTTTACTCTTCCTTTCTTTGACTACCTGTCCTTAAATGATCTAACAGAGAGCAGATCCTTAAACATGACTGAAAGGAGATTACAAAATACACCATTAAAAATGCCATTGTTTGGTATAAATTACATATTTATTACATATTTGGCCGAACACCGAAAGTGATTTTTCAATATTTTCGGCCGAATAATTTCAGTTGCCGAACATTCGGTGCATCCCTAATTATGAGATAGGACGCGGCGGGCTATCTGATTAGCATGAGCATATCTTTCCAGATATCTCTTTAAAAACTGAATAAATAACTTATTTATTCACATCCTGTTAATAATTTTAGTTAATTTTAAAACGTTTTAAACGAAATATCTTGCATATTGCTTCTTTAAACTTCCATTACTTGTTAGCTACCTTAGCTACATTGTAGTACAACTGCAAAACTAAAGAAGCACCGAGTACATCTGGAATAAGGGGAAACTTCATAAATTTGAGGCCCAGGCTCGTTACATGTGGTCATGAAATGGTTCCTATTTCTGTGGTGGTCTACAAGCTGCAGTCTAAATCACTTAAGAGGGAGACAAAAAAAAGACTGTTTAGTGTAGATGAGCCCACCTTCTGTGCATCCAGTTTCTTCTCCATACTGAGCGAGACTGGCCTTGTCTTGCTGTCTCTCCTCCAGGAGAAGAGGCTGGAGGGGGAATGGGAGGAGGACAGGCTATTGGGTTTGGGGTGGCGTGAGGGAGGCTCTGGGGAAGAGGCACCGCTGGTCTTGCGTTTCCTGCTGGGCCCTTTGTGCTCATGGCCAAGAGCCTTCCGGTGCAGCCCTGAGGAACCTCCACCATCGTTAGAGGAGGATTCTGGGGGGGAGGGGGGAGACAGGTGGGAAGGAATAGGGGTGGGGCTTCGCTTGACCATGCCCTGCATCTCAGAAACGTGCAACTGGGACTGTGGCTTACTGCCTGGTGAAAAGACACCATTAATTGGTCCATGAGAAGGGGAGAGGGATGGTCTGGTTGAGGAAGGTTGTCGATCTTTCGGGCCGGAGAAGCTCCTGTTCTGGCCTGTTGAGTCTTCTTCCTGCGGAGGAGACTTCTTGCGTTTTCTGGCCGTGGGGCCGTCCTGCAGCTGCCCGAGCCTGGCCTCCAGAGTTTGCTTGCAGGGGCGGCCGGCAGAGTTCCGAGGTCGGCCGGGGCCAGAGGCTTCGGGGGCTTTGGTCAGGGTTTTGGAGGGGGGTGTTGAGTTTGAGGCCCTGGGCTCTGATTGTCCTGAGGTGCTGGTGTCCCCAAGGGGACGTCTGGGGACAGAGGAGGAGCTAGTCCTAAGAGAGGAGGCACTGGGGGCAGGGACTCTGCTAGGTGGGCTGCGCACAGCGTTGTGGGGTTGAGAAGCAGATGTGAAGGCTAATGGAGAGTGATGAGAGCGCAGCTCGGACACCTGAGGGATTTTCCTATGGACAACAGAAGTATGTCAGGAAAAACACAAATATGCTCAAAATATTAATTTACTGCAAATTCACTTTTCCCCTTTGCTTCTTTTGGTTTGCACTAAAGCTGTATGGCTAAGGTTACTAACATGCAATGGAGGCTTACCCTTACCAAACAGCACTGTGCAACTGAATCTTAAATCATCACATAGAAAGTTAAAGAGTTTGATGTAACATGTTAACACTGCTTTGAAATGACAGTTTTGAAATACACAGTCGAGTCACATTATTATAACCACCAGCTAATATCCAGAGTAACCGGCGTGTGCAGCACAGACAGCAGCTAGACGGGCTGGGAGTGACTCAATAAGGTCCTGGTAGGTTGTCACAGGTATCTGGAACCATGCTGACTGCAGTGCATCCCACAGCATGGGGGTGGATCCACAGAGCGAACATGGCGATCAAGGTGGTCCTATAAACTCAAACGGGTTCAAGTCGGAGGAATTAGGGGCCCAGGTTAGTACTTGGAAGTCTTGGTCAGGCTCTTCCAACCGATGTCGACATTTCTGTGTCACATGTCGCATTGTTTTGCTGGGTGATTCCATCGACCCCAAGGAACACAGTCAGCATGTACGGGTGTACGGGATCTGCAAGGACGGATTCAAATCGGTTGAGAGTGCTTTTCACATGGATGAGTGTGCCCAGAGAGTGCCACAAAAACATGACTTCCTTCATAAGCCACACACTGCATGTGTGCCATGGAAAGCAGGAAGTGGTCATAATAATGTGACTCAACTGTGTATATTTTGTTCACTCCCTAGTTCATGTAGTCCATATATGGACACTAAGTGGCAAAAACAGGCCAAAAAAAATCAACAAAATTAGCCTACATTCTACAGCAGTCGTGCCTCGGCCGTTCACACTGAAGTTATAAGGACAGTGTGTCGGCTTGGACTGCTTCTTGATCAAGACGAAGTGCAAGGCAGTCAATCAGAACAGAGCACATTTAAATATATTACTCTTACGGGTACAACGACAGAAGCAGCCTGTTTAACACTATAAGTTAACAACAGGCTGAAACTCAAAGAATTAATTTCTGGTACATAAAACCACCCAAATGTTATAAGTGGTGATAAGTAGGATATTTAAATAATCTCAATTTTTCTGCCACTGAATATTATTAGAGATTTTGTTTTAGAGACGCACCATTGCTTTGTTAGCCACGAAGCTCCAGAGTAAAACTAAAGAAGAAAATTTTGGACCCTAAAGATGCCATGGTTGATTAACTACCTTTGAATTCAGGGGTAAACTGCAAACTATTCAAAAATGTGGGGCAAAAATGTGGCCTGTACAAAAGTTCTGACACATTTTAGATTATTATATTAGATAATTAATTTTTCGCCCCCCAATACGTTCAACTGTGTTAATCAACAATAGTGTTGACCGTGCATGTACAAACCTTTGCATAAGACTGTATACCATTAACCATTAACTCTGTAGTACGACAACTACTTTAGCACGGTCCCTCTCAATCTTGCTACCGATTATTAATTTCCATAGACACACAGTCTATTTCCTAAAGCCTCACATAACATGGCAGCCATTTGGTACAGCTGGCTGACTCACTTCCACAGGTGGGCGCTGAGATGGTGCTCCACCATGGCACTGAGTGCAGAGCGCAGGTGGAAGAGCCTGCGGTCGAACGCCAACACGCTACATCCCAGCACACGTGCGCCGAAAGTGCACAGCTGTGGAGAGGAAGCACAAAGAGGGACTTAAATAACAACGACTGTTATTAAAATTGTTTAGGGCCAATGCATGCAGTAATGCAGCACTGCTAATGGAGGAACACTGCATCTGAACTGTCACAACCACTAGCTGCTGATTTATGTCATTTAATATTCAAGGCTCCAATTTTTAAAATTTTTTTTAAGATGCAATTATATATGAAAATAGCACAAAGCGACCAGCTCACCCCCAAAGGTTTGGGGTGGCATGTGCTGGTGGGTAGATCCGTAAATTCTTCCTGGTTTTCACCGTCGCTTTCCTCGCTGGAGAGAGAGGCTAAATATGGTGGAGGGCATTGGGCTGGCACGCTTTCTCCCTCTTCAAAGCACAGCCCCCGCTCCTCCACCTCTACACCACTCTCTGAAGGAGTCCTGGACCTACCACACATGCACAAACAAGTACACATATATTCATTATTAATGACCTGAATTGTAAACTCATTGAAAATGAAAAAAGAGACATATACACATACGTACATGCGCACACACAAACCTGAGAGAAACATAGTTGGTTAACTGGCGCCTGCAGGGCTGGGGCACTGGATCTCCTGTGGGGGCCTGAGGGCCGAGAGAACTTTCTTCGGGCACATCTCTGATCACCGGAGGAGCCCGCTCCCGAGCTTTAGAGCTCATCTTCAGTTCCAAAACCAGCTGATCAAAGCTCTTACTCCTCCCCACCACCTGCCTGCGCTGGTGGATTGAGTGAATCTAAGGAACATGAGACGACAAGCAGGAGATATTAGGTCTTTAAAGAGTTTAACTTCCTGTAGGATGAAGTAACATTACCTGACACTATATTTCAGAGGTCAACAAGGCTAATACAGGAATAATACACTTCCCCCCCCATTTCTGCTTTACAGAATCCGTTCTGAAGTGGAAACATGAAGCTACATCATACTGTGACTCTTATAATGGGTAATGATACAAAAAAGAAAGTAAGGAACGTGTGGAACATCAAATACATGCACTATATATTAATAAAAATATCCAGATATGTTAAACTTATACGCAGCAAATTCAGCTATTTTAAGGTTCATCCCCTTCTGCCCCCTGCGCACACACACACAAACTCAGCACCCTGAACCCCCCCCCCAACCCCACAATTAATACCGAACTGTGACTTTTCCAAGAACTGCTCTGCACTCATCGCTTTAAAACAGCCTTAACGCTTTTCAGTTTGCGCTACTGTTCATACTGGCACTGTCATCTACATCTTAATTCTGCTACTGCACACGTCACTTTATCACCCTTATTGTCTTCAGTGTCTTACTGTCTCATTATCTCAGGGCCCTTTTATTTTATCATATGTCTTGCGTTCGTCTATTTCATGTTTAGTGTTTAATACATTCAATATACTCTTGTTTTAGTTGCAATCTATTTATCATTAAATGTTTATGTGCTACACCTTGGAACGGAGAGTAACGCAGTTTCAATCCTCTGTATGTGTTGTACATATTGAAGTATTGACAATAAAACTACTTGACTTGCTGGCACAGATGTTAAATTGCACACCGCTTGTGTTGTCTCCACAGAAAAGCACTGCACATAGGATGGGATGCTCTAGAGCAGCTGGTCACCACAACAATGTCAAGAGTTGGCTACAAGGTTATGAACCCCTACCGGACTGAGCTCTGGAGTGATGGAGCTCCATACAGTAATACGGAGATGAGTTTGAGTGGCTTGACCCCACTAATGCTCTTATGACCGGATGCAATCAGTTTCTTAGAGCAATATTTCAATATCTATAGTAAGGTCATTACAGAAGAGTAGAGTCTGTTACTAGAGCAAAGCGTGGGCAAATCCCACGTATTAAAACGCTTCATTTTTAAAGAAATTGTTGATCAGCAGATGCTTATAAGCTCTTGGGCATAGAGTCCTAATGAATCTTAGCTCTAGACTAAAAAAGGAATTTCGGTGGTGAGTTACTATTGACGCCTCAATTTAGAATTAGGCTCTAGAGTTAATGTCCACAGAACTGGGCCACAGTGTCTATCGTGTCGCTGTTCAAAGAAACACAAGCATCATTAAAATGGCGACTGTACAGGACAGGGGGAAAAAAAAAATAACCAATGGACCCCAGGCATTTTCCCCCAAGTGATTTCGGGCCATTTCTGTTGGTCCATTCATCATGAAATTTCCACACAGTGTAAACAGCAGCTGCTGTGTTCAAATGGTGCATAAAAGTAAAATCAACAAAAACGGAGATACATGTTTTCTTGGGACAGCGACGAATGTATCTTTTACGTGAATCTATCCATCACGTATGCTCAGTTTGTACTTACGTTACACGTAAGGAGCCTAGTGCAGAGTTTTTTTCTTTCAGGATCAAGCACTCCACAGTGCTTATCCAAGTCGCATTCCTTCTCTGGAAAAAGAAAGAAATTAAACAAACAGTAAAGTCTAATCTGATAAATGCAGCTTTACATTTGTATCTGTTTAAACGTTTATTTCAGCCAGCTACAGCCATTTCCCTAAGCACAAAGAAAAAGTCATACTGGGGACTTTTTTGTAAGTTCTGCTGTATGTCCTGGGCCCAGGCAGAGGCTTGTGCACGTCCGTCACTTTCGGCAGTGGCTTCTCCGAAGGAGCGGGCTTTTTGGGTGGCGTGGACCCCGGATGCCACGGTGGGTCTCGAGGAGGCGGCGTGCACAAATATGGAGTTGATGTAGGGCTCCCATGGGAGAACTTATCCAGCTGCAAAATGCTGCAAAATACCAAACCGATTTGGATTTATGCTACAATAGTACATAGGTGTTGACGACTTTGCCATGACTCCCCACAGCAATGTTGGGGTGGCAGGTAGGTGACAGGGTGCACAGTACCACTTGACACTATCCAAGAAGGGGACACTATCCAAGCATGTATCAGAGCTGCTGCTCTACAGGATGCTTGAGTAAACTAAGTAATACCTTAAACATCTTTATAATTCAGCTATTACTGATTAGGCTTTTATCCAGCAAGTACTCCAAGTTATTTAGTAACTACTTCAAACTAATTAATAACCATGTCTAATGATTTCATAACTACAATATATTACGCAAGCAAGTACTTTTAAATCAGAACGCAAGTCATCTAGTCATGTGAGAGCAGGGAAATTAGGCCCGGATCCCCTGAAGATTCCTCAGAGTTCACAAGCTTTATCCCAGATCCAAAACTGCTTGCTTTGCAAGTTTGGTACGTTTGGTCAAATGTAAACGCAAATAACTGATCTCTGATCAAATAACTGATCTCTGAAATCTGTAGTCTGTGGCTTGATTTCAGCGAACTGTGGTGGTGTTCACTTTGGATGTGGAAGCCATCTGCTCCTGAGGCCACGTGTAGGGTTGCGTGATTGGTTTATTTTGCAACATGACTGCTTCGATTTATCATGCTACTTCCCCATTCAAGTTTTGTAATGGCTGGGAAAGAACTGCTGTGGACAAAAGTCCTGTTCTTCGCTGCTTAAGAGTGGATGTCCAAGTTGGGCAAAAGAAACTGAAGCTTTCTATATGATGTCTATATGTCTATATACTGAACATATAAACATACATACATACATACATACATGTATATATATTTCCTCTCTCAGATTAACCGTGTCTAATATATTGTACATATCAGAGAATTTCTACACAGAACCATCCTGTCTCTGTATATTCTGTACATTCTGTATATTTTGTATTTATTAACATATCTCTTTATTTAGTATGTCTAGTTAGTGTGTATATTAATGCTGCACTGCTGCACAGTATTAACCTGAGCCTCACCACAAGCATTTCAATGCATAAATGTCCTGACATGTGCAAATCACAAATAAGCCTGAAACCTGAAACTTGATATATATTGATACTTTCTATCACTATACAAAAATGATGCTGCCTATATGGCTGGATACACTGTGAACGTTTCTGAGATTTTTTCACAAGTAAAAAGTGACTAAAGTGAAAAAATACCAGATTGTTTAGATCACATAGTTCACATATCAAAAGAAATGAGACGAAAAAATGAATTACATTATCAAAGCAGAACCGTGAAGAGCTAGTTTTTGCATTGGCACTAAAGCATAAACCTCCCCTCACCTGGTTCCATCCTTCTGGGCTTTGGGAGCTTTGTGGATGGGAGGATGCAGTAGTGGAACTCGAGGGGGTCCAGCCCCTTGCTGCTTTCCATCCCTGCCCTCATGAAGACCACTGTGCTGGGCGGGTGGCCGCCCCTGTTGTGGCCAATGTGACAGAGGAGCTGAAAGGGAAGAGTGGGCACCACAGAGCTTGCTGAGGGGACCATGGCGTCGCTCGCAGTGCTTCTCAAAAGCTTGCGGCTTCACCACTTGCCCACAGTGGCTGCACACCACCAGGTAGAACTCATCCTGCGCTGGGCAGTGTCCGTATATGCACATGTCTGTGAACAGGAAGACATTTTTAGTATGTAGGTGGCTGAATGTTTGTCAATCCCAAGAACTCTGCTGACTTCAACAGGAGGCAGCACCTGCATCTTCACTGTGCTGTAACAGTGAGATAGTGAAGGTCACTCACCCTCTTTTCGAAGAGTCATGGTTTCCAACCTTTTCTTCACATTCTTGCTGCACTCTTCCACGGGGGTCCCTGAAAAGAGCAATCAGTGGATGTGAAACTACGGAGGAGACACAAAAGGCTGTGTATTTGACTATGTTCACATTACAAGCCTTATTCCTCAAATCAGATCTCACTAACATGGTGGTTCACATTTGCGAAGGTAAGTGACTCAGATATGTCAATAATTTGAAAGACCACCATCCTTAAAAACTACCTGCACATCCAAATCAGTAATATCACGTGGATGAACAGCAAACTAACCAGCACAATAAGCCTTTTCTGCCAAGATGTGATAAGATAATTCACTCTGATCAGGTCTCAGTTGTTCAGTATTGGAGCAGGATGGCGATGAAAAAGGGTCAGCTGTGTTGCACTGCCATCATTTACTGGCTCTAACTTTACAGTTGACTCTGCTGCCCCGTTAACACTAAATGATGTCACGCTCGTTCATTAATTTATTCATCATCTAATCTGCTTATCCTTCTGGGCTGTAGAGGGTGATGGAGCCTATCCCAGAACTCATCAGGTGGGAAGCAAGAAACGTCCTGGACAGGCTGCCAATCCAGTGCAGGGCAGACACCCAGACATACACATTCACACTTACGCTCACACCTATTGGGCAATTTTGCATCTCCAGCTCACTTTACTGCATGTCTTTGGATTGTGGGAGGAAACCGGATCACCCAGAGAAAACGTGATGGTGCATGCACAGTGGGAAAATAACACACACACACACATGAAATCAGATCTGAGCGTTCACATGTAAGTTGCACGCCCACAAATCGGATGCATATCCGATCTAGGACCACATATGAAAGTGATTCAAATCTGTTTTTAAAGAAGAGGGCATTTGATGTTTCCACACATGCCTGAAAGAAATCAGATCTGTGTCACATTAGGGCAAAAAATCAGGTTTAAGTCACTTCAGCCTGGTAATATGAATGTAGCATTTGTTTCTTGGTTAAAAAAAGCTGCTGTTGTTAACCACAGCCATCTACATCCCTGAGGGCTGGATGTAACTTCTGGTAACAGAGGCTGAGCTGGTTGGGTTGGATGACCTGTGTTTTCTTTCCCCTCAGAATAAGTGGCCTAGTTATTCTAATACCTAATCTCCCCCACAATACTCGCGTGTAATGTGGATTTATCTGAGGTAGCGAGCCGTAAAGATGTTGTTGTAAAGGGGGGCATCCGTCTGGACAGGATTTCAGCAGTCAAATACAGTGAGACACGAGCTAATGGCATCAAATGTAGCAACCGAGTGAAGACGCCTTTAGTTTTGCTCCTGGAAATGCAAACAGAACACGCAGTTTTGGTTTCACCGAGCTAGCATTTGGGAGCTGTTACACTACTGACACCCAGGTTTGAGGCCATATTTAAAAGCAGCCGTGTGCCTGTCTACAGTGCAGTGGATAAGGATGGTGGAATTGAGCTCAGTGGCTTATATGCCATGATAGTTTGCTGGCCTGAGCTTGAGCTCCACCTTCACTTCCCGTTGTCTTCAATTCATTTAGCCTGCTAAGCTAGCTGCCATAGCCCGCCTAAGCTCGGTTAGCTTGTTAGCTAGCCAGCCAAATGGAGCTCATCCTCAAACATTTAGACATAAAAATATTAAGGCTTAAACACACACAACCACCACGGCCGTGTCCGCCTCCCCTCTCCCTACACGGACACGTATTCTGACGTGCTGTCGTTTTGTTTTTATTGTCACTTGGGCTAACTGAGCGCTAGGACCTGGGAGGTTTTCCCCGAGTGCGGCGGCGGCGGCGACGCCGACCGCGAACCCGAGCCGCGCTAGGACCCGGCGGGTCTATTGTTTGGCTTAGGGTGAATGGGTCCCCTCCGTTTCAAAGAAATGGTTTTACTGTGGCCGATAGACGCGCTGTCGGACGAGATAGGGTTCGGGGAGAAGCCATCACTCACCCTCCGGTGCGGAAACGTCGGCCTTATCTATCCAAGTGTTCCAGCTCTGCCCTACAAATTCATCAAGGATAGAAATCCGCCGATCTAGGGCAGCCATTACTGTCCAGCGCGCGCGCGCACGCCGCCACCATCGCTACAGGAGCGCAGCTGCGACGTCATTGCGCGCGTGCACGATGCCTGGATTTCATTTGTGCTCGGGCTTCAATCCGCAGAGTGCTTCTGCCTCAGACCGTAGAAACAGCTTTCCCAGCAACAGGGGTGTCACCAAACCAGTATTGCACTAAACAGTTTAAACAGTAGTCTTGCTGTATCTTGTCGGCTAGCCAGCTTTTAGTTTCCTACTTGGTGACAGACTTATCAGATGTGTTTCATGTTCAGTTGTGTTGAGAAGTTCATCCACATTATCAAGTGATTTCAGTGTAGCACTATTCCATCTGATTTCTCCTCTGATCATACACTCATCACCAAAACAATAGCTGCACCCAGAAGGAAGTGCGGGATTGCAATGCTGCTGGGAAGGAAGATGAAGGTTACCAGGAACAATAAATGAAATAATGAATTTAGACTGATATGGGCAATATTTATTGAGCTACACATGCAGAAGTAGTGTCTCTCAGTATGGTGTCGGGCCGCCATGTTTGCTAATCCAAGATGTCTCAGCATGGAGTTGTAGAGGTTCCTAATGGTCTCCTGTGATAATCCATCCCATGCATCTTGAATATTCTCACACAGTTCCTGCAGACTGTGCAGTAGGGGTGGAGGTGGAGTGACCTCAGGCCTTATGGATGTGTGATGCTTGACAACAAACTGTTCATCTTGGTGCTGATCACGGTGCCTTCACACACGGATTTGTTGGTCATCTCCACCAAGACAAAAGAGGGACTCGTCATTGAAGATGGTGTCTGGCACGACACCAATGCAGTCTTTGGCGAAGTTGATGTGGTGTTAAGGGCAGTTGTTGTAACGGTCTGTGTGCATGTAGTCCTGTATCGTGTATCCGTCTGCCAATGGTAGTGCCACTAATAGGGTGACTCATGGAGGGCATCACTGCTCACTAAATGTCTGCAATTGTGGCTGTTGGGTCAGTCAGGTACAACACTAAGGCCTGTCCTTGCTTATGTCACATGTGTGGACGAGCGTAAAACTTGGCATGTCTCACAATGTCAAACCAAATCTACCAAGTTTCATTCCTGTGGGTTGATTCCTTCTGGGTGCAACTGTTTTTTTGATGGTGAGTGTATGAAAAGTTGTCCAATTTCCCAAGAGATTGATGGGAAGAGTGAATTGTTACTCATTTCTCAAACTGAAGACAAAAGAGGAGAGTAAGATCTTCATTAATGCGCGTATGAGCACAAACAAGAAGCGTTTCCAGAAGAAGAACTGTTAAACCAAGCATTTTGCTGCCACTGAAGCTAACATCAGCATCACTATGGCGAGTGAGATAGCAGCCAGGCAATGTTGGAGTAGCTAGCCAACCTTTGGGGGCATTTTGCTCTCTGGTAGATGTCAAAATAATAGGTAAATAAAGAACAATTTTATGCTAAAACCTTTGTGCAATCAAAAATGATCATTACCTCGAGGATGTGATGATGGATTTACCTGCATAATTGTAGACCCAAGCTTGTAGTTTGTAAAGCCAAACTGGATGCAGTTTTGTGCACAATGGCAGTGTGCTCGATGTAATTCTTAGAGTAGATTAGATTCAACTTTGTCATTGTGCAGAGTACAGGTAGAGCCAATGAAAAGCAGTTAGCATCTAACCAGAAGTGCAAATACAGTATTATTTACATATAAAGTGCAGGTAGTAACCATACCAAGCAATGCAGGGTTACAATACATACAATTATGGACAGTGGAGCGGTAAAAACAAATCTAGTATAAATATAATATACATATGCACAGAGTGAGTGGAGTGAATACAATGTAGATCGTATGAACTGTAAGAGCAACAAATGTGCAGAGTAAAAGATACATGACAGTGAGTAGATATACAGTATGTTCAGTACTGTGCAGCTAAGAATAGTGCAGTAATAGACTGTGCAATTATGAATAGTGCATTCTCACAAACCCATTTCTCACAACCCCCCACCTATTTAAATGGAAAATAATGTTGTTTTTTCACTTCTGCCAAAATGGAAACATTAACTATGAAACCATGTAATAAAGCCAGCTTGCCTCCCACAGCAGTACCGCAGCAGTCTCTAGAGCCTAGGGCGAGATGTTTTCAGTTTAAAGAGTAGGAAAAAAAATATTCTGATGACAAATCGCGAGGGTGTCGGAAACCTTTGAAAACCTACAACTGCTTTGTGGAGGATTTTGGAGGGCAGGATGTTTGAAATGTCTTTCTGCCCCAAAAGCTGAACGCTGATTGTAAAGGGAAATCATATAGCTAACTATATATACAGGATTACTACATCCACATCCCTGCTGTGTCTCAAAATCATCATTACATTGGAGACAATGCATAATTGACAAAAATGGCTTATACACTTAACTAGACCTATACTTGAACATCTGAACTGTGTATTGTATATACTGCACATCGCTACTGTAAGCTGTATGGCTGTTTTAGCTGTTTACCTGAACATTACTGCTATGCTCACTACCTGCACTGTACACTAGTATTGCCCTAGGCAATACTGGTTGGTGTGGCTCAGCGGTTAACACCACTACTCACCAGAGAGCTATCACCCCATGTGGGAGATGGGGGTTCGAATCCCAGTCTACGTAGCAAATGCTGAGCTACACCAATATCCTTGGGCAAGACTCCTAACACTGCACTGGCCTACCTGTAAAACAAATAACCTTGTAAGTTACTCTGGATAAGAGCGTCAGCTAAATGCCTAAATGTAAATGTGGGCTCTAGAGACTGTGGTGGGAGATAAGCGGGCATTATTACACTGTTTTATAGTTAATGTTTCCATTTTGGCAGAAGTGTGGAACAAAAAAAGAAAAAAAATTCCATTTAAAACGGTGGAGAATTGGTGCTAGAATTACATCTACTGTTTACAACCACATACTTAACGGCACACCTGGCTACTTCGACATACTGTACTTTCCAACATGTACCGTCACCACTACGCACTGTATTTCACTCTACTGCATATGCTAACTGCTGTTTGTACCTTGCACAAGTGTACGTCAGTGTTTGCACATTGTGACATACACTTACTGCTCTTGCACATCTGTGTATTTACTGTCTATCCACATACTGTATTGTGTCTCCGTCTTTTTGTATTTGCACTATTATAGTGTTTCATTATACTGTACAACTCTGTATCCGTATAATGACAAAGTTGAACTGAATTATAAGATGAGGAGTACATCAAGCTAAACCCTAGAGTTAGCAAGTAAGCAAGCTGCCTTTGTAAATACATCAGTTGGGCTACTATTTCAACCGATTCTTCAATTGAATTGGGTCTTTGCTGTTTAAAAACTGTATGTTACTGAAATGTTGCTGATTTCATTTTGGGTCCTAGTGTAGCATCTTTAGTGTTAAGAAATTCTGAACCACTTAGGCCACTTTGGGTTAGTATGGGATAGTATACAGAGGGTGTGTCATCGATGTCACTTTCTCGCCCTCAATCGGACCGAGTAGCAAAACATTCTGCAACAAGGCTGCGTTTATTAGGAGAAACAACAAACTGGGAACAAAGTGATTACCTGCTTAAATTTAAGCCGGCTGGACTTACAAGTAAAATGCAAATTCAGGTGGTCATCATGATCTTTAGTGTTTCTCCTTTCCAAGTGTAACTTGCAACTCTAAGTTAATACTGTCTAGACCCCCCTCCCCAATCATCATGGATGGTGTTAATAAATAAAATGAAATATGCTAATTATCTAATTGATGAGTAGTCTATACAGTACTCAAACCGAACTTGTTTGTTTGGGTCAATAATAATAAAGTACTTAGTAAATTTTAATTACGTTAGCTTAGCACAGACACCTTTAGCATTAAAAAAAACAATTATACCATTTGGTAACTTTTTTTAAAATTATTTAACCCTCATTAGACTTGTATAAATGTTGTATAGTTACATAAGTCTGTTCAGCAAAACCTATAACATGCCGATAAAATAAGCTTGCCTTTAAAAATTCCACCAAAAACAATCCACACGTGTGGAAAGAATGGCTTATCTACTGAAAGACTCAGTGACCTCTGGCAGATTCTGTTAGCCTCACATTCCTCTGCCGATTGGTAGAGATGGCACAATCAGGCCAAGTTAAGTTTGACACCTTCTTCATTAAAACATAGTGACTCAAAATGGGCTCTACCAAAAAGTTGAGAAGGAATGAAGGGGTTAAGAGTTATGCTTTAGTTTTCAGCAGTCTGTATGAAGATCACTCTGAATTCTTGTTGACCCTATTTTTAATGCAGCTACAGCTCCTTCCTATTTTACATGTTTTGTGTTTTCGCAGCATTCACTCTGACCACTAACACTGTGACCCAGTTAGTCTTTCTGCCACACCGTGGGCATAATCACAGTGACTATGAATGCACCATTCAAACTTTCTGTACGTTGGTTCTTTTTTATGCACACAGAATGAAATTACTTCATTGAACTATTAAAAAACACACACACACTTTAATTAAGGCACATGTCAAGATCAAACGTGCAGAGAAATATGCTGTTTAACACACCATTAATGGCACAAATAAAGATAGCATGTAAGAACTGGAGCTATTTTAAACAACACTGCCAATTAGTATTAAACTAAAGTTTTTAAACTAGGACTTTATAAAAAGCAAAAAGCAAGGTAAACATTCTTTCATGTTATTATACATATTTTCATGGTCTATGTGCACAAACCCATGAACAGAATTACATTCAGTCAATAAGATAGTGGCGATATTGTTGGAGATGATAGAAACCACTCCATTATTATGGGTGTGGTCCACACGCGAAAACTACATAGAAAACATACAACTGTGTAACCTCAAATTCAAGTCTGTAAAACAGGAGAAAATGATGCGACAAAACACATGAAATGGAGCAAAACATGTAATACTATCAGAAAAATGATGTTAACACATTCACATTCATGCTGAAACTTGCACAGCTTCTAAACCAGCTTCAGAAAAACATCTCTGTGCAAACAAAAGTGTACCTAAATACTAACAACTTAAACATTTTAACACCAACGGAACATTTTATTCCTCCAAACGTACTGTTTCCTGATAAGTTTTAAACTCTGGCCTGTGGTTTTCAAAGATGCAATAGTTCCTGCAGTGCTCCGTGTTCTGGATTACATTCAGGCATGCAGATTTCAATTTGTGAGGGACTCAAACAATTTTTATAGTACCGAAAGCTGTAAATAAAGCATTGTAACATTACCCTGCATTTGAATGGCTTATGCTTTGTGTTGTTCTTGCTGTCTGAATCACCTTATAATCACAATAATTCATCTTATCTATAAAATGAAATGAAAGTAATGGTTTCTGTATTTTGGATACCCGTATAATTCAAGGCAAGAGCAATTTAGTGCCAGTACCACTCTAATTTCAACCACACTCAAAAGGTTACAGACTGAAACCACTGATGTGTGCCGTTTCAAAACTGTAGCCATCATTACGGCATGCCTGGATTATGGTTTACTTCTTGTTTTGATTCAATGCAAAATTCTGTCATTTTATTTCTGCCTCCATCTTTAAACTTCTTATTTTCCGTCTTTGATTCCTTTATGGGAGAGTTTGAAAAGCTTCTTCAAAGCTGATTTGAATCTATTTATATTTGCAACATAATCCGTACACCAAAGATGGCAAATGCTTACTGTCACACTCCTGTGGCAAGAACAACAAAGTTAAATGGTCATTTGGCTCCACAAACAAGTACCTACATGGCTTGTCCTTCTTCAGTGCTGCAGAGGAGGTGGTGAGCCACCCTATCAGTAGAGCAAACTGACTTTCTTACAGGACAGGACTCGCTGTCCAGAGAAAAACATGTATCTCCATTTTTGTTGATTTTGACTTTGTGCATCATTTCACGATGAATGGACCAACAGAAATGGCCCAAAATCGCCTGGAAAGAAGTCTGGTTCCATTGACTTACATTAGAATTAAATAAGGTTTTTGCTCTCTCCTTTAAAGTTGCCATTTTGTAGATACTTGCTTCTCTTTGGACAGCGATGATATGCAAACACTTCTCTACATAACCGACTCATCCATGCTTCCTAATATGCTAATAGGCAGGGGACGGGGGGAAGCCCTCGACAAAAGTGGAGCTAAATTGAATTCCTGGATTCAGCTCCTGTATTCCTTTCCACTAGCCAGGGCAGAGGTTCTCAAACAGGTCTTCAGCCCCCCCAAAAGATAGGTCACGTTTTTGCTATAACCTAACTTATAATACACAAGGCTGGAGCAAAAATGTGGACTGTCGGGGAAAGGGAGAACTGAGGACTGGTTTGAAGACCTCTGGGCTAGGGTTAAAATTAATAATCTCAGCTGAGAATATTTCCCACTGGCACATGGGGCACGTAAAGGCTGTCCATCATCACCTTTAGTTTTTGCTGTTGCAACAGAGCTGTCAACAGAAGCACTTGGGACCTTCTCTTCTGTGTATGGTATAACCTGCAAAGGAAGGATAGAGACTGCAATTAGCATTACACAGTTGTTCATTACAAAACTAAGCCTTCCGTTCATTCTGACCATGCTGGAGGGAAGTGAATGGTTTCCCAGCACAGCAGCTCTGACAGACAGACCTCTTTAACTGTAAACATCTAGTGGTTCCACAGTCACTCATTTTTAATTTTCTGTTCATATTGTTTTTTCAGCTCACTGCATTATTGACTAACACTGCAGGATAGAGGAAAAGACACTCATGTCAGTTTTTCACTTTGCTTGACTAAACGTGGTTTGCTCTCCTATAGAGTGTCCATTTACTAATATTAGTTTGTAGTATTAACATGTAATATTATCTTCTTTAATTGCCTTTTATCAGTCTGCCTCCCAAGCACGATTTTATGTCCCACCTTCTCTATTGCTTTCAAGTCAGATATTATGTCCCTTCCCATTTCCTATTTTCCCTGATGTCATTTTGAATTTAATAACCAATCAAAAAAATATTTCATGGTCTATAATCATTTTATGTCTTTTGATATCCAGTCAATTAGCAAAACAAAACCAGTCTGGGAACAAGACATTGATGTGGAGATTACAGAGGATTGGTGGGATAAGGTAGCCGATAGATTACGCATGAAAATGTGTGCTGTCCTTCAATTCAGTTACACAGCTTTACACTGAGTCAATCTATCCATGTCCCAGCCATCAGAGCATTACTGTATCTAAACCTGGAAGATAGGTGTGACAGACGACTTGCCACCTCTGTAATCTCAGCCACATTTGTTTAGTGTCCAAAATGTCAGTGTCTCAGGTCATTTCTCTAAGGTTCTAGTGAATGACCCAAGAAGCATGTTTGGAGTTCCCGAGGACCACTGGTCAAGCCTAGGCCGACGAGTCATAATCGAATGGTTCAGATGTAAAAGTCATTCAGAGTGGTTTGATGCGAAACGCTTTCTTCCAGAGTCAGAATTGTTTACATTGATTGTTGAGGATGTCTGAAAAGTCAAATGCCTCCAAAAGCCCTGACAGAAAGTTACTGCATGAATCGGTTACCAATATGCTGCTTGATGCCTGAGACATTGTTTTATGATGGTCTTTCTCAAATATATTTTTTAATACACATTTATGGTAGAGAGATACATGCAGGGCTTTGTAAGGCAAAACCAAAGAAAAGTACCAGCTGTGGATTTACCACTGTTATAACATCATTAATATTACATATAAAAAATTCATTTAAAAATATAGTTTCACTGGTCATTTTGGATGCTCTGGTTCTCATGACCACCAGTGTAAAGATATCCAAGTTTCTTTACAGGGCACCGAGTCATATCAAACTACATGGAATGAGTTTATTTACATTTCAAGGAAATATAAAGGTATGTAATTATGCGAAGTGCGTGGGAGGGCACTTAGCCCCCACCAGTTTAAGAAAACGACAGCATGTGGGTGCAACTATTTGTGTAGCTATTCTTTTGACAACTTATCTATTTATCATGTTTATTGTTAATAATGGCAACATTCTGTGAGCACACACTGTAAACCTGAACAGCAACAACACCTGCTTTGCGATTAGGCAGAACTTCTCCCTCTGTCAAGGCTGCCTTCCTTCTTGCTGAGTGGCTGAGGGAGCTGGTGATTTGTGGAAAGCTGTCTCCTTAAAGATGAACCAGCAGTTTCCCGCCCATAAAATCACATTGAGGAATCCAGCAATCTGTAAAAAGTGAAGAAGTACAAGTACTGAGAAAATAACCACTATCCAGCTATAGTCATAGAATCATTACATCATTAAAATCATTAATAACACACTTATAGGAGCTTCAGTGACACTCAGGCTGCTCATCGTCTTACCACTCCGGAATTGAGGGGGCCAAAGGCAGCAACAGCACCGGCCGTGCAAACATTTTGTTGTCCCTTACATACAGCGACTACTGAGAGAAGAGAGTTTGGACTGGTATTCGTCTTCACATCAGACAGACCCTTTCCCCAGGCAGAAGAGGACACCAGCCACAGGAAGGTGAAGATTCCGGTTATTGCCAAATCCTGTTGAATGATGGTATGTATATGTAAATACTGTGGGGGAAAAATTGGCACTGTGCACACTAGGGGTGTAACGGTTCTGAAACAGAGACTGAAACCATGATGCAGACGTCCACAGTCTTGTATCGTGGTTCCTGAAGATGACCCGAACCGCAATAAGCTACAGCCTGTTGAGCTCGTCACGTTCATTTAAGTGAAATAAATCTACCATGTTCTTTCGTTTTCTTCTCTTCCAATTTGTTGCCAAAAAAATAAATAAATAAATGAAAATGTTCCCAGTTTTCTTACTCACATAAAACCACCCCACCCCCGCCCGCCTCGCCCCGCCACCAAAAAACAATGTTTCAACCAGAATGAATTAGGAGAGAATCCTTCCACCCCTAGTGCACACTAGGCAAAACATTACACCAGGGGTGTCCAGTCTTATCCGCAGAGGGGCGGTGTGG
>CM067484.1:5310131-5343534 GCA_034552555.1 Semaprochilodus insignis | reverse complement strand
CAGTGGAAGATTTATAGAGGAATAAAATGGAGCAAATTAATAAAGAAACTGAAGGACATTTGACTGGCTCTTAGCTAGAACCTGATTCCCCTGTCCTGCAAAGTATTAGCAAATAGGTACAATCTCCGGTTTGGGTTCTGAAGCTCTATGCAGACAGTCTGCTGGAGTTTGTAGGACCATCATCTGAAAGCTTTAGAACGACAGCCCAAGTACAACAAGTCTAGGGTCTGTCTAGCTCATGAAGCTCATTATTTAGAGAGGGAGTCACATACAGGGTCTTATTTTTCAGTTATCACATGTTTTCCAGTCATGAGATATCTCATGCTTCAGAGCCTGCCGCCAAATCACATGCACAAGCAAACACACCCACCCGCACACGATCCCACACAAACAAGCACTCCATCACTAATCATCAGTGGAATCTGGCTACACGGCTGGAGCACCACTGAAACCTGCGTAATGAGACTGGAGGTGATGGGTAATTGTTTTGTTGTTCAAATATAAATGCAGAACTAATTAACAGGAATAGTTTGATTGGTGAATGGATATGAACATTGATGGATTAGGTATAATCTATAAAAAGTAAAAAGTGAAAGTAAGAGCCTTTGCACAATGCAACAAGAATTCAGGATTGGACCTAAACAGCTGTGTGACCATAAGAAACCCATGTGATAGTGAGGCTAATTGGAAATAAGCTTTAATTTGCTAGGGAGCATATGGATTAGATTCTGGAGCATTGAAAAAGGTCATGTGGTGTGATGAGTGCAGACTGACCCTATTCCAGAGCGATGGACACATCAGGGTAAGAAGGGAAGCTCATGAAGTGATGCACCCATCATGCATACTGTCCACTGTACAAGCCTCTGGAGGCAGTATTAAGAT
The DNA here is from genome assembly GCA_034552555.1 of Semaprochilodus insignis. NCBI lineage: Eukaryota > Metazoa > Chordata > Actinopteri > Characiformes > Prochilodontidae > Semaprochilodus > Semaprochilodus insignis. The sequence continues at coordinate 5,342,652 of CM067484.1, read as the reverse complement.
CTGGGGTGGCTTCAGTTGTTCAGGCCTAGGCTCATCAGTCTGATGATGACCTGCATGTACTGAATGGTTATCCCCTCAATGTTTTTGTTATTCTGATGGCATGGGCGTGTTCCAAGATGACAATGCCAATGAGTTTCTTGAGAAGACGGTGTGGTTTGGCTCTGTCGTTATCCATTACAATGCAACTCTGGACATAAACAAATGTTGTGACGTTGCACAGAGATGCTGAAACAATGCCATGGCAAATGCGCACCATAATCAAAGCTTAAAGCTGCTCGACAAAATATTAGAACAGCAGTTCATCCCCGCCCATTTCTGCTGAAGATACAAATGCTGTGTTTTGAATGAGGCACAATACAGCCGATCAGAGCTCATTTACATCAGCCTTAAAGGCACGGTAACAAAAACAAGCTGCTTAATTCTAGGGAGTAAAGAGAGGTTGGAAAATGGTTGAAAATGAATGACAGCTGTCTTTGGCACATAAGCCTACACAAGCATCATAAGTGGATCTCAGGGGAAAATAAAATATGAGTAAAATGTAGAATACGGGCCCTTTAATGTGCTCCAGACTATAGTGTACTTCATACCATATAACAAACACAGGCTATTAGCACATTAGCACCAGTGTTTCTTAACCTTGGTTCTGGAGGCACTCTGCCCTGCACATTGTAATGGCTGTAATTGAAATGGTGTACTACATTCCACTTGCGTACTAAATGTACCTAAATGTAGTATGCAGTATGTGACCAAATTGTAAGGCTGCATCCGAAATGGCGTACTTCCATACTATACAGTACGCGAGAATAGTTAGTATGTCTGAATATGTAGTGTTCATAAAACAGTACGTGAGAAGTCCCCAGATGACGCACTACATCGGGAGAGATTTTGAAGTATGTGACCACAGCACACTGTCCTATCCCATGATTCCACGGGAGCTACAGCGCCGTTTGAAGCGGCGAATAAAATGGCGGAAGTGGGGAGCCCGCTGTTTACAAGTGAATAAATTCCTCAGCATGCGTTTTCTATGACCTCCTGCTTGACACTGCCTCCATGGGGCAGTGTTCATTGCGAAAACTAACCACAACGAACGCTACTTTCGTTGACAGATGGTAAAGATTTTGCCGACTTTTGGCTTTTAAAGAATGGGGTTTGCCGCCGTTACGTGATGTCAGCGGAGATCCGGGTCAAAGGACACAGGTAAGATGGCGGATGTAGTGCGTCCGAGGACGTGGGCATACCGCGCACTCGCATACTAACAGTACGTACTAGAACAAATTCAGTACGTACTACTTAAGTATGCCATTTTGGACTAAATCTAAATCTGTAGTGCACTGAAGATACCCGGATGGTGTTCTACTCCAGTCAGAGTTTCTAGTATACAGGTGGAGCTATCTTCATGGTGTACTGCATCCCATCATGCACCGCAGCATCACCAGCTCTCAGCCTGCATCAGCCAAAGAAAATGGCGGTGGGTAACACTGAGGAGCCAAACGCAGCCAACTCTGAGTATAAACGTGGGTATAGTGATTGTAGTGGGGTATGTTTTCATTAGAATGAGCCTCAGAAAGATAAAATATACAGGTCTGAAGTTTAATAAAAGATGAACTCGCTTTAGAGGTTCAGTTTTAGAGTGAAATAGCCGAGGGTAGCTAACAGCTAGGCTAAACGTACTTCAGGTGAACTGAGCAGTGTTAGCAGCAGCTAGCTCTAAACAGTGGATACAGTAATAACAGTTCTGAGGTAAATGTGAGGTAACAGATCATGTGACTGTATTATTATGCTACACTGTGGGTCAGAACTTGTTACTGTACTGTACGACATACTACACACAGCGGGCAGGATGCAGTATGCAGTACATACTACAGTAGTATGCAGTACGCAGTATAGTAGTGTGTCATTTTGAGTACAGCCAGTGCTTTCCCTGCGCACAACACACCTGATTCAACCACCTCATTAACAAGACACTTCAGATTGCAGAGGCCGTGTTAAAGCAGGGAATCCACTAAAATGGGCAGGGAAGGGTGTTTCCAGGACCAGGGTCGAGAAACACTGTATTACACATTAAATAAGGTTGCAATTAAAAAATGATTTGAAAAATGTATATAATGTTTTGCATTCCTGTTTTTTGTATCCTGTTTATGTGTGTATTTCTTCATTCTCGGTCACGGCATTGTCACACAGAGGAGGCTGAAGGCTGCTCAGTAAGTGAGTATAAAGTACAGTCAGGTTTTCTATAACAGGAGCATTCTGAGTCCGATATCACGTTTGTGAAATCAGTGCTGAGATATATTTATAAAACCTTAATATGTTAAGAAATCCCTCACGTTCCTGGCTAGTGAGAAATCTCTGCATTTGGCTGCAAACGATGCTGAGGGATACAGGGAGAGAGGGTGAGAGACATCTCAACCAAGCACGAGCGAGGCTCATATTAACCCTTGACGTGCAGACAGCAGCCAATCAGAGCGCTCCCCAGGCCGCACCAGCCAATCAGCGTGCAGCCTCTGCAAGGTGCATAGTTTGCATCGTTACACATTTTCGTTAGCCTAAACAGCTTAAGGTGGATTTTCCGATCAAATTCGCTGCTATTTGAGACACACCGCTTTGAATGTCCTTTACTATATCGGTTTTAACTCCTTGTTGGCTGTAGTCTGGAAAGTAGGTCGTATTAACGCGATAGGCGTCGTGTGGGAGCCTGTAACCACCGCCCCCCCTCCTCCCCGGGCGAGCCGAGATGAGTTCGCGATGAGGAGCGATAACTAGCGCTTCACCACAGCCACTTTGTTTTTGTTGACGTCGTCAGCGGCGGAAGGAGTCCATACGGCTTTCTTGAAGGTTCAACCTATTTGATACCCCGGCTAACCGAACAATGCGGCGACTACGGCACTTTGTTTTACTTCTTTTGCTTCCGGCGGCTTTGAGTTTAGACTTTAGAGAGAATAGTGCATCACGTAACGCCCGCTCGCCTCACACGACTGCCCTGTCGGCGAGAAGTCTCCTCAAACCCGCAGCGGATTTCCAGCACAGCGTTAAAAAGAGGAGCGCAGACCAGGCGGGAGACACCTGTAATGGTCTGCATGGATATGACCCGAAATTATCAAACAACACTCACTACGTAAGTTCGACACTTCTGCCTTAAGCCCTGCACTCCGGCTCTTTTACAGTGGCGTAGTAAAAGACTACAGACACAGCGAGTCGGCCGTGTTTGCATGGCGCTGCTGTGTCATGTAAATGCATGTGCAGACTGTTTTAGTGCTTTGACGCCGAGCCTGCATTCAGCAGTTTGTGGTGTTGTTGTTGTTAGTGTTGTCTGGTTTCGGCCCTCCGTAAATGCACTTTGTTTCTCTCTTAGCGTTTCCCCCCCTCCACAGCTTGTAAATGTATGCCACGTGAATGTAATCATCCTTAAACTTGTCCAGTCGTAGACATAGAGGTTGTGAGACTGAAAGAGGGACACCATTCAGACGAGTCAGGGCAAACCGGGCTCGTAGCAGTGCAGTAGGCCTAAAGTACAACCAGTGTGAGCCCTACAAGACCATTTCCAGTCATTTGTGTGTGTGGTATAAGCCACATCATTACAGAGAACATCTTGCAGGTGCAGGTTGGTTTGCTTTTGCAGCACCATCTTAATCCGGAAGCATGAGTTTCACAAGGTGATGTGAAGTTTTGCATTGTAACTATAAGGTAATGTGGCCCAACCTGTACTGCAGGTTTCCAAACCTGTTCATCCAGGGTTCATTCTGGCCCAAACTATGCCTTCATGAGACGCAAAGGTTACAGTTCCCCAGTGCTCTTTTCTCCAAGCCCAGTGGTTCTTCCGTATGAGTCCTGAGAGCAGGGGACATCCACATCTGATGCTCTAATGCTCCTTATGTAAGGGTTGATCAAATAGAGACTGCTGGGAAATCTAGATGGGATTAGAGGATTCAACTCTTGACTTCAGAGAAGCAGATGCAGCCTAGAATGGGAAAGTGAAAGTATTTCAGTCTCATCATCTTTATATGGAATCATTTTGAATTGTAACCTGTGAAGCCCTGCTCTTAACTAGCACTCTAAACACGGAGAAGCATGTGATATATATAGTTGTGTGCAAGAGTTTGGGTGCTGATGGCACGTTTTGTTGACTTTCTGAGGAGTTGAATGCCTCTGAAAGCTTCATCACATAAAGGTACATGAAGAGGTATTGTGTTTCCGTCCTCCGGCACCTGTAACACGAGACAGTAGATGTTTGTATCACGTTTTGTTTTCAGAATCATTACACAATCAAAACACCCAGAAGACTAATGTGGGTTCACTGGTTGTATTAGATAGTAAGTACAATGACTATACTCGCACTGTAGCAACCCCTGATTCCGCCTCTCTGAGGAAATTGGAGTCAGTATGTTTCTCTGTAATTCACATTTCACATATAAACCACCCTGGATGACTCTGTTTATAACTCAGTGATTGAATTATACTGACATTTTGGACTTCCCCATCGAGGAGCATTTTTAACAACACTGTAGCATGATAACATGTTCACTTTCTGTTTACTCCTTTATAGTGTTTTTTTTTTTCTTTGCTACATTGCACTTCTCAATTTCAGAGTCATTAATGACTTCTAATCTCATTGCAGTACATCTTTGACGATCTTAGTGGATCGGTGTCTCTGGCCTGGATTGGAGATGGAACCGGGGTGAGTGTTGAGTGTGCAATGTTATACCATTGTTATATATCTTTAATAATTCTTTTGCATAAAGTGGATTTTAAGCATGTGATATGAGGTGGGGCATGGACAGAATGTAAAGTGGTGAGGTCGACGTGGCCCTTCTCAGAACTTTTTTTTTTACAGCTGGTCTACAGAGAAAATGAAACTTGTGTCTGAATAGGAACTGGTACATTTAACGTGCTGTTGTCTAAATTTCTGTTTGGAGAGTTCAGACAGTATTGGCACTGTCATGCCTACATCACCGATGTAAAGATAAAGCAGTACTGAGAATGTGAGAATGAGAAGTGCTTTTGTCCTCTGGTTCTTTTTTCCTGCATGTAGTGTGTGAGACTGCAAACTATTACTATGATTTCACAATTTGATTGTAAACCTGTAGACAGTTGAAAGTACTTGGGCTGGAGTTCTGGTGCTGTCCACTTTGCACTAGGGCCTCAGGGTTGTCTGTCCATAGTTCTTGGTGTTGTGAGTCAAGGTAATACATAATGCTGAAGTGTCTCCTTTCTTTTTCACAGGTTCTTCTGGCCCTGACTACATTTCAGATGCCAATATTCATGCTAAGATTCGGCCAGTCCAGACTTTACAGGAGGTGAGCTGCAGTTGAATTTGCTCTTACATGTCTATCATTTCTGATGCCTATATTTATTGACCTATATTTACTTGTGTTTTTCCCCATCAGTGAAGACTATGGGAAGTCATTTAAGGATGTCACAGACCTTATCAATAACACCTTTATCAGTACGGACTTTGGGATCGCTATTGGCCCTGAGAATTCCGGGAAGGTGAGGTGTTGTTTTAGAAATGTTCAGCATCCAGTAACTGATCTGGACTATCTAATGATTAATTAACACCAATCATTCATCAAATATTCATTAGTTTTGGCACTAGACACTATACATGCAGGGAGGTATAACAACTTACACTATGCCCAAAAATGAGACTTTTGACTATACTAATAAAATTTGTGTTCTGTGGATTGTCCAGAAATGAGACAGGATAGTTTTTTCACAGCTGTGTATGCACCCTCTCGTCTTTCTTCCAGGTGATCCTTACAGGAGATGTGTCTGGAGGTAGTGGCTACAGAATTTTCCTCTCCAAGGACTTTGGAAAGAGCTTCACTCACTCAGACCTGCCTTTCAACCCTCAGATGCAGATCATGTACAATCCTCAAAACTCCAATGTACTTGTGGCCATCAGCTCCAAGGTTAGAGAGCGAGAGCGCATGAAGGAACAGTGTTCCACCACATATATTTAGAGCTCTTTTACTCTGCTTTTTTAATTGAGTTTATACCTTATACATAGAGCACCAAAATGCTTGTCCAAATACCACTGTGTGAAAATGTAGCTACCAAACATGTGATTAGTGTTATAAGTCTTGGGGATAAGGTATAATTTCTTATTTCTCTACAGCCTTTTTACTTCTGTGGCTAGTGCTTCCTGTTCTTGCTGTAATTGAGCGTGTATGTCCTCTTTATTGTTTGTGCTGTTTCAGTATGACCTCTGGATTTCTGAGAACTTTGGTGAGACGTGGAAGAACATCCATAAGATTGTGTGCAATGTGAAATGGTAAGAGGCTGTTGTCCTGTTCAGTTACAGAACTAAGCATTCGAATATGTCCCCCATAGCACATAGGTGATACACTCTCTGCTGAATCATCTCGAGCATCTTCCTGCTTAACACAATCCTGCAAAGTGTGATGAAACTCTATGTCACCTACAGGAAATTGCCTATTGTCTATTCACAAAGTTCTAACAATTGTTTTCCATTTTGAGTGGATAAAACGGCTCTTCCACCATAATCTCTCTCTTAAGTCTGAGAAACTTAATGAGAAAGCTAATGAGCAAGTGAAAATCGAAGCTAGTTAAGCACATACAATTCACTAATTTCTCTAGTCCAGTGGTTTAGTTGTGCTTCAGTGGCGTAGCAGGCTAGAAGTTTTGGACCGAGAGATGTCAATCAAGCATGCTTCTTTGAATATTAGGGCCACACCAGGATAGTTTTCAGATTGATCCGTTAAGCCTGTTTTTCATGTTGTGCTTTTTTGTATTTCTGTCTTGTTTGTACTCTTCACACTTTGCTGTAATACAACTAGGGCTGTGGCTTAAAAGCCGTGTATTCAGGTACACATCTTTTAGGTTTTGCGTGTGTTTGTGAGCAAGTATATTACACTGTAGCACTCCAGAACGAGAGCCTAAATGTGTGCATGCTGCAAAAGACATGCTTGAGGAGGCTGATGCAGTGTGTCTTTATTTCTGACTAGGCAAACTGCTGCTAGCTGATGTTAGCTTGTTCCAGAAACACTGGAAAAATATTTCTTTGATGGACTAGCATGTCAGCACATCGTCCAGACATAAAGTGATGAGTTTTCATCAGCATCCGGTCTTGTTCCAGTTAGCTGAAGTGGCACCCTCCGTTTCTTCTGGCATGAAGACTGCCCACAACTTGAACTTTTGAATAATACAAATGTTCTCAACTGTATTCCTCTGTTATCCGCTATATATTTGTGCTACTAATTCAGCACTATTTTCCTTTCCTGTGGTTGACTGCATATCTGTTTATTAACACTTGCTGATTCTCCAATATCAAGGTTTTTTGGAATACAGATCTTTAAGTATAACACTCAATTTTAACACTCAGTATTTTTTACACTGTGACTTAAAGAGGAATTATGTTAGAAAGAAGGCGCATTTCAAGGAATGTGTCTGGACAATGAGTATTTGACTAAAATAGCCCTGCCAGAGACAGGTTTAACTAGTTTTATGTATGTATGGGACAAAGGGACTGCACTGGGAATGTTTACAGCAGGTGTACGGTGTGTGAGCATGTATGTGTACACCCCAATGGTTGAGGTATTAAGCAAGAAAAACAACTTTGCCAGCTCATACTGTTTGACTCGACCTTGGCTAGATCGCCTGGTTTCTTGGAAAATGGGTCATGCTCAGGTAGTCAGCTCTGGGTGACGGATACAAAGAACTTCAGAGAGCAAGTTGACACCCAGGTGTATAAAAAAGGCTCATGTGACTTTCCTGCTATTCAGTGCTCAGACATCAGTGTGAGGTACCATGTTTCTTTCATGTAAACTGAGCCCAGTTGTGCATGCGGTAATGATCATTAGATAAAGTCAGTGTTGCAGAAGCAGGTCTGAAAAATGCAGTTGATGAAGCTATGTGTTACTCAAAGTGTTTAAGCCGGGGCAAAGCTGTGTAAAAGAGAGGAGTAAATTGTTCCACTAAACATTTAAAGATCCAACTACTTGGAATGTACATTGTAGTACACCAACACACTACTTGCACTACACTAACGCATTACGCTTACTGAGTAACTGTACACCAACACACTACTTACAGTACACTAACACATTACACGTACTGAGTAACTGTGCACCAACACACTACTTACAGTACACTAACGCATTACACTTACTGAGTTACTGTACACCAACACACTACTTACAGTACACTAACACATTACGCTTACTGAGTAACTGTACACCAACACACTACTTACGGTACACTAACACATTACACTTACTGAGTTACTGTACACCAACACACTACTTACAGTACACTAACACATTACACTTACTGAGTTACAGTACACCAACACACTACTTACAGTACACTAACACATTACACTTACAGAGTTACTGTACACTACTAACAATTACTGTTTAGTTGCTGAATTTAAGATATTTGGTGGGGAGTAAAACGTAACCTGTGCAAAAGCACAGTCAATATTTTATGCTCTTTTACGGTTTGTTACCTTTACTTGGGCACTTAACATACCAGAAAATGCTGTAAATGCCTGTAAACTGTGTTTTGAACACTTTGAACACTCATTTAAAGCAAGTACTTCACCAAATAATAAGTTTGAGTTTTTACTTGTTTTTAGATTAAGATTTAAAGGGCCCATATAGTGGAAAACCACTTATTCCTTGGTTTTTTGGGAATAAAAGAGTTTGAAGTAGTGTGTAAACATTGCTATATGTATAAACATAAATAAACAAAGTTTATTTATGTATAAACTTTGTTTAAATGCTTTACTAAAAGAAGTTTTCCCTTTACATGCAACCGGATTACATGTCTAACGTAGTCATTTTGTATATGCTTTGTCACAGGGGAACCGACAACACTCTCTTCATCTCCACAAACCTAAATGGCTCCTGCTGTAAGTGTTATTTATAATGGCCGTGTTGACCTAAGGTGCAGTGTGATAGGAAAGTGTGTCATTTCTTCCTTGTTGGAATATGTTTTAACATGAGCTCATGCCTGTTATCTGACCAACGCATCGACTAATGTTGAGTTATCTTGACTTTATAGTCGGGTAAAAAGTTGTAAAATGTTTTTCTGAAATGCTTCCTTTATAAAACTCCTAGCTCTTATTCCTTGACCTAAAAACAGAATCAGTACTGGATGAACCAGTTCATGTGTCTGTCTCCAAGGTCACTGAGAGTTTCTGTTTTTCAGCTGACAGAGGGGTGCTTACGTTGAGGAAGACGGTGGACAATGGCCGCGCATTTAAGACAATCGCTGAGAAGATTTACTCCTTTGGGATTGGTGGTCGTTTCTTGTTTGCCTCAGTCACTATTGGGACAGTATGTATTCTGCTGATCAGCTGTAAGGAGAGTGTGATAGGATGGTGTGTGTATGTGGGCCTCACAGTGTATGTCTCCCTCAGGGTACGATGCGAATGATCCATGTGTCCATTGATCAGGGTGAGGAATGGAATATTGCACAACTTCCTCCTGTAGGACATGAGCAGTTCTACTCCATACTGGCAGCTAACGATGACATGGTCTTTATGCATGTGGATGAACCAGGGGGTGAGTATGTCGTGTATTATCATGTAATACCTTAGAAAAAGGCACACGTGGTTGGTTTCGTCAGACTACATAAATTAGGGGTGCATTAATGTGGGATTCTGATAATTTCATGTGTCTATGCTGATAGATGAACTTTATGAAAATGCAGATAATGCTACCTCACATACCTAGATCAGCACTACAGAGGAATGTATCTTAATATGGTTATATATATTCAGTTCAACTCAATTCAACTTCTATTCAGCTTCAGTTTAACTTTATTGTTATTATACCAATACAGGGTTGTAAAGTATAACGGAATACAGTAAAATGCAGACATTTAGTGCAGAAACTCAGCTCTGGTTAAACATGAAGTGTAGGTTTTAAACAGAGCTGTGTATTGGCAAGAAACAGGCAATATTATATGTATCGTGATACGGGGGTTACACTTCAGTATACTGCAAATAGAAAACTGTCAGTATAAACAACACAACACCAAATGCATAGGTTGGCTAATGCTGCTGTTAGCAGTGCAGCCTTGTGCTACTTGTTTACATTGGAGTGGAGAGTCTAATGGTTGAAGGTAAATTAGAGCACTGCTATTTAGCAGTTGGGGTTTCAAACACAGCACAAAATGAACCCATGGCTGCCAACTTTTTGCATGTAAACTTAATTAAAAATACAATGTTTCTGAGAATCGATACAATATCACAATACAAAATATTGCGATACTCAAGTGGATTGATATTTCCGTACACCCCTAGTTTTATATACTGGATAAATCTGAACAGCTAACTGATAGCTTTATATATTTTTAAAGTAAATATCTGCTGAAAGCTATATTAATCTGATATCATTGTTTTACACGAAATATTCAAATATTCAGCCACCTGCTGCAGGAAAGTAATAACTAAAATGCATTGAATCTGATATTACCTGTAGCGTATGTTTTTGACAATACGTCATCTGAGTTATACATTGTTAAGCATTTCTAAGTCTATATATTGTTTCTCTGTTCTCAGACACTGGCTTTGGCACCATCTATGTGTCAGACGACAGGGGCATGGTGTACTCCAAGTCACTGGAGCGCCATCTCTACACAGCCACAGGGGGTGACAATGATTTCACCAATGTTACTTCACTCAGAGGAGTGTTCATGACCAGCGTGCTAGCTGAGGGTAAAGACAAAATACTTGTATATCATCGCTGTCCAAAGAAAAACATGGATCTCCATTTTGGCGATTTGGCATTTTTGGCTTTTATGCTTCATTTGAACACAGCAGCTGCTGTTTACACTGTGTGTATATTTCATGATGGGTGGACCAACAGAAATGGCCCAAAATCGCCTGGAATGAAGTCTCGTTCCATTGACGTCCATTAAAGTTAAATGAGGTTTTTGCCCTCTCCTGTGAAGTTGCCATTTTGGAGATACTTGTTTTACTTTGAACAGCGATGATATGTTGAACATTCAGTTTAATTTTTAATAGTAGAATCTAATAAAAGTTAAGTCCTAGAAACCATATGCACTATACATCTCCGATCCTTTCTGAACTCAATTATTGGCTAGGAAAAAAAAACACATAGCTTAACAATGGTCAGCTGATTATGTTGGCCCTCTTTGGAATCTTCTCCCTTGTAGATGGCTCCGTGCAGACTGTGGTGTCATTTGACCAAGGAGGAGAGTGGGTGCCCCTGAAGAAACCGGAGAACAGCAAGTGTGATTCCACAGCTAAAGATAAAGATGCGGTGAGAGCTAATATGAGGGGCATGATAAATTTAGGGTCAACCTCTGTTTAACTGAGAAGTCACTTTAGAGCTGGGATTCCCAAACTTCTTCCGGCCAGGTCCCATTTGTAGCCATTCTGTTTGTGTTGTGACCCACTGATTATTTTCAATCCCTCTGTGCTCTATTACTGTTCTGTCAGTCACCAAATGCAACAGTGAGCATGATAAAAGCATAAGATGTGTATATAGGTCTACATAGTTGTATACATAAGTGCATACCCAGGTAGATTAGTACTCTGATCACTGTTAACAACAACTTCACTGTACTGTAGAGTGGTGTGGCTCTGAGGAACTATGTGTAAATGTATACTGACATACTAAAAGTCATGGGATAGCAGTATGTAAATTGATTATGAAGTGGCGTTACCTCAGGGATGGCTTGGGAACGCCCACACCAGTTGAGGTGTTATTGTGCGAGTGAGGTTGATCACTGGAAATTGACCTTTTTTGTTTTTGTTTTTGACTCTCCATTATATCTTGTGTGTGTTAATCAGCTGTTTGTTCTCTCCCTGCAGTGTAGTCTACATATCCATGCGTCCTACAGTATCTCCATGAAGCTGAATGTGCCAATGCTGCCTCTGAGTGAACCCAATGCTGTGGGACTGATCATTGCTCATGGTACTGTCCAGAATTAAAACACACTTTCTCTTTCACATGCTCACGTTTACATAAGCTGGGACATAAAGACACTTCTTGATAAACGTGTTTGCGCAGGTTTGAATTCCTGCCATGTCTTATGCAAACACGGTCAGTATACCCTGACGTAGCTGACATGCTACTGTTTTATGAGCCAAATTCAGCGCCTGGGTTCATGCCTACCTTGTCAGTTGGTCAGGCTAACACGGAACCGGATAGCCAAACAGCATCATCACACATAATAACCTTAAATAGTGTTTAACTTCCAGCTACAAAATAGACAAGCTTATCTCAAGTCAGCTTACCTTGTATTTACAGATGCCAGTTTTATCTTTTAAAGACAGTCTCACTCAGCATAACAGTGACAGTCGAACCAGTGCTCTTGGCCTTTTGAGTAGCCTGCATGTGACATTTGATGAATCTCAAGAGTGTGTTTTTCACTCCTCACTGCACTGTCCCTTGAGTTAAGCTCCTGCAACAGTGGGAGGAAACTTCCAGATATTATTGTGCCCTTACCCTCCTAGCCTTGTCCCGGGCTACAACTATTGGGATTTTGTCAGTGCCATTCTGATTGGCTGTCCCCACATGCCTTATGGTCACTTTAATATCTGAATAGTGCATGCCTGTTGATATGTATGCCGATATTACTGCAGTGAGCTAAACTAAAGTTGCCCATGCTGAGAACCTCAATTCATAGAAGTTTGTTAATATATTAATCACAATGCTGCTGTGTGATGATGCTGACTTCTCAAGACTGTTGCACTGACCCAGTAGAGAACTCTACATTGTGAATGCTTTTCCACACAGTGGGTTTTTCTTATCTGCTCAGTGGGAAAGAAGCAGTTGCCTGCTCTGTGCGCACTGCCCAAGATTTCGCAAATTCATTTAATTCAATACAATAATGTTTTAAAGCATTTATTAGCATTTCAACAAGATATCTTCACATTTATGTATTAACTACTGGGCTCTTTTGGTTGTAGCCCCGTTTTGAAAGTGTCTGATGAGAGGCAGACGTCTAGCTTGCAAGACTTAAATGTTTCATATTTGGTGTATTGTTACTTACTCTTTGGTCTTAAATTGAGGATGCCTACATTTATACAGATAAATAGAAGATGGTTTATGAAGTTGACCACTCTGTTACTTTATGTGACTTTTGCTTCCATATGTCATTTAAAAGAAATGGAATTTAGAAGTAGATTGAGCAGCTCTTGTTCAGGATGCATAGATTCCAGTTTTTCCAGATATTCTCAGCACTGGATCATGGAATAATTAACGCATATGTCCTACATGTGAAGGTTTCCATATCTCGAATGAAGTTCCTGATATCTGTACCGCCAGTACCTCTAATGCTGACAATGTTGAGTGTTGAAATTTCTGTTCATTTCTCTTGCATTTAAACTTAATCAGCTCAATACCCATTTTAGGTAGCGTTGGTGATGCCATCTCAGTGCTGACCCCGGATGTGTATGTGTCCGATGACGGTGGATATTCGTGGCTGCGTGCACTTCAGGGCCCCCATCACTATGCCATCTTGGATTCAGGAGGCCTTCTAGTGGCTGTGGAGCAAAACCCCACTATGCTCATCTCTCAGGTCAAGTGAGTGCACTTCATTTGTACGTGACTGTTTGTTTGAAGCTGTAGGTGTGAAAGTAGGTCTGTCAAAAGCTCAAACACCTAAATACATTACCTTTTTTATCAGGTTTTCCACCGATGAGGGCCAGTGCTGGCACGTGTACAACTTCACCAATGAGCCACTCTACTTCACTGGGCTTGCCTCGGAGCCGGGAGCACGTTCCATGAATGTCAGCATCTGGGGCTACAGAGAAACACTGCTCACACAGTATTGGGTCTCCGTCACTATCGATTTCAGAGAGCTGCTTACACGCGACTGTGAGTGTTTACTCGCGATTTGTGGGTGTTATTTAATGTGATCATAACGCACACAGAGCCGCTGGTGCTAATCCATATTTCATTACATACTTAGGATATCTAAGTATAACGTCTGTGTTAACGTTCTTTTGTAACAGCCTTTGTGAATTGTTTCATTGTGTTACCCTGGGACTGCCTTGATCTGTTAATCTTGAGGGCCATGTCTCTTGGTTGCCTATTCTCTGCATGAATCTCAGTATAAAGTGAAAGGTACTGTCCTGTTTTAGGTGGTGATGGTGACTATGTGCAGTGGCTGGCACATTCAGATGACATCAGTGATCCTAACGATGGCTGCATGCTTGGTTATAAGGAGCATTTTCTACGACTTAGGAAAGACTCAGTGTGCTGGAATGGGCGAGATTACATCGTCAACAAGCAGCCCACACCATGCCCCTGCACACTGGATGACTTCCTTTGGTCAGTATCCAGATGGATGGATGGATAGATAGATGGATAGATACTTTATTGATCCCAAAGGAAATTCACCAGCATGTAGCAGTTACACAAGACAGCACACTAATACAATTCAAAATAAGGTTGGTACAGTGAGAATATAAGTAAGTACAGGCTCGTTAAAAATTATTAACTATAAATGATACTGTCAGTTATAGATAAGTATATCTCACTTATTACAGTGAGGCAAGAATATATACAAAAACATCTATCTACAAATAAACAAATATGTAAAACATTCCATACTAAAATTGCAGGGCTTGAATGGAGTGCTGGGTGATTTTTCCAGAGCCATTCATTTGGAGTGAAAATTCTTTTTTTTCTTCTATAGTACTAGGCCAACTACGCATAACATGTTTGACTGCAGCAACAGTCTTAGCACCACAATTCTGAATTGCCCTGGTAAAACCCATAACCACTTCCTGTAGAGGAAGACACAGGTCAAACCAGTTTCAGTACTTGTGAACAGTCTTTTACATTTAGCTTCCTTAGCTTCAAAGTGCAGGATGATATGTGCAAAATATTTTATTGCATTATTTCTGCACAGTTTTTGGGACTATACATTTAATATGCGGTTATTATTGATGTCCAGGCCAGAAAATTATTCAACACCCCTCCACAATGAACAGATTAAAATAAAGGGATTAAAGTGGATTTCATGATGTCACACATCAGGCAGTGTATCCAGAATCATTTCATTAACCTCATTACCTCCTCATACAGTTCCTATCACCACCACTGTGGACAGCTCTGATTTGGCAAGTGTCTCTAGAGTGGAGCATTTCACACCGAACCGACTTTAACGTCTCAACTATTTAATTATGTAGATTTTTTTTGCCTTGCTTTCTGTTTAGTGATAAAAATAAAAATTTGTTAAAATTCTGTTGAGTTTTTGAAAATCGGCGGAGTTCCCCTTTAAAGCCTGAACGCTGAACATAGTGTGCTAGATTGCCAGTTCGTTTAGGGTGTGTACAGTTGTTTGGTTGTTTCTAAAAGATCTTATCTACAGACGTGGCAAGCTCATTATTATATGTTTTCCCAATGAAAACAATATTGCTGATTATTTATGGTATAATATAAATTGCAGTTCTTGCAGTTTGAGCATTCCACTCTTTCAAATTCTGATTTTAATATAATAATGATTAATCGTTTCATCTCTCCTTAGAAGTGATTGAGAATACTTTTATTCATCTTTCTCTATTCATCTTTAGTGACTTTGGATACTACCGAAAAGAGAACAGCTCAGAATGTGTGGAGCAGGCTGAGCTCAGAGGCCACGATCTAGAGATCTGCATTCATGGCAAGAAAGAGCACCTACAGACCAATGGGTAATAAACTTGTCGATTTTCCAGGTTTTTCTTCTCTAGCTGCTGCATCTACTGCATTATTTGAATTAAATGTAATGAAGAGCATAATGTTTTCCTTTGTCTTGTTTTGATAACCTGTTCAAAGAAGAGGTCAA
Organism: Semaprochilodus insignis; assembly: GCA_034552555.1. NCBI lineage: Eukaryota > Metazoa > Chordata > Actinopteri > Characiformes > Prochilodontidae > Semaprochilodus > Semaprochilodus insignis. Next base: position 5,326,884 of record CM067484.1, on the reverse strand, counting down.
CAGTAGGAGAGCTATGCCGTCTATGGAGAAGGCATTGTGCAGTGTTGTAATGCAATAATTATCCTGTCCCTGTCTTTAGGTATCGTAAGATTCCAGGGGATAAATGTGAACGAGGAACAGAACCAGAAAGAAAAGTCATTGATGTGAGATCAAAATGTGTTAGCAATCTATTGGAACCACAGCTACAGGTAAGAACACAGTAGCCATGTTTCATATAGTGATGAAACTGTTAGTGGTTTGACAGTACACCACAAGTCCCCAACAGTTAATATGATTAGCATTAAAACTGTGGTCAATTACTATGATTCAAAAACTCTAAACACTGTCCAGTATTAAATTAGCAACAGCTGCTGCGAAAGGGGGCAACACTTCAAATCTTATGGTTTATCTTCGTGACCACACATACTTCCCTACATACACTAAGTAGAAAGTTTCAGTAGTTTAAATCACCTTATTGAAAAATGCTAACTACAGCTACAAAGCTGTGGTCGGCTTCTTTTTCAGATCTTTCCGTTCCACCCTTAAATAGCGCAGCAGCTACATTACAGCGCCTGAGTCTGCTAGATGACATGCGCCGGCTCAGTAGCACCACTTTTAAATCATCTTTTTTAATTCAGCCTCAGAGCTGGCAGAATGTCCTGTAAGAGTGAATTCCATGCACATTTGTATTGCATATCCTTTAACCCAGACATATTCTGAAATTACCTACAAATTAGCCCTTATCATGCAGATGTTTGGTCATTGTATTCATGGTTTTCAATATAAAACTTGATTTGAAATGATTTCGGTTATCATGTATCAGTAACATTTTCAGCACATTTTGACAATACTGTGATAGTACTGATAACCGTGATGATTATGGTCACGATAATTGTGATTAAAATTTTCATACCATTACATCTCTAATCAGCTCATATCAGGGATGCAATAGAGCAAGTGCGTAAATGTAAAGGAAATAAAGGAAAACAGCAGCAATAGTAGTATATGAAGTTTAACCGATGTAAATGTTTTCCCTTTTTCTGTTAGAGACAGGATGAGACGAAACACTCAAAGTCTGCCCCTGTTATTGTGACAGTCATAGCCATCCTACTCATCAGCTGCATAGCTGGGGTTCTTTTTGTGAAGAAGTACGTCTGTGGAGGAAGGTGAGTTATTTCGCTTTACTTAATCATATATGTTGCGGTATAGTTGTTGATACTTTATGAGTAAATTCCTGCATGGAATACATATGGTCTGTTCTAGTGTTTCTCAGCCCTGGTCCTGGAGGCAGCCTGCTCCCAGCACACTTGATTCAATTTATGAGCTCATTAACAAGCTCTTACTGAGTTGCAGGGGGTGTGTTATATGTGCAGGGCAGGGTGGCTCCAGGACCAGGGTTGATTGACTGTTCATAGTTGTTGTTATGTGGAAAGCTATTCTTAGCTATTATAAAATCATGCAAATGGCTATACCTATTAAAATTACAGGTCAGAAATATGTCCTTCACATCCAGGTTCAAAATAATGTGCACAGATATGTTAAAAGTAGGTCAGTAATAAAGTAAAGCAACACTTTTTTTTTCCACCCATAAGCCCAGTTTGGACAAGGCCAAATTGACATGGGGGCCTGGGGTAATTTCCTCATTCACAGATGCTGCTTGTTGTGTTTATTCCTGTATGGACTGACCACGTCTGTGTGTTTCTGCCTACTTCCTTTAGAAAATAACAGACCAGGTTAACCTACTGTTTTCCAGTGAACTCAGTGGTGGCGTGATCATTTTAATCCTGTCCCGATATGCATCTCTTTCTGACCGCTAATACTTGCCATATTTAGTATCCTACTGAATGTATCTATATTCAACACTTCCTGAATTACAGTACGACAGAAGCTTTTGAAGAGTCTCACACACTCACTTGCTCTGGGTGGTGAAACTTTGTCTCTATCCTCTATACAATGGGAGAGCATGTGGGGTTGCAAAGTCAATCAGTAAAGCAAGAACCTGCAATGATTAAACAGGCAACTGCTGGAATATATATCACATCACAGGCTCCTTTTACGTGTTTCTAGAAAATACAACCGACTAAAGACTTAATCATGTGGTAACTATAGCTGTCTGCATGCGGGAGTTGCATCACATACAAACTCTTGATGGATGAATACATTTCGAATAGGGCTATATTTGTTACATCCATGAACTGGAAGTGATTTTGATCTTGAGTTGGTGTCATAGAACCAAAACAGATGGCTCCTTGATGAGTTGGCTCCTTTTTCACCAGGCTTTGGGACGCCTCGACCTGACCACTTCAGTCGTTTGGAGTAAATGCAAGAGAGTTGGTAGCATAATGGTTGTTACAAGATGCTAATTGTTCCGTCTCTTGCAGGTTCCTGGTACACAGGTACTCAGTTCTGCAGCACAATGCCGAGGCTAATGGCTTAGAGGGAGTGGACGAGCCTCTGGATACAGAAGTGGCTGCCCATGCCAAGATCGGCTTCCACGATGACTCAGATGAGGTAGGATTAAGCGCGTTAAACTTAAATAATCACACATAAGGAATTGCACAATAGACTTGACTGACAGTTCACCAAGACCCCATGCAAAGTGATGCTTCCAGGAAGCTAGGAGCCACTACCTCCATTTTGCATTCTTCACATGTATGCAAAGCATTCCAAAATCCAATTTGAGTAAATGAGGGTGCTGTTTGTTTCCCCCATAGGACCTCCTGGAATAACAGCGATGATTCAGCACCAGCAGGAACAGGGAGCTCTCTGTCTCCTTTTCCCTCAGGCATCTTTGCTGCTGTTTCTACTCCTGCTAGAAAGCACAACCCAGCCCCCAGGCTCTTCAGCCCTTCAAAAACACAGCTCTAGTTCTGGCTTCTCTCGTGGAGTTAAATGCAGTCACACTGTTCCCATTATAAAGGGATCTCATCAGTATAGATGTAGATAGTAACTTGAAGAAGTGGAACAATGCAGGGAGGCAGGCCAGTTTTTAAATAGCTAGAGCTTGGAGAGCGTCAAATTTATCTTTCCTGTGGAGCATGGAACATGTTGGTTTAATTGGAGAATATTTTGTTGTTGCATGAAATTAGCAGTGGGTTATTATTCCAGCACTTAGACAGAATCCCCCTCTTTTAGAAACGTAAACAGTTCAGATTCTCATTATAACTGGTTACAGCATATGAAGCTAGCACAGGAAAACCAATGAATCATATCACTACAATATTAGATGGGAGAATTAACTGTGGTTCTGTGAAAGTACATATATTTTGACTACGCTGTTGCCACAGACATCTCCATTGTTGTGAATAATCAGAAATGATGTAGCCTGCAAGTTTCATCGCCTTTTCCTTTTGCTCATTTTGTAACTGGGGGGTCTTACTGAAGCAGCAATACAAAGTGTAGATACAATGCCTCTGGGGATACATAAGCTACATAAACTATACTTTTTCCTCTAAAATCACAAATAAAACAATATTTAATTGACCTAAGACATTGCTGCTGTGTTAGAATAATAGACGGTTAGGACAGTACTTTTATGTGGCTGCATAGTTTTCTAAACTGCCTTTACATGTAAGGTTAAGTTATTTTACAGAGTGGAAGGGAAGCAGAAAAAAGATATGATCTGTAAAGAAAAGCTGTGGTTGTATCAATAAGTATATATGTCCAGAAAAAGAAATCCTCAAATCATTTTATAGAAGACAGTGATTTTCTTAAGAGTTCTTGACGTTCAGCAGTTTTTGCACTGTGAAACATGAGGCAGGTATGTGAGGGTCACTGCTGCCTTTGGAATAGTTCGTTTGGAAGAATTGCAGTTACGAGCACCAGCATAAGTTATGAGCACAAACATGACCTCCCAGATGTAAATGCATGAGAGGAAATCGTAAACAATAAAGAGTCTTAGCAGCGTCTGTGTGCTGGAAACTCATAATCACTGCATTTCTGCTTGAAGCTTGGGGCACACAAAAATGATTAGAGTTTTCAAGACTGTTCGGGCAAAATGCTTCATCGCAAACCTACAATAATTCCAGCGGAAGACGAGCAACGTTTCTTCATGTTGTAACTTGAATATTTGTGAGATCAGTGTTTGTAGATGTGCCCCACTGTGTTTAGCTGAGGTTGAGGGAGGAACCCCATGCAGTTTGCTTGACTATTCGAATGCAATAGAACACTTTACCTCCGTTATAATCTCTTCCTTTTCTTTCCTACCAGTGTTCTGAGCTCTAGTTGAGTCGGTTCTGTCTTCATAGATCAAAACCTGGGTATTAATCCAGTCCTCAGGGATCTCCAGCCAGTCTGTTCATGCTTACCATTTATTAACCCAACTGAAGGTATCTTAAGCTAATCATGGCATAACCCGACCAGTGACAGACAGTGTTTTAATAAGCACACAGCCTTTGAGAAAGCTGACGAAAGCTGATGAGGAAGCTCACGTAGTACATTACTGCCCTCTGACTAGTGTAAACGACAGCAAGAAGTTAATTTTACTTTACTATATAAATGTCTAAATACATAAATAAACTGGTGAGAACTTCTGTTAAAGCACAACGATCAGGCAAGTATAGCGGACGAGTTTTCCTTATTTTATATTATTATTTGAACGTATAATTACACTTTAATATAACGTATTATTTCTTCTTTATTTTATGGGCTGTTGTTAATCCATAAAGAATTACTGAAGAATACAGAAAATCTTCTGCCAGTTTCATTTACAGCAAAGTCAGCATCATTGTGGGCCAGATTTAAGTATCTACACGTTTGACTTGTCGGTTGATTTCCCTGTAATTTGGTGGGTGTGTTTTCCCTCATGACCTTGTTGGAAATCATAAGTATTTCCTGGTTTTTATCCTGCTCGGAAGGCTCTGAGGTGGTCCTAAATTTTACTACAGTCATGTCCACAGATAAGACTGGTGACGTGACCAAATGCCACCAGTAATGTTTTGAGAATCACCGGAGCAGCCGGTTATAAGGAAGGCTCTAAAACGACTGTTCTAAGGGCTTTGAGAATAGAAAGCTGGGGCCTCACATTCCTGAGGGCTGGATTGAAAACGCCTGCATTGTCGTGTGTATAGATTATGGTGACAGAATTCTATTACCTGCCCCTTTTGAGTTCTCCTGTAAAGTTACCTGATGGACTACAGATCTTGTAAACCCCCTTTTAAATCTGTTTTACGTTTTTCTTCTTTTCTCTTGTTAAATCGTAGAACAATCATTTGTAGAATATGGAGGTTACACCTCAGTTGTGCACATTTGAATGGGTTTTATTTATTCTTGGAGAGAAGTAATCAGTAAATATGTGCTGATACGTGATTGCTCAAGTGCCTAACATGAAGGTATGGTGTGTGTGCCTTCAGAAAGAACCATAAAGTTCGTCTTGTTAAATAATTAACAGTGAGGAAGCAGATCTGTGTATCTAATTTCGTTGGGAATTACTTGGTAACTGGAGGTGTTGGGACTGCTTAACCGGTCACTTGGTCTGCCTGATCGAATGTCTTTCAGTACATACCCTGTGTGAAGACCGAACGACTCGTATGGTGGAGTTTGATCTAGCCTACTGCGTTGCAGTTTTACAGCAATTTGAGATTTTGGCAATATGTTTAACCTGTGGTGTGTTCTAGATTCCACTTTCAATGTTGAAGTACTCCTGTGCATGTTAATTTAGCACATAAATCGTATCCCATTTGGGTTGCACTGGGGGCTAAAGCTGGGGATGGTGGGTGCAGCGCAAGCTAAGACTAAAGGGGTTTTCTACTTGAAGTGAAGTTTTCTGCTTTCAGAGCTGTCACCTTTCTTGCTGTTGAAGAATTACTGTATATAATAGTCATTAATGCAGACTCTGTAAATAAATACCTGCATCATCTTTGTACCAGCTGGTTTCGCTCTGTATATTTGGAAAAAAGTCTGTTTGACAAATAAATCAACCATGTCCCCTTCTTTTTAGGTTTTTGGTTTCGGTTATTTTCAGACAACATAAAACATTTAAGAACTATATATATATATATATATAAATAAAAATGTGTGCGCATATACGCCCTTCATGAGTCATCCTGTTAGTGCCAGCACCATTGGCAGATGGCTGCAGGACTACATACAGCACACAGACCGTTACAGTGACTGCCCTTAACATCATGTCAACATCACCAAAGACTGCAATGGTGTTGTGAAACACTAGTACATGGAGTGACTCAGAATGGCAGCAGGTCATCTTACATGACGAGTCCCACTTTCCGTGTGTGGAGGCACCGTGGTCAGCGCGAAGATGAACGGTTTGTTGTCATGCATCACATGTCCATAAGGCCTAAGATCACTCCATCTCCACCCCTACCACAGAATCTGCAGGAACTGTGTGAGAATATTGAAGTTGCATGGGATGGATTATCACAGGACACTACTAGGAACCTCTACAACTCCATGGCGAGACGTCTGGCATGCTGCATTAGCAAACATGGCAGCTCGACACCATACTTCGACACTACTTGTGTATGTGTAGCTCAGCAAATATTGTTCATATCAGTCTAAATTTATCATCATTTATAGTTCCTGGTAACCTTTATCTTCCTTTCCTATAGAACTGCAACCCCACACTTCCTTCTGGGTGCAGCTCTTCTTTTGATGATGATGAGGGGTGTGTGTGTGTGTGTGTGTGTGTGTGTGTGTGTGTGTGTGTGTAATACTGTACAGGCATACAAGAACAGACCTTCTCTAACTGATCACACAAGGACAATTATTAAAGAGGTTTATTAGATCGCGCCAGTGGCCGCTTCATAGTCTGTAAAGAAAGTTGCCTTCACTATCAAAAAACTCCCTGCCCATTTGTGTCACTGCACTGGGCTTTTCATGCATCGTTTGTACAAGTTCCTCAAGTTCTTCTTCTGTAAGAAACACTCCTTCCCAGTGCTGCTCTTCCTCCCTCTGTAAACTCTTAGCCTCTTGTTTCTCACTGGTCTCCTCCTGTGCTGTGCTCTGCGGCATCGCTGGGGCGGTTGATATTTGAGATGATCCTCTTGACTGTAATGCAACATCACCACCAGAGGGAACCAGTCTCTTCTCAAACTCTATTGGTGCAAGCGCATCAGAGCTCAGGGCTGTTAAGGCATCTATGTTACCTGAGGAAATAGCTGGTACGGTACTGTTGGGCATGGGCAGTTCCTTTTTTGGTCGGACAGTTTGACCATCTCCGAGTGAAAGCTGTCGGACCGCGGCCAACACTTTAGAATCCTGTTCGATTTTCCTCTCTGTAGTTGGNACACACACACACACACACACACACACACACACACACACACACACACAATCAAAATAACAGTTGCACCCAGAAGGAAACATCAGATTCATGTGCTATTGGGAAGGAAGATAAAAGGTTACCAGGAACAATAAATGATGATCAATTTAGACTGATGGGTAATATTTCTTGAGCTACACATACAGAAGTAGTGTCTCTCAGTATGGTGTCGGGCTAAGGCAACATGCCAGACATCTCGGCATGGAGTTGTAGAGGTTCCTAATGGTGTCCTGTGATAATCCGTCCCATGCAGCTTGAATATCCTCACACAGTTCCAAGATTTTGTGGTAGGGGAGGAGGTGGAGTGACACCAGGCCTTCTGTGCATGTGATGTGTGACAACAAACCGTTCATCTTGTCACTGATCACGGTGCCTCCACGCACACAGACAAAAGTGGGACTCGTCACTGAAGATGACCCGCTGCCATTCTGAGTCACTCCATGACAGTCTGGCACGACACCATTGCAGTCTATGGCAACGTTGACGTGGTGTTGAGGGCAGTCATAACGGTTTACATGGATGTAGTCCTGCGTTGTGCAGCCGTCTGACAGTGGTGCAGGATGACTCATGGAGGGCATCACTGCTTGCTGAATGTCTGCAATCATGGCTGTTGTGCCAGTCAGGTACAGTGATAAGGCCGTCCTTGTTTGCATCACATGCGCAGCCGAGCGTGAAACTTGACTTATTTTCATGTCTCATGATGTCAAACCTACCCACCAAGTTTCATTCCTGTCAGTTGATTCCTTCTGGGTGCAACTATTTCTGCAACTATTGTTTTGATGATAAGTGTGTATAAATGTATATATACTTGCAGTATGTAAATTGATCATGTAGTGGTTATGTGTCATCACATAAATCTGTGAGTAAGGTTAAACTCTGGCCTTTGACTGGTGCCTACTACAATTCACTGCTTGGTGAGCATATGCAGGCTCATGGCCTTTATGTAACCCCACATTGATGGGAAATTCCAGCACATACATACATACATACATACATACAAAATTATTTATTTATTTATTTTTTTATGATTGATAAAAACTATTTGCACTGCAGTCAACAAATTGGTTCCCATCACCACCACATAACCCACCACATAACTCTGAATAACTTCTTTACATCTAAAGACTGAATTCCACACAAATGTTGTACCTTATCTGCTCGATGGCATCCCAAGTTAATCTCCTCTCCGGGGCTCCGCGGTCGCTGAGCTGCCGTCTGATCTTGTGAAATTTGGCAGCTTTCTTTAATCTTGACTGTTCTCTGCAGAGAAAACAGACATCAGTCTACTATTGCAGTAAGAACTTACATCAGAAGAAATTATATCACCAGCCTACACCGGCTCGTACCGCGCAAGGGACTCCAGTTTGGCTTCCACTGCATCCATATCAAGTTCCTCCTCTGAAACATCCTCTTGGCTTCTCCTTCTGTCGTCAGCTGTGGAATGCTTTCCAGCAGAGCCCATCCACGCCCGGGCATCATGGCTGGCATGGCAGCAAATGGGTGCAGTCACAGGCCCTGGAAGAGCAGTCAGCTTCAACAAACGAGCCACCCTCAGAGTGCCAAGCATATTGATGAGCAAACAGGAGAGAGAGCGCCTTGCACTGGCAGAGATGATGGCGGTCTATTTTGGGGAAGAATGAATCAGATAAGAACATTAAACTCTCGCCGTAACAGGGAGGCATATACAGCCATGGTCATATTAATGCCCTAGGCAAATTCATGGCACCTTCTGTTAACAGTGTCAGCAGTCAGAAGTGTTCATTGTTTAATTAATAAATATGTTTTGAGTTGAACACTTAAAAGTAAATTCTCCAAAATGTCTGCATTCAATTCAGTTGCTGAGTTGGAAGTGAAGTCGTTCAGTGTGGTTTGATGTGAAATCAAACTAAGCAAGGAGAAAATAATCAACACAATACTGTTACAATAATCAATACAAGATGAAATAAAAGCATGCAGAATCATCTCCAGCCCTGTGTTTGAAACTACAGCTTTCAATTTACTAATACTTCTTAAATGAAAAAATTAAGATCTTAGTTAACAAGTGTGTCAAACAACAAGGACTAGTCAAATGTAACACTCAGATTACGCAATCTTAAATGGATAGCAGATAAAGAAACCCAAAACTTTGTTGGCATACAGCATTGAGCTGCAAGACGTTATTTGCTCTCCAATTCCTAATCTCATTTAAACAGTCCAAGAGCATACATAAACTATGTACCTCATTAGGTTTAAATGAAAAGTAGAGCTGGATATCATCAGCAAATAAATGATAAGCAATATTAATACTGTTGATAGTCCGCTCTAAAGGGCATCTTACATAAAGAAAATAACAGAGGCCCCAAAACCGGACCCTGTGGGACACCACAGGATAATGGAGTAGAATCAGACACAAAATCTCAGTCACAGAGAACTTCTCTCCGTGAGATAAGATGTAAACCAATCTAGGGCTCTCCCTGATAGGCCCACCCAATCGTGTAACCTACTTATCAGGATATAATGGTCTGTGGTATCAAACACAGAGCTCAGATCAAGTAGTACTAACACCGAACAATCACCCGCATCAGACGACATCAACATATCATCAGTGCTGGGGAGTAAAGGGATACATGTAAATACATGTGACAGCGTTACGTATTTAGAATAAACATTAGTAACTTTATTCCGATACAGTTACATTATAAACAGACAGCATTCAGAATACATGTATATTGGTGAAATACAAATTAATGGATTACATTAAAGGATTGATCTATTTCACATGCTTATTCACTTTAAAATGACTATGATTCCATATGTTCCCAGAAGCCCTCAAAATAAAACACTAAACTAAACGTTCACATCCAGTTTCGCTAGCTGCCTGCTCACTCGAGGTCATGGAGCTGGCAGGACACAGCCAGGAGAAAAATTCGATCCTGTTCTGGAAATTCAAATATTACTTTAGGTTTAAGGAACAAAAGGAGAGAGTAACATCACTGTGCAGTGCAGCTTCTCTTTGCCAGCTACTAACTTCCTTTCAGCATCCTAAAGGGGGGGGGGGGCATACAGGGAGAGGGAGAGAGAAGAGAGAGGGAGGGAGAGAGTGAGCAAGAGAGGGAGAGAGGGAGAGGAAGCACAGGAGATAAGAGCAAGAGAGGGAGAGAGAGGGAGGGAGAGGGAGAGGGAGAAAGGGAAAGAGAGAGAGGGAGATGGAGAGAGAGAGAGCATGGGAGCTAGAGCAAGAGAGGGAGAGAGTTCTTCCTAATATGGAAATTCTAACCAAATCTGAAAAATCACCACTTTTTCTTGGTGAAGGACACGCAGCACCTCTCACCGCTAAATATGGGGCAACAGGTCTCCACCTGAAGGGCAGTGAGTAACACACTCCACTCCACTTCCTGACCCCACTGACTGGCTACCAAACCTCTCACTATATACACACCATGTTAAATATATACTGTCTGTCTGTAGCCTTATTTTATTTACTTACTCAGTTTATTTCTCTTATTGTTATTAGTCTACTGTGAATAATAATATTGATTATTGATTCTATAAATGTTACTAGTTCTACCCTGTTTGTTCAGCACTGAATGTTATGCTTTGGCAACATTAACTGCACTTAAACACGTCATACCAATAAAACTTCTTTGAAAATTCTGAATAATGTGACAGAGAGAGAGAGAGAGACTGACTGTCCGAGATACAAAGCAGAGACAGATCCTGACCAAGTACAGACTCGGTGACCACGGCCTGGCCATAGAGAAGGGCAGGTATAAACAGTCCTGGCTGCACAGAGAGGAGGGGCTGTGTGGTCACTGTATGACAGGTGAGGTCGAGACAGAGATGCACAACAAATTCTGCAAAATCTCAAAGCACCCTGACTGTGTTTTAGGTTAACCGATCCATCAGAAATCACCCTGAGACGGATTAACCAGTGCGCCACACGGTCAGTAACGGGCTAAGTTACGGTGCGCTACGTTTCCCACATGTTCAGCCTTCGACCTGAATGTCTGCAGCCGGTCAGACGCTACAACAGACGGAGCGCGGATATCTACCTGTCTCACTTCTGCGTGTTCAGTTGATATATCAAACTCTGCGACCCGATAAGCTTCAATTCATGACCAGAGGTCGACTCGAGCCCGAACCGGAACTCTTCTTAACACATGTGCGCGCTCCCGCGGCGCGCGTCCGGCCCGGGCGCGCCCCCACGTGGCTGCGCGCGTTCCCTTGAAGCTCCTGCCCCCCGCGCGCCTCATTTGCGCCATTTTGTGAGCGCGCGGTGGTGATTGGGTTTCTGCGCGCTGTACTGGAGCCAATCAGAGGGACACCGGACAACCGAGAAACGGTAAAAGAGTGCGCGGCTCCTGGGGAATGGTAGCTGACAACACGGATTGGTTTGTCATTGACCAACCAAATTACTAATTCTGCAAAATACAGAAATCAAATCGGTAATGCGAGAACAGGACAAACGACGGTCAGCGAAACAAACAGGGGCTAAAATGGACGTCGCTGTGCTGTAGTTAGCTCTGTAGTTCACCAGCCAGCAAACAAAGGAGGCAACTTAGCCTGGCTAGCTAGCCTGAGCAGTCTTGTTTCAACTGCTAGCGAGCGAGCGAGCTAACTGCCTAGTAATACAGTATTCCTGGAACAAAACATACAAAGGCTGGCTAGGTGGATACAGAGGTAGCTCAGTGCGTTGTGCTGCTTGAGGAGGAATTGATAAAAGCAGCAAGCGTTTTGCTAACCGGCTAAAGTTCAAGTAATGACCCGAGTTAGCATACGTTACCTTCCAAGTACACTTTACCATCCTCTCCATATTACTAGCTAATGGTTATATACAGTAGCTTAGCATGCTAACCTCCTGTTGTTCACTGTTATAACAAACATGGGGTTTAAAATGTTCAGCTGCCGCCCTTTTTTTCCTAGTTGTAGCCTATAGCTAGCATGGCTAGCCTGCTCTGTTTTCTCTCAGGCTTAAGTATCTGTCCGTCAGTCTTTTGTTTTGAAGGGAGGCGATTCTTAAAACAGCCTTACACCTACCGCAACCAGTCGTCTGTTGTTGCTCATAAGCAAAGACTCTTCTTCTGTATAATGTGATGATCAATACAGAGCTACTACACAGACAACCGCAGATCAGTCCCTGCTACCCAATGGCTGCGTTTGGGTTCTCTGTTGAAACTAGCCTTTGTTGTTATTGGTAGTCTTGGGCATGTGCTGACAACCTAAATGCTTCCTCTCCAGACTAGTGAGATTTGGGACGAAAATGGAGCAGTACAACTCCACAAGCGGTGGGGAGCAGATAGTCGTTCAGCCATCTAATGGGCAAGTCCAACAGCAGGTAAGCTAATCAATCAGGAAACAATAAATGAAAAGATTCTGTGTATTCTTTGTGTGAGATCCTGATCCTACCAGGACAGGAGTTATACATTCGACGTACACTCTGATTTATTGTGTTCACTGTTTAGGAGTTAGAGCAAATGAACAGTTGGTTATGACGTGCATGAGATCCATTATCCAGTAGCACACCTTTACTACTAATAGTGTCACTAGTATGTTTACCAACAGTAGTTTTCCTCACAGTCACTTTTTTAAATCTGATGTTACAGTTCAGACGCAAGGATTCCACTAGGGCATGTCAGTGCATAACAACACAGCAACCGATGTAGAGGAGAGTTAGGAGTGATACAGTTATATGGGCTTATTCACAGGCACAGGCCACAGTAACAGCTGTACAGCTGCAGACCGAAGCGCCTGTCGCTACAGCGGCGGGTCAGCAAGTGCAGACCCTCCAGGTAGTTGTGAGAACTCTGAGCTTTAAAGTCTTATCCTGTCGCATGCAGCTTGTGTCTGTGATACAGTGAGCTGACCGGCATGCATTGCTTCAGTTCTTAACGGGCCAGGGTGCAGTTTCCGAAGGTGACTTGAGCACATGCATGCATGTTGTTGTGTTAAATAACAACAAACTTTTTGGAAACTCATCCTTGATCTGTTAACCGGGTCAGTCATTTTACACCTTGACTGTTTCCTTTGGCTGTTCTACTATGTGTTTTTGTTTTTTTGTCTGGTATATTTATATCCTAATGTGTTGTGTCTAAAAGGTCAACAGGCGGGGTCTTTGCGAGCCTATTCCTGTCGTCGTAAAGCTTTGTTTTGTGTACATTTGCATGCTGCTTCATCTGCAACATGAGCTGTTAGAGCAGTATGTCTTGACAGGTTACAAATAGAGTGTGTGTGTATGTGTGTGTGTGTGTGTATATATATATATATATATATATATATATATATATATATATATATATATATATATATATATATATATATATATGTATATGTATGTATGCGTATGTGTATGTGTGTATATGTATGTGTTGAGAGAGAGAGAGAGTGTGTGTGAGAGTAAAGTGTATGCCCATGATTGAACTCTACATTTGCAATGTATGGACTGCTAATGCATTATTTTCAGCATGTTCCTCTAATGTGTGACCATGTTTGTCTCAAACATGTGAACAGCACCTTTGTTTCGGTCATCGTTATCAGCCCAGTCCACACCAAATGACTATTGCTTATAGCGAGACAAGGAAATTCTTTTATTTCTACTTGTTGATGTAGTCTATGCAGTAAACGTGTTTGTCAGTTTGTGACTTTTGAGAGTTTTTAAAATTAAGAATTGTTGTCTAACCTGGATCAAACCGTCCTGTGGATTGGTCTGATAAACCATGTTGAACAGCGCTGGACATTATGTTTTTGGTTGCATGTCAGAAGCCTGAAGCTGCATGCAAAGATTCCTTCTAATTACTGCCGAGTTCATTCTTAATGAGACACCAAGCTAAATGTGTGTGGACTCCTTCCCTTTTGTGTAGGTCCAAGGCCAACCCCTGATGGTACAGGTGAGTGGAGGTCAGCTGATCACCTCCTCTGGGCAGCCTATCATGGTGCAGGCCATGTCTGGAGGCCAGGGCCAGACCATTATGCAGGTTCCTGTCTCCGGAGCTCAGGGTCTGCAGCAGGTGAGAGTGGACATTTAGTTTTATACTAGACTTTTATTATAAATAGACTTTTATTATATAAGTTTTTCACATTGAGTTATATATGTGTTTATGAAGTGATAGTGAGGGACAGTGGATGAAATGTTCTAATGTCTGTTTGAGCTATGCTGCTTGTATTTCTGGGTTGTAATACAAAATTCTTCCAGTAGAATTGGATTACGTTTGAGATCTTATCATATAATCATCACATATGTATTAATGTGTCTTATTCCTGTCTGGCCTCAGATCCAGTTAGTGCAGCCGGGGCAGATCCAGCTGCAGGGGGGGCAGACACTGCAGTTGCAGGGACAGCAGGGCCAAGCCCAGCAGATCATCATCCAGCAACCCCAAACTGCCATTACTGCAGGGCAGAACCAGGTGGGCATACATCTACTCTCCGCTCTGCTGTTCGCTATATAAGTTTGTCACTGAATAGTGTAATATCGGTGAACTGAGATCCAGACACCACGTCTGGGTAGGTATGAATATAACATTGTTCATCACAATAACAGCATTTATAATGATAACATTACATTGCTTACCTCTAAGCTCTTTTTGTTTTTTGTTTGCTGTTCTGATTATGTTTAACAACATGGATTAAAAAAGTGCATATATATATCACATTCTATCTCATTCATTTCTGTCTGAAATAATGATTTTGTCTTATATTGTGGTTTATCACCAAAACTGTCCTGATCTGTCAACACCGCTGGCAGAAAAAAAACAATGAACATATTACACGTGACACTGTTTTGTGTCAGTTCTGCGCTGTAAAATGAATTGCACTTCACATGTAAACAGTGAACTCTAGACTCGGATATGAGTTGAAATGTAATGGGTGTATAGTCCATTTTTTAACCTTGACCTCTGTATGTTAACGATGTTTTTGTGTGTGTGTTTTTTTTAAAAGGGCCAACAGATCACAGTACAGGGGCAGCAGGTTGCTCAGACTGCTGAAGGACAAACTATTGTGTACCAACCTGTGAATGCAGATGGCACTGTGCTGCAGCAGGGTATGTACTGACCTACAGACCACACCTCTACCCCACTCTGCCTCCTTCCTTCTGAGGTCACGTGTATGAAAGTAAACACAAAAATAGATCCGTATTTTTGGTTTTGTCTGTAGTGTTTTTTGTTGTTGTTTTTATTTTTAAATTTCTTAGACGCCCATTTCCCCTCAGTAAATCAGAGCATTGTAGTGAATATATGAGGTATGTGGGGACAAAATGGACATGCTCGTGTCCGTTCGTGTTTACACAGAAGGTTGGAAAGCAGTTAACCCATTATTAGCCGTTGTCTAGTGCTTGTTGTCGATTGCACACCTTCATGTCAAGTTTCATTTTCATAAGTCTCAATCTTTACATAGATAGGTGCTCAGCAGCATTTTTATGTCTACATGCCCTTCCTACATATGGACCTGCTGGCACGCTAGGTGCTATTATAGTATATAATATACAGTTATTTATTTATTTACTTATTTATTTATTTACACACATGTTGAGTGAGTATGGTGAACGAACTTGTGCCACTGTTACAGTTCTACTTTGTTTGTCTACTTTTCAGGAAGCTTTAACTGTTATTACTGACATCACATGTATGCTTAAAGTAAAAGCCTCATCAAACATTAAGTGGCCGTTGTTATTAGCGTAACTGTGGCTTTAACATAGATTTAAACCTGAATGTGGGTTTTTGAAACTGTGTCATTGGAAACCCTGGTTAAAAGCACACCTAGGTTTCAAAAAACACATCTGCCACTAGATGTCACTATATCTGACGTTTTTAACTAATTTAAACTAAAATTTAAAACTGTTTTGATAAAACTATGTCTATAGCAGGATTAAGCCACGACAATTGTAATTTAATTGTACTACCTAAACATTTTTTACTTTTCACCTTAACGGTTTGGCTGCTTTAGGCAATTTTATAACCAATGGCTGTATTGACTTCATTATTATTATTATTATTATTATTATTATTATTATTATTATTATTGTGCTGCTTATATTTGGTGTTCATAGCTTTTTTGTGGTCTACATAGGCAAAATCGATTTGCTTTTTAAATCTGCCAGAAACACAATATTTTTCTCATACTGTACATCTGCATTCACCCTCTGTCTGAAATGCTCTGTTAGAGCTCCGGTGTGAGTTCATTGCGATCTGACTAGTCATCTTGCCCACTCCGATCCACTGCCAGAGCCATTGAAAGCGATAGCAACCTCCTGCTGCAAGTCCCGACACTACAGGCAGCCAATAAGGATTGTGTTACCAGATGTCTGGCGTGTACTTTGGGCTTTATAACTTTGCAGATTGTTTACTTGCACAAAAAGCAACATAACACACTAAGGGAAAGGGGAAAAACTGGAAAAGCATAATGGGTCACCTTCACTAAATTTACTAAATTTTAATAAATAAACAAATACGTGTGTGTGTGTGTGTGTGTGTGTGTGTGTGTGTGTGTGTGTGTGTGTGTGTGTGTGTGTGTGTGTGTGTGTGT
>CM067484.1:5267603-5300158 GCA_034552555.1 Semaprochilodus insignis | reverse complement strand
GTTGGTCGTCTCCACCAAGACAAAAGCAGGACTCGTCACTGAGGATGACCCGCTACCATTCTGAGTCACTCCATGACGGTCTGGCACGACACCATTACAGTCTTAGGCGATGTTGACGTGGTGTTAAAGGCAGTCGTTGTAACAGTCTATGTGCATGTAGTCCTGCGTTGTGCAGCCGTCTGCCAATGGTACTGATATTAGCAGGATGACTCATGGAGGGCATCACTGTTGGCTGAATGCCCATAATGAAGGATCGTGCAAATGGGTCTTTAACCGTTCATGGTTCTGTACAGAAGTGTTTTTTTGGCTAAAGAAAGACGATAGAGAAAATAAATCGGTCGGTTCGGTTTCCGGTGTCCGGGGTCCTTTCTGTTCTCCTCGTGTCTGTGTGGGTTTCCTCCTGCAGTCCAGAGACATGCGGTTAGGTGAACTGGCAGTTCTAAACTGCCTCCCTAGGCTGGAGTGTGTGAGTGAATGTATATGTCTGTCTGTCTGCCCTACGATGTATTAGCAGCATGTCCAGGGTGTTTCCTGCCTTCCACCTATTGAACGCTGGGATAGACTCCAGCACCCCCTGCATCCCAGAGGCATTAAGCAGTTTAGAAGATGAGTGAGAGATGAGAAAAAAATAGGTCTCTGTCTTTTGCACAGTATGGATGGATGGGTGGATGGATGGATGGATAGATAGATAAATCCAAAATAATCCAGTAATACAAAAAGTGAACTGCAACAAGTACTCCAGAAGGGTGTGGGTGTGTGTGTTTGTGCGCATTTGTGTGTGTGTGTGTGTGTGTGTGTTTGTGCGCGCACATGTGCGTGTATGCGTGTGTGTGTTTGTGTGCGTGTGCGTGTGTGTGGGTGGATGAAGTAGCTCCACTACTCATCCCACTCGCTTGTCAGTTGGTTATACAACAGCCCCAGCAGCAGATTCCTGCTACACCTCAAAAATTTTATATTCAGTGCCAACTGTTCATTGACTGTGTGGATGTATGCATTAGAATATATAAGTTTTTAGATCACTTCTCCATGGCCAAATATTCATTTTCACATGCATAATATATTAATGAGCTCTCAAATGCCCTCATTCCAGTGAAGGAATTGATTCATTTACAGTTACATTTCTGTAGCACTATAGAACCCCCACAAACAAGCAGTATCTACATCGATGAACTCTATGGAGATTTCCTTGCTCCGTTCTAGGGTGGCCACTTTCGTAACCCCCAAAAGGAGGACATCATGAAAGGGGGGTGGGGGGCGTCGGGCACAATACTAGAACAGAATTAAAATCATAACCTGACCTATATAACACATAAATGATTGCTTTACTCACCTGATTGAATGGAATGGATGACATGAGCTTACTAACTGACTAGCATTTAGAGGGCAGACGTGCGGTTAGCCGGCAGGCGAGTCACAACGTCCCGTAACATTGGTATACCAATGAAATGCAAGGCGTGTCTTTTGACATGGACGTGAGCCAGTGGCACACATAATATTGTTCACGAGTGAATATTTAAAATAGTTCATCCTGAAAAGAGGACTAACAGGTGTCCGTCCAGATATTGCGGTGGACTGGGAGTTGAAAAAAACGGACTGTGTTGTGGCCACCCTACTCTGTTCTTGCCTTTTGAGCATTAGTAGCTGATAGTAACTAAGTAGCTGTTCATTGTTTACCTCTATCTGAATATCTGAACACCTTTATCACGAAAGGCTTTGATTTGATTTAAAGGAGCCATATCTTAAATCTTGAGGCCTGCTTACGATGTTCTCCATGTCTTTATCTTATAGAATTGGACTGTTTTTGTTACTGTGCCTGTAAATGAGCTATGATCTGATTGTTCCTGTATTGTGACTGAATCACTCCTCTTAACTTCCGTGTGAATGAGTGATGCTAAACTATATATATGCAGGGAGGAAATTAGTCTCAACCATAGAAGCTCCACCCATACGCAGACAGAGAGTCTGATATCTTGGCCACACTGTCAGGATTCTGCCAGCTGCATTTCAATTGACTATCCACACTTCCATGTACATGCACTTCCGTTTTCTCATTTTGCGCTGGTCCGACTGTCTGGTGTATCAGTATTGTTCCAGCTAAGTTCGGCCTAGAGAACAGCAGTCTCAGCCACAGACGCTCCACCCACCCGGCACTTCTGTGTGTCCCGAGGGACGGTTTATGTTGTGACTCCTGTTTCAAGATCACCTCCTTCTATATGTGATGCCAAATAGCAGGCCTGTGATTAGTTGTTTTACATGCCAGTTGAATTATCTGTTCCTGCAGTAGTAGGCGGTTCTTGGCCATGTTAAATGGCGAAAAGTACCAGACTTCTCCCTAGAGAATCTGGCAATGAGAGACTAAGTGGAAATGAACCAGAACTCACCAAAAGCCCTGGTCCAAGGCCAGTAAAAGTCAGGGCGGAGCAGTGTTTCATCTCAGAATTCAGAAATCTCAGTAGTTACATGTATAGGGAAATTGCATATAGCTTTATCATCTATTCTACAGTCTATGCATGTAAGAAAGTGTCTGCTGAACGCACCACAAATTCAGTCTGCAATTAATTCAGCCAATGGAAGGTCACAATGCTGTAGCAGGCTCCGCCCACCCAGATCTCCACGGTAATGCTTGTGGTGTGTTCGGCATGTGACAGTAGTTCTGAATTTCCCATCAGTGAGCTCAGTTTAAAATGTCAGTGATGAATTAGCATGTTAGCCAAAGTTGAAGGTGCAGAATTTGACCCTGTTTACACCTGGTTACTTGATGGATCTAGATCAGTGTCTAGATTGTAATCTGATGAGATTTTAACCATAGGCATGTACACATGGTAGCCAAATCTCGGACTGAAATCGGATTGCTGTGAAGAGATATGTAAATCCATGCATTACACAGCAATCAATTGTCAATCGTTTATTCATTCAGCCTTGATCATCTGCAGTTTGTTTCTCACAGGAGGGTGTGCCCATATTGCTAATAAGAATTTCGCTTGCCACGATCATCTTCCTCGCAGACCCAGAGATCATGTGCACAGTGATGTACTACATGGGGAGGAGTTTCTGTTCTACCTTTTGTTTGTATTGGAGAGACGGAAGTGTTCACACTGCTATAATATGTGGTTTGACCAATTAGATTAGTATCTGTTTTGCCTTATCTGGATATTATCCTGATACTCCAGAGACATGAAGTGACCAGGTGCGAATGGGGTTATTGCACAATGCGTGCAACTGGTGATAGAAGTCAAGATTTCAGACTTTTTTCAGACTTTAAAGCATATCGTCCCTGTTCAAAGAAAATCATTTATCTCCATTTTTTGTTGATTTTGACTTTTATGCATCATTTGAACACAGCAGATACGGTTTACACTGTGTGGGAATTTCATGATTAATGGACCAACACAAATGGTCCAAAATCACTTGGAAAGACGTCTGGTTCCATTGACTTACATTCAAATGAAATGAGGTTTTTGCCCTCTCCTGTAAAGCTGACATTTTGGACATACATGTTTTTCTTTGAACAGTGACGATATGTTTAATGCAGAAGTGCAGTATATTGGTGCATTTATTGGTATACAGTAAAGTCTAAGAGTTGAAAGGTTTTAAGGTATGTTTCAATGTAAGAATGTGCCAGAACCCAAACAACAACAACAACAACAACAACAACAACAACAAAGAAAAGAAGGTTTCCATCACAGATTAATGGTAATAAAACCATGAATCCGAAATGGGATATTGTTGCAGGTTAGTTTCCTTATATGAAATGTATGGAACTGGAAAATGAATTATACATTTAGAAACATTTACAGTGTCACGTTTACAGATCAATAACATCAAATGCTTAAAAAAGTGAGGACGTTCCTTTTACTTGTTTTTCCCCTTGAATGGGGCCTTAACTGCTTTAACTGTACATGCCCCACTTAAGTTACCTTCATGACCATATGATCCATAAGTAGTTATAAGCACTTGGGATCCATAAGTAGTTATGTAAGTAGTAGTTTCACAGTAGTTACTAAATAATGCATACTAGTCACTTTCATACTGGAGATTAATACCTGTGTGATAAGCTTAGAGTAGAGGGTAAAGTCTTTCTTTCAGCAGGTCTAATAAATGACGCAGAGCTCTGTGGAGGGAAATGTAGACTGCTTATATCTGTGGGAGAAAAATCTCCATGCTGCTCTTCTGAAAATCACAGAGCTAAACAAAACATGCACTGTTTCCTTTGCAGGCATGAGTCCTGTTCTCCTTCATTACCTGAATGTGGGAGAACGGTTCTCTCTGTATGTGCAGGATCACTGTGGCTCAAATGGCTCGAACCTCAGTGAGGTGGATGGGGGGAGGGAGTCAGGTTTTGGTAACAGCAGCAGAGCGTGCTGCATTGAGCTGAGAAATATGACACACGTCTTCTGATTCGCTCGGGAAAATTCTCCCTTGAACTTCTCAGGCTGAGAGTTGGCTGAAGGCCAGGGTCCAGCTCTACCTGCTGAGAGCTCAGTGTTGACCTTGCCTTCTCCTTGTCATCATTGTTCTCTGTTCTCCAATAGCCCTGGATTGCTGGATTTTTGTTCTGACACCAGAATTTAGTCTTTGTTTTCTTATCTGAATGGACCTACTCAGCTTACAGAGGTTTGATTTGATATGCTGTAGCTGTCCGTTAAGCTCACAGTGGTCCCCAAAAAGTACCTAATATTTGTGCTGTACTTAAAAACTAAAAAAAGACTTATATTTCAAACGTGTTCTTTCAAAAAATGGCTGTTCTTTGTTTATTCTGCATTCATATTTCATGATCTGATTAAAGGTACCCTAAAAAATGTCATTAAAGTTCACCAATGGTTCAATAGCTCAAGTGTCCAAATACAAAACGGTGCAAAAGTCATAGACTTTTACTACAGTAATACTATATACAATAATTACTACAATAATAATAACAACAGTGAAATAACTGCTGTTTCCAAAAGTTTAAGAAGTGGTTAAAAGGTAAAAAAGAAAATGGGACTTCTAACCACTCATGCAAGACCTGGTGGACTGTCACCATCAGATAAACAGTAGTTAAACTTTCATCTGTGAGAGAGATCAGAAAAGCAACCAACTTCTAAGACTGAACTTTGGAGGTGTGAAAATAGTCCCTGCCTGAAAGCAAGCCTCCTGAAAAGAACGACAGCGGGAATAAAGGTAAAGAGTTGACAGTTTGACAGTATATGTAGTTCCTGAGGCATACATTTTATTCTCTTATATTCTATATTCTCTCTCTCTCTCTCTCTCTCTCTCTCTCTATATATATATATATATGTGTGTGTGTGTATATACATATATATCTATATATACACCCTGTGCAATGACAATAGAAGTATCTATCTATCTATCTATCTATCTATCTATCTATCTATCTCTTTTTTCTGATAAATAATTTGTACTTAAAGGAGCAATTCGTAATTCCGCAGACGCAACCTCTTAAATTCATACTCCCAACAATAGGGGGCAACATATCACCAGAAAAGGCACCGTCCCTCCTCCTCCCTCTTAACTCCTTAATCAAACTTTAATCCTTCACTCACAAAGAACGTCTCTAGCGGTGGAAAGGTGCACCAATGTTAACTCTAGTTCTGGTTCTGTTTATATCACTTCCTTCGTTTGCTGCTGAACGTGATTTCTTGCCGAGAATGTATGGTGGCAGTCACTTACCAAGAGCTTTACCCATTGTTATGTTTACTGATGCCTTTCATTGGCTACCCATCCTTAAATGATCTAACCAGGAGCAGAACCTAAAGTATGGTGGACAAGAGGTTAGAATGGCGCAGTAGCGTTACTTCTTCATCCACATGTTGGACTGATTCAACTCAACGCCACAGTGACTCACCAAAAGTGGTAGAGCTAGCTGGTTAGCATGCTAACTTCAGTAAATATCTCTGCAACATGATACATAGACGTCTTCACATGCCCTTGATAACGTAACTTCATTTTGGAATATTTTAAACTGTAAATCTTACATATCGCTCCTTTAATGAATGTTTTGACTGAAAATCAAATAAATGAGTGGTGATGGTCTCTGCTTTTTGGGCCAGTGCGTGGAATGTATTTTATGGTTCGTAGGAGTCAGCATGAAAGTGCGTTTTAACTGTGCATGTCTAATTTCAGACGTGTTTTTATCTAAGCTCACTAAACCAGTCATTTAGCAGTCTAGAAAAAGCGGGCGGACGTGTACATGCTGACTTCAGTACCTAATTAGTGATTAGTGTCCCATTCACCGTCATGTTGCATTGCAGTAATTGCAGGTTCCTGTTGAGGAGATGTTTTAGGCAAACAAAAGAGCATAAAACATGGTGGTCCTGGCAGTCAGTCTGAAAGTGAAACGCTGTATGAAAACAGACACGCATAAAAACCTACAGACACACTAAGAGCTCCAAATGTAGCCAGGCAATGTAAGCAGTTCTTATTTATGTATTTTTTTATATTTTTATCTTTATCTTAATCCTTATTTATTTACTCGATGGCATTATCGTTGTCAGTTTGGCTCTCTTTTGGAAGACATGTGATGGTTAAGTTCCCAACCCAATTCAGTCAAATGCATATACAAATGAGTCTCATTTTAAGGCACCACAAGTATTGGAGTCCACTGGAGTCCATTCTTTTGTATGTGAAATGTGAAGCATGCTGGTTTTGGATTAGATCAGGTAAACAGTTAAAGGGGAATTCTGCCAGTGTTTGTTCTAAATTTCTGTGTAATTAAATCAAGTAATCAAATAAAGTAAAGGAATAGTCTGATAGGAAATGCTGTATTCCAGACAAACAATCAGTCAGAATTGGTCACAGTGATGGGAACCAGACGTCTGAAGTTTCTAATGCCTCTAATGGTTCATGGTGCAGGGGGACACCCAGGGGAGGGGGTCACCCAGGGTGTTGTTAGGCAACGTTTTGTACACTTGTCGTCAAAAGAATAGTTGCACCCAGAAGGAAGTGTGGGATTGCAAAGCTATTGGGAAGGAAGATAAAGGTTACCAGCAACAATGAATGATGATAAATGTAGACTGATATGGGCAATATTTATTGAGCTACACATACAGAAGTAGTGTCTCTCAGTATGGCGTCAGTCTGCTATGTTTGCTAACACAACATGGCAGACGTCTCAGCATGGAGTTGTAGAGGTTCCTAACGGTGTCCTGTGATAATCCAGCCCATGCAGCTTGAATATTCTCACACAGTTCCTGCAGATGTTGCGGTAGGGGTGGAGGTGGAGAGAAGCCAGGCCTTCTGTACGTATGACGTGTGACAGCAAACCATTCATCTTGGCCCTGAGCATGGTGCCTCATCACTGAAGATGACCCGCTGCCATTCTGAGTCACTCCATGACAGTCTGGCACGACACCATTGCAGTCTTTGGTAAGGTTGACATGGGACTAAGGGAAGTCTTCGTAACGGTCTGCGTGCATGTAGTCCTGCGTCATGCAGCCATCCGCCAATGGTGCTGGCACTAACAGGATGACTCATGGGGCGCATCACTGCTCGCTGAATGTCTGTAATCTTCAGTCAGTCAATCTTCAATGGGTCAGTCAGGTACAGCGATAAGACCCGTCCTTGCTTACGTCACATGTGAGGCCGAGCATGAAACTTAGTATCATTCGCATGTCAAACAATGTCAAACCTACCCACCAAGTTTCATTCCTGTCGATTGATTCCTTCTGGGTGCAGCTACTTGTGCAACTATTCTTTTGATGATGAGTGTGTGTACTATAATTTTACCATCATCAGTGTTACGTATAAAACCCGGATGGTTCGTTGGTACACTTGTTGTTTTATATAACAAATAAAATGGCTATTTGTTTTGCACATAGAAGTGCTCTTAATAAGTTCCAGTGTTTTTCAATTTCAGTGACTTAATTATGCAGATGTTGTGAAAAATCGGTGGAACTCTCTGTTAAGCATTTTCTTCTTTAGCTGGATTTATTGGCAGGACAGCGTGTCCAGGGTCATTATGGTGATGAGGCATCTGTTTCTTAATGCGTCCACGAAACTTGATTTAGTGTTTTCTTCAGCGAACTCCAGTCCAGGTGTGCTTGCTGTGTCTCTAGTGTACTCGCAGAGGTGGTGTATATAGGCCTACCAGACAAAAATGAGTCACTTGTGACAGAAACATACCTCATAGCGTGTAATACCTCCACGAGCACAGCTCGCAATTCGAATTGGCATGTACTGGACAAGTTTCTGGATGTAGGCCACATCAATGTTCAGACACTCTTACATCAAACAATTACACAGTTGGGCCAGATTTGTTGGATGTCTTCCCTGGCACAATTCCGAGGAGAATTTCCTGTAGACTGGGATTTTAGCCACTGCTGGTAGACCCGTATGACCGTACGCTTCCATACACCTGCAGATTCAGCTACTTCCTTCACACTATGGTCTTTGACACGCCCAAATGCAGTCACTCCTTTTAGCCAATCATTAACATCTGCTTTGGATCCATTTTCCACACATGGAAAGAGACATTCACTGCACTGTACCACCTCTTCTGAATCTATGAATCCCGTCATTCACG
This sequence comes from Semaprochilodus insignis, assembly GCA_034552555.1. Classification (NCBI taxonomy): domain Eukaryota; kingdom Metazoa; phylum Chordata; class Actinopteri; order Characiformes; family Prochilodontidae; genus Semaprochilodus; species Semaprochilodus insignis. The sequence continues at coordinate 5,291,637 of CM067484.1, read as the reverse complement.
CCCACCAGGTATTTATAGGCCCTTCATCCTTGTGTAGTGCCATGTGCGGGAGCCTGAAGTTACTACCACCTTAAACACACAAGGTGGCTAATTTTTGGTCCAGTGAGCTTAGTTTGTATATAGTGGTCTTTGTCTCATAAGCTCATTAGCAGGAGTTCTCAAACTTTTTTAGGGCCCTGTGATGGACTAGTGGCCTATCCAGGGTGTTTCCTGCCTTCCGTTCTGTGAGCACTGGGATAGGCCCCAGCGATCACCACCCCAACCATGATCCCAAAGTATAAAGCGGTTTAGAAATATAATGCGGTAAGAGAGTGTGTGAATGAGCCCCATGTTAGGCTCCACAGGAGCCTGTCTTACTGGACACTTGTTCATTTGTCTAGCTTTCTCCACAGTTACCACTCACCAGCACATACATGAGACATGGTGCTGGTCTATACCTTGTTCAATGAGCATTGGAGGGCTGCAAACTGTGACTGCCTGTCATATGTTTCATATGACATCTACCACTATAGTAGCACTTTTCAGGAATCAGATTTAATAAACTGACAGAAGAAAAGTGATTATGAAGCGGTGCAACTAGAGAGTTCTTGACCTTGAAAACAGAATGCATCCTTCCATCATCCTCTGGAGAAATCTTCTGAGGTTAGCTGAGCTCATGTCTGGTTTCTTTCTTCATAATGTCACGGCAGAGAGTTTATTTTGGCGTTTGTCTGATCTATTACTATTTCAGGTTCATGATGACCTGATTTATCTGCATTGATGCATCTCTGCTCGTGTTGTCAGCCACCAGCAACGCAAAACAAAGCTAAAGCGAAACCTACAGGCTTGGCCGTGTTGTTTGTGGGCCGTGAGTGCTGATGAACATGGGAGAACACGCCTGCCTAAGGAGATTAAAGTTTTGGTGCCTTCATTTGTAAATGGTGCATTAATTTCAAAATGATGCGCGTGCTTTATCCTCCGTCACTGAGTAAATTACACCCGGAACACTGAAGTACATTCAGTCTACCAATGGCAGTAAAGTTTTGTCTGAACTTTTGGAGCTCAGTGTATTTTATAATCACATCTCTGGTTGTTTACAGTGTTTTGTAGACCATAGTGTCTGCACCGAATGTCCTAGGCCTGGGATTATGGGAAATGGCAGCGGGCCAGGACAGTAACGTTAGGAGTAGAGCAGGTATTAACGGGGTCACAGTAAACAGCTCTGAAGCATCCGCCTAGTGTTGGCTCTCTGCTGGCACAAAGCTTGTGGTCAGCTTTTGAGCCTCATTCAGGACGTGCCACCATTCAGTGACTAGGTCTGATTCCTGACCTTTGTGATGTGTGTGTGTGACCTGTAGTAGATGTTTTAGGGGCTTATGGCAGCTGTGTAATTCGTGCTTGATTCCTTTTTTATTAGCCAGGCCGACTGTACGCTTGGCATGAGGGGCTCAAGCTGGCAAATTCTAAGAGTGACAAGTGGGTTAAACTTCTGCCAGACTAGACCAGTATGTGTAATATCCCAAATACATTTTACCCCCTTAAAATAACCCTAAATTCCTTATTTTAACCACAAAAACATCTGTTGAATATGTCCCCTCGCCTCCCACTTTCCAGACCCCATTAGTATGTACACTGTCCGTTTACCTTTGGTGAATGGTAGTGGTCCAAATGACCGGTATTAATGGAGCTGATTCCAAACAATGACTTTGATAATCTCTAGTTGATTATGCTAGCACTAACTTAGCAGGATGAGCTAAGCTACAGAATCTAATACAGAACAGGGTAGATTCAGACTACGTATCACTCCAACCTCACTCAACCTCACTCGTCCAGATTTGAGTTCCAATAGAACTGTACAAATCAAATTTGTGTTGTGTTTGAGGCTGTTTTAGTGTGCTCACTAAGCTAGCACTAGCTTCTGAGGCTAGTGATATGCTAACAGAGATAGCTTAATTAATGGTTCCTCACATTTGAGTCTTTATTCTCTAAACTTGCATCAGCGTATCCTCAGTGAGCATGAGCAAAATGTGTGTAAAGCTGTAACAGGCTAAGCTACTGCTACCTGCTACTAGGACAGTTCTATACCATATTAACTGCTAACTGCACGGTGCAAACGTCTCAAACCGTGTATTAGCTACGTTACGATAGCATACTTTTAGTTGGCTATATTGGATTGAGAGAGATTGAAGCCCTCATAGGAAAGTCTGTTCACTCATTGGCCATCTTTGCAGTGCCGTCCGGCAGTTATTCTCAGCCATACAAAACCAGACTCCTATCTCTTTGAAAGGGGTTTAATTACCACCAATAAAACCTAAACGCTCATTAAAGGTTTGTAGTTTTTTTTGGTCAATAACAAACTTTCATTCATATTTCAACCAATGACCGATCCCATATGAAACTAAGTTGAATCTTATCTAAGCCACTTGAATCTACGGCACCACATTTGACCATACCAAATTATATAATCATAATAGGCCATCTAAGAGGAATTTACCTTTTAAAAAATTCTAAAAAAAAAAAAAAAAACCCTCTTAAAATACTCTAGATTTATTGTTCAGTTAGTTTGTTTTAAGGCTTGTTATGAATTAACCAGTAACTATTTCAAACCACTGCATATGGTATATAATTACAAGGGTGTGGAATTGAAGGTTGATGGCTCCTAAGATTTTAAACACCAAAACTAGATGTGCCAAATGTTTTTTTTGTGTGTGAGTGATGCCATTGAAGAAACATTTTTGGTTACCTAAAGAACCCTTTAATGGATGGTTCTTTAAAGAGGTTTTTCTTCTAATGAGATTGGTGCATGTGAAGAGCCCTTTTACAATGCATAGAACTCCTCCTACGATATGAAGTTGCCATAACCTTACATCCAACCCCTATTTTGGAAACAACACAATCTTAAATCTTTATGAAAGCATATAATTCATAACGGAAGCTCTCATAGCGGAAGCATCATAGAAAGGGTGAAAGTGTGAGAGTGAAGGAAAAGGTGAAAGAAGGCAGGTCTGGTTAGGGGTAGTAGACCCCCACCTCCCCTCCCCTCCCCTCACCTTCCACAGCTGCATATCAGCTTTGAGGATCATTAACCATCCTCAAGAACCTCCCCCTGTGTGGATGACTACACTGGACGGTACATACAGAGGTGACACTGTTCAGGAGGTCAGGCCAGGAGCTAGAGCTAGAAGCAGGGACAATGGATGGCTATGGCTATTCAAGGGTAAGTGTTTGGTAATGCTATTGCATATTATTATTTCTCAAGTCCTGCTGGTCCTGCTGGTGCTCCTACTCTGCATATTTCGGTGTTCCTGCTGCATTCACACCTGATGCAGATGGTTGGCTCCTTCCCGACCCCTTGCTGGGTTACGCCACATTATGAAGGGCAGGGATACCGCTGGACCATGGATGGAAGAAGCATAGTGCAAAATGGGGGGAGTGTTTATGTTTGCCATCTCATGTTCTCAGGCCATATTTACTTTGTATGTAGAAGGTTTAAAATTTGTCCATTATGAGTACATGTAATCCCACCACATCTGCAAGAATTCATTATGATGAAGCTCACTGAAACAGCCGAATCATGTCTTTATATGGTTAAATAGGAACTCTACTTCTGTGTTGTGATCTGTTGGCTTTCACATAGTTGTTGCAACTTCCAGTGACTCTACATGGAGATATTAGGTCACTCTTTGTCAAAAGCCTTGTCTTGATTCAAACATGATCTTTTGGGGATGTGTATAATCAAACGAGTATCAGCTTCTTTTTCTTCATCCTTCAGCAGTGAAGATCTTTTTATATATTTTCTCATTCATTTTTATTTCAAACATTGGAACATCAGACCTCTGCCCTAAGGGCAGCAGTTCCATGTCTTCTTTACCTCTGCAGTATCCTCATACCGTCACCAGCATGTTGTGTCAACTTTACGTGGCATGTCTTGCAGTTTTGACTCCAAACACATCTCTTGTCTGCTTGTTTTGGGCGGTCTGGTATAAAGCCTGAGGCCAACATTGGTAATTTTCAGTCAGTTTTCAATTCTGTCTCATCCATATTGTCTATCAGCATTAGTGATTTCAAAAGGAGGACAAATACCTACTTATCCATCAAACTATCTCAGCCATTCAAACGGCTTTATCGCCACCGACTGAGCCACCGGTTTTCTTTTCGTTTGTAGAGTCGCTGCCCTTCCAGGCTGTGCTTTGTTTATAGTAAAGATACCCTAGTTGATAAGATATGAACAGTTGGCCCAAGAAAACCACACATTCATCTTATCTGCTCTTTCCTTTCCGTAAGTCACGTTAAGCTAGAGGCCAAGTGTTAAGGTCACAGTAATGCAGGGTGAACTACAGTTTAGGCTTGAGTTACAGGACATGGTATATTGCCTTGAATACAGGGGATACCCTAAAGGGGGATATGTCATGGATATTTTTCTTTCATTTCATGGAGACCGTGGTTCATAGCTGCCTGATTTTGACCAGAAGAGGGGATGCAAAGTTGGGGAATGTAAGGGAGCCAAACAGTGCTCACCATGCACGTCTATATGGAACCTTCTCATCTGTTTTTGTGAGCTAATTAGTTTAAAAAAAGAAAGAACAAAAATGTATATTTCTTAAACTCGTACTCAAGCACTTACATATACATTTAAGTCATTTAGCAGACGTTCTTATCCAGAGCGACTTACAACCGTGCTTAGTGTTCCATCAGAGAATGTTTCTTAGCTAATACAAGAAGGTTAGAGTCTAAAACTCGCCTTGAGCTCAGAGATAAATAAAGCATAGGTGCACTACCTAGCAGTCTCAAACCAGCGCTCATACCTAGAAGAAATGTTAATCTCAGTATAAGTGCATAAACATAAAAAGCATTTCAGCATATACATGTATTACTGTTTACTCACTTAAGTGAGTCCATTTTGCTTGTGCATATGTGCAGTACTGTGCAAAAGTCAGAGATCATCCTTCAGTTGTTCAATCTGCATTCAAAACATCAATCAAGTTATTCCTTATTTAGGATATTAGGTCTATAGTAATCTATTATCTTGCATAAGGAAGATAAATCAGAGAATAAGTGAAAACACAGGAACTAGAGTTCAGAAATGATTGAAAAGCTGATTAAAAACTCCTAAGCTCAATACCTTCCAAGACCTAGTAGACCACCAAAACTGTGACCATCAGATAAATAGTACTTATCTTTTATCTTTTAGAGAGAGAGGAGAAAATCAAGCTGGTTTGATTAGATCAGGTCTGAAAACATCCACAGGTGTTTCTGTCTATCCTTCCACAAGTCAACACTATTGATCTGAAAGGTTGTGTAAATGTCAAGAAGTCATTACTGAGAAAAAGAAATGGACATAAGCAATTGCAAATCGAACTTAGACACTGCCAGTGATCTCGGAACAATGGACTGACCACCCCAGAGTACAGACCTCAGCGTCACTGAATGTGTTTGGGATTACTTAAAAATGCAACAAGCTTGTAAGAATGGACTTTTGGAGGAGTGGAAAAACATCCCTACAGCTTTACTTGAGAAACTGCTCCGGAAAAGTACGGGAAAAGAGTGGATACGCGAATTACTGAAGCATTTAATCTTATAATTAGTTGTTGTTGTGTGCCGGAAAGATCGAAATGTAATGACTTGGCCTCAAAAACGTCTTCTGTTTTTCTATACCGTGGTGGTGATGGTGTCACCGTGCACCATCAAGTGAAGATATGTTTTAATTATTAACAGTATTGTAGTGATATCATGTGTCCCTCAGAAATACGTCACGGTACAGAAAGAAAATGCTTTTCTGATTCATGTTGACCTTAATATTGATGCCGAGGCCTTTAAGTATACTTCCTGCAGATGCTCAAAATTACCTTATGGTGTCTTGAAATAGAGTAAGGTCATAAAACATGTGCATAAGGAGTGTGTTCAGAGTCACTGTGTGTATAAAACTAATTCAGAATAGTCCAGGTAAAAAATATCCAGCTGACAGCAGTTACGTGGTCAGAAACTAACCGCTGATGAATGGCTTGAGGCCAGTGATAACAAAATCAAGCACCCCGAAAAGGCTTCCAAAAAAAAACATGTATCTCCATTTTTTTTTTTAATTTTTACTTTTATGCATCGTTTGAACACAGCAGCTGCTGTTTCACACTGTGTGGAAATTTCGTGATGAATGGACCAACAGAAATGGTCCAGAATAGCTTGGAAAGAAGTCTAGTTCCATTGACGTCCATTCAAATTAAATTCGTTTTTGCCCTCTCCTGTAAAGTAGACATTTTGGAGATACTTGTTTTTCTTTGGACAGGGACGATACGGTTTTCACTGTAGACATCACAGAGAGTTCCTCATTTTGTGTGTACAAGTATTGGTATCTGTACTGATGTTGGTTATTAGTCTTGATATTAATTGGTACGAGAAGAACCCCTTTTAAATCTTGGTTCCTCTCGAGGTTTCTTCCTCTTGCTCTGATGGAGTTTTTCCTTGCCACTGTTGCCTTTCACTTGCTCATTGGAGGCTTGAACCCGGATTCTCTCTAAAGCTGCTTTGTGACAACATCTGTTGTAAAAGACACTATACAAATACATTTGACTTGACTACTGGATCTAAATGATAATGAGTTGGTGTCTGACGTTTCTTCCTTTTATCCTAAAAGCATCTCCATCCAGGCATGTGCTTTCATGTGCCCACTGCTACTGAAACCACTGGCCCAAGCAAATGACCACCTCAACACCAACATCGGTTAACAGGAGTTACAAATCATAAGCTTCCCTGCAACATCCTGCCAGAGAACTCCCATACAGCATTCAACCAGAGACCTCATTATGAATTAAACTCAGTTTTGCATTATTTAAATGATTTATATGGTACAGCTGACGTTCTGGTTCAGGGTTTTTTTTTCAGTGTCTATTATGTAACTGTACAAACCTCCAACTCAGCTGCGAGTTGGCACTATTTATAGAAATCTTCCAGGCTATATGGCAGCGTGCATATTAAATCGGGTTACGTGAATCCTCATGGTATGGAGATTTTTTTTTTCATTTCAGCAATTCATTACCACACACTGAACACATGACACTAAGCTTAAATGATGTATGGGTCACGCTGCACCGCGCTTTCCACGAAGCTAGTAAACTACACCATGTCGTTCATTTACCTGCTGTCAATGCCTAACTACAATTAGCTGTAGTATTTTCTCAGTAATGGCTCTTTTCTCACTTGTTAATAGTTAAATGTCATGTTTGGCCGTACATTAACTGTGCTGTTCTTTCTGCCCTTGCAGCAGATTCAGTTTGCCAACCAGGAGGACAAGCAGGAGTTCAGCAAGTTCCCCACGAAGACTGGCCGCCGCTCCCTGTCCCGCTCCATCTCGCAGTCCTCTACCGACAGCTACAGCTCCGGTCTCATGCATTCTCCACTCTTACTAAACCTCATAACTCTGACACAGTAACTTTATTGGAGCAGGAAGAAATGTTCTCAACTTTACTTTGTTTAATAGGTTGTTAAATAGGAACAAGGCGCACTACACAGCGTCATTGTTCTATGATGTAATAAGTGCCAGATTTAGCCTAACAGCTAATATACAGCTTTGCATATAGTCACTGTCCAAAAATGACCTGCGTTTTGTTAACATCATTTGAACATAGCAGCTGCCCTTTACAGTGTCTGAACATTTATCGACCAATAGAAATTTATCTTTACATCTTTTTTTATCTTTATCTTTTTTCTTCTCCTATTTTTTACAGTGATGATATCTCAGTGCAATTTAACAACCCTTTAAAGCTTTGCTTTTAATATTATTATTTTTTGAGTTGGTCCTTTTATCATGTAAAGAGGAATCCCACAGATTCTTTACAGATTTCTGCATATCATTGTTGTCCATAGAAAAACATGTATCTCCATTTTTGTTGATTTTTACTTTTATGCATCATTTGAACACAGCAGCTGATGAATTTCTGATGAGTGGACCAAAAAAATTGCCCAAAATCACTTGGGGGGAGTCTGGTTCCATTGACGTACATTGAAGTTTAATTAGGTTCTCCTGTGAAGTAGCCATTTTTGGACAGCGATGATATAGAGCCATTGTACTAACTTGATGTCTTCTTGAATCAGGAGGGAAATTCTGGGGGGGGATTCTGCTAATCAGCCCATTTTTGTCATATCTGTACTAAAGTGTGCACTGCTATTATATACTTTATACAAGAGTGGGAGGCATATCATCACTGTTCAAAGAAAAAAATAATAATTCCAACATGGCAGCTTTACAGTCGAGGGCAAAAACCTAATTTAATTTAAATGTAAGTCAATGGACCCAGACTTTTTTCCAAGCCATTTTGGGCCGTTTACATGGGTAAATTCTTCAAATCTTCGTGACATTTTACACAATGTTAATGGCAGCTGCTGTGTTTAAATAATGCATTATAAACAGACAAAAAATTGAGATACATGCTTTTCTTTGGACACTGACGATATTTAGATGGTTATAGTTTGTTGTAAAATGCTCTATTCTAGAGGAACCTAGAATATTTTACAGCTCCCTCACAGGATGTCACTGACTGATGCCTGAGACTTTTTTGTTCTACAATAGTTTTAAAGAAGCTCTTGGCTTTTTGGCTCCTGTTTTAAAAATACATTCATGGAGGAAAGGTACATACAGTACTATTATTACTATTACTGTTATTATAATCATACAGTGCTATTATTTTTCCAGATTAGTGGCCATTATACTATCATCAGCATCACATATAGAAGCTCAGAAGACACATGTATGCTGACTGGTTGTTTTGGATAGTAAATAAAATGGCTATATTTGCATTATAGACATTGCGACCCCGGTTCCCATCACCACCACTGTAAAGAAAGCTGATTCCGTGGGTATCTCTAGAATTGAGCATTTCACTCCAAACCACCACTCGGAATTACCTTATTTACATCTCAATCAAATGGGGTTAAAAAAAGTAAGAAAACACAAAAGCAAACGAAGCAACGCGATTATTAGGGTTTTCTCATGACGGTGATAATATATTGAATGGGCCTAATGGGATTTCTGTCACATTAATGAGCTATTCATGATTTTTAAAGCAGTCTAATGTGATTGTGACAGCACACAAGCAACCTGCTCTGCCTAATTTTGTGATGAGAAAAATTGATTATAGCATGTAGTAATTATCTGCTGCAAAATGAAGGCCTGCTGTAGCCAGACAGTGTGTCTCTGTGTGCCGATCCCACAGCTGCCTCGTACACGGACAGTTCGGATGACGAGACGTCTCCTCGAGAGAAGACTCAGGTCAACTCCAAAGGCAGCAGCGACTTCTGCGTCAAGAACATAAAGCAGGCTGAGTTCGGCCGTCGGGAGATCGAGATTGCAGAGCAGGGTGAGGAAATGAGCTCTCCGGGGAGAGAGCGATGGAAAAGAGGTCTTCTCCTCTTGGGTCCCACTTAGTTCTAGTTGTCCTCAAACCTTAAGTGCATTGCTGTGGTTGCTAGCACCCTGCAACCTTATTTTCTTCCCACACTCTACCTTGAGCATCATTTCAGAAAATTGGCAAGCAAAGCTCAACAGAAAATTCCTGAGCTTTTTACACTATCATGGAAGTGTTGTAGATCTTTTTGAGTCTCTGGAACTGTACTGGAGGGACAGAAAGCCATTCTTCCAAAAGATAATTCTTTAGTTGTTGGTGTTGGAGATTGCTATCCAACATGGGCGTCCAAAACCTCTCGGAGATTTTGAGATCTGGTGATTGCGAAGGCCATAACATATGCTTTTATCATTTTTATACTCCCCAAAAAAAATTCAGAGATGCCTCATGCCCTGTCGTCCTGGAAGAAACCACTCCCATCAGGATAGAAAAGTTTCCTCATTGGATAAAGATGATCAGTCAGGAGAGCATTGTACTGATTTGCAGTGCAGTCTTTAGAGATATCCAGTTCTGGACATGAAGATCTACCACTCTGCAGAGTTTAGCTGCAGCCCTAATCTAACCCAATAATGAAGGTCTTCCGGGGCATCTGATCATTAGAACCGGGTGTGCTGAATCTGAGCTCTCCAGGGTGGTGAATATACAGGACCGGAAATAGGCCTGTAAGGGGACAAATGGGCCCAAACCATGCCAGCACAGAGTAACAGAGTGTACTGTTCTCTTGCTGCACGGCACATATGCATTCGCCCACTCGTGGAGAATGTGATGAAGGATGGCTCGTCCAACCGTGTCACTTTTTCCACATCTCTACAGACCAGTGTTTATAGTGTTTACACCACCGAACTCTCAAATGTGCATTGTAATTAGGGGTTCATGTACTGTATAATATCCCTCTCTATGAAGCTGTGGATGAACTGTACTTGTTGACATCCTGCAGTAACATACTCAATCACCCAAAGAACAGTTGTTTCCATAATGCACTAAAGCACATTGATTGTGCACCTTCAGCCACAATTTCCAACTCTGCTCACTGATGTCTTTACTGTAAATCTTAATGCAGATGTCGCTTTAGTTCCTGTTCCTACTGCAACACTAGTCAGTGGAGTAGTCTTTGTGTCCAAAACTCCTGCCATCTGTGCCCCAATAATATGCCCTCGTTCCAAACCACTTAAGATATAAGCTCACCTTGCTCACCTTGCTTCATGTTAATGATTGGCTAAAAGGAGTGACTGCATTTGGGCATGTCAAAGACCATAGTGTGAAGGAAGTAGCTGAATCTGCAGGTGTGTGGAAGCGTACGGTCATATGGGTCTACCAGCAGTGGCTAAAATCACAGTCTACAGGGAATTGTGCCAGGAAAGGCATGCACCAAATCTGGCCCAACTGCACAATTCTTTGATGCACAAGTGGCTGAACATTGATGTGGCCTACATCCAGAAACCTGTCCAGTCCATGCCCAATCAAATCGAATGGTGCTCGTGGAGGTATTACAGGCTATTAGGTACATTTCAGTCACAGGTGGCAATTTCTTTGTCAGGTGAGCTTAGTTTCCTCTTCCATCTTGCTCCAAAATCGAGGTCATCTGGGCCTACTAAGGATTTTATTCCTGGAAAAGAGCACAGTAGGATGTTCGTGGCTTAATTGTATCATGCAGCACATCTGTCTGAAAGAGTGATTTTCTCCACTCACTTATTCAAGATTTTCCTTTAGCTTGTCACACGTCTGACCCTATTCTTTCACTTCAGCCTTCAGCTTCAATCTGAGTGCACTAGGAGCGTTTCAGATGAGGAGGGATATTTTTTAGGCATATTTCAGTTTTAATTACAGATCATTTTCAGTTCCTGTGCCATTCAGCATTGTAATCACTCAATCATAGTATTGAAAAGCTTTTGGGCCAGTTCACACAGTCCCAGCACTGAGAACTCTGACTACCTGGTGCTAATGAACAGCCAGAGTTGGTGATTTTGAAAAAGCTAAGATAGTTCTATTGTACGTCTCTTTGTAGTTGCTTGTAAAGAAGTGTCTTTAGAAAAGTGCTTCCTAGTGGGCTGCCAGGACCGGATAACAGCTGGTCCTGGCAGCACTGGTCAGTTGCAGTTGCTTGTTTTTCTTAGCTCTTTGTCTCCTTACTTCTGTTTGGAACATACAGTTCTCATTTGGATTGTGCAAATAGGAGCGGAATGACTTTAAATACAGTGAATTGTAGGATCATGCTGTAGCCAAGCTTTCTTGGACACGGCCTAGATGATGCATGGTAAACCCGCCCTCATCCTCAACGTTAAGCCCCTTCTCTCTGATTTCTTTTCAGATATGTCCGCTCTGATCTCACTGAGGAAGCGAGCTCAAGGCGAGAAGCCCCTCGCTGGGGCCAAAGTGGTCGGCTGCACTCACATCACTGCACAAACCGCAGTACGTTCTGCTTTTCCACTGTTGCAAAACGTTTAAGTGCTTCATTTCTTTACATCCACAAAGATTTGGCTGTAGAGTCCTGATTCATTCATTCATCGTCAAAAGAATAGTTGCATAGATCGTTGCGCCCAGATGGAATCAACCAACAGGAATGAAACTTGGTGGGTAGGTTTGACATTGTGAGACATGCGAACGATCAAGTTTCACGCTCGGCTGCACGTGTAACATAAGCAAGGACAGACCTTATCACTGTACCTGACTGACCCAACAGCCACGATTGCGGACATTTCAGCAAGCAGTGACGCCCTCCATGAGTCATCGTGTTAGTGCTAGCACCATTGGCAGACGGCTGCATGATGCAGGACTACGTGCACGCAGATTTTTACGATGACTGTTCTTAACACCACGTCAACGTCGCCAAAGACTGCAATGGTGTTGTGCCAAACTGTCATGGAGTGACGCTTTTGTCTTGGTGGAGACGACCATCGAATCCGTGTGTGGAGGCACCGTGGTCAGCACCAAGATGAACAGTTTGTTGTCATGCGTCACACATCCAGAAGGCCTGGTGTCACTCCACCTCCACCCCTACCACACAATCTGCAGGAACTGTGTGAGAATATTCAAGCTGCATGGGATGGATTATCACAGGACAACATTAGGAACCTCTACAACTCCATGTCAAGACGTCTGGCATGTTGCGTTAGAAAACATTGCGGCCCAACGCCATACTGAGAGACACTACTTCTGTATGTGTAGCTCAGTAACTATTACCCATATCAGTCTAAATTTATCATCATTTATTGTTCCTTGTATCTTCCTTCCCAATCCCACACTTCCTTCTGGGTGTACTTCCTTCTTTTTTGACTATGAGTGTATTTGCTTCTCTTTATAATTGAGAATGCTTCAGTTTCTGTTACTTTAAGATGCTAACGAATTGTGTTCAGCTTGCCTGCCCTGTATTGTACCTCATTTAGATAGTAGTCCAGGGCAACTCGCCTTAAATACTAAATTTAGTATGAATGGGTGGGGTTAAACTTCTGTAGGCTGAAGGGAAAGGTTATCTCTTTTTCTGTTCACTGTATGCAATAAATGAACTGTATGAACTGCATAGTAAATGCTACGTTTCAAAACAAGGTGTGCACACTGCACTGTTATAAAAAAACAAAAAAACAAAAACAGGCTTAAGACATTTGAAGGTTCAATCACCACATTTGAAACACTTGTTCTGGATATTAATTGTATTATAAACTTACAGTTATATTGAGATTTTCTGTATCTTTAACTGATTGTGCTGCTTTCATTCAGGTCCTGATTGAGACACTGGTGGCTCTGGGTGCTCAGTGTCGCTGGACAGCATGTAACATCTACTCCACTCAGAATGAAGTGGCTGCTGCCCTGGCCGAGATCGGTAACGTAAACCATATACCTTTTATATAAGCTCACTGGACAAAATATCAAGTCACCTTGTGTGTTGAAGGAGAGAACTTCAGGCTCCTGCAGGTGACATTGCATGAGAATGATGGGGCTATAAATACCTGTGGGGTGTGAGTGATGGGATTCATAGATTGAGAAGAGGTGGTACAGTGCAGTGTCTCGATCCATGTGTGGAAAATGGCTCCAAAGCAGATGTTAATGATTGGCTAAAAGGAGTGTCTGCATTTGGGCGTGTCAAAGACCATAGTGTGAAGGAAGTAGCTGAATATGCAGGTGTATGGAAGCGTATGGTCATACGGGTCTACCAGCAGTCTACAGGTAATTGTGCCAGGGAAGGCATCCACCGAATCTGGCTCAACTGTGTAATTGTTTGACGCAAGAGTGGCTGAACATTGATGTGGCCTACATCCAGAAACTTGTCCAGTACATACCAAATTGAATCTCAACTGTTATTGGTGCTCATGGAGGTATTATATGCTATTAGGTACATTTCTGTCACAGGTGACTCCTTTTTGTCTGGTGAGTTTATGACACATGTCGGTGTCCAGTCACAGCACTGCAGAGTTCAGTGTTCTCCCTGATTTAACCTTTGACTGCTGTTGGATCAAGGCTTTTAGGGCCCATACAGACATTTGTGTACCAGAAATGTATTTGTAAGTCGCCATTTTTCTGTCCTCTATAGAACCCTGTTTTTGTCTGATCTAAATAACCTGTGTTCTGACCGGTTGTCCTGTGTTGTGCCTGATTTTACAGAACAGAACAGTCCAGGCTGAAACACTCCTTATAACGTCATTGGGAATGGGTGGGGCTAAACTGCCTTAGGTTAAGGACATATGGATGTAATAGTAGGCTGTTTTTGTAGCTCAGTTGCCATATACAGACTGAGGATTATATGATATGTATTTACTGCATCATGATGCTGCATCAACCTCTTTTGTTTAAAAACTGTGTGAGGTCCACGATATGGGTCATTTAAGGTCAAATGGAATCCGAAGTACAGTTAAACAAGGCCTCTGTGCTCACTGAGCACGTTCACGTGATTTGTGAGAAAGATTACAGGGAATGTTTAAACGAGTTGATATAATGAATCACGCTTAGTGTGACCGGGATCATAAACTAACAAGGTTAGGAAGGTCAGTTTTGATTTAGGTATTCTGCAGCACCGTGGCCCTCCATGACTTGAGTTTGACATTATTTCCATAAACCTTTTAAGTCTCCTACAGTGAGACCCCCTAGACATCCATCTAAGCGTCTATGGAATGCGAGTAGTAGCCAGAGCAATGTGGACCGGGGCTTAGAGCTGGGAAAAGAGCTGGATATGTTTGCGCTCCTTAAATAAATGCATAAAAGATGGATCTGGGTCACCTCTCTTTGGTTTGTTGTTGTGCCAGCTTTATATAGCTGAGTAAAGCTCTTTGACCCCTTTGTGTTTTAAAAGGTGTGGCGGTTTTTGCATGGAAAGGAGAGTCTGAGGACGATTTCTGGTGGTGCATTGACCGCTGTGCCAACACTGAAGGCTGGCAGGCAAACATGGTATACAGCACTTTATGTTCACCACACAGAATAATTCAGTTATTCTACTGCACTGAATGTTTAATTGATGTGGGCTTTTTTTAAGGACTTCAGGGTCAAATGCTAACTGTCTTGGGGGATTGGATAGCGTTCTAGATGATTAGCAAACTTGGTAGCACCAGTAATCTTTTGATATTCCTACCATGAATCCCAGTATATGACTGATTGTGATGACTGTGTTCTTGCTGATAGATCTTGGATGATGGTGGTGATCTGACTCATTGGGTATATAAAAAGTACCCCAGTGTGTTTAAAAAGGTTCAAGGAATTGTGGAGGAGAGTGTCACTGGAGTTCATAGGTGAGTGTATACTTATTTAGGCTGATTGCTATTATTTAAAGCTGCACTATGTATGTTTTGGGGATCTGGTAATTGTATACAAGGTGCCAGACAACATTTCCTAACCTTGGTTGACCGATGATTGCGAGCGCAGTAAAATACTCTACAACTCTAGTCATATTTGTGTATATTTATTGTATTTTAAATAATAAAAGAAAAGAAAAGGAAAAAAATAAATAAGGACCAAAGTAGTTGAATCAAATCAGATTGAACTGAATCCTGATGCATTGCACTGAACTGAATCATTTACAGCCCTAATACTATGCTAACCACAAAGCCATACGTACTGTAGATTGAAAAGACTGCATATATTTTGAACTGTCAGCTACATATGAAGTCAGTGTCTTCATCAGCCTCAGTCAGCCTCAGTGGTAATGTCACCCCTTGCGTTTTCAGGCTCTACCAGCTGTCCAAGGCCGGAAAGCTCTGTGTCCCTGCCATGAACGTCAACGACTCTGTCACCAAGCAGAAGTTCGATAACCTCTACTGCTGCAGGGAGTCCATCCTGGATGGGTGAGGCCCACTGATGCTAAGAGGCTATTTTTAGCTTGGCGTGTCCTGTCTTCCGGCTGTGATTTCACACAGTTAAAGCTCTGCTCTGACAGCGTGTTGCTGTGATCTGTTTTTACTCCCTTTTTAGACTTAAAAGAACCACGGATGTGATGTTTGGTGGGAAGCAGGTGGTGGTTTGTGGATATGGAGAGGTGAGTCAACGTCGACAGGAGTGTCCTGCTTTAATAAGGTCTTCATACTTGCCTTTCTTAAGTGCTGAATATGTGCTTACGTCCCAACTGATTTAAATGTGGGTCTGTGTGGATCTCTGCTGTTTATGTAGGTGGGCAAAGGCTGCTGCTCTGCTCTGAAAGCTCTAGGAGCCATTGTGTGTGTGACAGAGATCGACCCTATCTGTGCCCTCCAGGCCTGGTGAGACACACACATACACACACACACACATACACAGCCTTCAATCAAGGTCAAACCATGTGATCATGACTATTACTGGGCTTTTGGTGCTTCCTCGTTAGCAACTGAAGCTATATAGTCATCTATGTAAAACTTTGCCCACCACTGGTGAATTGAGATGTGTTAAGTTGAACTGTGACCTGTGCAGAAGTTGCATTTCATATTTCATGCCCCCCCAATATACTAAATTAAACTATGGCCTGTGCAGAAGTTGCATTTCATATTTTATGCCCCCCCAGTATGCTAAATTAAACTATGGCCTGTGCAGAAGTTGCATTTCATATTTTATGCCCCCCCTCCTCCCAACCCTGCTAGGATGCTAAATTCAGCAAATAAATTGTGCATCAAAATCTTCAGGTAAATGCCATATTTAAGTTTGCTGTAAAGAAGGTGCTTACTTACTTTCATATATAACACGATTTGCAAGATCCTTTAAATACAGTATTAATACAGTATTACAGTAAAAGCATTGGCAATTAGAGTGTTGAATTGTTTGCCACGTTGAAAAAGTATTGGACTTTCTATAGTGCGTAGTGCAGCTCTAGTCAATGACCTTGTAATTCAGTAAACCACTAGTAACATTCAGGGGGGAAATGCCTTTGGAACGTTTTTGTTTACCAGCGTGAGAGAGTGGGGGGTTGGGTTGAAAATGCCTTTCATTCTTCCCATAGACAAACATGGCTTAGAACCCTTATTTGGTCATGTCACCAACTACAAAATGATGCAGGACCTACGTAACTAAGGGTTCTTCGCCATGGAAGAGACTGAACAAGCCAACAAAGGCGTGTAGCTCAAGTGGCTCAGAAATATGTTAATCAAAAGAACACATTCTTCCATCAGGTTCCACGTCTTTGCAAAACGTTGCTAATCCTTTTTAACCTATGTAGCCTCTGTTAGGATTAGCTAACGCCTGATGTTGTGTTTTCCCTCAGCATGGACGGCTTCAAAGTGGTGAAGCTGAATGAAGTGGTCCGCCAAATGGACATGGTGATAACCTGCACAGGTAGCCGCCTCCAGATGTTAACAGCATGTGTTTTTCCATGTGCCGCCGCTTCCACTTCCAAAGTATTTCTCCCTTGTGACTTCCAGCTCTAATCAGAGCTCAAACACAGCACCTGATGCCCTTGTTTCCAGCCTCTTAGCAGCGCCTGCTGAGTGCGCCGCTTGTTTGAACTGTCTGGGGAAAACTAAGGTTTGCACTCGATGTATTACGAATCGCAGCGTGTCATGAAGTGGGAACGAGACAAAGAGGGTGACTGCTGTTTGTACTGGGAGGAGATGTGGGTGCCCTTAATCTAACACATGGCTACACAATGGCTCACTCCAAACACAATCACTTAGTAGGTGCCAATTTCCTGAACACATTCGTCATGAAAGTTTGGGCGCCCCGGTCAAATGACCTGTTTTGTTGGTTTGAGAAAGTGAGGACAGGTTCACACGTCCTCTAAAGAGAACATTCTTCTACACATTTTCATACAAAATTAAGGCTGATTTGACCTTTTTGGGGGAAAATAAAGCTTAAAAATGTGGCTTGTGGAAAGTTATAATGCATTTTATATTGTGTTTTATGCAAAAATGCCATAATTTGTTCCATGTAGAGGATGTGTTAACATGTCGTTTGACCAGTGATGTTTAAATGCTTACATATCTCTACTGTTAGATAAAACCTCTTATCTCCAAAATGGTAGCTTTACAGGAGCAGGAAACAGCATGCTTTACTTTCAACCCCCAAAGAAAATGGATCTGGAACATGGATCAAGGATCAAGGAAATTGATGAGGGATCAGTCCTAAGATAATAAAAGATCAGTCTTATTGTGATGAAGAGGTCACGTGGCGTCTTCTGTAACTACTTTAAGGTCAAAATCCCGGCAACTTATGTCTCAACAACCATTTCGTAACTTATATTTCATCATTTTGTTCTAGAATAAGGGATGACAGTGGGTTCTATGTAATATCGAACATGTTATCGAAGCATTAGAACTGTTAAATGGGCTTATAACAGACCTATTCAGACCTATAGATACAAAGAAACAGGCTTTTAAAAAGAGCTGGTTTGGTCTCATGCACCAACCAAGCACATCACCATTTAGTAAATGAGGTTCGCTCACACTTAGGGGGGCAGTTTAGCATCTCCAGTTCACCTGACCACATGTATTCATACCGTGAGAGGAAACCGGAGCACCCACAGGAAACCCCCACATACAGCCTCTTATGGGTTAATGTATATCAGTATGACCAGTATAACCCAGCAGTTTTGGACCATTTCTTTTGGTCCATTTATCATGAAGTTTCCATGCAACGTCAGGGGCATCAGATGTTTTCATATGATGTCAGAAACTGAAAAGTGACTAAAATGGAGATACTGAGATAGCAGGACTGATACGAATCAAATGAAAGAAATTAGCCTCAGTTATGACATCCCCTTGGATGCATGGTACTGTTTTTAGAGTTAGGTTCACTAAGTGGTCATTTTATCTCCACAGGGAACAAAAACGTGGTTACCCGAGAGCAGTTGGATCGCATGAAGAACGGCTGCATTGTGTGTAATATGGGCCACTCTAACACAGAGATTGATGTGGTGAGTAATGGAGAAGCTGTTATGAACCATTCTGGACACTCTGAAGTTTTTACAGGGATGTACCAATTTTTTCAGTCTGAACTCAGTCTGAACTCAGTCTGAACTCAGTCTGAACTCAGTCTGAATCATAATCAAGAACTACCAAGTATGACATTCATGGTTTGTTGTAGCGAAGTTACACAAATAGTAAGTTAGACACAATATTATCTGTCTGTCTGTCTGTCTGTCCATCTATAGCATTCATATAGCTATCATATAGCATTAATCCCAGTAATGATCCATTCTATCTATCTATCTATCTATCTATCTATCTATCTATCTATCTATAGCATTCATATAGCTGTCATATAGCATTAATGCCAGTAATGATCTATCTGTCTGTCTGTCTGTCTGTCTGTCTATCTATCTATCTATAGCATTCATATAGCTGTCATATAGCATTAATGCCAGTAATGATCCAGTCTATCAATCTGTCTGTCTGTCTGTCTATCTTTTCTTTTCTTCTTTCTCACCTCTAGTTGCCTTGTATTAAAAGTAGACCCAGTCTCCTGTAGCTTGATGTTTTTGTCTGATCTACTGAGAACAAGTTTGAGGCTCTTTCCAGCCTGTTATATGCCATGCATGGGTGAAATATGCCCTAGGAGCTTAGCATGTTTGTGAGATTGGAGGACTAAAAGGCTTTTACTTAAACAGCCTGAAAGCCTCTTATATGCCTGTTCTTCAACTTAAGGGTGCAGATTAAAACAGAGGATGTGTGTGGGTGTGCATATTTATTGTTTAAGCATGTTTGGTAATACTTTCTTTGTGTGTATGCATTTAAACTGTTGGTTTCTTTGATGTTTTCTGTGTCTAGGCTAGTCTGCGGACCCCTGAGCTGACCTGGGAGAGGGTGCGCTCTCAAGTGGACCACATCATCTGGCCTGATGGAAAAAGAGTCATCCTCCTAGCAGAGGTTCTTCATCAGTTTCCTCTTCATCCTTTCGGAAATAGCCAATCAATGAGTATCACTAAATGCAATAGCTGCTTATACTGTATTTTGTTTTCAGGGGCGTCTTCTGAACCTGAGCTGCTCCACCGTGCCCTCATTTGTGTTGTCCATCACAGCCACGACGCAGGTCTGAGTTTTTTGTATTGACGGTTATGAACATAAAACATCTAAAGCAGTAACTCAGCAAAAAATAAAATGCATGCATTGTCCCCATAACCCCAAATGTAGCCGGTCAGCTGGGATGTGTTTGGTGTCCAAGTTTACTTCTTTAGTTTCTCTCTGGAGCTATGGGGTTACTGTAGCTAAGAGGTAGTGGAAACTTACCACACCAATTAGCATTGTGTAAACTACGTGCTGAATCATCGGATACTTGCCTCGAATTGCATCATGTTGTTTGTTAAGTGACCTCTAGAAGTCTTGCCTATGTGGTTTCAAATATGTGTATATATATATAAAAATGTCACATATCTAAAAACAGTAGCAGCAATACTAAAGCCTGATTGTGTTTGTCCAGTGTAACAAAGTACAGCAAACGTTTGGGCACCTCTGGTCAAATTACATGTTTTGTTAATTTAATGCACAATTTCTATTTTTATTTTGATTTTAAAATGAGGTAAATGTGGCCTGTGTAGAAGTTATGACATTTGAATTTTTTTTTTACTAAAATAAATTGAAACTGAACTACGAGTTACATAAAAAAGCCATTTGTATATTGCAAATAATTGTAGGTGTCACCTAATAATGATTTAATAATAATCTAATATGATTTACACATACAAATTTGTACATACATACATTTGTTATTTGTAAAAAAAAAAAAAGTTATTCATTTTTAATGAATAAATGAGAATAATATGATATACATGTAGATCTTAGACATGGGAAATAGAGTCTAAAACTAATTAACATAAAAAAAACTGGAGAATTTTAGTCTAAAAATGCCGTATATCCTCTTGTATCAAATATCCAATTTTTGAAATCAAGTATTTGGAAAAGAATAAAAGCTGATGTAAAATGGAAAACACGTTGTTCACTCCCAGCAGTGCAGTGCATATTGCATTTTGACTTTCTGGTTTGTTTTATACCTACTAGCCCAAACAGTAACCTGATTGGGTGTTGGGGTGTGACCGTATATAGATTTAGGTCAAATTCACTGGACACGGTCAAAAGAGATATCGCCACATGCAGCAAAACAATCAAGGCACAAAAATGCATTAGTAAAGATACTTCGTCCTTTGATCTCGCCATGCAAATGGTGCTGCATAATCACATACTTCTGTTCTGTCAGCTCATTTCAGATCTAAAGCTGACTCTGCTCTCTCTCTCTCGCTCTCTCTCACTCTGTTGTGTTTGTATGTGTATTTACCTGCAAGTGAGTCTGTTTAAACAATTCAAATTTCAAATAAAATAAAAATAATTACAAAATAGTTCTAATTCTGTTTAAAATAATTGGTATGATTATCAGAGTAGGGCTGTGTATTGGTAAGAACTTAACGGCACTGGTATACGTATCGTGGTACAATGGTTGGGATCCAATATTTTGATGTATATGTATATATAATTTTTATTGTAGTATAAAAACACACCACCATATCCACAAGTTATGTGCGTATGTTAATGCTAACGTTAGCAGGGCACCCTCACCCTACATGTCTACACAAGAGTGGAAGAGTCTGATGGCTGAAGATAGATTACAACACTGCTCTCTAGTGGTTGGGGGTTTAAACACAATACCAAATGGCCGTCTGCTGCCCTGCCGTGAATCTTAGCCTGTGAACTATTAATTAAAAATCAGTCCTGAGTTTTGGAGAATTCATACAGTATCACAGAACATAATATCCCTATAAGTCAGTATTGTCTTACACCACCATGTATACTATAGAGAAGTACACAACAGTGGACAAGATCTGGACAAGATCTCGTAGCTGCTGATAATGATTTTAATGGCAGAGATGTTCTGCAGGGCTGTCAGTGAGCATTTAGAAGGCTCTGAATTTGCAGGTTGTTGTGTTCTATTCATACAGTGTTTGAAACCACAAAGGCAAGTCTGTTGTTTGAACAACCTGACAGGGTTTAAGGGAAGTGCATGATGACTTGGCATGCAGTCTGCACAATGTTAACTGGCGTGTAAAATAGATTTTTCGCCAAACTGTTCTGGTTCTGATGCTCTGTTGTTTGTCTATGTCTGTTCAGGCTCTGGCCCTAATAGAGCTGTACAACGCACCAGAGGGGCGTTACAAACAGGACGTGTATCTGCTGCCCAAAAAGATGGGTAAACCAGCCTTATTCCCACTTGGCTTGACCTACTAGACTGAAGATACATAACAATTAACATTGGTCATGACAAAATGTGCAACACTAGTGTTGGTGTTTTCTGTGTGTGTGCGTGTTTCAGATGAATATGTGGCAAGTTTGCATCTGCCCAACTTTGACGCCCACCTCACGGAACTGTCAGACGAGCAGGCCAAGTACATGGGCCTTAATAAGAATGGACCATTCAAACCAAACTACTACAGGTACCAGTATCACTGGGCAGTGCAACATACACCTGCTGGCTACTCTGTTAAATACGCTAACCTTATGTCTACACTCAATGTCCATATTATCAGGTCCACATTACATACAATGTGATGAATATACTAAACACCGCTCTTCACTTATTTAACTTCCAATCAAAATGACCATTAACTACAAAACATATACATGTTCTGAAATGTGTGTTTCGTTTAAGACACTTAAATAAGGAGAACGATGAAAGAAAATAAGTAGAGAAAAAATAGGAGTTTCAAAACTAGAGTCTTTAACAGCCAAGACCTGGTAGACCACCGAAAGCTGCCACCACCAGATGAACAGCACTTCAAGCTTTCATCATGGAGGAAGGAGGGGAAAATCAGGCTCCACTCTTACTTCAGATCTAAAAACATTCACAGATGTTTCTGTCCATCCTTCCACTGTGAGGAGACAGCACAACGCTATGGGTCTGAAAGGATGTGTAGCTGTCAGAAAGCTCCTCGCTGAGAAAGTAAATCTGTAAGCAATCTGTAAATCAAGCAAAGAAGCTGCTCAAGTTCTCAAAACAATGGACTGAAAATTGAACTATATTTTGTTTTTGAGGCTTCTGTGTAATTTGCTTCCAATAATAATAATAATAATAATAATAATAATAATAATTATTATTATTATTATTATTATTATGGGATTTGTTTAGAATAATAAGCCTTACTAATATAGCACCTTTCATACATTAAATGCAGCTCAAAGTGCTTTACAATACAAAGTAAAACCAACAAAGGATTAAAGGGAAAAAGTGATCAAGAGATGAAAATATTGCAAATGCAAAATGCTAGTTAAAAGCAATAACAGAAAATAATAACCATTTAAAAAATAAATCATAGCAAATAAATTACAATTTAAAGAATTAAAAGAATTTAAATTTAAAAGAATAGACAGTAAGAAGGATGATTAAAGGAAAACTGTAATAAATAAATGAGCAAATAATAAAAACATATTGTTAGTTTGGAGCTTGATTAAAAAGAAGTGTTTTAATCTGTCATTTAAAAATATCCACTGAGCTTCTTGTTATAGGGTTCCACAGTTAGTGGAGCGTGTTGTGGATGAAGGCTTCTTCACCAATATTGTGTTAAACATAATTCTTTTTTTCTTGATGCTGAAAATAAATAACTTATTTATTTAATAATGTATTTACTTGCTGCTTTGACTGGAGATTAAATTCATGAAGATTGACCTTTGACCCCTGTGCAGCGCTGTAGGTGGACTTTTGGAGTTATACAATTACAGGTTATAGCCAGTCTGCTTCTGTGTGTTGGGTAGTACCTCTTTACCCCAATCATCAGTGGCCAGGTAGAGTTCCAAACAGGTGTTATTTAGGGTAGGATTGTTTGCAGCAGTGCAGTGGCACTGGGGTGGAGGTGAAAGGGTAGAATGGGGGGCTTACAAATTATGCAGAGAAGCTGATGGACTGTAATGAACTACTGAGGTGCACTTATATGGCATGTGGACTATATAAAATGGACAATGTGTGTAGATGCAAGAGGGTGTACCTAATAGAGGGAGTGTGTCTAGAGCTTTAGAGTGTATGTGTATAACATTTCATTTCTCACAGACAGTTTAGAAATAAACAGTTGAATATTTGTTGCCCTCTACTGTGTCCAGAAAGGAGTGGCTTTAAGAATCCTGCATATGCCAGGAAACTAGAACCTCTAGTAGAACTTTCTAGTTTATTATTTATTATTTTCTAGTTAAGTCCTTATAGAGTAATTAATAATAGAACAGAATAGAATAGAATAATAACTATTATTATTGTTTTATTATAATTATTATTGTTACAATAATACCAATAATAATATTTACTATTGTTAT
>CM067484.1:5249800-5264159 GCA_034552555.1 Semaprochilodus insignis | reverse complement strand
AAAAAAAAAAAAAAAAAAAGCCCACGTGTTGAATTAATGCTCCCACAGTGGTTTAGCAGATGGAACTCTGTGACCAAATCCTGCTTATGTAGGAGCATGAGCTAGTGCAGGGTTTCTCAACCAGTGGGCCACGGACCACCAGTGGGCCATGAAGCACCCTCTAGTGGCCCGGGGGCCTGTACTCAGGTGGAGGCTATAGTCTGTAGTTGGCCGGAAATGTCACATATAACCATATTAGTGTTTCAATAAGTATAGTAATATAAATATATGTATACTGATGTACACATGTACAAATAAACACACTGCAGTAGCAGCAGGCTAATTAAACATCTTCAGTTTGAGACAACATAGCCGCCGGCTAGCCGCTGATGGAGAGGTTTCTTGGGCCGCTTTCACAGCTCCCTTGCTTGAATTTGGACTTGAATTCTGACTTGTTCTGAGTTTGGTTTTGTGGTGGGTCGCTATGCTTTGTAGTTATGATCCGGTGGGTCTTGGGGCGGAAAAGGTTGAGAACCCCTGTTGTGGTGTACGGTGAGGGTTTTTTTTCTTTGGTTTTCACTTGTTTAATTTAGTCTTGGGATATGCGCACAAACAACTGTTGAACTGCTCTTTATGTATCATAATGATTTGCACTTTCTTCCTGACTACGAAATGATCGGACGTGTACATGAGCTCTACAGAGGAAGTGAATGTAAGCTTACTTTGTCTTTGCTACTGAAACTGCAGTACGTATATTACTCCCAAGGGCTAGAGTGTTCTGGCAACATGATACACAGTAACCTGGCAGTATCGGCACAGTAGATAGCCGGCGTGATATTCATACAACAGCAGGCGGTCTGTATGCTCTGCTCATTTGTCCTTTTTACATCATGTCTGTGGCCTTTGACAGATTAATTTTTTCATTAAATCCATTTGAATCAGACCTTTAAGTCAACTTCAGTAGTTCCATATGAGCTTTGCGCAATGAGTAATCACTGTCTATTAGCCTACATACAATACTCAGCTGAATGATTAAACTTTCTGCTTTTTATGTTGGGTTTGAAATGAAATGTTGATTTGCAGGTGGCTGCCATTCCTGGTTGGACACCCATTTGGGTTAATATATTAATACCACTAAAAAAAAAAGCGTCTTAAAGGTATATCACTGTGAATGCAGACGTTTGAGTAGGCCTACCTGTCTATCTTAACTTTAACTGTACTTAATCTTTGTTAATATGCCTCTCTTTTGTCAAATTATATATGTTCCCTGCCTTGTTATCTCATTAAATGTTTGTTCTCTTCAAAGTTGAATTGTTTTTTTTGGTCATAAGCTTGTTGGCTGATACATCATATACTGGACTTTACGTTGCTGTTCATGGAAAAACATGTCTCTCCTTTTTTACTTTAATGCATCATTTGAACAGAGCAGATGCTGTGAAAATTTTTGCGTGAAAATTTCATCATGAATGACTCGTACTTACTTACTTAATATTTTTACTCTGTGTTACCTGGGAATTTAAAATACTCACAACACTATTTCTATTATTTATTTATGTATTTATTAAAATAAAAATGCTTTATAGAACAATATGTCATGTACATACAAAGGGACTGGCGATTTAACAACTGAGGGCAGGTACATTACAAGAGTATTATACTGCAACCATTATATATATATATATATATATATATAAATTTTAGTGCTTATTATATATAATGGCACTCATTGTGCGTTTTATCAGCTCCACTTACCATATAGGAGCACTTTGTAGTTCTACAAGTACAGACTGTAGTCCTTCTGTTTCTCTGTATACTTTGTAATCCCACCTTTCACCATGCTCTTCAATGGTCAGGACCCCCACTGGACCACCACAGAGCAGGTATTATTTGTGTGGCGGAACATTCTCACGGAAGGGACGTGGTGGTGGTGTGCTAGTGTGTTTGAAAGGGGTCAACAATGTATACAGAGAATCAGATGTACTACAGTATACAATTGTAGAACTACAAAGTGCTTCTGTATGGTCCGTGGAGCTGATGAAATGGACAATGAGTGTAGATACAAGAAGGTGTGCCTAATGAAGTGGCTGGTGTGTGTGTGTGTGTGTGTATGTATATATATATATATATATGGATAACATATTTTATAGAACTCTATATTTATATAAAGTCCTTCTGTGAAAAAGCTGAACTCACGTGTGATGAAGTCGGGCATTCCAGAAAACTCAGCAATTGATAAAATCCCAAATTGATCATATCAGTGACAGAATGAGCAGACTGGCATAAACGTAACTAGTGTATAATGTACTGTATGTCACTTACAGAGACCTCATTTCTGCATGTCTGTGAGAGAAGCTGATAGAACTCTAGTAAAATGATGTGATTGAACTTTTGAACTGTTGAAATACCGAGAGCCTATCAGAGTGAAGATAGCTGATCTCCCTGGTCCGTGATTGGACGATAAGCGAATACTCCCGCCCACTGTGCTAATTCAGGCCTGTAATGTCAGAGCAGCAGGTTGAAGTGTCGGTACATGGCTGGAACCTTCCGGAGAGATTCGTCAGCCTCTAAAGTTACGTCTCCGTCAGAGCTGCGAAGAGTCTGGTAGTTCTAGAAACAACATGGTCCGTATAAAAGTGGCGGAGCTTCGGACCTCCAGACATACGAACACAGACAACTCCAACTACACGAGGGGAACCGAGGACTTGAGGAGAGTCCAGGCTCGGAAACGCGAGAAGCCGCTGCAACTGAACTGTAAGTATCTTCTGGGTTTGCTTCATATTAGCTGTAGGAGCCCCGTCAGATGAAGTACTGACACGACAAGGTCGTATTAAAGCTGGGCATCAGGCTTTAAAATGTGGTACTGATTTGATATTTACATTTGAGAATAATAATATTATAATAATAAAATATTTGAATGCAAAAAATCAATTAATTATCATAATGAATAACTATGATATATTAAATATGGTCATACACTCTATAAAAACATTAAGGGATATAAATATAATGAATTCTAACAGTTTTTAAACTTTACGTATTATTTGCCATCATGTGCGCTATATTACTAACAGTGTTATTCATATCTGGATCTGCACCCACCGGCCACTTTATTAGGTACACCTCCTTATATCTACACTTGTTTCCATTTGATCAGCTTCACTTACCATATAGGAGCGCTCTGTAGTTCTACAATCACAGCCTGTAGTTCCTCTGTTTGTGTGTATACTTTGTTATCCCCTTTTCACCCTGTTCTTCAATGATCAGAACCACCACAGAGGAGGTATCATGTGGGTGGTGGATCATTCTCAGCACTGTAGTGGTGGCGTGTTAGTGTGTGACCTTGCTGGTCCACCTTGTCAATGCAAAGTCAGAGAGAGCGAGCTCACTTACCGCTGCACAGCTTCTGTTGGTCATCCTCTGGTCCTTCATCAGTGGTCATAGGACGCTGTTGGCTGGACAGTTTTGGTTGGTGGACGATTCTCAGTCCAGCAGTGACACTGAGGTGATCCACTCACACCAGCAGAACGTCAGTGACAACGATCCACCACCCACATAATACCTGCTCTGTGGTGGTTCTGTGGGGGTCCCGACCACTGAAGAACAGGGTAAAAGGGGGTTAATAAAGTATGCAGAGAAACAGATGGATTACACTCTGTAATTGTAGAACTACAAGAACTACTGCTCCTATTTGGTAAGAGAGTACATACAATGAGGTGGACCTAATGAAGCGGCCGGTGGGTGTATATTTGAGAAGTCTTTTAGATAGTAAATTAAATGGATATTTTTGTTTCTTTCCCTGTTTTTGTTTCCCTGTTTCTTATTGACACCATGACATAATATGGCTTCTCTACAATGAAACATTCCATATGAAACTACTACTCAGAAATCAGTGGAATTCAAACATGTATTCTCATATTCACATTCACATTAGCCAAGCGTGCTAATAGAGTTGTACAAAGTCTAACATCATTGGAAAATGTCTATCTGGTCAGAGTACATTATATGATGTCATCTGTATATTAGTGTTTTTCCACAGAGCACATATAGTGTTGTACTATTGTATCTATATGCCAAAAATGTGTTCTGTTCTTTAATTACAGGCAACCTATAATAAACAAGCAGGATGTCTAAAGGAGTATCCATTGGAATCGACCTGGGAACTACTTACTCCTGTGTGGGTGTGTTCCAACATGGCAAGGTTGAAATCATTGCCAACGATCAGGGCAACAGAACAACTCCAAGCTATGTGGCATTTACAGACACCGAGAGACTCATCGGAGATGCCGCCAAAAACCAGGTGGCCATGAACCCCAACAACACCATTTTTGATGCCAAACGTCTGATTGGTCGAAAGTTTGATGACCCTGTAGTTGAGTCTGACATGAAGCTCTGGCCCTTTAAAGTGATCAGTGACTCCGGCAAACCAAAAGTCCAAGTGGAATACAAGGGTGAGAGTAAGACATTCTACCCAGAGGAGATCTCCTCCATGGTCCTGGTCAAAATGAAGGAGATTGCTGAGGCCTATCTGGGTCAGAGAGTCACCAATGCTGTCATCACTGTTCCAGCTTATTTCAATGACTCGCAGAGGCAGGCTACCAAGGACGCCGGAGTGATTGCTGGTTTGAATGTGCTGAGGATCATCAATGAGCCAACCGCAGCCGCTATTGCCTATGGGTTGGACAAGGGCAAGAGAGGCGAGAGGAATGTCCTGATCTTTGACCTGGGAGGAGGCACTTTTGATGTGTCCATCCTGACCATTGAGGATGGCATCTTTGAGGTGAAAGCAACAGCTGGCGACACTCACCTGGGTGGGGAGGACTTTGACAACCGTATGGTCAAACACTTTGTGGACGAGTTTAAGAGAAAACACAAGAAAGACATCAGCCAGAATAAGAGAGCAGTCAGGAGGTTGCGCACAGCCTGTGAGAGAGCAAAGAGGACTCTGTCTTCTAGCACTCAGGCCAGCATTGAGATTGACTCCCTGTTTGATGGCATTGATTTCTACACTTCCATCACTAGAGCTCGCTTTGAGGAACTAAACTCTGATCTCTTCAGAGGCACCCTTGACCCGGTAGAAAAGGCTCTGAGAGATGCCAAAATGGACAAGTCCCAAATTAATGATATAGTCTTGGTTGGCGGCTCCACCAGAATCCCCAAGATCCAGAAACTCTTGCAAGACTTCTTCAACGGCAGGGACCTCAACAAGAGCATCAATCCAGATGAAGCAGTTGCCTACGGCGCAGCCGTGCAGGCTGCCATCCTCATGGGTGACACCTCCGAAAACGTCCAGGACTTGCTGCTGCTGGACGTGGCTCCGCTATCACTGGGCATTGAGACCGCTGGTGGCGTCATGACTGCCCTCATCAAACGCAACACCACCATCCCCTCCAAACAGACACAGATCTTTTCCACCTATTCAGACAACCAGCCTGGTGTGCTGATCCAGGTCTACGAAGGTGAGAGAGCCATGACTAAAGACAACAATCTGCTTGGCAGGTTCGAGCTCACCGGCATCCCCCCGGCACCGCGTGGCGTACCCCAGATCGAAGTGACCTTTGATATCGATGCCAACGGTATCCTTAACGTATCTGCCGTAGACAAGAGCACTGGCAAAGAGAACAAGATCACCATCACCAATGATAAGGGTCGGTTGAGCAAAGAGGAGATTGAGAGAATGGTGCAAGAGGCAGACAAATACAGGGCTGAGGATGAGGTGCAGAGGGAGAAAATTGTGGCCAAAAATAACTTGGAATCCTACGCCTTCAACGTGAACAACAGTGTTGAAGACGAGAAGCTCAAAGGGAAGATTAGCGAAGACGATAAAAGGAAGGTCATTGACAAGTGTAAGGAGACTATTGCATGGCTGGAGAACAATCAGCTGGCGGAGAAGGAAGAGTATGAGCATCACCAGAAGGAACTGGAAAGTGTCTGTAATCCCATCATCTCTAAGCTGTACCAGGGAGGAATGCCTCCTACGGGCAGTTGCGGAGCTCAGGCGGACTCCAGTGCACCGGGCCCCACCATTGAGGAAGTAGATTGAAGATGATGGGAAGTTGGCTGATCTTAAAAGTTGATATATTGGAAATGCTGCATGTGCTATATGATATGGTCTATTCTGAAGCTTTCAAGTGAGCACATTTTGCACTGTCACATGATGTGCCTATGTTTTGTGAACACTTTTTCCTCTGTATTCTCTGTTTTTATATTAATTTATGGTTTCAATAAAATAATGGATGAAATGTAACTTCCATTTGTTGTAATTGAATGCAACTGATAGACATAAATTGAACTTTAGTAAGAAGACATGACAAGTCTTGCAGCCCTATCTGCAAAAATGTATGGAGACCCATAAGCGTAGGAAGCAGTATTGGAAACAGTTGTATTTGGCCCACCCAAAAAGTATAACACTGGGGGAAGTAACTTCAGGAGGTTAAGACAGTGTGTTCTGGCAGCAAGTGGTGCTGGGTCTTCTTTTAGCCTTTTTAAAGGCTTGTTTTGAGGTGCTTAATCATTCACCAACTTCACCACTGGCCTCAGCGTTCACCTTAGTGGAGCATCTGGTTTAAAGTTAGCATTTACCAGCTTTGGGGTAAATAGCAAGAGCAGAACGAATAGCAACAACAGCTAATTATAGCTTTAAAAGCGGCTTGTGTGTAAAGTGTGGTTCTTGTAACATACTAGGAGGGCTTAGGTTACCTAACGTTAACTTAACCTTTGCTTAAGCTGTCAGAAAGCACTCTGAAACATCAAGTAACAGTTCCTGTCTGCTTCCCAAACTGTATACTGCCTCACTAATAGTGTGTAAAAAATAGTGCACCACCATTGGAAGTGCTTTAGTGTAGTAAGTTCCAGAGTGTGGGGTTTGGGATGCAGCCTATGGGAATGTCTAATGTCAATGTTAGTCTTGTCTCTGTTAATCTTGTACAGCTCGAACTCATGTCAACTTATTTCAGCATAGTGGCACCAAAAAAAAAAAAATTAATTAATTAATCAATTAATCCAACACAGGATACAGCATTACCATGCCTTTTAAACAGAGTAGTGTTAGTGTATACTGCAGATTTCACACACAAGGACATGAACACATCATAATTGATCATTAACTAAGCCTAATATTGTATTATTTTATATATATCATCTTATTAGGAGAATTCTGAAACATAAAAGGACGCGGCAGTTGAAGGGGGCGGGGACACGGTCTAGCTATATAGCTAGCTAATATTGTAGGGGGTGGGGTGGGCTTTGATTCATGGTAGCAAATGTGCCCCCCCACCCCACCCCAGCCCCGGTTAAAACTCCCTCCAATGCCCTTGCAGAGACCACATGCACATAACTACATTATTGTACTACAGAGTGATTTGGGTATAAATGAGGAAAAGACTACCGGGGCTTTATTCATACAGATTCAATAAAGCTTCTCCAGTAACACACGTTACACCAGAGCCTTTGTGAATCCAGGCCCAGGTGTTACATCTTTACTCTGTACACTAGATGGCATTGCAGGACAACTTGGACAAACTGTCACAGT
This sequence comes from Semaprochilodus insignis, assembly GCA_034552555.1. Taxonomy (NCBI): domain Eukaryota; kingdom Metazoa; phylum Chordata; class Actinopteri; order Characiformes; family Prochilodontidae; genus Semaprochilodus; species Semaprochilodus insignis. Next base: position 5,256,652 of record CM067484.1, on the reverse strand, counting down.
GGCATTCAAGAGTCATGGGCCAGATTAGTATCTAAATTCCCCACTAACAGCTTCAGAGGAACTTTCTTCCAGTATTTAATTACGATTGAAAGTGAATCGTTTGTAGTTAGCCACAAGCTAGTATCTGTTGCTCTTTTGAGAAATTAAAAAGTAGGTCAATATATGCAGGCCAAAAAACATTCGCTGAAGTTTCCATATAAAATCGATTTTTTAAGTTAATCTTTCAGCTCTAATCCACAGAGCAAGAAAAAAATGACAACTTGCACCAGCTGTGCAAAACTCAAGCCAAACAAGAAGACCTGTCAAGCTAAATCCAGCTCGTACACACAGCTCGTCTGGAACCTTATATACTACTGAAAGCACTTCTAACGGCGGTGCACTATTTTTTTTTTTACACACTATTAGTGGTGGAGTGCTTGTTTGTGTGGGATCGTGTGCAGGTGGGTGTGTTTGCATGTGATTTGGCGGCAGGCTCTGAAGCATGAGATATCAAATGACTGCAATACACGTGATACATGTACTTGGGCTGTTGTTCTAAAGCTTTCGGATGATGGTCCTACAAACTCCAGCAGACTGTCTGCATAGAGCTTTAGAACCCAAACTGGAGATTGTACCTATTTGCTAATACTTTGCAGGACAGGGGAATCAGGTTCTAGCTAAGAGTCATGCAAATGTCCTTCAGTTTCTTTATTCATTTATTCAGGATTCAGGGTATTAATATGGTTATGAATGAATGATTTGTTGTGGGATTTGTGGTGTAACTCAGCAGGTATAACACAGTTACTCTGGTCCTTTGCTTGATAAGTCATGTGTTGCTTGTGTAAGCTGCCAGTTCAGGCCAGTCTAATGAGGATTGTCCTGCAGAGGTGGCGCCCCCTAACGGTAACTTTACTTTAGACATGCAAAGTTGAAAACCACTCTTTGACGTGTACTAGTTTAGTAGTTATTACAGCGTTATAAATGTCTAATTGTGATGGTTCTGAGCAGTATTACCACTGTTATTTAAATTGGAATTATTTTCTGGGAACTGAAGTCCAGGCCGGTCATTTGGTCAGTAAGACCAGGGCATCCCCTTTCTCAGCTAGCTGTAGTTGTGATGTCACAACATATAGTTGTTTGGCTGCCTCTGATTGATCTAATTCATCTATATATTTTATATACTGTATATTTACAAGCTCTGATATAATGTTAGCGTTCCCCATACAAGACACAGTTTTGATAAAATTAAAAATTATGCTCTTGCAATTTGAATATTGGAGTCTTTTAAACTGCGATTTCCATATGAAACTGATTCATCTTTTAGCTCTAATCCATAGAGCAAGAAAAAATGACAACTTGCACCAGCTGTGCAAAACTCACATTACTGTCAAAATAGAGGTCACCTGTCAAGCCAGACAAGGAGACTTGTCAAGCTAAATCTGGCTCGTAGGTCATATCAGTGGATAGCACGACACATTACATGTAAAACTACCTTTAAAACAAAGCGATGTTCCTTGTGGCTTCTGTGCTGCACAGCCCATCATTAATAAACCCATAAAAGAAAAACATACAGAAGTACATATAAACTACATAAGATATAGGATCAGTCAAAAGTTTAGGCACACCCAACTAAATGGATATTGTTGGTGATCTTAAAGACTCTACAGGCTTACACTTAACAGCTCCAACTGATGAGATGTCTGAAACAATACATATCCCGATATACCACACATACTCTTGATGAACCACAGTATTATATTTCTCCATATCTCTACCTCTAATATATATTTAGTTGTTTACATTTTTATTTTATCTCTTTTTATTAGCACATTGTAAAAGCTCTAGTTTCCATAGAGCAATAAAGCTGCTCCAAAACAGATTAGAAATGAACCTTGTTCTATCAGCCTCCTCTGCAGGTTAAGAAAGCTGTTTTATCCTCCTGTAAAGTTCCATTTTTGGAGTTTTTTAAGGTGGAATAAATATTTATAAATGTAAATACTTTAAAATATTCAGTTTTATTGATTGTAACTGATCCAACAATGTTCAGTTATAGTAAATATCCATTCACCGATCAAACTATTCCTGTTAATTAGTTCTGCATTTATATTTGAACAACAGAAAAATTACCCATCACCTCCAGTCTCATTACACAGGTTTCAGTTTCGTGTAGCCAGATTCCACTGATGATTAAAGTTGGAGTGTTTGTTTGTTTGGGACTGTGTGCAGGTGGGTGTGTTTGCTTGTCTCATATCTCATGACTGGAAAACATGTGATAACTGAAACTGAAGACCCTGTACGTGACTCCCTCTCTAAATAATGAGCTTCATGAGCTAGACAGACCCTAGACTTGTTGTACTTGGGCTGGTGCACTTTTTTTTTTTACACACTATTAGTGGTGGAGTGCTTGTTTGTGTGGGATCGTGTGCAGGTGGGTGTGTTTGCATGTGATTTGGCGGCAGGCTCTGAAGCATGAGATATCAAATGACTGCAATACACGTGATACATGTACTTGGGCTGTCGTTCTAAAGCTTTCAGATGATGGTCCTACAAACTCCAGCAGACTGTCTGCATAGAGCTTCAGAACCCAAACTGGAGATTGTACCTATTTGCTAATAATTTGCAGGACAGGGGAATCAGGTTCTAGCTAAGAGCCAGTCAAATGTCCTTCAGTTTCTTTATTAATTTGCTCCATTTTATTCCTCTATAAATCTTCCACTGATTCCTGATTAGCTCTCTTTGATCATTCCCGCAGACAGCAGTCACATACTGTGGTGTTACTTGTGTCTGTATTCATATTCACATTCTGCAGCAGAACCAACAGAAATACTGAAATCAGGGACAATCAGAGACACATAGCAAAGGCGCTGTGAACTCTCAGTATGTCTGCTGCCTGCATATTCTCCTACATGTCAGGTAAGAATTCAGGGTATTAATATGGTTATGAATGAATGATTTGTTGTGGGATTTGTGGTGTAACTCAGCAGGTATAACACAGTTACTCTGGTCCTTTGCTTGGTAAGTCATGTGTTGCTTGTGTAAACTGCCAGTTCAGGCCAGTCTAAGGAGGTTTATCCTGCAGAGGTGGCGCCCCCTAACGGTAACTTTACTTTAGACATGCACAGTTGAAAACTACTCTTGACATGTACTAGTTTAGTAGTTATTACAGCGTTATAAACATATAATTTTAACTAATTAGTGTCTTACTAAAGTTCAAGATGCATTTGCATTCACCCTAAACACCCTCTTAGTCTTCTTCTTCTTCTTATAATTATATATACATTATATATCATTAAAAATATAGCCGCACCCAAAAGTGTCAGACTGCAATGCTGTTGGGAAGGAAGATGAAAGTTACCAGCAACGATAAATGATGATAAATTTAGACTGATACGGGCAATATTTATTGGGCTACACATACAGAAGTAGTGTCTCTCAGTATGGTGTCGGGCTGCCATGTTTGCTAAGACGTCTCAGCATGGAGTTGTAGAGGTTGGACTATTCTATTGGTCTGTCCATCATGAATATTCACTGAACTGAAAGGGTAACTAGAGCTTTTAAACTGTGCAAAAAAAAAAAAAAATACAATAATTTAATAAATATTTTATTTTTTTGCACAACTAAATATATATTAGAGGTGGAGATATGGCAGAAATATAATACAGTGATACATCAAGACTATATGTGGTATATCAGGGCATGTATTGATTCAGACATCTCATCAGTTGGAGCCTGTAGTGTCTTTAAGATAACCACCAACATCCATTTAGATGTGTCTAAACTTTTGACTGGTACTGTATAGACATTGCTTCTGATTGGGAAAGTAATAGTAAGAGTAGGTAGTAATAGTAAGTAGAGACATAAGAGAGACTTTCATCATGTAAATAGTGGTGCTTGTGGATGTTACAGTGTGTTTATGTGTTGTTTGTATCAGTCTGTGCTGGGCTGTGGGGCTGTCAATACAGATTGTGTGGTTAGAAGTGGCCTGCCTGGTTCCCAGGCTTTTTTTTTAGCAAGCACTTGGGATGGGTTTCTTTTCTGCTGCCATGTTTTTTAATGATAATGTTTCCCTGGTCCTTTTCTTTGCCATGACATCACATACTGTATTCAGTGTTGAGGTTTCAGAGTATTTGCCTATTCAACATGCATTCTGGATTTTCTTCCAGATGCTGTAAAAGCAATAACTTGTTGTTAAAGGGGATCTATTATTCTTATTTTTATCTTATCTACTAGAATAGATGCAAAACATGCAAAACATGCAAAACCATATTTTTTTTTTCAGACTGTACATTTGTATTCACTCTCTGTATGAGACTGTTAGAGCTCCTGTTCCTTTAAGCCCTGCCTCCATATGAGCCCAGTGTGCTCTGATTGGTTAACCTACACAGCCTCAAGTAGTGGCTATGCATTGTGTGAGGGCGTGCAAAGCTTGCTGGTAGGGGGGCGATTTGGACTGTGTTATGAGATGATGTCATCGTGAAACAGAGAAAAGGGCTGGAATTCCAATGAGAGGTTTCAGGCAGCCAAGAAATGTGGCTTGTGTGGGAAGGAGTTTCCTCCTCTGGCGTGTACTTTGGGCTTTATAACTTTACAGGCTGTTTACATGCACACAAAGTTCCACAACATACTAAAGTAAAAGGAAAAGCCAGAAAAGCATAAGAGCTTTCTTTTAATGGCTGGAAATTAAATGAATGAAGAGCACTCTTGACTTCGGTCTTGACGTTCTGTACAGATGATAACCACAACTTTTTATCGTCATCGTTTTTCCTTGTTTTCAGCATTTCCAATACATTCAGCGTAAACATCAGGATACAGCAGCCTTGGAGGCAGTTTGGCCTTAATATAAGAGCATTCAGCATACAGCAGCCTTAGAGGCAGTGCCTTTATGTAAGAGCATTCAGCACACAGCAGCCTCGGAGGCAGTTTGGCCCCAATATAAGAGCCTTAAAATAAGAGCTTTCGGCATACAGCAGCCTTGGAGGCAGTTTGGCCTTAATATAAGAGTCTTAAAGTAGTAGCATTTAGTAGCATTTAGCATGGAAGCAGTTTGGCCTTACTATAAGAGTCTTAATGTAAGAGAATTCAACATACAGCAGCCTTGGAAGCAGTTTGCCCCTAATATTAGAGCCTTAATATAAGAGCTTTCAGCATACAACAGCCTTGAAGGCAGTTTGGCCCTAATATAAGAGCCTTAATGTAAGAGCATTCCTCATAAAGCAGCCTTTGAGGCAGTTTGGCCTAAATATAAGAGTCTTAAAGTAGTAGCATTCAGCATACAGCAGCCTTGGAGGCAGTTAGGCCCTAGTATAAGAGCCTTAAAGTAATAGCATTCAACATATAGCAGCCATGGAAACGGTTTGGCCTTAATATAAGAGCTTTAATATAAAGCATACAGCAGCCCTGGAGGCAGTTTGGCCTTAATATAAGACCCTTAATTAAAGAGCATTCAGCCTACAGCAGCCTTGGAGGCAGTTTGGCCTTAATATAAGAGCCTTAATATTAAAGCATACAGCAGCCCTGGAGGCAGTTTGGCCTTAATATAAGAGCCTTAATATTAAAGCATACAGCAGCCCTGGAGGCAGTTTGGCCTTAATATAAGAGCCTTAATATAAGAGCATTCGGGATACAGCAACCTTGGTGACAGCTTGGCCTTAATATAAGAGCAGTTTACTCAGCATGCAGGCAGCAGCCAGCGTTTGGCATTCTTCACTTGGGCTGCAGCAGGGAAGGAGTTAACGCGCCGATCCGTCCCCCTGGGTGCTGGTTGGGTCGCCTGACTGTGCTGAGGGAGGATACTTGAGGAGATGCAACAGATCTTTTCCCAACAAACTGCCATGGTCTCGTCCTCCGCCGGCTGAGATCAATGATGGATTTTTCTGAGCTGCGTTGACGACGTTCTTTCTTTCTCTCTCTTTCTCTCTTTGTGTGTGGAAACACTGCACTCATACAAACTCATTCACAGCATATATCCGCGTGCTGTGTGTGGCGACGATGCGAGCGCAGGTGAGGTGAGAGTTCTTTATGGTTTTCCGTCCATTCTGTTGAACGTTTGATACTTTAAACCCCTTATAACCGGTCTTTATCCTTAGCCTATCCATCCTCCTTAAACTCTCGCGCTCACTCGCATCTCTGCTGTCCTCAGGACGCGCACAACTAGGTGATGGAGCTCCTGCGCTGAAGGTCCTGAATAATCCCCCTATATGGACCTCCGACGCGACCGCCTGGCACTCGCTCGGTAATGTTATCGCATTGACTCCAGACTGAAGTTTCCAGCCGTCTCTCCAGCCCTCCCCTCCGGTTTGCTCGCGGTCGTCTGGAGAGCATCAGGTGGTTCTTCGTCGTGTCCCTCGCGGCCTCCGGCACCCATGTGGCTCCGATGATCGCAGCATGCTGACGCTCGACACGCGTGGCTCCTCTCGCTCGTGCAGATGGTAGACGTTGGAAAGCGCAGACGATTCGCCATCGGCCAGCGGCCCGCCCGTCCAAATCTATGATCAGCTCGGTGTGTGTTTCGTCTTACCGCGGGCGCAAGTCGGGCAACAAACCTCCGTCCAAAACATGTCTGAAGGAAGAGATGGCCAGGGCCGAGGACTCGGACAAGATCATCCTCAACGTGGGCGGCACGCGCCACGAAACGTACAAGAGCACGCTTAGGAGTCTGCCGGGCACGCGGCTCGCGTGGCTCGCCGACTCGGACGCGCGGGAGGACGCCGGGGCAGCGCGCGCCTCCGCCACCACCACTACCACCACCACGACCATCACAACCACCACCAACGACTCCGCCAACGCCACTAACGAGTTCTTCTTCGACCGCCACCCGGCTATCTTCGCTTACGTGCTCAACTACTACCGCACGGGCAAGCTCCACTGTCCCGC
>CM067484.1:5208804-5230445 GCA_034552555.1 Semaprochilodus insignis | reverse complement strand
CGCCATACTGAGAGACACTACTTCTGTATGTGTAGCTCAATAAATATTGTCCATATCAGTCTAAATGTATCATCATTTATTGTTCCTGGTAACCTTTATCTTCCTTCCCAATAGCACTGCAATCCCACACTTCCTTCTGGGTGCAGCTCTTCTTTAGACGATGAGTGTATTTTTAGTTAAATAAATCCTTCCACTTTCCAAAATGAGAGGAGGAACCTGCACAAACAAATAGAAACAAGTTCAGTGTTTTAACTCCATTCAGCCTCATTCCTTGAGGATTCACTCGGGAGCACTATATGGCATTCCACACTCATGTTTAACGGGATAACGGGAGAACAGGAAGTGGCTAGGCTCCTTCTAACTTGACTTTGATAATAAATTAAGAGCTCTTTCTGGCAAAAGCCCTACATAGTTCCAACTGCCTTTACTAATGTAGAAAGCTAACAAGCAAATTAATAATAATGCTAATTCTCTATGTTCACTCACTCACTCCCTTTCTTTCCATCTTAGCTTAAGTAGACTTAAGCTAGCTTCAGTAGTTCCTGCGGTGATGGAAGTTGTAATGCTCTGCTTTGTTGGCAAATGGTACAGCAGCAAAACAATGCGGTGTGTTAACCCCCAGTGGCTTCCTCTATAGGCTGGAACACTTTCTTACTCGATGTAGGATAGACGGTCTGCCGGGCCGTGGTTTGTCTCCCCTGAGAAATGCTTGGCTCCACAGCTCATTGACACTCGGCTTAGAGCAGGAAGTTATCTGACAGCCAAAATAATGGCGAGTTAATTTATCCTCAGTGCTTAGGCCTACTGCTCGCCATGCTCGCCAGCTCTCATCTCTCGCACGAAGTTCCATCATATATGAATAAAAATAATAAAATATTTCTCATTATCAGCACAGAGTTATGGCTGTACAATTTCATGCTTCTATGGCCACATTATTAGACCCTCCTTAGTGTTACAGGCTTTTGTATTGTCTCCAAATCGCATAACAGTCTCAATTCAACTCGAGTTATGCAAGAATGGATGGACTGAACTGTAGTACCAGAATAGACTTCAGCGCTAAAATAAAAGTATCAGACACCTAAAATGACAGTGTTTGAGGCCAAAATGTTGTACATTCGGGTCTGGAGTTTTCCTCCATGGGAAGAATGCTGGTGTGGCATGCTGAACAATAATGTTCCAAACCCTGATATGACATTTTTTGGATCCCCTGAACTCTGAGGTTGTTAAAGAGTTGAAACACTGTTAAACATGGTCCATTCACCCTCACCAATAAACCTCACTCTCAAACTGTCAAGCCATATTGGCAGAGAAGAAGACTTTGCAGCATTGTGCTTTACTGAACTGCAGCAGTGGACTTAGCGGACTGTGGAGGCAGGTCACTAACAGCCATACCTCTTACCTACATAGTAGACACCCCAACATGAAATGACCACCCAGTTCAGCCCACAATGATACAAACCACACTGCAATGCCTCCGTACAGCCATAACTATTCACAAACTCCCAGAAATTAATTCTGCAGAGCAGTGTCTGTTGTGTCAGCCAGTTGGACTGAATTTGAAACACTAACCTCTCGAGACTGATATCAGCTTCTTATTGGAATTTCCATTCCGCCCTAAACATGCAGCATGTAATTTGTTAACGCACATACAGGCATCTGAATGTAAGGACACCCTTTATGGGAAATACAGGGGGTCCTGGGGAAAGAGACTTTTTCCAATTATCCTCTTGGACCCCCTGACTGTCTCTAAATGTAAAGTCCATGAAAAAAAAATATATTATGACGTTATTCTGCCATTGTTTAGCTTCTTCATCCACACTTCCTGAGCTTCTGTCATTGGTATTCTTGACTAACAAGCTGTGGCACACTGGTCTGGCTCAGGGTGGCGCTGTAACAAACTGATTCACCCAGATGGTCCTTTGTAGCTTGGTAAATCTAATCACTTCAATTTTCCCAGGAGACTGATGGAAAGAATTGTTGATGACTTCTCAAACTGAAGACAGAAGAGAGCGTGTGTGTAAGATCAGTTTGTGTGCAGAGGAGCTGCATAACCAAAGTAGAAATAAACATTTCTAGTAGAAGAATTGTTGAACCAAGCTTTTTCTTGGCACTGACGCTAGCGTCAGTGTCGCTATGGCTAGTTAGTAGCCAACCAACACTGGATTACCAAGCTAACATGGGACCCCATCCCTACTATAGGGCATTTTGCACACTGATGTGGAATAACAATAACTTCAGCTTCATCTAATCTCTGTCTACTGTATGAGACTCAGCTACAAAAAGCAAACCGGAGCTAAACCAGGTGTTAGGGGGTGCTGGTTTCTCAGTACGACGTCAGGCCACCATGCTTGCTAATGCAACATGCAGACGTCTTGGCACGCAGTTGTTGAGGTCCCATGCAGCTTGAATATTCTCACACAGTTCCTGCAGATTTTGTGGTAGGGGTGGAGATGGAGTGACACCAGACCTTCTGGACACATGACGCATGACAACAAACCGTTCATCTTGGCGCTGACCACGGTGCCTCCACACACAGATTCATTGGTCGTCCCACCAAGACAAAAGCAGGACTCGTCACTGAAGATGACCCGCTGCCATTCTGAGTTACTACATAACAGTCTGGCACGACACCATTGCAGTCTTTGGCGACGTTGATGTGGTGTTAAGGATAGTCGCCGTAACGGTCTGCGTGCACGCCAGTCCTGCGCTGTGCAGCCGTCTGCCAGTGTTGCTGGCACTAACAGGATGACTTATGGAGGGCATCACTGCTTGCTGAATGTCTGCAATCTTGACTGTTAGGTCAGTCAGGTACAGCGTTAAGGCCCGTCCTTGCTTATGTCACATGCATGGCTGAGCGTGAAACTTGATTCATTTGCATGTCTCATGATGTCAAACCTACTCACCAAGTTTTCTGTCAGTTGATTCCTTCCAGGGGCAACTATTTGTGCAACTGTTCTTTTGATGATGAGTGTATATTACTACACACACATATACATATACATATATATATATATATATACACACACATACACACACACATATACACACACACATATACACACACATATATATACTTTGACCCAATATTTAAAGTTTGTCCAAGCATTCTTGTGCTGAGTTGACACATTAGCTCACAGTAACTGACTCAACCACCAGGTCATTCTCTCAAATCTCCTGGCTAGCCAAAAAAAACCTGGATATTGGTTGACATTGACGTTGACATTGGTGCATCCCTAGTGTTTAGATCCGAAGCTGGATAGGCCAAATGTCACGACTTCAGAGGTCTGTTGCTTAGTAGCTCAGATTGCAGCCTGCCGCTCTAGATGCAAGTAGTGATTGAGGTTGAGATTTTGCATAATGCATTATTGATTTACTGTGTTTGATGTGAATGAGTAGTTAGTTAGAGAAGACTTCTCAGACAGAGCCAGGCTTGTTAATAGAGCAGGAATCACAGAATGAGCAACAGGTGCATCACCTGCTGAGTAATATCCCAGAGTGATCAGTGAGGTACAGGACTGGCATAATGAACACCTGGCATGAAAGGCAGCATGTACAGCTGCTCCCAGTCTCTCTCACTCACACACACACACACACACACACACACACACACAGGCACTCAGAGTGGCGTGTCTGTCATTTTCTGCTCTGGGCATATTTTTCTGGTTGTGTATGTGTGCTTCTGCTAGTCCTGGTATTGATGACAGAGCCCAGATTAGAAACATCTGGACATGTCGACCTTGACCAGGCTCTGAATTTCTGTGTGTGAGTGTGTGGCAGGTTTATGCCACATTATGGGGACCAAAAGCTGCTCACACATTTCTTTTGGGGTTCAAAATGCTGATCATGGGGTCAGAGGGTAAGGGTAAAGTTAGGATTATGGTTAGGGTACGGTTAAGGGTTAAGCTAGAAGTGGTGGTTATGATTTGGATAAGTGTCCAGAAAATGAATGGATGTCTATGTAATGGCCCCACAATTGACAGACACAAGACTCTGTGTGTCTGTGTGTTTGTATGGAGGTGCTTTTCTGTGATAATAGCTGCTAATCTTGCTGTTATACTGTTTTATCACTAATATGACTAATATGCTTTAGCTGTGATGGAAGAAGTCCATTCATGGCCTTAAGCCAACAGCAGTTTAGTATTTATTTATTTTTATTTATTTATGGTGATGTTGGATATGCAACAATGTATCAGATAAATTAAAGGAGCAATGTGTAAAGATGTCTTGTAGATTAAAACATTCCTGTATTAACTTATTAACAGAATATAAAGAAATAACAGTTCTGATGGTATGCCAAAGGTGTCTATGTATCGTGGTCAGATATCTATTAAAGTTAGCCTGCTAACCAGCTAGCCCTGGCCCGTCCTCTCTCATACCACTTTGCATCTCAAGAGGAGATAATGAGACACTGTAGCATCAAGCCTGCCATCAGTCCAACATGAGAGAATGAAGATAAGGCACAGCCACACTCCTCAAGAAAATACATTTGAAAGAAAAAAGAAAAGAAGTGATAAAAATAGCAGCAAAAGTTTTAAAGAGAGTTAACATTGGTGTTAATTTCCACTGCCTGGCGAGTGAATGGATGAAGTTTAATGCTAAACATAGAAGAACGCAAAGTTTCATCCAAACTGGAAAGTAAACAGACTGTGTGGAAAATTAATTTGACAGATTGAGTCATGTTACATATTACTCCTTTAAAATGATATATTTAGATGAATAGGCATTTTCTATTGATACATTCAAAGCTCTGCTAACAGCTGCAAATGGCATTTCAGTCCTTGTTTTCAGGCCAATTAGTGTACTGTTTACATAATGATATAACACATTTGCACTTCAAGAAATGTGAGAACAACTTGATGTTATTACGTGTCCATTTTCTCATTAAAGCCTAAGTGTGGTTGGTTCATAGTAAATCTCGTCTCAGCAATGAGGACAGCACATTACTGCAAGCAGCACTAAGGACTAGGCTCTTATTTGTAGAGCCTCTTTCGTTGTCAAATGTATTATATCCTCATTGATTATTAAATAATCTACTTTTGGAATACCTTTTATTTATAACACAACTATTCTTATACCAGACTTTCTTTGTTTATAATCAATGCATCTACAATCAAATCATTTTTAGATTGTAAATGGGAATTTATGCAATTAGATGATGGTTTTGCATACATAAGGTACTTTAGAAAGGCAACACCTCAACTGCTCTTTATGATACTCTGTTAGATTTAATTCAATTTATTTATATGGTTTTGGAAGCTGTAGATTAGATTGTGTAAGATATTTAATAAAATTACACTCACCATCAAAAGAATAACTGCACAGATAGTTGCACCCAGAAGGAATCAGCCAACAGGAATGAGAATTGGTGGGTAGGTTTGAAATTGTGAGACATGCAAATGATTCAAGTTTCACACTCAACCGTGCATGTGACGTAAGCAAGAACGGGCCTTATGGCCGTACCTGACTGATCCAACAGCCATAATTGCAGTCATTCAACGAGCAGTGATGCCCTCCATGAGCCAGCACCACTGGCAGACGGCTGCACGATGCAGGACTACATGCACACAGACTGTTACGACAGCTGCCACCATGTCAACGTCACCAAAGACTGCAGTGGTGTCGTGCCAGACTGTCATGGAGTGACTCCGAATGGCAGCAGGTCATCTTCAGTGATGAGTCCTGCTTTTGTCTTGGTGGAGACGACCAATGAATCTGTGTGTGGAGGCACCATGGTCAGCATCAAGGTTTGTTGTCACATGTCACATGTCCAGAAGGCCTGGTGTCACTCCACCTCCACCCCTACCGCACTATCTGCAGGAACTGTGAGAGAATATTTAAGATGCATGGGATGGATTATCACAGGACACCTTTAGGAACCTCTACAACTCCATGCTGAGACGACTGGCATGTGTTAGCAAACATGGTGGCCCGACGCCATACTGAGAGACACGTCTTCTGTATGTGTAGCTCAATAAATATTGTCCATATCAGTCTAAATTTATCATCATTTATTGTTCCTGGTGACCTTTATCTTCCTTCCCAATAGCATTACAACTGTTCTTTTGATGATGAGTGTACTTTGCATCCTTTTACTTCTGCACACTTTTTACAGTTAAAAAAACAGTTTCCTATTCCTATTCATCTATAATGATTAAGAATTGAAAGAGTATCTGACCGATGAAACTTCATAGCCATAAAGTTCCAGCCTCCAGTAAACCTTGAGCAAAACAGATATTCAATTTGGCTGTAATGCAGTGATCTTCAATGTGACCATAATTAACTTCTCCTATAATCTAATCAAACTGTTGAGGAACTGACCACAGAAGCCTTTAACTCATTTAAAACATCAATATCATTTGAATAAACGATGTTAAAATGATCAGGAAAAGCGTATTAGGCTGCAGGATAGCAGCTGGTGAGGCCTTCCTGAAGAGACAGGTTAAGATTGCACACTTGCACATCGCCTTCCCAACAGCTCTGAAGTCCGTCAGAGTGAGTATTGCCATGTTAAAGGGGAACTCCACCATTTTTCTAAATCTCTGAATAAATACATGTTTAAGATGTAAACAAAGTCATTGGGAGCGGTTTGATATGAAATGCTGCGTTCCAGAGAAACTTAGAGTCAGATTTCAGTTCACAGTGGTGGCGATAGGAACCAGACGTCCACCTCCCCAAATGAAAGGTAATGTAATGATAAAGTCTCAGCATGATGTCTGAGACATTTTTTTGTGGTAGTATTGTGCTATGGTTTTGGTCTAAAATGTATTTTAATCCATTTATGGTGGAGGGGTACATGAAGGATGTACACTCATCTGACTGATATGGGCAATATTTACTGAGCTACACATACAGAAGTAGTGTCTCCTACCTAATGCAACATGCCAGACATCTCAGCATGGAGTTGTAGAGGTTCATAATGGTGTCCTGTGATAATCCATGCCAAGTAGCTTGAATATTCTCATACAGTTCCTGCAGATGTTGTGGTAGGGGTAGAAGTGACTGCAGTCATGGCTGTTGGGCCAGTCAGGTACATCGATAAGACCCGTCCTTGCTTATGTCACACGTGCAGCTGAGTGTGAAACTCGATCATTCGCATGTCTCACTATGTCAAACCTACCCACTAAGTTTCATTCTTGTCAATTGATTCCTTATGGGTGCAGCTATTTGTGTACCTATTTTGTTGATGATGAGTGCATTAAGGCAAAATAGTCCTCCAATATTTTCCACCATTTTATCATGATCAGGATTACACATAAAAGCTCAGAAGAGATGTGGGTTCACTGGTGGCTTTGGATAGTAAATAAAATGACTGTGAAAAAAAAAAATATATACATATCCTGGTATACCACATAGACTCACATATACCACATATCACAGTGTTATATATTGGCCATATCAACACCTCTAATACATAATGTTGCACAAAAAAAACCTTTAGTCTCTTGTTTGGGACAGTTTAAAAGCTGTAGTTACTCTTTTTTTTTTTTTTTAATTTTCATGATGGACAGACCAATAGAATTGGCCCAAAATTGCTTGGGGAAAAAAAAGCTTATTGTTATATCAGCATCCGTTGCAGGTTAATAAAGCTGTTTTATCCTCCTGTAAAGTTCCATTTTGGAGGGTTTTTAAGGTGGACTGCATAATTCCGTGAGTGCTAGTTTATAGTTTGATGTCTTCACATTTATAGTAAGGCATTAAGTAAAGCATTAAACCTCTGCGAGTAGCTGTGTCTAAACTTTTGACTGGTCGTGTATTTATACAGCTGCTGAGAGCGTATGAATAGAGGAGCAGGTATTGTGTTGATGACATGGTCAATAGCAGAATGATGGATGCACTATCTGTTTCAAAGCAGATCCAGAATCAAGGCTGTCTATACTTGGTGTGGCTGTAAAATCAGTGAAAAGTCAACCGACATTAAGTGCGTCTGTCACCAGGGTTTTCAGTCAGGGGTTTGGGCTGAGGGCATGTATAAACACAAACAAACCCAAGCACATCCAGCAGGAAGTGGCACCCACGGGTTCGTCGCTCCTGCTACGAGGACATGCCTCCTGCTGTGAAACGCAAGCATGGCGTCATTGTCACGGCCACTTCTCTTTCTCCTTTCCTCTCCCCTCCCCTCCTTTGTCTCTGTTTATTTACTGTATCTCTCCCCTCAAAGTGCATTTCGTCCTCTCCACATACAGCTAACAGCATCATTCAGAGAGCTAGCCATGGCATGCTAACCTAGTTAGGGATGAGTAATGGCTGCTATTTCCTGAAACCATCAGCCTAGTAGTGTTAGCCTGACAAACACAATAGCATTAAACCCATTTGGTCTTCTTGTTCCTAAATATCTGCACATTTACAGTTTTGAAGCCTAAATGTGTAACAACATTGCAGTCTGTCCAACAATGCTGAGTTTGAACGTTAATACTCTTTACAGTATTTATAGCTTTATAGTTTTAGTGTTGCTTAAATGGCTCATATCACTGAAAACCACATTTCCTTGCTTATTTATTTATTTATTTATTTATTTTAGGTGGGGCCAATCATTCTCTGAGTAGAGAGTTTTTGAGCCATTTGTGTTTACACACAGAGGAATTTGTCTTCCGCATTTAACCCATCCATGAAATTTCCTCACTATTAAATATTCCACTGTCAGTTGTCAGTGGTATCATAACAAAGTAGAAGACTGAAATGGCAACTCAGCCATGAACTGGTAGGCCATGTAAAATGACAGCGCATCGGCAGATGCTGAGGTGCATAGTGCGCAGAGGTCACCAACTTTCTGCAGAGTCAATCTCTACAGACCTCCAAGCTTCATGTGGCCTTCAGATTAGCCCAAGAACAGTACGTAGAGAGCTTCATGGAATGGGTTTCCATGGTCGAGCAGCCGGTGTAGTGGTGTAAAGCACGGCGCCACTGGACTCTAGAGCAGTGGAAACGTGTTCTTGTCTGACTGCATTGTGCCAAGCGTAAAGTTTACACAAATACACTTCTGGAAGCATGGTCCAAAATTCCCATAAACACATTCCTAAACTTGTGGAAAGCCTTCCCAGAGAAGTTGAAGCTGTTATAGCTGCAAAGGGTGGGCCGACATCATATTAAACCCCATGGATTAAGAATGGGATGTCACTCAAGTTCATATGCGTGTGAAGGCAGACAAGCGAATACTTTTGGCAATATAGTGTAGATCTTCAGGACTATGGTTTAGATCACTGATTTAGTCCATACTTGGGGAAACAAACCTGCCAGCTAGTCCTGAATTCACTGCTTTTGAATTGTCACAACCAATGCAGACATATCCAGTCCCTTAGACTACAGCACCTTAGCCTTACCCATTCATGCTAAAGGTATAAGTAGTGCTTCAGCATGGACTGCTATATGAATGGGGCACAGGGCAGCCAATCAGAACAGAGCTCATTTACATACATTACTTTTAAAGGCATTAAGCTTCAGTCATAGCCTGTTTAGTGCTAGGGGATGACTGTTTTTGTTGTAAGTAGTAGGTAGACCTCATAATAAATACTGGATATGAGGCTGTTTAAAAATTCTTTTCTATGCTTCAGGACCTCAGGGTACATCTATAGTTTCCATTCATTTCTTTCTTTCTTTCTTTTTTTTTTTTTTTTAAAAGTTCTCTTCTCCTCATTCTGTTGGCCCTCTAGGTCTCCACTTAGAGCCATAACATAATTCAAACATAAAAGCACCCTGAACTTTCCATAGCCCGGTTATTTACAAGATGATTACATTCAGAGAAGAGCCACTCTGGTGCTGTCTGCTCTATGTATCTTTATTTCTGTCACTTTGTTGTCACTGTTCTCTTCGGGGGGAACCGAAGGCCTACCTGCTGCGTCTGACTAAACCAAGAAGCTGTAATTGTTAGAGCTAATTGAGATTTTTGCCACACCACATGGCTCTGTGTGTTAACGCTTTTGATTCGTTTAACTAGAGAGACAATTCTGTAGGAGCCGTTTCTCTATTTCTGATGATTTAAATCATTTGGCAGGATGAAATAAGAGGCTTCATTTGAATAGGGACTAATATACTTTTCCATGCTGAGGATTGTGAAGGGCCGTAGAATAGTTTCATTGTTGTCATTGTTCTTGTCGAGGTGAATCGAAGGCCTACCTGCTGTGCCTGACTAAAACAAGAAGCTGTTGTTGTTAGAGCCAGTTGAAGGACTAACATACTTTTCTGTCTTGAGGATTGTGGGGGGCAGATATATGGCAGATTCCATTTTACAACTTTGTCTTAGATTTTGGAAAGGGTGCTTGTTAGGCTACATAAATATGTTAAGCAGACCATGGAAGCCAGAAATAAATAACAACAGTAATGAGCCCAAGACAAGACCACAGCTAGTTGAAGTCTAAAGGGTGGATCAGAAGTCAAATCCTCAAACCGCTTCCAGTCTAGATGTAAGGGTTGAATTATGGTCGGATGTGTGCAGATGAGGCTCACTGGTTTTATTAAAGAAGGGCAATCCAAAACCCAAGCCAAAAGCAGGCACAGGGTGAACATACCATACAGAGAAATCCAGGGACTTGGTCAAAACCAGAACAAGCAAAAACCAGAGATGGGCACACACTGAAGACAGCGCAAAAGGACGGACAACTGAAACAATACTTCACAATGAAAGAAACAAACCAAACAGTTTATAGAGGCCATACAACAGGTGTACACAATCAATAATCGGGTGAGGCAGATATGGGATAGGCTGGGGCTGCAAGTGGGAGGTCACGTGATCACCCGAGGTGTTCTGGGAAATGAGGTTCTCAGAAGCTAGAGTCTGTGCAGAGCCAGAGGGATTTATTGGCCTTTTCTAATTGTTTGAGTCTTGTGGCAACAGCATTAACACTTGGAATTCTAGGGTTCAATTTGCTACACTGTTTAAATCAAACTGTAGAACAGAATAATGACATAGCTGGGTAAATATACTGAAATACATTCAATATATATTGTGTATTAACAGGTTTGAATCTGCACGTGTGACACTTGTTTCATTGTCAAGGACTGATACAAATGTGCATTAATATACATACTAACTAAAAATAACAACAACAAATATATTATATATACAAATATATTAAAATAAGGATAATCTGAGAGAGAGAAAAATTATTATTGATCCAGATGTATCTTTTAATGTAGTTTAATTTATAAATCACTCTCCAGTCATATGTCAGCTTATACCTCATATATGGTCTCTATGAATGACAGTAATTACCACACTTGTTGTAGTGACTGGATCACCTGTCAGGTACCGGTTTCTTCTGATCTAGGATAATCTGCTTTTAGCTACACTGCACTGTGACACAGCATAACTGGTGTCACTCAGTCATTTTAAACTTTCAGTTTCTACCCACCTTCAGACAGCCCGTAACTCTTGTAGTGGAATTTATTTAGTCGTTTCTCATTTTTGTTTAATTTTGGTCTTTTATTATTTATTATTGCTATATTTATATTTATATATAATTTATTTGACTTGATTTGATCTCAATTCTATTATTGTTTTAATTAATTTTTTTTTATTACTTTTATAATATTTTAATTTTGACTGTTTCAAGTTTCAGTTTGCCTATTTTTGCTTTTATGTTAAAATCTAAATAATTTGTTAGTTATATTGGTTTTATGTCAATTAGCCCTTTCTTAAATTCCCTTTAGTCCCAGTTGCTCTCTAGTCCCAGCTGTAAATGCTCAGCCCCCCGGCCCCAATGTGTTTCTGAATGAAAATAAATGTTGATTGATTGATTGATTGATTGATCCAAATGTATCCTCTCTTATCTGCTGACATGTTGGTTCTGTCTTGCAGATCATTGCCTTCGTCTCTCTGTTTTTCATCCTGGTGTCCATCACCAACTTCTGCCTAGAGACCCATGAGGCCTTCAACGACCTCCAGAACCGCACTGAGGTGATTGCGGACGGCAACACCACAAAGGTGGTGGCCACTCTGGAGGTGGTGACTAAGCCCGTGCTCACCCTAGTGGAGGGCATCTGTGTGGTGTGGTTTACCTTCGAGTTCCTGGTGCGCATCATCTGCTGTCCTGACAAGGTGGTCTTTGTTAAGAACCTCCTGAACATCATTGATTTCGTGGCCATTCTGCCCTTCTATCTGGAGATGAGTCTGAGCGGACTGTCTTCCAAAGCAGCCTCAGATGTGCTCGGGTTCTTGCGAGTGGTGCGTTTCGTGCGGATTCTGCGGATCTTCAAGTTGACTCGCCACTTTGTAGGGTTGAGGGTGCTCGGCCACACCCTACGAGCCAGTGTGAATGAGTTCTGCCTCCTCATCATCTTCCTCGCGCTTGGTGTCCTCATCTTTGCCACCATGATCTACTACGCTGAGCGTATCGGAGCAGACCCGAATGACCCTCACGGCAGCATTCACACTCATTTTAAAAACATTCCGATCAGCTTTTGGTGGGCAGTGGTCACCATGACCACCCTGGGTTATGGGGACATGTATCCCCAGACTTGGTTGGGTATGATGGTCGGTGCCCTGTGTGCGCTAGCCGGTGTGCTGACCATCGCCATGCCCGTCCCTGTTATCGTGAACAATTTCGGAATGTACTACTCCCTGGCCATGGCCAAGCAGAAGCTGCCCAAGAAGAAGAAGAAGCACAACCCCAACCCTGATACAGTGCTGGACTCAGCCTCGTTTGGAAAATCGGAGAGCAACTCGCATAGAAACAGCACGCAAAGTGACACATGCCCTCTTGCACCAGAGGAGAACATCATAAGGAAGCGTTCAGGTAAGAATGAAACTGAGCAAATAGATGGTGCATCCATACGAACTAAAGCCAAACCACTTAATTCATGAGGCAACTGACCATCATAACCATTAGGATTGACACCTACATGCCTTGTTTTCCTATCAGACTCAAAGCAGAACGGGGATGCTAATGCAGCTCTGTCAGACGAGGAGGGGTGCAGTCTGACCCAACCACTTTCCCCCAGTGAGAAGTGGTCCTTACGTCGCTCACGCAACCGAGACAAGGGCAAGAAAGAGGGCACCTGCTTCCTCCTGACCTCCGGAGACTTCTCCTGTGGAGCTGATCCCACCATACGCACAGGTACATTTCTTTTCTGTATTTTATTTAACTTTTTCTCATGAAACCCACATATGAAGCTGAACTTGAAGTAACATGAAGTAGTTAGTAAATTAACAGTCTCAAGTCCATTTCATTCAAATCAACGATATCAAAAAGTCCAAATGGAAATGGGTGCTATGACCTTCAAGTCCTGGAATGGCAGAGATTGCATTTTAAAACACTTCAAATGACTTTGTTTGTCATTCCTGTAAACCTGTAAAGCTGTGTATGTTATTTTAGTATATTGAGTATAGCTGTAAAGGCATGCTCTACACTTTCTGTTGCTGCTTTTGGTTTTGAAAGCCCTGAAATTAGTATTGCTAATCAACATAGTCACGGTCGGGGCGAACCCTCGTATCTTCAAAAAGTACATTTAGTACATTAAAGGGAAAATTCTTCTTAACATTCAGTGTAAGTTTATGTAAGTAATTTCGCCTTGAAATTCTGACACATTGTAAATGGCAGCTGGCCTTTTCAAATGATCCAACATAAATAGAAAACAATAAAAATGGGGCTACAAGGTTTTTGTCCTCCAACAACACCAATGTCAAGCTTGAAGGTGCCTTGTAACTCAATAACATGAGTGCGTATGGCATCAAGGCCATCCGAGGCCCTCCAAACATGCAGCCCAATAAGTATTTCTTTCTAATATGAACATTCTCTGAACATATTAATTCATATATACGGTCATATAAAAGGTTTGTGCATTAATAGTCACATTTTATGGTTTGTTTGATTTCCTAATTAAAAAATAAATTAAATGGGCACTATTATGCTTTTCAAGTTTTCCTTTTTCTTTAGTGTGTTCTGTGGCCAGTCTGCAAAGTTATAAAGCCCAAAGTACACACCAGAGGGAGGAAATCTCTCCCACAGTAACCACTTTTCTCGGCCGCCTTATTGGCCTTATTGGAATTCCAGCACTTTTCTCTGTTATAAAGTGACATTATCTCATAACACAATCCTTATTTCCTTCCAACTGGCAAACTTGGCATGCCCTCACACAAAGCACAGTGAGCTAAATGTCCTGCTCTGAAATGTCCTGCTTTAGTCTAGCTTGCAATAGTGGCTTGGATCTACCAACTTGTTCTACCTGACTTTCAGGATCAAACTCTGGCTCAAACAGAAATGGCAGCACCGACGCCATTGTAAAAACAGTTAGAGCAGTGGGGGGGCGGAGCTTGTAGCAGGAAGCTGCTCAAGTGGTTGACCAATCAGAGTGCACTGGGCTCATGGGGAGTGGGGCATAAGGAAAAAGGAGTGTTTTAAACAGATGGGTGAATACAGATCTATGATATGAGAAAAAATTTGTGTTTGGAATTTAAAACATGTAAATCTATTCTAGTAGACCCCAAAAATAAAATTATGAACACTGAAATTGAGCATAACAGATCCACTACAACACCCTTCTGTACATTTGAATGCATCGAGTGCATTACTGTACTGGCTCAGTTTAACATATTATGGGGAAAATATCAAATATGGTGTGTGCAAAGGTAATGGCACATTTCATATTTTAGGTTTTATTCAGCTCATCCACAAAATGAATGGTGGCCCTTCTATTCATAAAACTCACCTTAACATCTGGCAGTAACAGGGTTGAATGCAGTATCAGAGGGCTTGGCCATGAACAGAGTGTCTGGCCTCTAATCTGAGGCTAGTTTAGTTCAGCTGGAGCATAAACATCCACTTTTCCAATCTGAAGATGTCTCAGCAGGAATGGGAAATGCAAAATGTGAAAGTTAGAAGCTTGCAACGGTTTGCCAAATCTAGATACATACAAATGTGTGCTGAAAATAAGCTTAACTTACAACATCCTGGAAGGCCTCATCCGTATGCTGGCATAAGAATAAAAGATCCAGTAACATGAGACTGTTGAAGCCCAGATGTTCGAAGGCCGGTGAAAACCCCACATTCTTGTTCTTTTTAACACACCTGGCCAGGCAATAAGGGTTATAAAAGACTGACCACCATGTTTTGGTGTACTGGACAGGTCCTTGCTAGAACGTTTTGATCAAAATGGCTTATGTTAAGAACTTAAAAGCTACAAATACAGTACCAGGCAAAAGTTTAGACACTGCTACTCATAGAAGGTTTCCTTGTGTTTAGCTTAATGGTTTAGTTTAGAATAAAAGTGAAGACACCAGACTATAAAATGGCACTCATGGAATTATACAATCCACTTTAAAAACCCTCCAAAATGGAACTTCACAGGAGGATATAACAACTTTCTTAACCTGCAGTGGAGGCTGATAGAACTAGGTTCATTTCTAAGCAGACCCATTTTATTGGTCTGTCCATCATTAATATTCACTACACTGAAAGAGTAACTAGAGCTTTTAAACTGTGCAGAAAAAGAGAATTTTGTTTTGTGCAACAGAATATATATTAGAGTTGGGGATATGGCAGAAATATAACACTGTGATACATCAAGAGTATAGGTGGTATATCAGGATATGTATTGTTATATATATATATATAACATATATATATTATCTCATCTCATCTGTTGTGGGCTGGAGGTTAGGGAACCAGCCTTGTAACTCGTTCAATTCCTTCAACCAACAGTAATGACTGAAGTGCCCTGGTGCAAGGAACCTAACCCCCAACTGTTCCCTGGGTGCCATGGATTGGGTTGCCCACCACTCCAAATAGTGTGCTCACTGCTCACTGTGTATGTGGGTGTTTCACTTTATGGATGGGTTAAATGTGGAAACAGATTCCTCTGTGTGAAGCACAAATGGCTTAAAAACTCTCTACTCAGAAAATGATTGACCTTCCCTAAATTCTAAATCAGTTGGAACTGTTAAATGTAAGCCTGTAGAGTCTTAAGATCACCAACAACATCCATTTAGTTGGGTGTGTTGGAACTTTTTACTGATACTGTACATGCTAGAAAACACTTCTCATTTATTACATTCATTACTGTTGAAGTCACTCATCCTGTCTATAAACTGTTGAGGTAACAGTGTCATTGGTAAGTCTTTAGACATGACTTTAGGCATAATGGTGTGTAAGTCTAGACAGACAAATAAATTCCCGAGTACTATCACAGTACTCAAGCAGCTGTAGTACAAAGATAGCTACAGTTTTTCCTCTTTGAGAATGAACTACTGCTGCTAGTTTGGGCTTTTTAGCCACCAAGAAGATGAAAATAAGGAGAACCAGAAGAGCTGTGGGCTTAGACCTGCTGCTGTTTGTGCTTCAGTAACCAGAAATGATTTACTGTGGATTGTTAGTGCAAGTCCAGCATGAACCTCCTGTCCACTGCATTTAACCTCTTCCTACAGCTGCAGCCCTAGGGCACTGGTGTCCAGTCTTATCTGCAGAGGGCCACTGTGCCCACAGGTATTTATTCCAACAAGGCCTGAGCTCATGTAATCAGTTGTTTGAAGAATGAGACAAACTGATTTAAAAACGTAGACTCAAGTGTCCTCCAGCTTGTTTGGAATGAAAACCTGCAAGCACTCCAGCCCTCTACAGATTAGATTGGTGACCCCAGCACCGATGGGCATTCCGCTTGCAGAATGGGAATCATCTTGGACATTTTTAATTAATATGATGAAATAAACTATTGTTTTTCCTGTAGCTCTATCATCATATAAACCAGGGCACTGCTGGCTCTGTACATGTGTGTGAAATGTTGTGACCCAGTGAAAAGAGCGAGCAATGAGCACATGTCCACAAAGACGGTTGAGTTGGAACGATATTGATATTTTGAAAACTGCGGGACTAGTTACCGGCCAAAAATGTTTTGGGCTTTTTATCAGTGTTTCATTAAGGATGATGTTCCTTTAAGGATGCACGTTGTCCTTATTCTAAAGTGTTCAGTCTGTTTTAAAACTTAATAAGAATCTGAATGGTATCTTATCCGACCATACTGATGTTATGTTGTGGTTCCTCCCCGTTCATGCATAACTGAAGTAAAGGGCGAGTAACCTGTTCAGACATGCTGTGACGGTTGATTTCTGGTCTGTTTGAAAGGCCGTATAATTTCCCCTGCCAGTGCAGAGACAGATGCACTCGGAGAATCGATAGGAGGCAGGGCAGTGGCGGCGGTGGCAGCTGTGGCCTTGACAGAAAATGAACAGCGATTAAGGGCACTGACTCCATGACCAGACCTCTGGATGCTGTTCTATCATTAGATGTGTCATTGCCAAATTTACCGATCTATCCTAAGGAAGACCTGCCAGTCAAAACGTCCATTCTGCCCTCCAAATGAGAACAGCAGTCAGTATGCTAACAGCAGAACTGAGGATGTTCTGTTGTCCAGCCAAACATATGTTGATATTTAAGTCAGTCGTTTTTCTCTCATAAAATTGGCTCCACCAATTCTTAATCAAATTGGTTGCGTCATTTCTTGCTGGGGAATGATGTTAGTTGGTAACGCCTAAGGCCTTCTATCCAGCCCCTGAAGGCCTAGACAATGGGAATGCTAAATTGGCTCTATCTACATACCACAAGGGAGAAAAATCTTGACTGGATCGTATTCTGTTGGAGGTTTCAAGGTTGTTGTTTTTAGCCAGCAAAGATTCTCAAGTATTGCAAAGGATAACTATAATACTAGCAATATGCAACACATGTACGTCACAGAAACGTTCCACCAAAGTACATTCCTCCAAAAACAAATAGGTTCGGAAGCCAAAAAGTTTGTAAATTTTAGATTCTAAAATTTTCTAAATTTTCTAAATTCTATCAGATTTATTATTATAAAAGTAGAGAGTGAGTGAGAGATAAAGAGAAAGAGAGAGTGGTGGAGGTAGCTTCCCCCTCTAACGCAGGCTTGGTCAAAGTAGTTATACTGGCTCAGAAGCAAAACTAAACAGTGTCATTATTGAGATGCAGCCAACAATAGCATCCCTTATAATAAGGTCAGGTGAAAGNAGTAGAGAGTGAGTGAGAGATAAAGAGAAAGAGAGAGAGTGGTGGAGGTAGCTTCCCCCTCTAACGCAGGCTTGGTCAAAGTAGTTATACTGGCTCAGAAGCAAAACTAAACAGTGTCATTATTGAGATGCAGCCAACAATAGCATCCCTTATAATAAGGTCAGGTGAAAGGTTTTAGAAGGCCCTCAGGGTTCTCCGCAGGTGGAAATCTGGTGGAAACATCTTGAAAACTGATTTGCACATTTAAGTTGGCTTTGTTAGATAATAGTGCCTTGCCTAAACAGAACATTGAAATGCATTACAGGACAGGTTGTAGGATTTGAGGAGATTTGCAGCTCAAGAACGTTCTCACATAAACATCCGACACTTCCTTATTAAGGTCTATTATTAGATCTAACTCACTGCAGTGAGCAAACAGAATACAATATGTCTTAGGTCCATACTCAGTGCCTAATTCCAGATTAGATTGCACTGTTCATGGAGATTTCCCAATGAAATTCATTTTTGTCTTTTCATCAGCTCCTCATGTCTTCATCTTGGTCTTAATATAGAATATGCTCTCCTCCATATATCTTGGTCTCTTTATATAGAATAGAGAATATGCTTTCCATATATATAATGGTGTATGCATATAATGGTGTATATATATAATGATGTATATATATATAATGGTGTATATATTGAATGGCAGCGGGTCATCTTCAGTGATGAGTCCTGCTTTTATCTTGGTGGAGACAACCAAGGAATCTGTGTGTGGAGGCATCGTGGTCAGCACCAAGATGAACCAGCACCAAGTTTGTTGTCACGTGTCACACGTCCAGAAGGCCTGGTGTCACCCCACCTCCACCCCTACCACACAATCTGCAGGCACTGTGTGAGAATATTCAAGCTGCATGGGATGGATTATCCCAGGACACAATTAGGAACCTTTACAACTATATACTGAGACGTCTGACATGTTGCATTAGCCAACATGGCGGCCTGACACCATACTGAAAGAGACTTTAAATATTGCCCATATCAGTCTAAATTTATCATCATTTATTGTTCCCGGTGACCTTTGTCTTCCTTCCCAATAGCATTGCATATATATGTATTGAGAGAGAGAGAGAGAGAGAGAGAGAAAGAGAGACATTTGCACCACCTAAAAAAAAAAGAAGCCACTGATAAAAGTAAACGATGAAGCTCTCGTATCTCACAGCCATGCCTCACAGAAAGCTGTTTTTCACCCATAAATAGCCTGCCTGATTAGCATGTGCATTTGAGCAGCACTGCCGGATTCAGGCTGCCTCCTTTCTGATGGGAGTGTAATGATGTGGCAGAGCAGCCAGGCACCTCTAAAACGCACCATCAGCGGGCACAGCACCAGCGTGAGTTCTGGACGTGCTACTGGTCCCGAGTGACGTCTCCACTTTAATTGCCGCTAATAGGCCTGCATGTGCAGCATGGGTGAACCTCAAGGCCCTTCTCTTGATCACTGCTGTGTTGTGGGAGCATGCTCGGTCTCTGCGCGGGCCAGAAGTGGTCTGGTTTAAATCAGCTCTGTGTTACAGAGTTAGAGTGTATCTCTGTGTACATTCTTATATGAATGCTGGGCTGCTAGGTGTTGGAGCACTGCTCAGCTCCACAAACAGAATCTTACAGTTATCTCCAGCCTTTCGGTATAAATTGAACTAGAATAAAAGTACAGGTTCTCAATATTTAGGTGCACTGCAATGTTTCGATAGTGTTCTGATGATGTTCATACTGATTTCATTAACCAGCACAATAAAAATATATTGTTTAAATCATAAGCTCAATGGACAAAAAATTAATCACCTTGTGCGTTCAAGGTGCTAGTCACTCCAGGCTCCAGCAGATGGTGCTACACGAGGGTGATGGGGCTATAAATACCTGCGGGGTGTGAGTGATGGGATTCATAGATTGAGAAGAGGTGCTACAGTGCAGTGAATGTCTCGATCCATGTGTGGACCATAGTGTGAAGGAAGTAGCTGAATCTGCAGGTGTGTGGAAGCGTACGGTCATATGGGTCTACCAGCAGTTGCTAAAATCCCACTCTCCTCTGAATTGTGCCAGGGAAGGCATCCACCAAATCTGGCCCAACTCCACAATTCATTGACGTAAGAGTGTCTAAACATTGACATGGCCTACATCCAAAAATGTCTCCAGTCCATGCCAAATCCAATCATAGCTGTTATTCATGCTTGTTGAGGTATTACACGCTATTAGGTACATTTTTTGTCAGGTGACCTCAGTTGCTAGTATGAGAATTATGGCTAATAATATTGTTCCAACCTGCAATATACACTTGCAACAGAAAAAGTTAGTTAGTTCGTTTAGGAAGTTGGACAAAGTGAAATAAAATGGCTATGAACTAAGCTAATGCTTGTAGATCAGTGCTGATTTTTTTCTTTAATTAAATATGTCATTAAAAGTATCTTCTAGCAATATGTGTAACATGAGGACCATCTCTATATCCCCCCCAGAACTGAGTGTCCGTTCAACTTTTGTCACTCATTAACATTGTGATATTTTGGGAAGCTCTGTAAAATGTCACAAAAACTGTAACAACAGTAATGGCCAGTGCATGAGAGTCATGGCCAGTGTACAAGAGTCATGACCAGTGCATGGGAGTCATGGCCAGTGCATGGGAGTCATGGCCAGTGCACAAGAGTCATGGCCAGTGCATGGGAGTCATGGCCAGTGCATGGGAGTCATGGCCAGTGCACAAGAGTCATGACCAGTGCATGGGAGTCATGGCCAGTGCATGAGAGTCATGGCCAGTGCATGAGAGTCATGGCCAGTCCATACCTGGGGTTTAGTTCAGCTAGTGGTGGGCGTTCTCACAGCATTAACATTTTTGTCCAGTAAGTCCAAAACAACCTGTAACAACATAACCAACACACTAAACTAAGGTATATACACCCCCTGGTCAAATTACATACTGTATATTGATTTTTCAATATTTTCCTATTTATTTTCTGAGTTTAACATGTTGGGAGCAAACTAAATTAAATCTAAAACGTGCCAAAACTTTTGCACAGGCCTTTTTATGCATTGTGCTTCAAGCTTTTTCCTGCATGCTGAGTAAACAGTAATTGTGCATTCAAATTCTCTGCAGAGGACGTCCTAACTTAACAAAACATAATTTGACCATGGTCGCCCAGACCTTTGCATACAACTGTACAGTTAGCCCAGTACCGCTTGACTGTGGGATTCAGGAAGGGATGTGTTCAGTGCAGGTTTTGCACGCTGTGCTTCTGCACGTTTAGGAAATGGGAAACACATGGATGCCAAACGGAAAGCACAAGAATGTGCACACAAGAACAGATGAGAACAAGTGAGACAGATGATCAGTTTATCATGTTTAAGTGATTACATGTCCAAATCCATCTCAAATACTCTGATCAAGGCTTGGCTGGACCATTTCTTTTAATTGCACGAAGACTTACTGTAAAATCTGAGACCACCCTTCCTTATTTATTTCCAGTCAGAACAGTACGGTGGCCCACTGAGTCATATCAACACAACAATTATGAAGCAAATACAAAAGTGAGAACACAGATATATGGCAGCGGGTCATCTTCAGCCCCGCATTTGTCTTCATGGAGAAGACCAACATATCCGTGTGTGAAGGCACCGTGGTCAGCACCATCGCCAGACCTATCGCCGATTGAAAATGTGTGGGATGCT
>CM067484.1:5176224-5199483 GCA_034552555.1 Semaprochilodus insignis | reverse complement strand
AATTGAATGATATGGTATACTCATAATTTTGCCTTCACATAATATCTCATAGCAATAATAATGAGATAATTATGACATTATCTCATACTTTTGACGTGCTATCTTAATACAGAGATTCATCATTTTGACTTGGTATCTCATAATAATTATTCATAATGATGCCTTTCTATTTAATAATAATGAGATAATTATTATTGTCTTGCTATCTCGTATTCAGCACTTACTATGTCATCATTTACATATATAGATATATATATAGATATAATTCTAACTTATAACTTACTTGCAGTCTTAGAATTATGATCTAGTATCTCATAATTGTGACAAAATTATTTGAAAATGTCAGATGCATGGTGAGTATACTTATAAGACAGTAGGTCATTATTATAAGAAATTTCTCATTATTATGACTTACTATATGGCTTTGCTTTTTCAGGATGGTGGAAAGAGGCTTTCATAGCCCCCCGTCCTCCCCTCACAGTCCTGAATATTTCTAGGATGACAGTAATAGAACAGGCCTTGGTTTAGTTTTGTATTTCTAATAAGCCCATAAAAGCTCTCTGCATTGTTTAGGTTAGGTCCCAATCCTCTCACATTCACTATGAACACAGTAATTACCTGGGTGGGTAATTATGCTCGATTCTTTCCTATCATTCACCACCAGCTGTCGAGAGCGGTGAAGCGGCAGGATGACTGGCTGATGTTTTTAGTCCTCCACACACAATAAAAGCTGCTGAAAAGTTTCGAGAGAAAAATGCTTTCCGCTTCACGGAGAGGAGATGAGCTGTTTCTCAGTGCTCCTCTCCGTCATCCCCCGGCTCGTCTGCTCTGTGTGCCCCCACCTTTGTTGTCTTTTTTTTTTTACCCCACAAAACTGGTTGTCATGGCAATATTGAACACGGTTGCCATGGGGAGAGATGCTCATCTGCTACTTCAGCTGGGTCGCAAATGTGGCCAACTGGATATTTTTATTTATTTATTTATTTATGATTATTTTTTTTTAGGGAATGAAAGTGGCTAGTCGGGAGCCGGAGATGCAGCTTTAGCCGAGAGGATGGCTCAGCATTCGAGCTCCGCTCCTTAGTAACTGGTGTTTGTTATTGTTGAAGTGCTACAGACTAAAGGCGCTGGCAGGCGTTCCAGGTCTGTATAGTCTGAAGGCCCATTCGCTCCACTGTTCTGACTAAAATGGAATGAAACACTTATCTCTACATTAAAGTAAACGACTTGTCTGGCTGTACCATAAGGCTTTAGAACAGCATTCGGCAGTGCTAGGTATGGAAACCAACTCCAGCTTTTAATCCGCTGTTTTAATGATCAGAAATTCAAGCTGAACATGATAAAAGGGGTATTTTACTTGTGAAAACATGCAAAAATTTGATATCTAGAAATCAGCTTGTAGCATGTAAGATTTCAGGGCTTGTATTCAGTGTGACTCTCAGAGTACGAGTGCTGATCCTGGATCGTTTCTGTCTTATGTTTCTCAACCTTACTAGGAACAGATCCTAGATCAGAAATCCTATTGTGAAACTTCATGAATACTGGTTACTAGTGACTCACAGCTTATCCTAATTTATTTCCAAGAATGAAATTTTAGCACATGCTAATTCAGTTTTCTACACACTAGAATCTTATTCCTGCTGACAAACTGTGAACTACACTCATTAAGCACTTCATTAGGTACACCTCCATGTGTTTACACATATTTTATCAGCTCCACTTACCATATACGAGCACCTTACAGTTCTACAATTACAGACACAGAATCAGATGGACTACAGTCTGTAACTGTAGATCTACAAAGTGATCCTATATGGTAAGTGGAGCTGATAAAATGGACAATGAGCGTAGACACAAGGAGGTGAACCTAATAAAGTGCTCTGTGAGTGTATGTTGTATCTACACACTACAATGCATAGTGCAAGGGTAGTCCAGGACTACTACACTGCTTTAGACAATTTTGCCAAGAGCATTGATTGGACAATCGACTATCTTTGCTCCACCCACAAATGTGTTCTTTGCTATCTTCTGTTGCTAGGTTGGACAAACATTGCAGGACTTTCATTCATCCCAAGGATACTTTTTAACATACTTAACATTTGTTTTAAATGATGTGAAAAGCCACATTGTTAGGATAGATTGGTTATCAATCAGTCAACCTTTATTTTCACTGGGAAATACATTGAGGGTGACACTCGTTATCAATGTAGCTGAGTGTTTACAATGTAAGGGATTAAAAAAGAAATTAAAATGGATTTTAATTTGGAAAACTACATTAAAAGAAAGACTATATAGAACAAATTGACTATAAACTCAAACAAAATGTTATGTAATAACAATTAAGATTTAATTAATAAAGGGAAAAAAATAATAATGCATAAGACTGCACCATAGAAGGACAAATAGGCAAATTAAATTAATAAATAAAAGGATTATAAAAAGATAAGACAAAGAGTGACATATAGTTGTGGATATAGTTGTTTTCATGTAATTAAAGTAATGTTAGGACTGTGCTAAGTTCATTAGCCCTTCCAGTCTAATCAGTCAAGTTCAGAAGCATTGCATTTTGAATAATGCAGCAGCAAACTGCGCTAAAGAGGTTAAACTGGAAGTTTTGCAAAGCTTGCCCAACCATGCAACAGTTGCTATGAAAGAAAGCATTTGTGGGCGGAGCCTAGATAGGTCGATTATAAGCTTGGCCGAGCTACTTAATGACAAATATTGACACAACTGACTGAGAATGCTAATCTCGCTGAATGAGGCATGTAATGCTACAGGACAAAGCATACAGGTTAGTCTTTTAGCCTGAGCCTATCTGTGATGCTAATCAATTACACACACACACACGCTGCTCGGTGCCCCTGGGCTCTAATGAAAAAAAAAGTGCCATAAAGGAGTTGTCATGGTAACACTGCTCCGAGGCATCTTTCCTTTTCTTCCCTCACCCCATTCTCTTTTCTTCTCCTCTTTCCTCCTCATCTTCCACTCACTGGGAATCATGAAAGGAGACTCTGGCCGCAATCCCCAAGTGTCAGACCATGTTAACGAAGTCAGGTCCTGCTTCTTCTTTAAGCTATAGCTTCTCTTACACTCTTACTGTATCTCTTATTTATAGAAGGTACAGCCTCCGTCGCTGAGAAAGTCTCTGAGCTTGTCTGATTAGTATCATCTGATTATGTCTTAGTCACATGCATGAACATCTTAATACTGTTCGGTGAACTCTCTCTCCAGATGGAGGCATCAGCTGTTCTAGTCCACTCAGTATCTTCACGAACTGTATCGCATTTAGTATCAGTATCGCTTTAATTTAATTTTGTGGGAATCAGTTTTGAGAATGGCACATCAAGACAGAAGAGAGAGGAATCCTGAAGTGCTGAGAACTGACACTTACCACACACAGAGACACATGATGGGACATTATGCACTGTAAATGGAGAAGGGGAAGATGATGGTCAGGATAATAAAGGCAGAATCCCTGCGCCTCATGCTTGTTGCTTCAGTGTGAACCACATTTCATGGCCTTTTCAGAGAGTCCTGGGTGACTGTAAGGGCACCTTCATCTTGTGTGAGCAGCAGATAGCAGTGTGCCCTATGATGACACTACCTGCTCTTCTGTATTAGTCCACCAAGGCATGTGTGCACTGTGTACAGTTCACATTTCAGTTGTACAGATCATATCTTTATTCTTTCATGTGGAATAACCATAATACCTTCATTGTCAAAGGAATATTTGCACCCAGAAGGAAGTGTGGGATTGCAGTGCTATTGGGAAGGAAGATAAAGGCTACCAGGAACAATAAGTGATGATAAATTTAGACTGATGCGATATTTATTGAGCTACACATACAGAAGTAGTGTCTCTCAGTATAGAGGTTCCTAATGGTGTCCTGTGATAATCCATCCCATGCAGCTTGAATATTCTTGAATATACACAGTTCCTGCAGGTGGTGCGGTAGGGGTGGAGGTGGAGTGACACCAGGCCTTCTGGACGTGTGTGACGTGTGACAACAAACCGTTCATCTGCTGACCACGGTGCCTCCATACACGAATTCATTGGTCGTCTCCACCAAGACATAAGCGGGACTTGTCACTGAAGATGATCCGCTGCCATGGCACAGCATCATTGCAGTCTTTGGCAACATTAATGTGGTGTTAAGGACAGTCGTCGCAACGATCCTGCGTCGAGCAGCCGTCTGCCAATGGTGCTGGCACTAACAGGATGACTCATGGAGGGCATCACTGCTTGCTGAATGTCCGCATTCATGGTTTTGGGTCAGTCAGGTACAGGTCCATCCTTACATCACATGCACGGCTGAACGTAAAACTTGAATCATTAAATTGAATCACAATGTTAAACCTGCCCACCTGTCTTCATCAAAGTGGACCGACATCCCTACCCAGTGAGCAGAGCTATCATATTCTAAACCATCAGGTGATGTATTACATTGCTAACATAAACATGCTTAACAGGGGGTTAGCAAGATAAGTAGCACCCTGCATTTATGAGATTGGCTATGACTCTGTTGGCTAAGTTAACCCCTTATGTTACAAGCTAACATTAAAATATTAAAACATTAAAATTCCCTGGCCTATTACTATCAATGCAGCATCAGCATTCATTATTTTAGTAGTGCTTTAGTCGTTCTATCTATTGACATTAACATTATTAATGTCCCTGTGTTTGCCACAAATATACATGTGTTGACTGGCTGGGTACCACAGTTTGCTATTTTCATTACCTCTGCAGATGGCTTGAAGCCACAGATCTTTCTATTTGCCGTCCGTCACTCTTTGTTAGACAAGCAAACTGTGACGCAGCAGCTTTTAGTCACAATGCCACTAGTATTTCCAGTTTGGGTTCCAGCTTTGTGACCGGGTTTGTTTTCACCCTAAAGGGGGTGTGTTCATTCGAATGGCTCTAATCCATGATACAAATTGCATGCCTAAATCATCACACTTGTATAATGTGACGTAGCATTATTGTGTAGTACTGAGCTATGTCATGCATGCCTGTAAAAGAGTTGAACTAGAGGCCTGACCGTGGTTAAGATCTTGAAGAAGTGTCAAAATATGCTTTTAGGCTGTAATTACACTTGAAATGTTAACTCTTTAAATTTTCTCCAAAATGAAACCAATTGTTGAGCCAATCCCTGTCCATGGACAGCACATGGCACAACTGTAATTGGGAGCTGGATTCCAGAGTGTGTCATCTGGCCTTGAAGGAAAGCTATCATTAAAGGCACATAAGAGTGAGAGCAACATGTTTTTACTGCCACAGTATGGAAAAGAGTCAATGGGAATAAAGGTACAAACTAAATGTCCACTGAGAGATATGCAGAATGCAATTCTCCTTTTGCTCCTCCATAATCCTCCCTCCGCACCTCACGTCTTAGCCGTTAGCCTAATTCTGAATAGTGTGCTTATGGCCTAGCACAACTTTGCCGTATGTCAGTATGTGCACGGTGTGATTTCTTCTGGCGCAATGCATTCCCACTGATCATAACTAACTTCATCTCTCCTGCCATTCATGAATGCTTGGCTGCCAGATGACACATCTGAGTAAATACCTCAGAGTGCAATCTTAAAATGTTGCATGCAATTCTAGGACGTTGGAGTAGTTGAGTCAAGTTAAGTCAAGGTTTATTTATATAGCACCTTTTACAAAAGATGTGCTCACAAAGCAGCTTTACAGAGAATCCTGGTCCAAGCCCCAAGTGAGCAAGTTAGGGCGACAGTGGCAAGGAGAACCCCCCTCAGAGCAAGACGAAGAAACCTTGAGAGGAACCAAGACTCAAAAGGGGAACCCATCCTCCTCTCGTTCACACCAGATAGCAAAACAAGTACAAAAGCAACATAAAAAGGATCAGAATGTACAATTATATGCAATTTTGAATAGAGTATAAGTGATAAATGTTATGTCCTGTAAGAGTAGCAATAAGAAACAGACCTCAAAGTTTGAATGAAACTCAGTCACTGTTACCAGTGAAACCAGTGACTACTGTAAGGAGTTTACCACACTAAGAGACCTTGAACGTGAACAACTGCTGCTAGAAGCCTATAGTGTTGATCTATTAGTAAGAATAAGAGAAGCGTTCAGTGTTTTTGGGGGCAGAGAAAGAAATGTCTGATTAGTTTGTGAAGCAGAAGAAAAAAAGTCTGTGATTAAATAAGCAGGACCATTGGATGGGTCAGCGGGATGCAGGTGAAGCTTCCACATAGCATACGACAGTATGAAGCTCCATGGTGGATAAACTGGTCAGAAATGCAGCCAAACAGTGGATATCCAGTCAAGGAAGATGAAGCAGCAGCACAGACCACACACTATGGGCAGTTGTTCTACATCAGACCACACAAGGAAGTGCAGTAGTTCTGCATCAGACCACACAGGATGGGCAGTTGCTCAGGTAAAGAAACACACAGACAGTTAGCTTTGGGAACAGTATATGGTGTTAACAGAGTCCAGAGTCCAGCAATGACTAACAGGAAGAGCCAGAAAGTGACAAAGACATGAGGGCTCCCTGATAAGTCAGGCCCCTCTGCTCCACTGTCAACAAACTTGAGTGAGCGTGTAAGAGCAGCGGGACAACAGCACCAACATTTTAGGTTTACCATAAATACTCGCTGTCATGTAACCCCCAGATCTGCAGCTTCTATCTAACAGGAAACCTACTTACCAAAGGCTCGACCGGACATGTAGGTTTTAAGCCTAGACTTAAAGACTGAGGCTGTGTCTGAACATTGACTGGAAGGTTCTTCCAAAGCTGGTGGGGATTGTATAAAAAGACTCTCTCCCCGATGTAACTTTATTAATTCTAGGTTAATGGTGAGCCAGTGCATAATAAGAGATACGTTCACTCAGATGTTGAGTACAAAACTAGTTTTTGATTAGTTTAGCACTTAGTATAGTACACAAGTATAGTGTCTTTTAGATGTGTGGTTAACATTTGGTCAGTACAGCTGTCTAAATGTTGCACTGCTAAAAAAGGTATGTGTTGACAGTAGATCTAGTAAAACCCTGGTTTAGAGCATGGCTTTTCAGAGCCTGTAGCTGTGCTCTATGAAATGTCATGTACAGATCCAACTGTGTGTTATTTTTCCTCTGTGTCAGATTTGGCTGAGTAGGCCCACCAACTGCTGGCGTGACAGTGCACAAGCCAATTACGCTGGCTGGAGGCCCAGGTGCAACAGGAGAACGGGCTTTAATGCTGGAAAACAAATCTGTGGACAATACGGAAATATCCGTGTGGAGGCCTTCGTAAGCACACAAGGATTGAGCAAAACACATAGTAATGACCCCATTTAGCTGGAAATGGGTGCAGTAGCAGCAGTATGGCATGCAGTGTGTGCCAATGAGGATGAGACAACATTCGCATGTCTTATAGACTTCTTCCATTGCTGTGCAAGTATCATAGGCCATTCTTCATTGATTTAATTTCCAGTTAATTGGCCATTTAGTGCAAACTGAGATTGAGAAAAAAAGGAGTTTCCAAAACTGGAGTTCAAACATATTGAAAGATACAGAGAAAACTTGATTCTCAAAAACCCTTAAAAAGACCTGGCAGACCACAAGAACTGTCACCATCAGATAAACAGTACTTAAAGCTTTCATCATCGAGAGACAGGAGAAAGTCACTCTTGCTGCTCCTCATCCTTCCACCGTGAGAAGACATCTAAAAACTGTGGGTCTAACAGGATGTGTAGCTGTTAAGCAGTGATTACTGAGTAAAGGAAATAGAGAAAAAAGAAGAAAGTAAGTCAAACAACGAAGCGGCTGGTGTTCTCAGAACACTGGACAGACCACCTCAATGGAGTCCACGCCTCAACATCACTGAATGTGTTTGGGCTTGGACCATGAGAAGCAGTAAGCCCTCCCAAGACTTCCAAGACTGAACTTTGGACGTATGGAAAAGCCCTGCAGATTCCCTTGAAAAACTGAAAACAAGTCTCCAGAAAAGTATTGAAGCTATCAGAAGGGTGAACACAATAAATACTGAATCGTGTAGTTGTTGTGGCTTCCATATCATTTTCTGACACATATAATATTTCTGTTTTTAATGAATTTGACATTGTACCTGATGGCTGCTTTGACAGAGAATTAAATAAATAAAAGGTGATCATGGATTTTTACTGCACTGTATACATACAGTTAAATACACCTCACTTCTTCTCCCCGATGCCATCATGATGTCATACCACAGGGAGAGAGTTAATGAGTTCATGTGTTCCAGAGTAACCCTGGTGGCAGGCATTGCTAGGTAATACCTGAACCATTAGCCTTGTCTGCTCTGGTATAGAAACATATGGTGCTAATTGCTATCCTTTTATAGGTTATATCAACAACAGTGCAGTCTTCACTCTGATTTGCTTTTGCACAAACCATGTAACTGATATATAGATATATATAGGTAAAATATTCCTCCAGTAAAAGTAGTTCCTCCCTTTAGACCTCCACTTGAGCAAAAGTATTTGTACACCAATACACTACTTACAGTGCACTAACACGTTACACTTACTGAGTTACTGTACACCAACACACTACTTACAGTACACTAACACACTACACTTACTGAGTTACTGTACACCAACACACTACTTACAGTACACTAACACGTTACACTTACTGAGTTACTGTACACCAACACACTACTTACAGTGCACTAACGCGTTACACTTACTGAGTTACTGTACACCAACACACTACTTACAGTACACTAACACACTACACTTACTGAGTTACTGTACACAACACACTACTTACAGTACACTAACGGGTTACACTTACTGAGTTACTGTACACCAACACACTACTTACAGTGCACTAACGCGTTACACTTACTGAGTTACTGTACACCAACACACTACTTACAGTACACTAACGCGTTACACTTACTGAGTTACTGTACACCAACACACTACTTACAGTGCACTAGCACGTTACACTTACTGAGTTACTGTACACCAACACACTACTTACAGTGCACTAACACGTTACACTTACTGAGTTACTGTACACCACTGGTATCTATTAACATTGCTCTGAGGAGGGCCAACCAAGTACTGGCAACAGTGCATTGGACCTAAGGCTCACTGATGTGCAAGGGCAATGAAGGCTCGCAACCTACCTAGTAAAACATCAAACACACAGGCTCATTCAGAGGTCTTGTAGAGTCTGTTCCTCAGTAGGTTGGAGCTACTGTGGTGGCACATGGAGAACCAACGTAACAAATTAGGCAGGTGGTCCTACAAGTTTGGCTCATTGCTGTGGTTCCAAATAAAAGGGGTCTCAGCCCTGTTTGTTGCATTCCTTGCTGGGAGTTGGAGTTGTACTGTATCTTTAATGATGAACAGAGGACCATTAGCAAGATTGACTTTTGTTCTGCGCACAAGTGCTTGACATACATCAGCTGTTAAATGCCGTGTAATTGGACTCAATTATGATGCATATGGAAGGACATGAAACTGAAGGGCTGTTATTATGCATTTCACTCAGCCACTTTCATCAGTACTATTCAGCAGCATTAATATTAATCATGGCTGCACAGCTTTGCGTGCTATATGATGTCTTTGATCCCACTGACCTGAGGAGTTTATGACTGTGGTGAGAGGTGCAGTGGATGGCACAGGTAGACTGCTCCTCAATCTATGTGCCATGTGTGGGAAGCGGCTCTGTGCTTTTCCAGGAATGACTTCTGTTGGAGGAGAGAGAAAAGTCCCTGCAATTTTAAAATCAATGAGTCAGAGGCTGGAGCTGTTTTAATCATTTAATCAGAGACCACTCCAATCTAGCCTCCATCCACATAGCCTCGAGACCTTCCATGGCAACACCTGGTTTAAGTGCAGTAGCACTTATGTGACACCCACAAAAGTGTGGTTACATTTCTGTAGAGAATTTGACTATTTACTTTTTTTGTAAATATTGTATTTGTTTTCTTTACTTGTAAAACATACAGGTGGCTAAAGTTGAATTTTATTTGTGGAGAAAATGACCATGCTTTCTTATTTTCATGTTTCTGTCTGACCAGCAACATGCTGTATAGCATTTCCAGTTTGAAGAATTAGCTTGCTATACCCATGGGGTAACAGCAGGGGGCGGTGTCAGCTGGAGAGTTGGGTTACGTGCGTTGCTGGATTTTTCTCGTAGCTGCAGAGAACTCAGTAACGTTCAACCGCGTTGCCGTGTTTCATCATTCCTCTCCTGTTTTCCAGGTTAGTAAAGTGAAGTAACACTTTAAAACCGCCATTAAAAAGCACCATGTGTTGTAATCCAACTGTCTGGTAGGGTAAATGTCTCCAAGATGATCGTTTTGTTAAGGTTTAAGCTTCTGTTTGAAATGAGAAAACTAACCCGGGTCAGGGAGGGGGTGAAGCTAGCTAATGGCGGCGTCACATGTCTTTAGTTCCAGAGAGTTTTGTCAGCAGTGGTCATGTTTCTCCCACCAAACTTAGTTTCTTGTTACTTTGTACTAATATTGTTTGAGTCTAGGTTGAGATAAACACACGTCATATTGTGTTAATGTACTGTAGTAGCTGTTCGTTTAGAGAACTCATTGCAGCTCATTGTTAAATTACGTCCGATGCATACATGTACTGTTGTAGTGCTAAAAGTGCAGTTCATCTGAGTATTCTGTTAAATAGAATGGTCTTATCATTTCAAGCATACATAAGAGAATAAGAAGAAATGGGATTAATGGATTCAGATATATTTTTGATGTTTTATTATATTTTTGTATTTGCTTTAAAGATGGAAAATGGAATGTATTTTATAATAATAACAAAAAGACAGTGAAGAGTGAATTCCAAGAAAAGTGACATAATGCACATGAAAGGAAAAGTGTAATAAATAGCCGCAGAGATCTCAGTAACGTTCAACCGTGTTGCCGTGTTTCATCATTCCTCTCCTGTTTTCCAGGAGCTTAACTGTTATGTTGGTACCGACATTCGGTAACACTTACGCACACACAGGCACAGGGACACATAAAGGAATATGTACTATGCGTGTGCATGCATGTACACAGTACAGAGGTGATATTATGTTATATGTGAGCTCTTCAGACAAAAAAAATTAGTCCCCTGAGAGTGAAACGTACCTAATAGTGTGTAATACCTCCACCAGCATGAATAACAGCGGTGACTGGAATTGGCGTAGACTGGACAAGTTTCTGGATGTAGGCCACATCGGTGTTCAGCCACTCTTTCATTGAAGAATTGTGCAGCTGGGTCAGATTTGATGGATGCCTTCCCTGGTACAATTCTGAGGAGAGTTTCCTGTAGACTGGGATTTTTGCCACTGCTGGTAGACCCATGTGACTGGATGCTTCCATACACTTGCAAATTCAAGAGCATGGATAGGTCAACTGGAGGTGCTGTCTTAATCTTGGGAGTATGAGAGACTGGGATATCAACGATATCGGGTAGTAAACCCATAAATGTCAATCTGTTCAATTTACCGGTATAACATACTGTTAATGATCTGAGGCTGTTTTTCAAGGTTTGACCCTCGTAGTTCCACTCAAGGGCGGTGTTAATGCTGCAGCTTACATAGACATTTAAGACAATCACATGCTTCTAACTTTGTGGCAACGGTTTGGGGAAGACCCTTTCCTCCTCCAGGATGACTGTGCACATGGTTTGATGAGTTCAGTGTGGAGGAATTCCAGTGATCTGCACAAAGCCCTGACCTCAACCCCACTGAGCACCTTCGGGATGAATTGGAATGCTGATTGCGAGCCAGGTCTTCTCGTTCCACATCAGTGCTTGACCTTAATGGGCAAAAACTCCCACATACCCAGTCCAAAATCTTACGTAAAGTCTTTCCAGAGGAATTGAGGCTGTTTTAGTCCATTGTTAGTTTGGAATGGGATGTCCAGCAAGAACATGCAGGTGTGATGGTCAGGTGTCCACATTCTTTTGGCCATGATATATTGATGATATGTTTACAAGTATGCTTATAGCCATAGACTGTGCTCTTAAGCAGATATGAGCAGGAAGCCCTCACTGTTTCAGCACCGCTGTTAAAAAACAACAACAAACATTAGCACTATGAACATAGACAGGATAATAAGCAGAAGCAACATTAAACTCTCTCTTTCTGTTTTCTCTTAGACACTAAAACATTCACGCAATTACACATTTTCACCAAAGAGGTCCAAATCCCCAAAGCATACATAGTGCAGCTTCAAAAAACCAAATCAATCTTTATTAACCCAACAAACGTCATCACAGCCCAGTTTTCATACATACATTATGCAAATATACTTTCTACAATAATAAGCAGTTACAGAGCACCAAAAAATAAAATAACTAGAATAAATTCCTAGACACATTTTTTAGGCTCTTGTTTTCCTAAACCCAACATGGGCAATTGGTAACCAGAAAAGCTTACTTCCCCAGTTGTGTAACTGTATTCCTTGCATTGAAGCCTTGTTAGTTTTCATTACAGATCCATGTGATGTGCTTGGATGTGCTGGTAGCTTGTAAGCTGGTAAAGCAGGAGTTTTTAATTGGCCTTTTTAAAAGCCTGCTGGATTGTTGGAGGCGGCTGACGGAGGGATAATTGGTGCAATCTTCGTTCTGCAGCTTTCAACTCTTGCCGTAATGTGTAGTTTGAAGTTCGGAATATGACACACAGCCAGTGGCCAGAGGTCCGTAATGAAATGTTCTAATGATGTCTGAAATTCATTGTGTCTTGCAGTACATATCTGTGTGTAAGTGTTTTACATTGATTTTATGGGACTGTTTTTTCTCAAAGCAAGTAAGCATTCTCTTATATTGTTTATGAACTAAATGGGGAATATTGCCAGTGATGGATGATACATAGATAACCATTTTAAGCAGAGGCCTTTGAATCTAAACACTGAATCCAGTTTGCAGTCTTGGATGCTGTAGCAAGTAATTAATTGAATTTTTGATGTAACTGATTGGCCACCTAATGTCCTACCTGGCAGTGACTGCTAAATAATCCTTGACCAGAAGCTGGATTAAAGATTCGGAGACCTATCCATATGTATATCCATATTTCCATAGGTCTATCCATATGTCAGCGCTGACATATATATCTTCAAAAATATCTTTATATATCTTTATTTCTTAATTTGACTTACGCAAGTAAAATTAAGTGGAATTTTACAGATTGCTCCTTTTTGTATAATTAATAGTTTAAGATATGAAAAATAATTCAGAGTGGTTTGACATGAAAAACTGCCTCAGAGAAACTTACTGAGACAGAAATGCTGATAGTGGTAATTATAGGCACCAGAGATCTGAAGAGTTTAATACCTCTAAAAGTGTACTCAGAAAATACTACATGAAATGGCTATGGACACACTGCTAAATGTCTGAGACACTGGTTTTTAACCATCTTTAAGATATTTTGTAAATCCAGTCAGGTGGAGACGTACATTCAGGGTGCTGTAAAGCAAAATAGTCCAAAAGAAAATGTACTTTTTCAGGTATAACACTGTTTTACCATAATCATAAACTCATAAAAACGAAACAAGTAGGTGTTTTCTTGTTCGGTTCAGTGAATGTGTGAGGCGATTTGGGTGTGAAAGGATCCTGGATATTAGAGGTGCGAGGCTGCGTAAGGCTGTCAGTGCACGTTCTTGGCTGTGGCCCCTCTTTCCCGGAACAACACGCCCTCAGAGCATCGCTCCCTTGGGCCAGGAGAAAACAATGGCTCGGTGGTCATCTCGCTCTTCTTTCCAGCTATCTTACGGAGGAAAAGTCACGCGCCGCTCTCTACCGCTAACAGGAAAAAACAAAAGCAGTGTCTGTGTTCCTCTCTGTCCTCTGTCTGTTCTACCTGTCGCCCCCTCAGAGACGCAGACTGTCCTCATCAGATCTCTCTCTCCCTCTCAAAGCATTAACTGCTGTATTCATTTCATTATGCCACACATTTCCATTCAGTCAAATAGACTAGAATAGAGTTGGCATGTACGGGCTTTGTTATCTCAGCATTAATGGGATTGTGGTTAATGCTGGCGTATTTTCTGTCTGTGGTTAAAACCCTTTTTTTTCATGTGGAGAGACGTTTACAGTCGTTTCTGAGTGTTTATGGATTGTCAGTCACACAGTGGCATACAATGCTCGGTAAGCACTGGCCACTTCACACCATTATCATCATTATCATGGAATGAAATCAGGTACTGTAGGTAGAGCCTTTGTCCTGCTGTTGCACTTGTTGTATAATGTGTTATGTAATACACTGTTACTGTTTTTGCACCATGCTCATCATTCCTTAATCCAGCTGAATAAAACCCCGATGTTTTATCTCTTTATGCTGTTAGAAGGCTAGTGTTCCTCACCGAGTGACCCTACTTTAACTGCCCATGGGTCTGATTACAGTAAAGACAGTGTAGAGGCTGGTCACACCCGGCACTTCAGATTGCTTTTCCAACATTTGGCTTCAGAGAACATGTTATATGATGTGGATGAAATTTTTTAGATCAAGAGATCATTGGAGCAATACTGAAT
Organism: Semaprochilodus insignis; assembly: GCA_034552555.1. Lineage (NCBI taxonomy): Eukaryota > Metazoa > Chordata > Actinopteri > Characiformes > Prochilodontidae > Semaprochilodus > Semaprochilodus insignis. The sequence goes on along the minus strand of CM067484.1, from coordinate 5,185,011 downwards.
TATTGTTTTGTTTTTTTTTTTTTAACCAATTTTCTTTTCATCATTTGTCTTCTAATTCTCTAATTCAGTTTATAATTCTGTAATTCAGATTATTTTTCTCTAATTCAAATTCTCTAATTTAAATTCTAATTCTCTAATTCTAAATCTAATTCAAATTCTATTTACCCAATTCAAATTCTCAAATTCAAATTCTCTTTCTTAATATCTAATTCTCTAATTCTAAATCTAATTTTCTAATTCTAAATTGAATTCTCTATTCTAAATCACATTCTCTAATTCTAAATTGAATTCTCTAATTCTCTCATTCTAAAATTAATTCTCTGATTCAAATTCTGTTGATCTAATTCAAATTCTGTTGATCTAATTCAAATTCTAATGATCTAAATCTGTAATTCTAACTCGAATTCTCTCATTTGAAATCTAATTCTCTAATTCTAATTCTCTAATTCTTTTTTATTTAGCTTCACATAGTTTATTATCTCCTTTTTAAGGGTACAACAACATATTTCAATAATATCACCCTGAACTAATAATTCAAGTTTCTTTAAGTACAGGGAAATTCTGTGATGAAAGTCTTTACAAGATGTTACGCACTAAACGCTGCTCCTCCAGCACAAGCCATACTGCCATTTCAACGACCAGGTTCTCTCAGTAATCTAAAATTAGTGCAGACCGCTTGCATCATGTGACACCCCCTCCCCCCACCGCCTAATTCTCTAATGCGAAATCTTATTCTCTTATTCTTATTCCAAATTTCTAATTTTATGTTTCAGTCACAGGTGACTCATTTTTTTTTGTCCACGGAGCTTATGTTTCTGGTCTAAATGTGCCAGAATGCAACTTCTCCAGCATTTAAGGTGGAATGGAAAATTCAAATAGGAAAAAACTTCAGAAAGCATTTATATGAATCGCCATTAACTTAGTGCTGGATTCATACATATACATATACATATAATATATTCTGTATAGCGTCTATAGCAGAAGTTGCTGTGGTGCAACGGATACCACTACCTGCAGGTAACCTAACAACACATGTGGGAGACTAGGGTTCAGTTCCCGGTCAGGGTGGCTATGTTGTGCTACACCAATAAGAGTTCTTGGGCAAGACTCCTAACACTACATTGGCCAACCTGTAATATGATTAACCTTGTAAGTCGCTCTGGATAAGAGCGTAAATGTAAGTTGACCTTATGATCAAGGTGAGTTTTTTTCCTCATGTTAAGACAAAGTTTATACATTTATGGTCCGAAGACCCAACTATAATATTCATAGTTCACTGCAGGAAAATACCATTTTCATCCAGGTTTCGACAGTTATAGCCTGATCTCAAGGCCTCGCTCTGATGGTCATGGATCACCACTGGGTGTTACTGTAATAGAAAAGGAAATAAAAAGAAATTAGTTATCAGCATTTGCTGGTGTGAAAGATGGCAGGATGAGAATGGACATCTAGTGCAGAGCGTTTGTTGCTAAATCAGGTGCTCCAGTGGTGGGAAAAGAGGAAACAGCTTCTCGTCACTGGCCTCTCCGCCAAGTAAACATCTACAGAGGAACCTGGAAACCAGCGCATCCTCTTCTTTAATTAGCCTGCCAGGAAGTCAATCCCAGCTGTGACTGCGAGTGTGTATGTGAAAGAGCGGATGTGTGCGATCCTGCTTCATAGTACTTTGAGTGTGCGAGTGAGAGAAAACGAGAGAAAGAGAGGATGTGTAAGTGAGTGTGTGCTCAGTAGTGTTTCTGTGTATCGCAGGAGCGCGCTGGAAGCGAGGTGTTTTTACAGGATATAAATGAGAAGGATACTGTTCAAAGAGAGCACAGGGGAGAATGTGAGAGTTCAGGCGTGACGCACCTCCACTGCAAAACAGAAACACGCACAGGAGCCAAGTGGAGGCTGTCTCTCAGTTTTCCCAAAACATGTATGTTAGTGCAACTGAGGGAAAAATCAAAGTCACAGTTTGCATAGCTGATAACAGATATGCAGCCTCTGGAACAAACAACAGCGGAAGGTCTCAAGAAGAAAACAGTGGAAACATAAACTCAAACAGCACGGAAAGAAAAAAGGAAAGAATAAAAGGGGTGATAAGGCACAAGCGTGCAATGAGTTCAACAGAGTGCAGCAAACTGAGCATAAAAGGTTCAAAGGAAATGGCACATGATGAGCTAAAACAATGGTCAACAATCTTGCCTGCAAAGGGCCATACCGGCTGCGGGGTTTCATTCCAGTCAGGCATAAGTGCTAATCAGACTGAGACCAACTGATTAATCAAGTGGAATCAGTGGTTCCTCCGCTTGATTGGGGGATCACTTTGGGGCCAAGATTGGAGATCCTGGAGCTAGAACTACAGCAAGGTAGCCAGACTTCTGAAATGAAATCCGGAGACATTTTCAGTTTGGTCAGTATGTCAGTATCCAATATCCAGTGTTTGTATGCCTGAAATAAAAAGGGGGACAGTTCCAGTTTCATATACACTCATCATCAAAATACAAATTGCACAAATAGCTGCACCCAGAAGGAATCAGCCGACAGGAATGAAACTTGGTGGGTAGGTTTGACATTGTGAGACATGCAAATAAAGTTTCACGCTCGGCTACGCATGTGAGGTAAGCAAAGACGGGACTTTTTGCTGTAGCTGACTGACCCAATAGCCACGATTGCAGACATTCAGCGAGCAGTGATGCCTCAATGAGTCATCCTGTTAGTGCCAGCACCATTGGCTGATGGCTGCAGGACTACATGGAGAGACCTCTTTCAGTTATTATGCTTCTAACCTGTGGAACTCAATTCCAGCTTCTATTAGTATGTATATGTATTTGTATGTGTGTTTGTGTATTTATTTGTGTATGTGTATATATGTGTGTGTGTATATGTAGTAGTACTAGTAGTTCTTCTCATTACTGATGTCAACTGTCTGTAAAGTACTTTGAGCTGTCAACGGTATGAAAGGTGCTCTATAAATAAACATCATTATTATTATTATTATTATTATTATTATTACATGCACACAGATCGTTACGATGACATCAACTTCGCCAAAGACCACAATGGTGTCGTGCCAAACTGTCATGTGACTCCGAATGGCAGCAGGTCATCTTCAGTGACGAGTCCCGCTTTTGTCTTGGTGGAGGCAACCAACGAATCCTTGTGTGAAGGCACCGTGGTCAGCACGAAGATGAATGGTTTGTTGTCACAAGTCCAGAAGGCCTGGTGTCACTCCATCTGCACCCCTACCAGACAATCTGCAGGAACCCAAATCCCATTTTTTCACCAAATCTGATGTTATTTTTTTGTTAGGCTGTTCACGCTAACTTTTAAAGGTGACCTATATCCGACATTAGCCTGAACAGATCAGGCTTCCAAACTGATGCACAATAGGACAATGCTTCATGTGGCACGTTCATCCAGAAATAAACAATCATGACTGCCAACAAATGCAGGTCTGCCTGATCTCAGAAGTTTCAGTTTCATCTTCACCAGCATCACAGGAGCTACCACAAAGTTTCAGTGACTGACAGCTCATGCTCACATGCATGGCTTTTTTCAATCTTGCTTTTTTAGGCTATTGACTTTTCTTTTACACCCCAGACTCGTTCTCCTGTGGCCACATTTGGCAAGTTCTTTTGAAACCTGTTTGAACATGGAACGGTTATTATGACGAATATCCAGTTGGATTGATGTAAAAGTCACATGAACTTAGATCTGGCAGAATGAGTAGCTTTGCAGCATCTGATAGAATTAGAATCAGAATAAAGCTTTATTGACCAAGCATGTTCACACAGACAAGGAATTAGTTCTTGGTTATGGTAGCTCACAATGCACAGTGACTGACGACAATTCACAAAGTACAAAAACACACACCATACCTTACATACCTGTAAACCTACATTGTGCTGAGTGCAGCAGTGGTAGAGTAAGTTAAGGCATATATGTATAGGATTTCAGTGCCATGTGTGAAAGCGAGCCAAATCGGAACTGGAAATATTGAATTCAGTGTGATCTTTGCTATTCACACTATCACACCGATACCACATCTGTATCACCTGTGAAGAAAAAGATTGCATTTGGGCCGTTTTACGTGCTGTGTAAACAGAGCCTAAAAGAAGGCGAGCAGGTGGTAGAAGTGGTTAGTAGACAGCATTACCAAGGCCATCTGTTGGATAAAACAAGCACAATGCGAGACGTCTGCCACTTCTACTCCGCTGTCAGGACTGTCTTAGGACTTTACAATGTGTTCTTAGTTTATAGTTAAAACAGGTACAGCTCCAGCAGGGGATAGGCCACCGAAAACGGAGAGTGTCATCAGAAAATGGAGACCTGCGGTTACCCTAAACTACAGAGATGCATAAAACTGCGATGATCCTCAAAGAAGGCTCACTAGTGCTATTGGAACCCTTCGCAAAGGCAGGTAGAATGGTCTGGTCTATTTATATGGGTTTTGCCAGGCTTTTGATTGAGGCTGGTAGTGATATGTGGCAGCTCCTTTTGCATTAGTCTGGGATTCTGGAGCTTGCAACTGATCAGTCTTGATGGTGACAGTGGGATTCTGCTATCAGCACAGGGGTACAGGTTGTCCCTTGCAAGTACCCAGCAACATTCTTCAACATATCCCTCTATGTCGACCAGGTACAGGAGACTGCCATCGCTTTAGGATGGCCTTAGACATAAGCCTGTGATGACAGTAAATGAGCGTTCCTCTATGTGTGTTGTCTCCAGCAGAACTTTCTGGCCTAAGAAAAACTCATAACACAAAGACCCAGAGTACCCACATCTAATGCTTGCATGTTATCTGGGAAATCCATTTATTCACTGATTCATCTTCTAAGCCATTTATCCTTCTGGGTTGCAGGAGGTCCTGGGGCCTATCCCACCTCTCATTGGGCGAAAGGCAGGAAACACCCTGAACAGGCCATCAGTCCATCACAGGGAGGGTTAATCCATTAATATATGTTCAAAGTAATCCAGTGAACCAGTGACTGAGTTTGGCATGGAAAAGGTGTCCTTTACCAAGGCTCTTTCCCCTGGCTGGTATTCTAGTGCTATTTCTGATGAAGTTTCATTTAATTTTGCTACAGTGGAACCACTTATCCAGTATTGGAACATCCTAGGGGCCTGGATTCCAGTGGAACAAGGGAAGCCAATATACAGGGTATGCACAAGATACACTCCAAGATGAACTTGGAGGTTCACCCACCATTAGCTTATGTGTGGTGAGCAGATAGGAGGAGGAGGAGGAGCCTGGGCATCATCAAGAGACAGTAGGCCTTGGAGAACATATCCCTTTAGTGGAGGTCATAACTTAATCCTAGAGGTCTTGACGTAGCCTCAGAATGTGGGATTGCTGTTGAGCTTGAAGTCACACCTTTGTTGTGCCCGTGTTTTGTGGTAAAGTCTAAGCTTACAAGCTTCGAATCCATGCAGAACAAACAACTGGTGAAAGCATTAAGAGCCAGGAGCATAGGTTATTGTCACAGAAGGTTCACTAATGGCAAGTCTTCATGAAGTCAGATGGAAGGTTTTGGTGTAACTGTAGTGGCTTATGGTGGAAATGGTGTTGAGAAAGTGATTGTATCATGGACAGGCATAATAAGGAAGTGAAGCCAAAGATAGTGACAGTTTCCATCAGAGATTTGAAATAAAACACCTTTACAAGGATATATCAGCTTCTCTCGTATTTGTGAGGGAAGATAATATGTCAGGTGTTAGCCTACCTGAAAGTCTGTTCCTGTAATCTTCGCTAAATCATTGTGCTTTTCACACTGTAGAGGAAAGTCAAACTTCAACAGCTCCAATTGCCAATGATGTCTTCTTGTCAACAGCAGCTACTAATGTTGGCTTGTGCAGGGTGAGTGCCACTTGTCTCCTCCAGATTCACACTGGGTAATTTGTGCCAGAGCTGAGATAGTGAGCCTCGCTAATGCCGGGTTGCATGCTAGCTGTCCAGAGCTAAATTGCCCCATGTAACAGTAATGGCCCCCAAACATGCGTTGGAAAAAAAAAAAAACAACAATGTGTCCATTTGCAGGGTGAAATCTCCTCCATCGGGCATCCCTACAGCAATTTTATTCAATTAGTGCGATGGTCCTAAAAGGCATGTGCTAAGTGTTGAGAAAGCTAAACCATGTAGCTTGTGGAGGAACGGAGCAAATGGATACGACTTTTTCTGCCCTTTATTCACTCCGATCTGGACATTCAGCTCCAGTAGATGAAGAGATAAGCTGTTTTCAAGGGCTAACATCCAGGCGGCAGCAACCTAAAGACAAATTTCTCTTGCAGCATTACATTAAGGCTGGCGCACACACGCACACACACTCTGACACACATGAACCCATATTTTTTCATGTCAGCTCCATCTGATTCCTTAGAGACCTCCTGATCGATCTGGAGGCATTAATTGTTTCCAGTCAGCTGAGAGGTTTGCCTCTGAGCCAGCCAGTGTTGTCAATTCCACTTGGCCTTCTGCCTTACTTCCTGTCAGCGAATGGTCTTTTGCCTCACACACTTGGCTGGACAGAGAGTCACTTTAGACACAGGAAGTGCTGTGAATGAACTAAAGGTTTAGGCAGGTGGTGCAGGACGGACGATTTGAGCTGTGCTTTTTTGCGCCCAATTCCGTCCACAGTAACGTGAATGTTGAGATTAAAGGGCCAATGGCATGGAAACCTGAATATTCCTCACTTTTTAAAAAATAAATTTGAAGTAATATGTACACATCTTAAGTTTCAAAACGTACAGTCCATGCACCAGTCAAACGTACGGTCCATGCACCAGTCCGTGTAATCCATAAAAGCTAAAACAGCTTGATCTGAATTTACTGTCTTTGTGATGTAATTTACAAACTTGTATCTACACACTTAATCCATTGTATCAGCTCCAACTACCACATTGTAGTTCTACAAGTACAGACTGTAGTCCACCTGTTACTCTGTATACTTTGTTATCCTAATTTCAGCCTATTCTATAATGGTCAGGACCCTCATAGGACACCCACAGAGCAGGTATTATGTGGGTGTTGGATCATTCTCAGCACTGTGGTGACACTGATCTGGTCGTGGTAGTGTGTTACTGTGTGTTGTGTTGATGTGAGTGAATCAGACACAGCAGAGATGCTGGACACCTCGGACCAAGAATTGTCCTCCAACCGAAACTACCCAGCCAACATTATCCTGTGGGCAGCGTCCTGCGGCCACTGATGAAGGACTAGAGGATGACCAACACTGCACTGTGCAGCAGCAGACGAGCTATCATCTCTGACTGTACGTCTACAAGGTGGACCAGCAAGGTAGGAGTGTCTAATAGAGTGGAGAGTGTGTGGACAACTGTGTCTGATCTACTCACGCCAGGATAACAAACACTAGCACACCACCACCACGTCTGTGTCGCCGCAGTGCTAAGAATGATCCAATCCTACTATGGAGCTGATCTTACAGACATTCTACTAAAAGACTAATGCAAAGAACCTTCTAGAACATTACATCTCTGTTAATATACTAACTCAGCTGTTAGTGTTAGCTAGTGCTAAACAGCCAAAGAAACACTGAGCATAATAATGTTTTAAATCGCTTACTTAAATTTCTCGCCTGCAGTTTTGCCACAGACTGTTAGTACAGACCCCTCTTTTGGCACGTTGCACTAATCCAGACAGGAGAAGCAGCACTCAGACACATGAGCCTGCACTCAGCTTCTTATTTAACAGCTTCTTGTTCAGATTTTCCCATTCCACCTTAAGTGGTGCAGCAGTATTACTTTAGCACCTGAGGCATCAGCATTTCAAATGCCTTACCATTTAAGGTGGAATTGGAACAAGAGGCTCGTCAGGTAGCCTGAGCCACCAGCATAGCTGCTGCAACATTTATGGTGGAACGGAAAATTGGACTTACCAGTTTAACTAACAAGGGGAGCCCAATATGAAAGGTTCAAAATGTTTTCTGATCTAAGCAGCCCACGAAAAACTGACTGGGTTGTCTTATAATACAGTTTGTGGGTTGGTAGGCACTGCGGGTACCCTGAACGTCTGTGCACAAGCACTGAAAAAGTGAGCATTTTCATAACATGAGGCAGAAAATGCCTTAATTAAGCGTGTTCTCTCTAGAGACTCATTCTCACTTAAATGAACAAAACATGCCATTTGACAGAAATAATTCACTGCAGAAATGTGCATCAAGTCATGCTTTTTCTTCTCTTTGCAAGCCTATATCGGGTGCCATGCAAGTGTCATCTCTTTCTCTCTGGCTCGTGTTTGCTTTCATCAGGCCTGAAAAGAAGGACCACTCAACGCAGAGTGACTCAGCCTCTCGTCCACGGCTTTTCACTAGAGTGTTTAACTTTGCAAATGTGCATATGTGTGTTTGTCTGGTGGAGAGTGAATGTGTGTTCAGTGCTGTAGAGAACAGGTGAGGCATATATTAGTGTGAGTTCACCAACAGTCGGTAAGGATTTTACTTTTATGGAAGAACAAGGGAACAACTAACATGATGTCAAATGCAGCATGCACATTTAATATGGATATTTGATGTAGTGAACAGATTTAAGCAGAATGTGCTTTTCTGCTTGTAGCAAATTTCATAATCTGTTAACTTCATAATCTGTTAATTTCATAATCTGTTAACAAAGTGACAGATATTTCCCAAGATGTACTCTGAAGCATAAAAGTTTTTTCTGCAATTTACTCCTATATTAGTTTTACTACCCTCATGGTGTCTATAATATAGCATCATTTTAAAGCCAATACATTTTTATAAAGCCATTTAATTCAATTGAATTCAATTCAACTTTGTCATTATACCAATACAG
>CM067484.1:5108140-5176063 GCA_034552555.1 Semaprochilodus insignis | reverse complement strand
TATATGTGTATATATATATGTGTGTATATATATATATATATATATATATATATATATATATATATATATATATATATATTATTATTATTATTATTATTACACTGCTTTTTATCTCTGGTATCTCAGTGCATTTTTTTTTATATTTTATATTTATTTGCCTCATTGTAATAAGTGAGATATATTTATCTATAGCTATTATCTATTTCTGTTCATACTGTATCCCCCTTATTATTGTATTGTATTACTGTGCTGTATTGTGTAATGGCTACTGGCTGCTAAATTTCCTTCAGGATCAATAAAGTATCTATCTATCTATCTATCTATCTATGAATAGTAGTACAGTGTAAGATAATAGACAAATAAACAAATGTGCATAAACAGTAAGACATGTGCAAAGTGTGTTAGAGCTGTAACTATGTCAGAATATGAATACTAGAACTGAGGTACATGTAGGAGAGTACAGTGTGTTGAGGTAGCAAAGTGTGCAGTTAAGTATGTGGTTGTAAACAGTATAAGATATATGAAGTGTACAGTGCAGGTAGAGAATAGCAGCTCAGTGTCCAGGTGAACAGCTAAAACAGCTTTATATATTTAGCCTACAGTAGTTTAGCCCCGCCCATTCTCTCTCTATAGATAAGGAGTGATTTGACCCTGCACTCTTTTTTTTTTTTAGCTTATTTCCAGCTTATCAGTTTTCAAGACACTGCGATGGACTGGCAGCTTGTCCAGGGTGTTTCCTGCCTTCCGCTCAGTAAGCACTGGGACAGGCTCCCTCCGCAACCCAGAAGGATAATAAGCTTAGAAGATGCATGAATAAACAAATAAAAAAAAACAGCATCAAAAACAGCCTGATTCCAGGATTCTAAGGGATAAAGAGAGACTGGAAAATGATGATGAAAAATTAGATTATGACTGTTTTTGGTTCCCTGAAACCACATAGACATTACATGTGCACATCAGAGAGAAAAGTAAGGTACAACAAAACGGGCCCTTTAACGCAACAAAGCCTCCAAAACTCCAGAGAAATTCAAAACAGTTCGTATTCCTGATATCAAGATAAAAAAAAAATATATATATTCAAAATATTTTCATTTTACAGTGTTAATATTGTTAATATTTTTTTTCAATTTTATGTTCTATCAATTTTATCTTCTGTTTTGTTTAACATATTAGAAAACAATGTCTAAAATGTGCCATAGGGTTTTAACAAGCTGCATTTTATGCATAACATACATTCAGCAAAATAAACAGTGATTCTACCTTTGACCGGAGTGCCCAAGCTGTTGTTTGCTGAATAGCTTGCCTTGTTGAAATAACAGAACATGCACTGAATATATTGTGTTTGCATATCAATTTACCAGACTGCTATAACTAGCCCCTTTACGGTTAACTCCACCTATGGGTTAAGTTATAACATTTGCCCGCACTCTGCTCTCGGCTGAATTGCTTATAGAGAGCTAGAAAGTTTAAAGGAGCAATATGTGAGATGACGTAATCAACATTTAAGTTCATTTAAATTTAAAACATCAAGCAATTAACTAAAATTATGAACAGAATGTACCTGAAGAGTAGTGATGAGTCTGCTTTCAGGTCTTACCTGAGCAGAAGAAGAAGAAGCACATCAGCGCTCCTCAAGAAAACACTTCTGTCCAGGCTCCAAGGAATGAGGAGGAATAGGGACAGTGTGGAGTATCAATCCGATTTATAGCATTATCTTGCATATTACTCCTTTAAAGGAACCCTGACTATTAAGACATCTAGACCCCAATACGGTGTACATGTACAACACAATGCAAGTGCAGTATATTGTATAAACCAAGCAAAATACTTTAATTATAATTAAAAATATACAAAATCATTTTACTAGTAAGCAGCTATTTTTGTTGCACCCTCAAATGGTAACTCTCTCTCTCCACTGAGCAAGGAACAGCGAGCTAAACATCTCATTTAACTCCAATACATCATTCAGCCCTTCCAGCTTTAGCTACAGTGTGACGTTACTCAAGAGAGCATGTTTTTAGATGGTCTTACTTTTCACAAGACTTATTCCACTACAATCATATGACATTATCATGGTAATGGTGGGCTACTAGTAGCGGAATTTTGCCTTTATTACATTAAAATATTCTCATTTGGTTCATATGTCATATTTTGGATATGTGGGTAGCATGGTGCCACAGTAGGCAGTGTGGTTGGCTCACAGGGGTTGTGTTCGATTCCCAGCTGGGATGTCTGGAGTTTGCATGTTCTCTTCATGTCTGTGGGGGTTTCCTCCCACAGTCCAAACACATGCAGTCAGGTGAACTGGAGATGCTAAATTGGCCCCTAGGTGTGAATGAATGTGTATGTCTGTGTGTCCATCTCCCTGTGATGGACTGGCAGCCTGTCCACGGTGTTCCCTGCCTTCTGCCCAATGAGTGCGGTGATAGGCTCCAGCCCCCCTTGCAGCCCAGAAGATTAAGCAGCTTAGAACAGTGTTTCTCAGGCCTGGTCCTGGAGACACCTTGCCCTGGACAGTTTAGTGGATTCCCTGCTTTAACACCCCCCCCCTGCAACCCTGAAAGGGCTTGTTAAAGAGCTGATGAGTTGAATCAGGTGTGTTGGGAGCAGGGAAAGCTCTAACATGTGCAGGACCTGCATTGAGAAACGTTGGCTTAGAAGATAATGGGTTTTGGACATGTACACTATTGTGTATGCAAGTCTTAACAGTCAGAATTCCATTTAGGAATTAATTTGTGTCAGTGATGTGTAGGTAAAGAATGATGCTCAAATACTGTAAAAATTATGCCAAAAGTATCTTTTTAGATCATGTGGTGTCATGTCAGTTGACCTGAAAGAATGAGGCAGAAATACAAGGCTGAGAATCAACTCTTTATTGTTGATTTCCGTGATGGTCAATATACAGTAGTCATATAGTTTCTTTCCAAGTGTGTCAGAAATACTGTACAATATCAATGACACTGACATCAGAGTCCTCGGTATAGCTAAGAGTAAGAGAGTAAGTTTGGCTAGTATATGAATGTGCTCGCACCCTAACGAACAGGGTTTGGGTGTGGGGTCATATCAAGTTGAAAGGCCTAAAATACACTGCGCAACGGCAGTTTCCTATTGTGTGAAGAGAGCTACGCCACCAATGCTGGTCCCAACAGGCTCCATGACTGTGATATCACCTCACACTTGATCTGTCCCACATGTTCGCCTGAACCCACATTTTGGCTGAAGTGCCTGCAGAAATATTGCTTTATTGCACCTAAATCTAGTACAGCACAAACATGGAGACTTTACATTGTCTTTTGAAGATAGAAGAGCATAAACATTTTATGAAAAGGCATGGCTGTGTTTCACATTAAACGAGTTCAGAATAACATTTACAGCACTTTTAAGGGGATCAAAATGCATTTACATTCACAATAACCGTTCCTAAATGATAAAAACCGCACTGCCAGAGTGCATCGCTATTTCATTTCTGATTGTTATCCTGTCTCGTTATAATTCTAGACGTAAGGAAAGGGTTTGCTTTAGCTAAAGGTGTTCGAGGAACCTTCTGCTATAACACACTGAACTAAGAAGTGCATGGGTTTTTGACATTTTCACAAAATCTTACAGCAGCAAAAAACTATAATATTGCAGAATAACCACACTGAGTACAGTACAGAAGGTCTAGACGGCGTTAAATGATATGTGGACAGCTATGCTGACTATTAAATCAACCTTTACAACAAAAACACAAATCATTTGGAGTGAAGTAAAGGTGAAGAGGTCCAGTGGACAGACAGTAGCACAGACAGTTCACGGTCCTGAGGCCCCTAAACTGGGAAAAACCAATAAAACAACAGGTCTCACAACATCAAACTTAAAAAAACAAAAAACAAAAAAAACCCACCCTGCATTTTTCAACGCGTACGTTTTTTTTTGACACATCAGTCACAAAGCGTCATATACGACACATACACCGGTACAGAGACATGTACAAAATAGATATTCTAAGGTTATAATGTACATCATACATACATACTTAAGGATACAAGAATACACCCGTTTGTATACTCTGCACAGTAAATTAACATAATTTACACCAATATTTACAGTTATTATACTCAGAATCACAATTTACATACATGTACAGTATAATCATCTGCTCACAAATACCATGCCCCCCTCCCCAGCACCACTTCAAAATGATACGCCAGCTAGAATAGTGTTGTCTGTTCTACCTGTGAGACTGAATGGAAATGGCCAGAGGCCCCAGAGTTGCAATTGCCTTAATAGTTTTCGACAAATTCAATTGTGCCTTGTTAAGTCAATTTACCTACACCACCTAGTGCTCATGGTGTGCTGCTGTGATTTGCTTGCAGTAAGGCTCCTGGTACGGAAAACAAACAGAATATATGTGTGTTTTTATATCTATATGTATTTCAGTGGAATCAGCCTAAATCAGAATTTTGCTCAAGACATGTAACCTGTAAAGAGCTCATTTATTTTTCTGATCTAATTCTGTGACGTAGATAAGACGGGGCACTGTTTTTGAAAATGCTGTTGATGTCACGGCATAATTACGGATGAATCCGTGTGCTAAGTAGCTGGTTGCCTCTGACACAATCAGTGTTGCACTCTATTTGACATCATGCTATTTAAATAGGCAACAAATTTGTCGTGTAATTTAAAACGCCACTTTTGCCTGTAAATTGTGTCATTTATATTGTGACTTTGGTTAATAGAAAGTGCTAGAAATGTGCTAGTTTGTTTTGTGTGCTCATTAAGCCTGCAGTGAGAGTTTCAGGTATTAAAAAAATAAAACTCATTTTAAAAAATGTCCAGTTTGGCCATAAAAATTCATAATCAGGGTGTGTCCCTAATATATCTAGAGAAGTTTAGATTGTCTTAATGACTCACATAACCATAGAAGAAGAAGCTATTCCGTTGTTACTGTAGACCGCAATTAAATAATAATAATAATAATAATCTGAAAAAAATTCAATTTAAAAATGCATTGTTGATATTCTGCTCTTCTTCCCATATGGAAGAAAAATATACATATATTGTGGACATATATCTGCTGATATTAAAAATATATGTCCAATATATGTACAATGTATATGTGATGTGTTAAAATATGTGCTTAATACATCTGAAGCCCCAGGAAACAGAGATTCATTTGTCTGAATGTTATATTGAACGAAAGCAAAAGCATAGCTTGAATGAAAAATGTAAATATGATAAAACACGACTTGGAAAAACGCTGATCAGACCTATCTGAGAACTGTGTGGGCGTGGCTAATGAGCAGCTTGATTGACAGCTCTCTGCCTCTGACAAGCTTGGGTTAGCTTCAGCTCGCCAAGTTTCTCTGACTCTACAGCTGTTGTGTGTGGGCGGAGCAAGAGACGTCAGAGTGGTGATTGGCTAGGAAATGCTTACAGAAGCGTTACCCAAGATTAAGACCATCCAGTTCATATTCAGAGGAGAGAAATATGGTGAAATATTAGCCTTTCGGAAGGTATTCATAGAACACACTGCTGTACATGTATATCGCGGCCTAGAGTAACAAAATGAACTTGATTAGAAGTAAGAGACAGATTTAACTGTGGCACTTTTGAACATGCCAATCACAACACATTCACATATCATCACTGTCCAAAGAAAAACAAGTTTCACCAAATGGCCTCTTTACAGGAGAGGGGGAAAACCTAATCCAATTCTAGTGTAAGTCAATGGAACCAGACTTTTTTCCAAGTCATTTTGGGTCATTTCTGTTGGTCCATTCTTGATAATATTTGTGTTTAAATGATGCATAAAAGTAAAAATTGACAAAAATGGAGATACATGTTTTTATTTGAACAGTGACGATATACTAGCATGCCATTATATGGAAATTTATGCACATATGTAGATAACTGACAAATACATATATAGAAAATAAAAAAAAAATAATGGGTTATTCACTGCTTTTCCTGGAACTCCTTGTCAAAGCTAAGCATCTGTGTGCATCCTATCAATTTGTGCATTGTTTACACTTCAGTTTGTGCTATTTTGCTCAAGGACATCCTACTGTGCAGACTTTTATTCTGGATTGTTTTTTTTTAAAGCCAAACAAGTCTGTGAAGCATATAACTAGAACTCTACGTGTTGAATTTATCAAATATCAAAACCAATTCTTCACCTCCATAACTTTAAAATGTGTGTATTATTTCACTCCTATTGTGGATTGTGGAAAGTGAGTTGCAGAAAGTAGGTGTAATGGTGTCATTTGTAAGATGTCAGTAAGCAGACCTACAATATGCTTTCAACATAAAAGGATGTACTATTGGCTCATCAATAAACAATGACCTCTTTAAAGTCATAGATTATTAGACTAAATTCACTCGATCAAGCTGATCAACAGGATGCATTATGAAGTCCTACCTTTTGGTGAGTTATGGCATTACACAGCAACTGAGTGCAGGTGAACTTAATATGGAAACACTCACACGTATATCTGGAGTCGACAACGAGAGCTGCAAAACACTCCCCGGTTTTAAAAGAATAGAATCCTCTGTTCCCAATGAAGATATCACACTTCCACCACTCAGTAACAACTGTGCGTAGCCCGGAGTAGAATGTGCTGCAATCATTTGTGCTTTGAATGATGTGCTTGTATGTGATAATGTAGCTCATTAAAACCATCTTTTCCTGCTCTGCTCTGTGTGTGTGTGTGTGTGTGTGTGTGCTTTTGACTCTTGCTAGCAGTGCAGAGTGTGGTCATTGTTCTCCGTGTTTGCGTAGCGCTCATTTGCCATAGTCCTGCAAACATTTCTGATGTTTGTACTGATGATGCGGTAGTGGAGAAGAGCCCACGATGGAAATTTGAACAGAGGGTCTTTACCTCTCTATCACCCTCACTCTGTCTGTCCATCCTTGTTAATCAGTCCTGCAATTGGGCGCTGCCGAAACCATCCTTTTGTCGGATTGTGCTTTGCGAGGTGCAAGTCTGGGGTCTCGAATATGGCGAGTGGAAGAAGGCCGGCTAAAAAGCTTTGTTCATACAGGAAGTCAAACTGGGATTTGTTTGCACTTTTTAGAGCCTGTCTAACATTGTTCGTGTGCAGGATCTGGATAAACTTTTAAAAAGATTTACTTTTACAAGTGTTCACTTAAACGTGTCCCCGGTTGGGCACAAGATCCGATTGTACTTTCCTGCATAAAAAGCACATCAGCGGATGCATCATTTCTGTTGAGTTTTTTTTTTCCCTCATTATGATAGAAGCTTGGCTTGAATGTCGTAATCAGCCCAGAGTTTTTGTGGAAAACTCCAGCCTCACGGATCCTCCATCTGTTGCTTCATTGTTCATCCTCTGACCTGCACTTTGCACTTTCTGCATTTTCTTATTTCCACTCACATGATCGTATACAGGTAGCAACAACCTTATGTGCATACTAGCAGGTGACAGAGCAACAAGCAACCAGTCATTTCCTATGGGAGTATGAGATTTGTACCCGCGACAGAGCGGCAAGCGAACCAATCGAGTTGAGAGTTTCAAGCAAATGAGTTATGACACGGTGAAGTCCAACAAATTCTTTGGACCAATCATAGACAAGTGCTTTCAAAACTAGCTAGCTCTCCTTGACCTTGTACACGCCCACCTGCCACAACACGAGTGGCCACAAACACACCCACAAAAGACAAACTTGGGGTGACTTGTCACCTGCTAGTGTGAACGTAAGGTAGCGCATCCCATTTACACTTGTATTATACGTGGTCTGCCTCTGACCACCGAATGCAGTTTGTGTGAACCCAACACAATCTAAACACAAGGCATCCTGGGGGTGTTTATCTCTGGCTTTTCATACATTCAAGTGAAATCTGGATGTGATCCGATCCTCAAAAACACATGTTCGTGTTAAGGCTCTTAGGCTCTTGAATTTTACTTGACCACATAATAGGCTAGGTGTAAACAGCCACCGGCTATATTGTGACCAGAATACAATAAAAACACTCAACCCACTTTCAGTGGTCAGACCTCACATTTAAGATCAAACTGAATGCGGTTTTGTTACCTGTATATGATTATGTCGTGAGGAGGGGATTGAGGTAGGTTGTAAGGGCTGAGTGGTTTTATTAGCGGTTGTCCAAGAATCACAGTCAAAACAGGCAGGGGTCAAAACACAGGCAGGCACCATCAGACAAATCCATAATCGCAAAAACCAAAATACGAAAGCAAAGGTCAAAACTAGGGAAACCAAACACTAGGAAACACGGCTTAGTATGCAGGTTAGAAACACAGAGACTTTGCAAACAGGCAGAACAAACAGTATGGTATATATGGGAGGCCTAATGGGACCTAGATCAGCTGCAGGTGTGTGAGAAAGGAGGAGAGTGGGTGGAACCAGGGTGAAGCCAAAAAAGAAGCCATGTGCAGAACCGCCCAGGCCCAGGAGGGGGCGGTATGTGACACATGTGAGCATGCAGAGTGCTAACCAGCAGATACTAGTATTTAGAGGGGGTCAGAGATGGATTATGACCACATTTAACACAGGTGTAAAAGGAATGTTCGTTATCTGTATATACAGTAATTAAGGGAGTGGAAACGTGCCTCTTGAAAGACGACTAGCAGGTAAGAGGATAAACAATGAAATAAAAGATGGAGGATACATGAGACTCACATATATGAGTTTCTCAAACCAAGGGCACTATTTCAGTCTGCTGGAGTCCAAGCCAAGTTTGCTGACTCACTAGAGAAGTACAATCAAATCTCATTTGGTCACACTGGAGACGTACTACGCCGTAAATGGAAACTGGCCAAACTTTACGTAGGTCCGAATCGAACGCAAAACACTGCAAGGTGTTAACAGGCTCTTAGTGTCTACACTGAAGGTTATAAGCAACCAGTTTGATTTGTGTGGCCTGGTATGTATCTGTAAGTAGTCAAACGTGCTTGTATATCCACATTGGTTGTCACAGTAGTGATGATGGTGTGTAGGACTGAGTATCATTAAAAATGCTTTGATATGAATGCAAATACCTTGATTTCCATTGCTGGAATAATTTTAATTTTTTTTTGCACTCCAAGCAAACTATTTACGCATTCAACAGTACGTCCTGTGCACTGAATGATAAGAAACCTGAGCGACCTGAGTGGCCACATGTCCAAAAAGCTGTTTAAAACACATTTGGAGCTACATAAAAATGTGTCTTGAATTGGAAAAAGTAGAATAGCCTGTATCCTTATTGTCTTGGAAAGGGAGCAGAAAATCTTTCTTTCTGCCAGAAACAAACATAAACCGGATCTGAGCTGCCTGTCTGAATAAAGCCTAGGAAGTTATTTCTGAAAACAGCACGATAACAAGCGTACATACAGACTAGACATCTGGAGAGTGTTCTAGAAATCACTAATAGGCACTGTCTTGCAGCTGTGCTTAGCTGGGCCAGGGAGAAAGAGGGGTAGGTGGGGGTGGAGGGGGCTAGTCCACTGACATTTTGGAGATGCTGTGGAGGAGAAAAAGGAGGCACGGAGACACACCTTCAAGCTGTCTGTCACAGGCAGACGACGACACGCAGTGGCTACAATACAGCACTACAGACAAAACGTCAACAACTGTCTCGCTAGGCCTGAAGTTCTGGAGGGCTTTTTAGTCCAGCACAGTTTGGTGATTTCCCTGCTCTAACATGCCCAATTTGACTCGTTAGTTAATCACTCGGTTTAGCAGACGGTCTCATTGCTTCCTCCTACAGGTAAGTCTTATACTATCCAAGGAAATGTTTAGACTTGTAAAGGAGTATTCCAACATCTGGAGTTCAGTGCAATTCCTTGCATTCGTAACTATTATAGAAGCCAATGAGCAACTGCTTCAGCAACTAATGTCTGTCATATGTCATGTAGCTTTCATAGTGTAGCATAAAATAGGCTGTAAGTCTTAGATTTGATTATTAGACTTATATTCAAAAAATGATCTGGCACATTTATTAGTGGCAAAAATAAGGTGCACTCACACTGCAAAGAGGTGATCCACTGAATGCACTTCAGATGTGTACATTATATCCATATAAATACATTACATCACCTCAAATAATTCAAAAATAATGGCTTTCAGTTATTTACTTTGGGTAACTGTGCTGATTGATATATTTAGCTTAATTTTATTTATATGAAAACATAGAACTGTGCACATTTGAACCCATAAGAGCCAGACCAATTTCCCCTCTAAGGAAAGGGATGAGGGATCAGTTATAAGATTATTAAAGATCAGTGTTATTGTGACAAAGAGGTCACGTGGCGTCCTCTATAACTATTTTAAGGTCAAAATACAGACAACATATGTCTCAGTAACCATTTCATAACTTGGGATGGGTTCCATGTATTAGAACATGTTATCAAAGCATTAGAACTGTTAAATGGGCGTATAACAGACCTTCTAGATACGAAATACAAGCTTTTAAAATGAGCTGGTTTGATCTGCACCAACCAAGCACATCACCATTTAGTAAATGAGGTCACATGTTCACAAATTCACAAACTTGTAACTTGTAACTGGATCCAGGATGTTCAGTACAGGTCACTGAGGGACTCCACAAATTGAAGTGAGGGATAAAGCTGGACCTTTCCAGACTCTTTAAGGGCTTGTGACATACGTTCCCGTGGGCTCTTATGGGTTAACACAAAATCAGATCTGAACTAACATCAAACTGAATCCAAAGCATCACTTTCTTTCAGTGTGTGGAATCCCTCTGGTTGTGTGCAGTGGTTACCAGGAGTTCCACAAAGCTGTTGTAGGAACAGCATGACCATGCCGAGAACCTGCACCTCCCTCCCCCTCGCCTCCACCTCACCCGATGAGAATTCGTTAGCATGCGGCCGTGCTGTGTGTGACACGGGCTCCCCTGGGGACCGGCTGCTGCGCACCGTGCCGCTCGCCTCTATTTTTACACCGCGACTCGCCATGGCGGTCGCCTGAGAACACACAGGGATGGTACGAGCTGCCGAGTGATCAAACGCTTTGCTGCCTCATTTGCCAAGGTGCAGAACTGGGGGGGGAAGCTTGAAGTGTGCCTGCTTGTAGGGGGAATGCAGCGTCTGCTTTGTTTTCCATACAACTTGTGCACAACAATGATGTACAAAATCCGGCTTGTGTGAAGCAAATGAACGTCACTGAACGTCTACTAATAGTGGTGCGCTGTAAGTTAGAAGGCCTTTAGTAGACAGTGGCCACTGAAGTGCATTGCAAGTGATGTGAAAGTGAAATGATTGTTATGCACAATATAATATGATCTTGGCATACATAAATAATATATATAAACATAATAATAACAACCGGTAAGTCACCATTCTTGCAGTACTTTTTATATTATTATATCTATTCCTGTCAGAAAGGGCAGTCCCCACTAAGCACAAAAACTATGTCAAGTTCATCGTGTCCTATAGAAAGGCTACCATGTGTTGCTTGTGCGCATTCTCCTCCAAATCAGAATACATCAGTACGTTCTTACTGACCGATAAACTCAAATATTCACAGAAGAAGTGTGCAATCCTGACATTACTGAAGATCCTATTGCTAACACGGGCTTACTCATTCTGCCATAAGCTTTAGCTGTACTCATAGCTATACAATAGTTCTTGTGCTTGGTAAAGACTGCCATAAAAATCTCCTTTACTGTTAATGCATCTCAAAAAATATATTTAAATGAAAAATAAAATGTGCTTCTTTTTTGTGCATTGTCTATTTGTCTATATCTTTCTAATGTGGCAGTCATTTCACTACTAAAACTATATGTATATAATATCTAACGAAGGTTTTCCAGAACGAAACCCTAGGAAAAAATTACGGCAAAAATTCCTATAACCACAAAAGCGAGCTGTCATTGATACTGTGTGTGTATGTGATTGATACTGCATTGAGACTATGTGCATTGTGTTCTGTTATATTTTCTTTTTTGGTACATATACTGCCCCCTAATGGAGACATTTGGTCAGTACTAGGTGAGATCATGGTAGACTGTGCTTGGCCTATCTATCTATAAGCATGAACACTTAGAAAGAACAAGAGTTAGAGTAAATACTATAGATTACATTAGCATCACCTGTACAGTATGTCTCTCAATGTTGTGATACCTTCGCAACTTTACACGCTTGGCCACATCTCTCGCAATGGCAGGCTCAACTGTTTTTGTTGTTGCCATCTTTCATCCGTGCTCTGGTAATGCATTTACGGAGACATGGGTCTAAAGGGTTCCAGTAGCTTAGGCAGTGCTCATTAATCACCGCATCATCTTGGTCTACTGCGCGAGCTAAGGTTACAACAGTGAGAAACATACTGAAAAGCCTTACAGATATGTGCTTTATCCCTCCTGCATCCATTGCTGTACCCAAAGCCTGCCCGTACTGGGCTTAGTCAGTGGTTACAACTTGTTTTTAACTGTGCGTCTACATTATTTTCATCCAAATGCAAATCTATATGCAGGGGCAGTCATAGTAAACCACTCACCAGAAGGTTATATGGACCTCTCAGTATTGTGTGGATGATTCAGTGCGATCTCTGTCCACCCCCTCGTTTGTGGAAACGCTTAGCAGCTTTGGTCCAGATGGGTGAGTAGGAGAGAGACAAGGTGTTACTTCTGTTACTTTTGGGCTAGTTCTAGTGACTTGGTGAATGCAGGCGACTGAATTCTATTTTTTCCTCTTGTCCTTTTTTTTTTAATCTCTCCCTTCCCTTCTTCTGTATGGCTTGGATTAAAGTGTGACGTATGCTGTGACTTCACTCCATCTCCCTTTCCTCCTCTTTCTCTCCCTCCCTGCATCCAGCTCGGCCTCAGTCCTATTGGGGTGCGCTGGTGGGGGGTTCATGACTCAGATTTGGGCGGGACGGGGTTGGTTTGGTAGCTGCTGCCGTAGCCGCTGATGGAGGTGGAGTTGGTGATGAGCTCCACGGGCGACGTGCTGCCGGGGCCCAGGTACGCCCGGTGGCTGGGCATGGGGGAGGGTGCCTCGCTGGGGTTCTTGCCTAGGATGAAGCGCGTCTCGTCCTCCAGGTTGGACGTGTCCTTGGTCAGGCTCTTGCGGTAGGACACAGACAGCTTGTTGGAGCCATCTGGCAGCCAGTTGAAGTGGCGAGCGATGAAGACCAGAGGCAGGGGAAGCATGGCCACAATGATTAGGGCGAAACACATGGCCAGTGCCCATGGAGGATAGCTCTGGAACCTCTCTACAGCCTAGGAGTAGAGAATGCAGAAGCATGAAGACCAGAAGCAAGCAAAGTAATAGGATGAGTCAGATGTACTGATGGAATAATGGAGAAAGAGAGAGGGACTGTTTGCTGTGGGACAAACTGGTGTGAAGATGGTGGGGCATTCAGAGATGATATGCCAGTAAATCCTAACAATTCTTTAGGACATAGGTCTTCAATTCTGAACTGTAAATTCAGTTTCTGGGCCAGGATGTCCTAATCACTGGTAGTAATTTTTGGTGGATTTCATGTTTGAAAATAGCCCAAGAATGTTATGAGAAGATACTTTTCTGGATATGAATTCTTTATTCGACAAGGACAATACAGATAAAGGCTCTTACATAAGCTCACCGGACAAACAATTAATTCCCTGTGCTGCAAAGTACCTTATGGCGTGTAATACCTCCACAAGCATGAACAACAGCTGTGATTGGATTTGGCATGGACTGCACAAGTTTCTGGATGTAGACCACATCAATGTTCACCCACTCCTGCATCAAAGAATTGCAGTTGGGCCAGATTTGGTGAATCAATCAACCAATCAATCCATATTTATTTGTATAGCGCTTTTTACAACTAATCTTGTCTCAAAGCAGCTTTACAGAAAAGCAGTTTATATAAAGGGAAAAAAAAACGTCCATGTATAGACGTAGAGAAGGGAAATCCGGGTCCAAGCCCCCCGCGAGCAAGCCAGAGGCAACAGTGGCAAGGAAAAACTTTTGGAGTAAGGAAGAACCTTAGATTAAGGAAGAAACCTAGAGAGGAACCCAGGCTCAAGGGGGGAACCCGTCCTCCTCAGGTCGATCCCGGTTGAAGAGAGAAAGACAGAGCTAACAGGAAAAGCAGCTATTAGATACATTCTGATTAATCCAGGAGGTAGTAATTGCAAGAGTAGAGCAGTAAATGCCTTCCCTGGCACAATTCTGAGGAGAATTTCCTGTAGACTGGGATTTTTGCCACTGCTGGTAGACCCGTATGACCGCACGCTTCCATAAACCTGCAGATTCAGCTACTCACTTCACACTATGGTCTTTGGCACACCCAAATGCAGTCATTCCTTTTATCCAATCGTTAACATCTGCTTTGGAGCCTTTTTCCACACATGGAACGAGACATTCACTGCACTGTAGCACCTCTTCTCAATCTATGGATCCCGTCACTCACACCCCACAGGTATTTATAGCCCCATGATCCTCGTGCTGCGCCATCTGCAGGAGCCTGAAGTTACTACCACCTTAAACACTCAAGGTGACTTATTGTTTGTCCGGTGAGCTTACAAATGCAACAGATACAGTTTATACCAGGCTACCCTGTATAATATAAACCCTGTATACAGGGCTTGTATTAGATTACATCTGATTATAAAACCTTATAAACATGATCAGTTCCGACATTCCAAAACTGATCCAACTGAATTGCTACCTTCAGGCTGATTCATCACAGTGCACTGATGTTTTATACAGCTGTAATACAGTTTTAATACAGAAATTGTATTGTATTGTAGTAGTAATAATAATAATAATAATAATAATAATACTTTTATTTAACATTTTCCAAACTTCTCCTTAAGGAAGTATCACGCTAAAAGTCTAATCCTAGTTTTAGTAACCGATGCTTCAGTTGAGAGTTCGGACCTTGGTTTCAACATTTGGTGATTCTAGGAGGGAAGACTGATTGAGGGAGAAATGAGAACTCTCAGAACTTGGACTGGAGTTTCAGGCAGCTTGGAGCTAGAAGGCCAAACACGGCATTTTCAACTGTGGTAGGCCTGAGGAACAGAAGGGGTGGTGGTGGGGACTGTGAAAACAATGGGAAGGGATCCGGTTTCAGGCATGATCCTCCTCCCAAATTTCAGTTGTTCTCTTACTGCTGGTGATGGAATTTAACACATCAATGCAATGGCTGGACTGCAATGAAAACAAATCTAGAACCAGACTAGACCAGTGTACTTCTAACTAGCTCGAAATATATCAACAAAAAAATGTTTGTGTTTTTTCTAATGATTGTATGCTGTTTTCATAAGCACAGTCCAGTTTTAAACAATTTGCTTAGATGCCTAAGACCTCTGCACAGCACATGACAAAACACATTTTGTTCCACTCACCAGGTCTTGAACCCAAGCATTGTATCCAGGTGGACTTATGGCCATCTCCACAACGGTGGCAGTAATAAGCACAATAAGACAGACTGGAGACACATACTTCCAGAGGTAGAAATAGAACCTGTACGGTTTGAAACCCAGCATATCCTCTAGGTCCTGCACGAATCTGATAAACAGCACACACACACTTAAAATTAAACACATGTATCATTTTCCACATATTATACCACACCAGAATCTAAGCTTAGTTTTGAGCCTACATTCATGCACACAGAAGTGAAGTGTCTTCGGCAGAGGAGTGGGTCAGCAATTCTATCCTGAGACACTTGTGTACAAGCTCCTCAAACTGAATGCTGTGCCAAAAATACACTGCTTACCTCTTGGTGCCATAAATCCAGGCCACGGACACATTTTCCAAGATGACTACGATAGTAAGAGGCAGGCCAGCAGAGTAGTCATCAAACATAGTTACGAAGTAGTTTCCTGAGCGCTGGACGAACAACAGGCCGCAGAAAAAAGCCACGATACAGCAACCCACTGAGGACACACAAGGGTCAAAGTTAGCGTAGAGTCTCCTGAAGATGTCTCACCGTCCGTTATCAGCCAGGATTGACAAATCTGCTGTAAATGGCCTACACACATCCTACAGCAGGCCCCCTTCTGTCTTACCATTCATCTTAAGCTGGAAGAGCTTTGAAATTAGAGGATTTTTGGAGGTCTTTTTTCTTTTTTGCAAGTTGGTATATACAGGAGGAATGCAGGAGTAAATGTTACTGTTGCCATATATCTTGTTGCAGCCAAAAAACTATATGTACTGTTTTGACATAATCTTTACAGTGGAGAGTATGGGCTACGCAAGTGACACAGATGACTCGTCGTGGTACAGTTAGCATGATAGCTTCCAGGCTGTTTGAGTGCCTCTGGTGCTAAATATAAAGAGAATTACTGTTTCTCTTCATGGTTTTGTTCACCAATTAAGGTACACTGATGCTAGTTTGTTTGTCTTTATTTGCCCACACAGCAGTAGATAAACTAGCAGTCAGGATTGCTTGACCCAAAATGGATCCGTCATGCATGGTAGGTACTGTAGTGAGAGAGCATTGGTGAAATCTGTCAAGCTGGTGAGACTGTAGAATACTGATGAGCGCTACAGAATGCTACATAAAATGACTTAATGATGTTTAATGCTAGTTTTAGACCAGAACACCAGTACATAAACTATGTTGTTGAGTCAAAGTAGAGATAACCAAGCTAAAATATGAATCCAGTAAAAGTTAAAGTGCCTCCCTTTAGACCTCCACTGGAGTAAAAGTACTAAAGTATTTTCCTTCAAATGTATTTAAGCATGGAGAGTAACAGCAGCATGATTTATTATGGCTCTAATGTCCTATTATCATTTCTGGAACAAGACTCTTAATCAGCTCAGTTTAGGTGAAGACACTCTAGTGTCTCTCAGTCCACCAGTCTTTAATAGAAGCTCATTAATTAGTCTGACACTGACGTCTATTCAAATGATCATAAACACAGAACACTGAAGGAGAACCGTTCACATTAGCTAGAACCAAGCTCTGTCCAACAGGTCAAAACAAGCTCAAAACAAAGTGACCGCTTTACCCTGATTGGTGGGCTCACTTCACCAGCACACTACTCACAGTACACTAACGCATTACACTTACTGAGTTACTGTACACCAACACACTACTCACAGTACACTAACGCATTACACTTACTGAGTTACTGTACACCAACACACTACTTAGAGTACACTAACGCATTACACTTACTGAGTTACTGTACACCAACACACTACTTACAGTACACTTACTGAGTTACTGTGCACCAACATGCTACTTACAGTACACTAACACATTACACTTACTGAGTTACCATACACCAACACACTACTTACAGTACACTAACACGTTACACTTACTGAGTTACTGTACACCAACACACTACTTACAGTGCACTAACGCACTACACTTACTGAGTTACTGTACACCAACACACTACTTACAGTACACTAACGCACTACACTTACAGAGTTACTGTACACCAACACACTACTTACAGTACACTAACACATTACACTTACAGAGTTACTGTACACCAACACACTACTTACAGTACAGTACATACAATAATACCCAGCAGCTAGCTTTTCCTATCTCTGTCTAAGTGATCCAGAAGGCACTGTGAAGTATGGAAGCTCTCACCGGTGAGGATCTCCTTGCGTATTTTGAAGGTGTCGAGGATGGGAGTGGTGATGCCGGTCATGGTGCCGATCATGCTGCCCAGGCCGAGGTTAATCAGCATGAAAAAGAACATCACTGACCAGAAGGGGGATGCTGGAAAATGTGTCATGGCCTCTGTGAAAGCGATGAAGGCGAGACCTGTGCCCTGAACAGCCTACGAGACAAATCGGAAGACAGATTTAGGTCAGAAACAAAAGAGGTATTCTTTCCACTGCATCTGAATGGAATTTCTCCCTAATCTGACAGCAAAACATTACTGGTAGTGTACAGTAGATTTCAGCAGGGCATTGTTGCAGTGGTGGCTCACTTTATTAAGTTCATCCTCCAGCAGACACTGCTCCAGGCCCAGCTGAGAGAAAGTGTCTTCTTTTACAATTTTAATCACTTCATACATCTCGGCATAGTCGGAAGAAGTCAGGTGGGAGAAGTTAACATGAGGAGGGATCAGATCATGACTCAGCACATTTGAGTTCAGAAGGCCCAGAATCTTCTCAGCGTTCCTAATAAGAGCAGAACACAGATATTATGATAGCATGGATTAAGAAAATGTCACTCAGTTGAATGACATTATTAGAATGAATGACTCATTACAAACTGCATTAGGCTCGTTTATTAGATGTCATACTATTAACTATATGTACAGCTGTATGCAAATGTTTGAACACCCCTGCTTAAATTACATATATCCATTAAAAACATCTATGACAAATATATATATGTATGTCATGGATGTTTTTAATGGATGTTTTTAAGATCTGACAGACTCTATAGGCTTATGGTGAAATTTCTGAAAAGTACATATGAGTATATGAGTATATGAGTATGACAATATTATATTTTTGGTTTCTGGAGCTGTATTTTTACACACACACACACATATATATATATGTGTGTGTGTGTGTGTGTATGTGTGTGTGTGTGTATGTATGTATGTATATATATATATATATATTAATTTTCAATGCAAGTTATATACAGAACTTTGTTTTATAAAGAACAATAAATGGCAATGTAAATGGCAGTTGCTGTGGTCAAATGATGTGCAAAAACTTCATATCAGCAAAAATGGACATCCGTGTTTTTCTTTGTACAGTGATATATGTAAATACACATATACACACTATACATTATTTGTACAGGCCACGTTTTCTGTTTCCCCCCGCCCCCATAAAATGTTGCTGTGCATTAAAGTGTGGAGAAGTATATTCTCTGTATTTTCATTTTATTAGACCAGAAGCACCCAAACATCTGCCTATGATTATAGTTGCGCTTCTGGAATAATACCTTTTTCTCCAACAATTACGATTTTACAGGAGAAGGAAATAACATTCTTACTATGTAAGTTAATTTCAGGACGTTTCTGTTTGTCAACCCAAAGCAATGGGTGACCGGAATTTTTAAATTATGCAAAAACATAAACACAACAAAATTAGATATGTAAAGTTTGAGTGCAGCAGTGACAACATACTGTGATTACTACGATACTGTAATATGTACTGTTATACAGCATTTAAAAACCACTCACTCCACTATGCATTTCTCATTCATGATGTTGGCCTTAAATCCGAGCACAGCAAACACCACCAGCGTGGCTAAAATGGAGGTCAGGAAGTTGATGACGGAGACCAGCACTGCATCAAAATGGCAGTTATTGTCCCTTTTGTTGTAGCTGGAGAAGGCGATAACTCCGCCGAAACCCAGGCCCAAAGCGAAGAACACCTGTGTAGCGGCCTCACGCCACACCTGCGGCTCCAGCATGATCTCCAGCTGTGGGGATATGACATGAGAATGAAATTACATTTGTCACTGGGCATAAGTATTGGTTACCTTCATTTCTTCACCCTAACTGAATGCATGGTCATGATAATTCAAGAAAGCCGTGTGACAATTTTCCCCCCTTAGTCAGTTTCCACTGCCAGAGCTATGCGGCAATAATTTATTACTTTAAAATTAGTTCCCAGTATCTACTTATAGTCATCTACTTAATAACTCATTTATCAGGCGTCCCTTAAGCCCCATGCTCCTTTCTGGACATGCATGAGTAATGGGTGATACAATTATCGCTGTATTAATTTGCATGTAGCTACACTGGGTTCACCACCAGGGGGAGACAGAGGGTAGAGTGGTGCACTGTGAGACAGCGATAAGGAGAGGAGCCCTTGAAATTAGCTTATTTTCAGGAACGCTGACTCTTAAGTACACTTTGGAGCTTTGCTTGCGTCCCCTTGGCTTTTGCTTAGAGATGTGTAAAAGTCCTCTGACTAGCCTCATGTGTGTATGTGTTTGTTTTAACACATTTTCTGGACAAAAATGGATGAAAAATAGACGAATACAGGGCCAAATCACAATACCAGGCCCAGCAAAAAGGGCTGTAACTTTGTAAATGGCTTTTTCACCAGAACCATGTTTCACTTTATAACTGTTAGCATAGATAATCATTCATATTGCACATAGGTAGTTATGTATAAATTATACATATATGGGACCAATGTATGACCTCTGACACCATACAAAAATAAGCATGTGAATGAGCGTTCACTCTTCTTACCTTAGGGGTGAACATGTGGGCAATGCCGTCCACAGCACCTTTAAGGAACATTCCACGTACCAGGAAGCAGAAGAGCACCACGTATGGAAACAGGGAGCTGAAGTACATCACCTAAACAGAGGACGACACACCACAATGCACAAGCGTGACTGAAAAAGCTTTCTTACTGTGATCACTTCCATGTAGGACAACAAACAGCTTTGTCAGTAGAGTTTCTAATCCATACCTACACTTTCTTTGCGTGATACCACAGAAGAACTTTTGGTTCCTCCAAAGAACCTTTCAGTTAATGGCTCTTGTAGAAGACACGTATGAAAGTGAAGAAGTTCAAAGAACCTTTATATAATGTAAAGATTCTGGGAAGAACAATTAAATGGGTACCTTTCTTTAAGCCTTTAAAAAGTTCTTCACATTCATAAACCCATTTGTGGCATCCATTTGTGGAGTATACTGCCACAAGGCCAGCCAATGACAGAGCGCTGGTTAATCATAATATTTAAAGGTATCTATAATCTTTAGTATACATCATAAACCATCAGGATGCACAAGTGGAGCATGCCACATGGATTTTATTTGGTCAGTTTGCTATTCCCAAAATATCACCCCTATGCATGACTCACGTATGACTGTGCTCAATTTAACAACTCACCTAAAAATACCAGTTTGCAAATATTGTTCATGTGATTGCATCTTTGGCTGAGTGCAGATTCAGGAAATGTGCTAGTGTGTTTCATGTTTTTCACATAGACATCAGCCAATTTAACATTGAAGAAATCATAACTGAAATCAGCCTTTAAAATTCATGATCGTTACACAACTATACAATAAACAGCTCATATTCAGACAAATGTAAGAGTGGGCAGTATGGCAATATACCATTATTGTGAGACTTTATGTTGCAATAAGCTTTTCTGGGCATATTGCAGTGCAGTTTATTAAATTTAATACCATTAATCATAATAGTTGTAAATTTATTATTATAGTGTTTGTATATGTGGCACTACAGATTCTGTTCTGTTGTTGTCTGTTCCACCCTATTAAATCTTAGAAAAAACAGACATAATGATGCATATGGTGCATCATGATATAATATTTTTGCCATATCGCCCATCCCTAGACAAATCTGCCTTAATACATTCATCAGGAGGAAATGTATGTGCTACAATAGTATCAGAAACTCCTTCCATTCAGGGGCACTTTGTAGGTTTACAATTACTGACTGTAGCTCATCTTTTACTGGTGCTAGTGTTCAGCTCCCTGTATTCCACCCATTAGTGGAAAGGGGGCATCATAAGGACCACCACTGACCACATATTATTTGGGAAGTAACTAATCCTTCTTTGCACAACAGTGACACCAACATGAGGGTGTGTTTGGTGCTGGAACCAGTGTATCAGGCACTGCAGTTTTTAACCATCCTGCTGTCACTGTTAGGTTGAGATTAGTCTGCCTAATTTAAAATCTGCATCCAGCAGTAGTCCTAGGTCAGAAACTGAGCACTAATGAAGGCCTACTGGATGGCTATTGTGTATGAAAAGAATTAGGCAGTGTCTAACTGTATACTTACAAGATGTACCAACAAGTATGTGTTTCTGGTAAGCAGATATAATTACACATAGTATCCATATTTACATCGACGAAATGATGAAAACACGAGCATAGATAAACAGAAGCAACTGCCTTTTTGTGGTTATGCATGCAACCAAAGAACAAATCCCAGAAGCCAGAATGAATATTGAAAGAAATAGATATTTGACATTGTGTTTGCACTCCATTGTACTAGAGATTGCTCTGACCTTGCCTGATGACTGGATGCCCTTGATGACCGCCAGACAGACAATGATCCAGGCGGCAAGCAGAGACAGAGTCATCCTCCAGTTCAGCCCTCCACTGTCAGCGATAGTGCTGGTTATGTTCAGTGTCTCTCGGTACCAGAAGTATGTAGTTGCGGAGCTCTTCTCACACTCCGGCTCCACGACTGCTCAGGTAGAAAAGACAGGACAAAATCTGCTGTATCACTCACACGAGTCCAGCTCATACGACAGGCAGTTAAATTTGTGGCGTCTTGTATCAAATTACAGATTTTTGTGTTTTATTTACTGGAGTATTAAAATATCGCTGCAGGGTTTGTAATCAGTTATAATCACTGTTAGGAATCACAGTAGTACTGAGAGCAGGCTGTAATTCAGTATGAAGTATTTCTCACTCATAGCTTACAGAATTTAAATTGTTGAAAATGCAGATTGTAAACAATGTTCAATCCATACATCTGGGTTTGCATGTAGGATTGTTTTTTTATGATTGGATTGTTGTTGTTGTTGTTGTTGTTGTTGTTGTTGTTATTATTATTATTATTATTATTATTATTATTATTATTATTATTAATTACCTGTGGGGTGTGAGTGACGGGATTCATAGATTGAGAAGAGGTGGTACAGTGCAGTGAATGTCTCGTTCCATGTGTGGAAAATGGGTCCAAAGCAGATGTTAACGATTGGCTAAAAGGAGTGACTGCATTTGGGTGTGTCAAAGGGCACAGTGTGCAGGAAGTAGCTGAATCTGCAGGTGTATGGAAGCGTATGGTCATACGGGTCTACCAGCAGTGGCTAAAATCCCAGTCTACAGGAAATTCTCCTCAGAACTGTGCCAGGGAAGGCATCCACCAAATCTGACCCAACTGTACAGTTCTTTGTTGCAAGAGTGTCTGAACACTGATGTGGCCTACATCCAGAAACTTGTCTAGTCCATGCCAAATCCAGTCACAGCTGTTATTTGAGCTTGTGGAGATATTACACACTATTATTATATATTTTGTTTGGTGAGCTTATATGTGTGTGAATGACTCTCGACTTCTAAGGATTCATCATATTATAAACATAGTATAATAATTTTGACTTTTGACGCTATTTAAAAATAACAGTCATATGACAAACTGCAAACATTTAAATCTAATGTCTTATATTACATTCTGATTTTCTCGGTCATGTCTGCAGGTTTCTCAATGCTCTTTTAGACGAGTCTGCTGCATGCCTTCAGCTGCCACATCTTCAGCTGGAGCGGCAGAGAGCAGATGTGACTGCAGGGCTTACGCTCTGTCTGCATGAGTGTGAACTCCAGTCAGTCACACTGTGGACACTGGCCACAGGGCATGCTGGGAACTCTCACATAAAAGACAGTCTCCTGACGACTACACCCACTAGCAAAGCTGCAGGTAGGAGTATAACAGGGCTCAGCCCAAACAAACAGTTTCAGTTGCACCAGACGGTTTCTGTATGGTACTATGCAATAGCAGTGGATCACATACTGATATAATCTGTCATATGCAAAAGCTTAAATAACCCTTGGTCAAATGCAATACATGCTTTGTTCATCTGCTAAGCAAAAAAAGGATAGTAACAATTAAATAACACACCATCTACAGTTAAATATGGCATCAACTAATTTCAGTACATAGTCATTATTCATTTTCTGTGTTTTACTAGATAGAATAGATGACAAAATGTTAAATGTGCCAAAACTGCCATTTTCTGTTCTATTAGATACAGACAGTAATTGTGCAATTCTGCGTTCTCTATAGAGGATGTAACATATTTACCTTATAAAGTAGACACTAAAAAGTACATTAAATGCTTTTAACAAAAATGTTATATTGATCAAATTATTAGTATCATTAAAAATTAAATGGATATCATTTTTTATTTTCTAGTTGTAGTAATATCTCGTCAAATGTCTTCTGGACGTATTTGCTGTTACGTGAAGAGCAGACAGTTACATAGTACATAATCTGAGGCACGTCAGCTTCATTGGGCTGTCATGGAAAATCAAGACATTGCAAGCTGTAGTTTATTTAGCACACTACAGAAGCAAAATCGTCCGGGTCAGCTATTTATATCCGAGAGAAGAAGCCACTGAAGAGTTTCTCGGCTTTGGTTTTTTGCAGCGTACTCACTGGCTTGGCTTCCATTCCTCCTGATAGGGCAGTCGCTCCAGGGCAGAGGATACTGGAATGACTGGAAGAAGTAGAAGATGCTCCAGCCTATGATCACGTTATAGTAGAGACCCACAAAGCCACACACCTTTGGAGAGAGAGAGAGAGAGAGAGAGAGAGAGAGAGAGAGAGAGAGAGAGAGAGAATGAAAAAGAGCCTAACTTAGAAAGATGAACTTTCCTGGTTCAGATCTTACCTGAGTAAATGCTATCAAGTTGTGGTGTTCCACAGGGCTCAGTTTTAGGACCTTTTTTATTTGCCTTGTTTCTTATTGTTGCTCACATAGTATATTCTATATTCAGTATTGCATATAATTGTGCTTGTCTTGCTATCCAGTGTGGAGGAGGATGGGTTCCCCTTTCGAGTCTTGGTTCCTCTCAAGGTTCCTCCCACTTGCTCTAAATGTTTTTTTTCCTTGCCACTGTTGCACCTAAACTTGCTCAGTTGGGGCTTGGACCCGGATTCTCTGTAAAGCTGCTTTGTGACAGCATCTGGTTTAAAAGGCACTACATAAACAAACCTCGACCTAACTTAAACAATTTTGATCCAAGACTAAAAGAAACAAAGAAAGCATTTTCCCTAACCCTCAACCCTATAACCATGTCACTAATTAACCCCATTTAACGTACGGCCTGTGATACATTTCAAGACTTTATCAATGCTCGCCAGAAAAGTTAAAATGTGATCATGTCCATGTTTTGCCTAATAGAACTGCTAAAGGATTATTACTGATAGGCTTCATTGACATACATTTACATTTACATTTACATTTAAGGCATTTAGCAGATGCTCTTATTCAAGAGCGACTTACAACAAGCGTTCTGTCCGATAAAAAAAAGATATTTAAAGTATATTCTCACACGTTTGCTCTCATGCTCATGGTAGCTTGAAAGGCAAGCCAGACAAAAACCTACACATATTAAAAACTTACATTTCACAATATTTAGCATTCATTTCCCACTTTTAAACATTATATTCAACATTTCATAATGAATTCCACATCTCTGGGCATAAATCTCCATGTCTCACTGGCAGTATCTCCGGCCCTAACGTGCAAATGGCTTCTGGCTACGTCACAGGTCCACAGTCAGAGGAGTTAGTGAATTATTAAAGCACATTCTCTCTCTGGCCTGGGCCGCTTTCTCTTTGTGGGTATTAATAGCAGCTCTCCTCACCGCAGACCCACTTCCAGCACTCCTACTCTTAAATACTGATGGGGCCCTCAAACGAGAACTGTCCTTCACTCCTATGTTAAATTAGGCTCTTTTTAGGTCAAGACAGCTGTGGTGGAAGATTAGTCGCTGCAGCTTAGACAACGGCAGGTTCATTTACTTTTGTCTAGAGCTAAGGAAGGAGCACTATGGGTGCTTTCACACCCTGGATCAATCACACTTTCACACCCTGGACCAATAAAAAATTGAACTCAGGTTCACACTATCAAGCTCTGATCCGGTAAAAAAAATTCATGGTACTCTATCGGTCCCCTGAACCGTGGTTCGGTTCCCTCCTGGTGGGAACGCATATTTATATGATGGTCCACTCAAAACAAGGGAATTCAACACCAGAGCCTCCCTTCCTCTTTGTGTGCTAATGCTACCTGCTACCTGCCGGACAATCATATAGTATTTCAACACGAGCTGCTGTTAGTAGTGGAGGACAAGCAATAGTGAAAGATTTGATTTTGTCACATGGCCTGTGCAAAGTACTGCAGCCTCTTTCTCTTGGCTGCACTTCCTCTATGAAGCTCAGGAGGCATGACCATGTGAAGGGCCAAGCGAGGAGGCTCATGGGAGGCACAACCCCTTCAAAAAGGAACTTAGGGTTGTTGGTTATGTTGACTCCTTAGTTTAAGTTGTATATGTGTTGTTTATGTGCTACTGTTTCTGGGTTTGGGGTCAGTGGGTAGGGTTGAGTGTCTGCTGTAGAGGGAAAATGATGGCTAAATGATGTATTGTTATGCATGCGTTATGTATATGCCTTTTTGCTAAGGTGTTTAATACAGAGCACTTTTCAGGGGAGAATTATGGCCTCTCCCGTGTCTTACTCTATGGCGCTGGCATAGTATTTTTAAAAGGTTGGTCCAGACATTGGTGCTCTGGTTGAATGAATTCAGAGTGGCACATAATGAAACACATCAATTAAGGGTTTGTATTACTTTGATTGCCATTTAACTTAAGGGATATCATAAAACGTTTTCATAATACATAATGGTCCAAACAAAACAAAGGGCTTCAACACCAGAGCCTTCTTTTCTCTTTGTGTGCCAATGCTAGCTGCTACCTGCACTGCCTCTATGAAGCTCAGGAGGCATGACCATGTAAAGGGCCCAGGAGGCTCCTGGGAGGCACAACCCCTTCAAAAAGGAACTTAGCTAAGTGATGCATCGTTATGTATGTGTTATGTATATGCCTTTTTGCTAAGGTGTTTAATAAAGAGCACTTTTCACAGTATAATTATGGTTGAACTCAGGGGATATCATAATACATGTTATTATACATAAGAGAAGGAGAAATCGAGGTTTTATACTATGATAGGATGCTGAAAAATAGGTCATTTAATGGAAGCAAACCTAAAATTAGTAGAGTACCAAATTCCTGACCAATGAATTAATATCTATGTGTATAATTTGATCCGCAACAATCAAAAAAAAAAAAAAAAAACACAACACCATGTCAAAAAAACACAAATTCTGGTGCAAACAAGCTAGGAGTGGCTACTGGGTAGGTTTTGGAGATCTTTGCGGATCAGCTGTGAGTATTCAATTGTGGTTCCAGAATGACTCAGCACTATGATAGAGGAAGGATTAGCATTGTCAGGCCTGAGTGACTCATCAAAAATGTATGGCTCCTTCACATCATTCAGCTTGCCACGTCCATTTCTATTCTGAGTCCTTGAGACTACAATTAAGTAGAGATCAGTCACTACTGGGCAGCCAGTTGTGCTGCCATTCAGTCGTGCTAGACGAGCACGTCAAAGAGATAAAGAGAAAGGCTGAATGAAATAGGTTGGAACAGTTTCTCCACACTGACCCCCTTTTTTAGCATCACATTAATGTCCAGACCAGCATCTCCAACTACATCAGTCACTCACTCTGTTCTGACATCAGGATGGAACATGCAGTCTCTGTGATAATGTGCTGAATAAATTAGCCTGGAAAGACTCGGTGTAGCTTCTGTTTCAGATGCTGCTCTGGGGGCTTGTCCCACCTACTCTTGTGCCCCTCAAATCCAGACACAATACAGACACACTGAACTACTTTTAGAAATATCCTATTGTTTTCATTCCACTTGCGTACCATATTTAGAAACGTGTGAGCATACGAAACCCAAAAAGCCAATTCATGTCAACGGCTGTCATTGAAGAAGACTGAAGAACTTCATTCATTCATATACATTCAGTTTCAACTTTCATCCATTTATCCATTCACTCACTTACCATTAGGCTGGATACGCCGATGCCACCCAGTCGAGGATAAACGTAGTTCCAGACCCCGATGCTACCTCTGCGGATCCTCTGACCCACGGCCAGCTCCAGGAAAAAGAGTGGGATGCCAATGAGGAGAAGCAGGATGAAGTATGGGACAAGATATGCACCTGAAGAAAAGATAACAGCATTGCTGGACACATGGTGTGATAACCTTGGCAAGAGTTGCCTTAAATCAATAGGCTGAGATGCTGTCTCCTAAATTAACACAAGCCAGAGTTAACACCACATTTACTCTGTAAGTACTATGTATGTGTGTATCTACACTATAGTCAACTGATGGCTGTCTTATCTTCCCAAGAGTAGCTGGGCTCTTAAAGGGGGATTCCATTGATTCCACCAAGCGGTGGTGATAGGAATACAAGTACATCTCGAAAATTATAATATCATTAAAAAGTTCATTTTTGTTCATAATTTAATTTTTAAAAAGGTAAACTATTGCATATTTTATATGCATTACATGTAAAGTGATATATTTCAAGACTTTGTTGTTTTAATGTTGATCATTATGGTGTATAGCTCATGAAAGCCAGATATGTAGTATCTCAAATTATTAGAATATTGTATAGATCAAACAGAAAAACATGTGTTACGCAAAAACAATTCACAAAGTATGTTCATTTACATGCTCAATACTTAGTTGGGGCTCTTTTACTATGAATTACTACATGGTTCAGGTCTAGACAGTTGGCTGGCCAATCAAGCACAGTAATATCAGGGTCAGCAAAGCATTTGGTAGTAGTTTTAGCTCTGTGGGCAGGTGCTGGAAAAGGAAATCTGCATCTCCATTAAACAGATGGAAGCATGAAGTGCTCTAAAATCTCCTGGTAGACAGCTGGGGTGACTTTGGATTTGATAAAACACAGTGGTCCAACACCAGCAGTTGACATGGCACCCCAAACCATCACAGACTGTGGGGAAGTTCATGCTTCCATCTGCTGACAAGTTTAATGGAGAAGCAGATTTCCTTTTCCAGCAGGACTTCACACTGGACTTTAGACGGCACCCTGGATTCTGTGCCTCTCCACTCTTCCTCCAGACACTAGAACCTTGATTTCCAAATGAAATGCAAACTTGACTTTCATCTGAAAAGAGGACTTTTGGACCATTTTTTCCTGAGCCTAGGTTAGACATCTCTGAAGCTGTCTCTGGTTCAGGAGTTGCTGGATATTAGGGATGCAGCAGTTGTAGACCCTTGTCTGGAGACGTCTGTGCATGGTGGCTTCTGTCCACTCCTTGTAAAGCCCCTACCAAGTTCGTGAATTGTCTTGAAGGCTGTGGTGATTCCTGTTGCTCGTGCACCTTTTCCTACCACAATTTCCCCTTCCCCTTTCCATTAATATGCTTTGACACAGCACTCTGGGAACAGCCAACCATTTCAGCAATGACCTTCTGTGGCTTACCCTCCTTGTGGGGGGTTGCAATAATCGTCTTCTAGACAGCGGTCAAGTCAGCAGTCTTCCCCATGATTGTGGTTATGTGTGCTGAACTACACCAAGAGATGAATGGTATTAATACTGTTTTGATAGCTATTTACTCCAACTCAAAATGAAGTGAATGAGTTCTGATTTTCATAAGCTATAAGCCATACTCATAAAACATTAAAACAAAACAGGCTTAATATATGTTACTTTACATTTAATCAATGTAAATCATGTGACAATTTAGTTTTTTAAATTATGAACAAAAAGGAACTTTTTAACAATATTCAATTTTTTTTAGATGCACATGTATATATTACACTCCTATATAAAGTATAATACAGCTACTTTATTTATTATCCGAAACAACCAGTGAAGCTCACACAAAATCTTTACTTTGGGGAATATTTTGCATTAAAAATAGTATTTTAGGCCAAAATAGAAGCAAAAATGATTTAACAGTTCTATTAAACAATGTCTAGGGCTTCAAGAAGCACATTCAGAATCATTTCTTGCTTTCTTCATGTTTTTTTCTTAAAGATTAAAGAGGCATTAAATGCTCTGAATGTCTAGTTCCTATCACTACCTCTGAGAATAATTATGACTAATTCTGTCAGGTTTTCTAGACTGAAACATTTCACATCAAACCATTTTGAATGACATTGTTTACATCTTAAACATTTACTTATTTTGCTCTTATTTATTTGTATTTATTTCCAATTTTTATTCATTTACTTATTTATTTTTTAATGAATTAATTTTTTTTATTTGTTTATTATTTCCCTTTTTTTGTTTACTTATTGTTCATGCAGAAATTAAAAAAAATCCTGGGCTATCAACATGTTTGACTGTTTTGGTAGACGGACTACTACTGAATACAGTACATTTCAGCACTGAATAAAGGCCACTTCGTCAAGTGGACCAATCGCAGCCAGGAGGAGGTCTCAGAGAGAACGAGGCAGTGATAGAAGGATCTGTCCAGCAAGCAGCTCACAGTTGAAACTCAAACTGCCATGTCATTTTGGCCAGAAAGACATTATTTTGTGTCAGATTTTATATAATTTCAAATAACTGAATTCCCAGTAATTTTATTTGAAGGATAGTGCTGTCTTCCTTTCTGAATATAGCCTAAAAGGACACTTAACTGGGAACTGGTAGACTGTTCTCAAGCTAATGTGCGTGTGGCAAAAAGCCAAACTTACAGTTTTCCCCATATTCTTAACCAAGTCGCTCACACAGACTCATAATCTCATATACTCTCATCTACTTTTTTGACACAGAATGACATATTTTTTAACAAAAAAATGGACAAAAAAATAAAAAACAGGCTTTAATTACTGTCACAGTTCATGGCTATGCAACATATCCAAGGAAATATACTGTCCACGGAAAACAATTACCTCCAAAAAGGCAACTTTACAGGAGAGGGGGGGAACCTAATTAAATACTAATGTAAGTCAATGCAACCCCCCCCCCAAGTGATTTTGGGCCATTTCTGTTGGTCCATTCATCATGAAACTTTCACGCAATGTAAACAGCAGCTGCGGTGTTCAAATGATGCATAAATGATGCAATGTTCACTGAACACTGGCAATATATCAGTCTGTGATTTATAGATAACATTATTATTATTATTATTTGAGACTGTTTATCAATTTGACACGGTTTGAGAGAAGTAACTGAAGATTTAGAAATGCTGTTTGAGGAAGCTTCCATTACCCACAAGCTGCAATAGCTTCGTAGCTCCTGTGCAAAATGAAAAGAAGCAAACTCTGGACTCCAAACACGTGGTGGCTGATGGACTACATTTGGGGAAATGGTTCATTTTTCCAATGACCATCACTTTAACATGTAACATTCATCCCACCATCATTTAAACGGGGCACAAAGAAGCCTGTGCTGAGTGCACGCCTTTAAGCAATTGTCCTGTATTGATTTTTCATTGAAGGAGTCGTGCTGAATCACCTAATGACAAGCCATGGCCCAGTAAGCACGCCTAACAAGACACAATGGACCGGCGAATCATGATGCGGAAGCTTGACGTCAAGCAGCTCCATGGTGACGGAGAATTCATCCTGAGATGACCGACTACACCTTGATCCTCCTTTTCACAAGCCTCCGTTTGAAGTCAAAGAGCACTCTCGAAATAACAACTCAGCAGAGCGGGGCTTATGTTACGCCAACCACTATTCTAGTTTGCCATGAGCTTATGAATGTAATTAGAGCCGGAGCTGATCACAGTACTCTCCTCTTTGATGGGCTTTGATAAAACAGGCTTCTTGCTATCTGTTTGATTGGGACACTTTATTGCTGTTGGGTGACACACACCGCTGCTCTGTTCGGGCCTTTTTGTCTGGGAGTTGTTTATGCTGGCCGGTAATGAAAGGAAAATTGCGGGTCTTAGAACAGAGGACACAGGAAGAGGAGGCTAGGGAGCGATGGAGGAAGAAAGGGAGAGTGAGAGAGAGGTAGTAGCGAGGGAGGGAGAGTAAAGGAAACAAGGCCCACTGGGATGACAAAGGGAAGCGAGAACTCCATGACTACCAGACAAGCTGAGGCTTGAGATAACAACCTGCATAAGGTGCAATGTTTTACTCACAGGCACAGCAGCACTCACACCTGAACATACACCTAGCTGCCAGTTTATTACACAAACCGCATAGTTTCTAAACTGTGGAACTTTTTCAGTTATGTTGCGAAGTTCAGTAAACACATATAACCCTAACCTGCGTGGTGTTCCACATGACAACAAATACACTCATCTTTAAAAGAATAGCTGCACTCAGAAGGAAGTGTCGGATTGCAGTGCTATTGGGAAGGAAGATAAAGGTTACCAGGGACAATAAATGATGATAAATTTAGACTGATATGGACAATATTTACTGAGCTCCACATACAGCAGTAGGGTCTCTCAATATGGCGCTGATCCGGCATGTTTGCTAACACAACATGCCAGACATCTCGACATGGAGTTGTAGAGGTTCCTAATGGTGTCCTGTGATAATCCATCCCATGCAGCTTGAATATTCTCTCACAGTTCCTGCAGATTGTATGATAGGGGT
Organism: Semaprochilodus insignis; assembly: GCA_034552555.1. Taxonomy (NCBI): domain Eukaryota; kingdom Metazoa; phylum Chordata; class Actinopteri; order Characiformes; family Prochilodontidae; genus Semaprochilodus; species Semaprochilodus insignis. The sequence continues at coordinate 5,144,013 of CM067484.1, read as the reverse complement.
GGAGGTGGAGTGACGCCAGGCCTCCTGGATGTGTAATGCGTGAAAACAAACCGTTCATCTTGGTGCTGACCACGGTGCCTCCACAGATTAGTTGGTCTTCTCCATCAAGTCATAAGCGGGACTCAGCACTGAAGATGACCCGCTGCCCGCTGCCAGTCACTTCATGACAGTCCGGCATGTAGTCCTGCATCGTGCAGCTGTCTGGCAATGGTGCTGGCACTAACAGGATGACTCACGGAGGGCATCACTGCTCGCTGAACGTCTGCAGCCGTGACTTTTGGGACAGTGAGGTACAGCAATAGGCCGCGTGGGAAACTTGAATCATTTTCATGTCTCACGATGTCAAACCTACCCACCAAGTTACATTCCTGTCGGTTGATTCCTTCTGGGTGCAGCTTTTTGGACTATTTTTTTTAATGATGAGTGTAGATAGACTTATTATGAATAAAGGCGTCTTATTATGCTCATTTCCAATGTTTAGTTTTACTGGAGTCTACTGGAACAGATTTATGCTATGGTTTTCCTAAAACACATTATTTTTGTATTCACCCTCGGTCTGAAACACTCACACAGCTCTTGTGTCTTTAAGTCTCCCTCCCCAGTGTGCTTTGATTGGTCTGTTCTGACTGTTCACACGCCAGAGTGGTTTCCAGCTAAGCCCCCCAACACACCTCTGTCAGCTTGCCAGTAAGTGGGCAATAAAGATTGTGTTATGAGATGATGTCACCTTGTAACAGGAGAGAAAAGAGCTAGAATTCCAATGAGGGGTTTTAAGCAGCTGGGAAGAGTGGTTTCTGTGGGAGAGAGTTTCTCCCTCCAGCATGTACTTTGAGCTGTTATAGCTTTTCAGACTGTTTACATGCACAGAAAGCTACAACACGCTAAAGAAAAGAGAAAAAACGGGAAAGCAAAATAACTCAAGATGAAATTCAAATCTGGACTATTCCCATACCAGCAGTGACACTGAGGCATTTAAAAACCCCAGCAGCACTGCTGTGTCTGCAGTGTCACTGCAATGCTGAGAATGATCCACCTTCCAAATAATAGCTGCTCTGTGGGGGTCCTGATCACTGAAGAACAGGGGGCTAACAAAGTATACAGAGAAACAGATAGACTACAGTCTGTAACAGTAAAACAACAAAATGCTTCTATATAGTAAGAGAAGTCCATAATTTTGTAGAAACAAGGATGTGATTTTAACATCATAGCTGATCAGTGTATATGTATGTATATATAAATAAGATGTCCATTAATATATTGTTTTTTCCGTCTATTATTTATTCTAGACATTTAATGTTTGGTGTGTATATTGTATATTCTGTACTCCTTTCACACTGCCATGTATCTGCACTGTGTAGCCCTATGCTATGTACTGTTGATGTTTGTTGCACTATGAGGCCTAAAGAAAAGACATTTCATTCCAAGGTATATACGGTATATTGAGGAATATAAACAATGAAGACCACTTGGCTTAACCACCATTATATACATCTATTTTGTACCTACTCCTACTGGAAAGGGACCATCTCCACTGAGCAGACATTATTTGCAGGATGGACCATTCTCAGCAATGCAGGGATATATACCTATATAAATATGGTCCACCATGCAAATAATGTATGGTGGTGTACAGGCGTCTTAGGTTTTGGTTTTCCCACATCCAAAAATATCCAGTCAACAGTGATTAGGGTAAAAAGGTAAAAACATAAAAACATACTTCAGTAAATTCCAAGGTGATATCTATTACTGATGGATGATGGAACACAAATCAAGTAATGGATCAGCTTTAGTCTCTAACCAATCTAACTGATCAGTCCAGTGAGGCGCATGCTTCTGATAAACTAGCCAGTACACACTGTATACACTTATACCAGCGCAACACACTATACCATTCCACTACATGTCAAATGAGTACCGTATTCCTAAAGGTAAAGTAAGTGTCCCTAAAAACACCCAATTCAGGGCAAATTCTAGCAAAAATTAGGCACTGGCCCCAACACCTTAAAAACTTAGAATACTAGAATAACATACTCGTTATCATTTGAATTTCTACAACAAACTGGGGTTTTCAGTGTACAAAGAAAGTGAGAACATATTTGTTATGATATGTGTATACACAGACTACAGTGGAAGAACAGATACTGCACAGTAAACTACTAATTCTGTATATATAAGTGTTTAATAAGGTCTATTATAAGACCATTTTAAATTTTGTGCAGAAAGAAAAAAGCTTTCTCTCTTCCCCTTCTTTTGGTAACACAATTTCACATGCAGTGCTGAAAAAAACTGCCAGTTGTCTCCACGTCTTACCCTACATATTCTTGGTGACTTTACGTAGCGTTGAAAATGATATGGACTGAAGTAATTCTGTAATGAAATTTTGGGCCTACAGGTGGAGAATAAGAATGTAATCTCAGAAAGCATCACTAATCTGACCTATTTTAAATGGGCTATAATTGAGGGGCTCCGAGGTTGTCAAAGAAAGTGTGTTTCCAAAGAGAGCAACGGCATCCAAACCAGACCATTCCTTTTGCACCATGGAAAAACAAAGGATCAGAATTTGGTGCAAACAAGTCATACAGGTTAGTATGAACAACACAGGCTAGTTGTGGCAGTGTGATGATGTGGGAGGTGTTCTTCCAGCATGCACAGAAGCTCTGATGCTCACTGATGTTCACTGTAGCTCATCTGAATCACAGCCTGAACATTACTTCGAACCAAGTTCAGCCTTCCATTGATGCAGTTTATCCACACTCAGATGGACACTTCTAGCATGATAACACACACAAAGGTTATGCACCTAAGGTTACACAAAGGTTATGCCCCCAGAGATTTCAACCCTGTAGAGCATCTTTCAGAAGAGGTGGAAAAGGTTGTTTTGCACCAAGACTGCACAATTTGCAGCAATTGAACTGTATGCAGTCAATTCCGCATGGTCAACATTCCCTGCACAACGTATCCAGCATCTGTATCCAGGCCAAAGGAGACTCAATATTTAGGCTAACTGATAAAAATGGTCATGGAAAAGTGAATTATCTTCACTTTCTTGAAATGAAAAAGGCTTTGATGTTTTATGTAAACCTCATTTTAAAATGCACTGCTCACTTTACCATCCATACAATTTGTTTATAAGTTCCCATTTTGAATACACTATTTCTGTGATGTCACATAAACCTACACATTCACATGTAACCGCCTATTCTTCCTATTAGTTGTTTAGCCCCGCCCATTTGAGCTGAAGCTTTAAGGAGTGTTTCCACCCAGGCTGCTTTTCTGACTGAGGCACAATACAGGACTGGCACAACATAATCAGAATAAAGCTAAATAACAGATAGCAGTCTAAAAAGCACAGTAACAAAAACAACCCGAGGTCGGAAAATGGTCATGTAAAAATGAATTATGTTTTTGATCCATAAAAGCATTATAACATTATAAGTGACCTTTTTATATGACCTGTTATATGATCTTTTTTACCTTGTTAGTTCATGTCTTTAGGTCACATTAAGCATAATCCATTTGGTCACATGATACAAAAGACACAATTCTTGTTTCTTGTATCTTTGACCGAAGTGTATTGATTTTTGCCTGCCTCTAAACGTTATCTGATATTTGGTTACACCACCATGCGCCTGAGGCATACACTAACCAATCATATCTCAGCATGTATTTCTTCCCTTCCCACCCCCTGGCAAATCACAGAACAAATATACACGTCATCAGTTCAACTTTCGGCTGCAGACGATTCTCCTCACTTCAGTTTCTGTCTTTTGGTGTTTGGACTGGTTTTCAAATAATCACGTATGAGTTATTTCAGCACGTGTTCATGTTAATAGGAGTGAGGTAGTTCTAATGTCTGGCAGTGCTGCGAGGCTGTGAGGGGGTCAGCCGATGAGGGAACAATGTACACAGACACACACAAGCATGCACACACAGTCTGTTTCTTGTTCGAATGGTAATTACAGTTGTACAGGGTTTATTTACCCTGATGTCTTTTTATCTGAAGTCTTTTTTTTTCTTGCTTTTGCAGTGAAAGTGCAAGAAAAACGAGAGCAACATGAATGTTAACAGGCTAGCTTGCTAATAATCCAGTTCTGCCTCATTTACATCTTAATGAGTACAAAACTACATTAAAATCAATCTTTGTAATATTATCTATCATTATTATCAGCCAATTAATGATGAATCCGGTAGTATCCAGAACCAACTTCTGGAAGTAAAATGCATTCCAATTTCTGATTATCCATGACTTTAAAGGTCTATCCACTTTTTCTGAATGCGTTGTGCAATGTGCAGGAATTGTGGAATATATGACCTAAGAAGGAATTTCACTGGAGGATCCACCAGGTTTAATCAGCGTCATAAACTAAAGTACAGACTTTCATTTGATGTATCTTCTATAGAGGACTAAGACTAAGTTGATGCTAATCATTACATAAAGCCATTCACAAATGCAATAGCATCGGTTAGCATCAGGAGAAAATCAAACTTCTGTACAACTGGCCCCCAAATGCAGAGGGTAGCGGGCTCACTAACGGCAAAGCAGGTGGTCCACTTGCGCTTTGTTTAGCACTGTCTGTGTGGACTGCCATTTTTCATGCCTTGTTTTCCACTTACCGTCCAATTTAGTTACTCTTCCTTCATTTCTTACTTTCGTTATCCTATATGATTATTACTAATTAGCTTAGTAAATCATTTTTAGTCTCAGCAACATTTTCAACCAATTCATCTTATATCAGACCTGGGCACTGTTTCTTTCTCCTAGTTGTTTGTAATATTGTCTTAGTTTGTTGTGAAATTACAGGTTACACAGATTTAAAATGTGTTTGAGGAGATTAAAACCTAGGTAGATACTCAGTACAGTAAGCTGTGTGGTCTGAGGGTGGACCAGCGGTTGTAAACAGTCAGCAGGGTGCTGACCTTATCAAGCCAGTGGACCAATATATGCTTGCTATCTGGGCCAGTGGATCTGCTACCTGAACTGGAAAAACAACCCTGGTCCCTTGACTTTAGGAAGCTTCATCCAAACTAATAAACCCACCAGAGACAGAGAAAATGATGTAGTGTCATCACAAGCTGAATTCGGTCTCTATGCTAATCACGTCTTCTGCTTACAAAGACAGAAAGACTGGAAATGCTTCCGTCTCCTGCACTGTACTTGTCAGACATTTGTCCTGTCATCCCCTATACTACAACACAACAGCAGCACTATTAAAGCAGCTTTCAATATAGAACTCGCAATGTATACACAGAGCAAGCAACCAGAGAGATGGCAGCTATAATTGGGAAATTGAGATTAAATCATGCCCCCGTGGCCTTGACTAGCCTGCTTATAAATTGCCTTTAGCTTCAGCCGCTGTAAATAACTACACTCAACTGTCAGCTCAGTAAACTGAGCACACAAAGACCACAGAACCCAAGACTAAAAATAGGCTTTCTGTAAAGTGCTGAGTAAAGGTTCATTTAGTGATTAATGGATCGTGCTGTGTACCAAATAACTCCAATGCCAAATCACTGCTGCTTAGTGGTGGGCAACAAGGCAACAATACTGTAGAATATCCAGATTCTCCTGACACACAATATACATCGCTTCATGATATTCAGATTTGTTGAGCTTTGATCATTTGGAATAGACAAAAAAAGTCCCAGTTGTGCTACAGAAAAATGCTAAAAGCTATAAATGTAATGATATTTATTCAGCAATTTCCCTCACTGTGCTATACTAAATCCAGTTTAACAGGCCTCATGACGCCCTGCTTGTAGTGAAACATGCATTTGGTATTGATGACATCTACACCGTGATCAGAAAGAATACTGTGACATAAATTATTACAACAGCAACAAAAAAGTGTTGTTTTAAATTGACTGGATTCAAAACGTGAACAAAAATGCCATGTGAACGTAATGCATTGACAGTATGTACCCATTTGAATCACTCAATTTCAAAGCCCTTTTTTTCCCAGTGTTCTGACCCGCATATCTGCATGCTTACTTAATAACCTTACTACAAAGCTTTTATGAATTTTACCAAACACTTTGCCCAAAAGGGGTCTTTGGCACTATGACACAGGAGAAACACTTGTGCTTCCCTAATGAGCCTTTAAAGAGGACCTATTATAGTCATTTTCAGCGTTCATAATTGAATTTTGGGGTCTACTAAAATAGATTTACATGTTTCAGTTTTTGCGAAACACAATATTTTTCTTATACTGTACATCTGTATTCAGCCATCTGTCTAAAACACTGTTAGAGCTCCAGTGTCTTTAAGCCCCGCCTTCCAATCAGCCCAGTGTGTTCTGATTGGTCAGCTTGCCCGTTTTGTTCTGAGTGACATCCTGCTACAAGCTCTGCCCCCACACCGCTATGGCAGTTCTTACAATGGTGTCGGTTCTGCTGTGTCAGTTCAAGCCAGAGTCCGATCCTGAAAGTTGGGTAGAGCAAGTTAGTGGACCTGATCCACCTTCTCAAGCTAGACTGGAGCAGGATGTTTCAGAGTGGTACGTTTTTACTGGTTTAGCACTCTGTGCATTGTGTGAGGGTGTGCCAAGCTTGCCGGTAGGCGGGTAATAGGGACCGTGTTACGAGATGATGTCACTATGTAACAGAAAAAAGGCTGGAATTCCAAGAAGGTGTTTCAGGCAGCTGAGAAAAGTGGTTTCTTCCTCTGGCGTGTACTTTGGGCTCATAACTTTATAGACTGTTTACATGCACAACAAGCTACAGAACACACTAAAGGTTTGGGAAAACTGGAAAAGCATAATAGCTCCCCTTTAGATGGATGGTTCTTGAAAGAACCATGTTTGTAAGTGAGATGTGCAAGTGTGATGAACCCTTTTGAACTCCACATAATCTAGTTTATGAACCTTTATTGTCAAAAGTGAAGGAAAAATTAGGGATAGTTTTTGCATTTGTAATAACATTGAGTACAAGGTCACACAAAGACTGGAATCACTAAAACCAGCTAAAAACATTAACACCTTACCTCCTCCATTCTTCTGGCACAAGTAGGGAAAGCGCCAAACGTTGCCCAGACCCACTGAGAAGCCCACCTGGGCCAGGATGTACTCCAGCTTGCTGTTCCAGGCCGGTCGTCCGTCCTCAAGATCGGGGGAGATGTCCGGCTGCTTGCCAATCGGCGGCGGTCCTCCTCCGCCCATGTTCATGCTCATCTGACTGCTCTTGTAGTCCATGGGGGCCTCGAGGGCCAGCAGGTCAGCCACAGACTCGGTGACATGCTCATTGCTGTGCTCACGCTGGGTCACTTTACTGCTTTTGGGCATGGCTGCGCTGGACTCGTGTCGACCCCGACAGGTGTAGGCGAGAAACGAGAGTGGGACAAGATGATGGACGCGCTAGCCACCACTCTGTGCCTAGATGTGCGGCAGAGGAAGAGTCTGCGCTGTATGGGAAACAGAAAAGGATTGGAGATATCAGGCATGACAGGAATAAGACACTATATTAAAAGCACAAATTCACTGAGCTGAAATTCAACACACCCCAGCCATTTGCGATAAGCACTACACCATGATTGATGCAGCTGTCATGGTGCAAATTGTAGGCCTCTAGCAAGGAAACATTTCCCATTTGTCTGACATAAGAATAATCTGCTATGCATGTTTCTTTTTTGGCCAATGTTTAAAAAGCTTATCTACAAAAGAAAGATAACTGTGGTTAGTCAATAGAATTAATTGGCTGGGGAAGTCGTACACATGCTTCTCTAGTATTGCCTTGCACTGCAGCTGTTAGCTCTAAAAGCTGAGGTGTATGGCTAGCACTGACTAGGCAATTATGCCTCGGAAAGAGGAAAAGGATTTCTCTGAATCGTTCTGACCCAAGTTCACTGTGGTAACATTCCACTCGTGCTAAATTTAGGGGCAGCTTTTAGAAAATCCCCAAATTCCAGAGGGTGGCCATCAGTGGGGAGTTGGTTTATCCCTTCTCTAGCAGCCAAATTCTGGGCAAGCCACTAGCTAAGAGGCAGCCATTCCCCCTACTGACCTACTGAACTACCTTTACAAAGAGCAAAAGGTGCATTACACTTGTAATAATGCTCTTAAAAATAAAAGCGTAAAGTTCCATGGTGAAGCCTTGGTGAAGCCACAGAAGAACCATTTTTGGTTCCCTAAAGAAGACGCAAGAGTAGTGAGCATTCTGGGAAAATGTGCAATGCTTTTTTTATTGGCTGATGCATGCTTACAATACAGGTTTGACACCCAGTTGGCCAGAGAACTGCCACCCCGACCAAAACGATATAGCTGGTCTACATGTGAACGACAAAATAAATGACTACCAATTGAACCCATTGGCTGGCATATATCACATATACAACAATGCAGTACATTATGTCTGTGCATAACATGGCTAGTTACGTCAAAACAGAGCCTCCTGTCAAGGGGATGCTATGCACATCAGTGAAGATGCTCTTGTTTTTCAGTGCTCTTTTATTGGCTGATACATGCCTACAATACAGGGATGACAGCCAGTTGGCCAGAGAACTAACACCCAGGTCAAAACAGTGGTGGTACTAGATTAGTTGGTCTACATGTGATCAGCAAAAATAAATGACCACGAACCGAATCCACTGGCTGGCTTATATATTCCATATACATTATTACAGTGCATACGGTAAGTGCATAACATAGCTAGTTAAGTCATAACAGAGCCTTCTGTCAATGGGAGGCTATGCAATTGACCTGGAAAACTACCTAGGGGTCAAAATCACCACAATATAGTTCTTAATAATGGCCAAAAAGAAGCTTTTGTGTGTTGGCTTACAGCACAACCAAGAATGAGGACTTGGTTAAATATGCTCCTTGTTTTCACTGCCTTTACTTGAAATTCCAGCGATACGTCGGAAGAGGCTCATCAGATAGAGGCATGTTTGATCAATGAAGGTCAGAGGATTGTAAGGAATGCTGGCGTTGCTAGGCAATGCCCACCCAGTGCTCGCCGCATCTTCACATGAAAATAACATTCTTGCATGATTCTAGTCGGCCTCAGGCACGGAATGACTACACGTACAATCTACCACACACTCTACAACTAGGGAACATTTAAGGACAGCTATGTGCACACTTAACATCTATGTGTAGCTGCAATAAACTGGGTTTGACCACTTAGATCCCATTATAGACTGGCTTCCTGGTTTAATATGCATAGTACTGTGCAGAAGTCAGACACCTCCAGACTAAACATCCATTGACCTATTCATTCAGAGATATTTATGAAGAGATTAGATATATCCAAGTGTATAACACTTTAACGTCCTCACCAATACAAAAGTAACAGATTTTGTTTGTTTTTTATTTTTTGTTTGGGGCAATGATTATAAAGCACACAGTCAATTACATTAGCTTAGCATAAACACCTTCTAAGACTGAAATGAGGTATAGAAAGTTATCCCTCTAGCTTCCTCTGCCTCACTGAAAGTGAGGGTGGATGCACTAAATGCTGAAGAAATTGCATTTAGTTGTCAAGGCTACTGTGTAATTGTTTGTTTAATACACACATTTTTAAAAAAGTATATTGTCAAAAAGAATAGTTGCACCCAGAAGGAAGGGTTGGATTGCAATGCTATTGGGAAAGAAGATAAAGGTTGCCGGAACAATGAACGATGATACATTTAAACTGATATGGACAATATTTATTGAGCTACACATACAGTAGTAGTGTAGCTCAAGTAGTAGTAGTGTCTCTCAGTATGGCGTGGGGCCGGCATGTTTGCTAACACAGCATGCCAGACGTCTCAGCATGGAGTTGTAGAGGTTCCTAACAGTGTCCTGTGATAATTCATCCCATTCAGCTTGAATATTCTCACACAGTTCCTGCAGACGTTGCGGTAGGAGTGGAGGTGGAGTAACACCAGGCCTTCTGGACAGCACACCGTTCATCTTGGTGCTGACAACGGTGCCTCCACACACAAATTGGTTGGTCGTCTCCACCAAGAGAAAAGCTGGACTTGTCACTGAAGATGAACCGCTGCCATTCTGAGTCACGCTATGACAGTCTGGCACGACACCATTGCAGTCTTTGGTGACGTTGACGTGGTGTTAAGGGCAGTCACTGTAACGGTCTGCATGCATGTAGTCCTGCGTTGTGCAGCCGTCTGCCAGTGGTGCTGGCACTAACAGGATGAGTCATGGAGGGAATCACTGCTCACTGAATGTCCGCAATTTTGGGTGTTGGGTCAATCAGGTACAGCGATAAGGCTTGTCCTTACTTACGTCACATGACGAGTGTAAACTTGAATGATTTGCATGTCTCACAATGTCAAACCTACCCACCAAGTTTCATTCCTGTCGGTTTATTCACTCTGGGTGCAGCTATTTGTGCAGCTATTTTCTTGATGATGAGCGTATAAACATTTTGATTCTTCGATATTACAGTGCTTTTCTAATGAAGGCTAAAAAATGGCCTTCTGTATCTGATCAGTAAGACACAGCAATGAGATTTTGTTCCAAACCAAATATAAAAGTGTACTACCAACATAACATCAGTGTAGTGTATGCATACCAACTGACATTTGGCACATTCTAATTGCCATGCTCTGCTGTCAGTATACTGGCTATTATTTATAAGGCTCCTCAGCAAACATCCATTTAGAAAAGCAACCTGTCAGCAGAGAACAAGAAGAGCATCCTGGCCCACAGCCAGCAACGCAGAACTCACTTCTATTGCAGCAGTAAAGGCTCTATGGAACATGTGAATTTTAGCATTCGCCTTACAGACAGTTGCACTGTAAATGCAGAGTCAGCCTTACTTGATAACCGCAAAGCATTAACGGTGGAAATGCCAATGAGAAACTGCTGTTAATTGGGCGAGGGTGAGACTAAAGACTAAAACAACGCAACTGATTATGCCTACAGCTATTGCTGAGGTGAATTTTACACCATTCTCTTGGAACGCATCATGGTCCAAGAGAATGCAGCTATGAAAGACTGACAGACAGACCAGCCTTTCAGACATCTGCACTGTCCTTTTCTGAGCCCACTGAAACACTCAGTCAATGGCCAATAGCCTGGTAGCTTTAGTGCACATCAGTGCAGGTCCAAAAGTCCAGTGGCAGTGCCACACAGCCCAAACTACTTAAGGGTCTATGGGTTGTGTCCTCAGTAGCTACTTGGTATACCCCACTCCAGCTGCTATGTCGTCCTCTGTCCCTGTCGGTCAGCCGACCACCACCACCACCATCAGTGTCCTCACCATAAGCGTGTCTTTTTTGGTGTGCAGGAGCAAAGAGACTGCATGGGGTGTATGACTGCTGTGGCAATCTTTTCTTTGTTGTGCACTGGCCACAAGCAGTGCAGCTCTACATACGTGCCAAAGTGCTACGTGCCAGCTGTTGCACTCGCCGTGCACAGCGCTTTCTTCCTCAGGCTGCCACATACACTTCCCAAACACCAGCTCTTCCCTCACGCAATATAGCATCTTGTAATGTATCTCAAGGGTGTCCCAGTCGGCATTAAGCACCTTAGCAGTGGGCCCATGGCACATGTCACATCTGCCCAACCAGGTTTCCGTCCCACCTGGAGCCATGTGCATGCCCAAGAAAGCTCATGGTGGAGCTCCTCACAGCTTACAATAGCAGCAATGGTACCAATCCTAGCCACCTTCCTCTTTCTCCATCTTCATGCAGGTGGGGGTGGTGCTCATGTGCACTGGCCACAACCCTTGGGGACCCATCCACTGTTCACCTCCTACAGCATTTGTCCCCTTGATGTGACGGTCAGCCATTTTATCTCCAAGGAAAATGTTTTTTATTGAAACAGGCAGCATGGGAACTAACTCGCACTCACACACTGGGCAACGGGGGAAGGTCACCAACAGCCCAACACCACACGAAGAGGATAAAATATTTATCACACTAGTTACCCCACAAACGAGCAACAAAAACAAGCCATGCATACATTTCAGACTAACAAACAGTAACATTTAAATACTTTCTTTAAACCAAATAAAGGCTGAGGAGAGGCGCACAGCATTCTGGGAGTCTTCTATGTGCTCCTCTCTGCTTTCCCAATCAGCCCAAACCCAAGTCCAGTGGCAGCAGCACATTAAAATGACTGGATTTTCTGCATTTAAAACCTGGAAATAAACATCAGAATGATTTTAATGATTTCAGCACTATTTCAAGGTCACTATACAAACGGAATCAAATTTGTGACCATGTCTTTGTACAAAAAGGTCAGATATGTTTAATCCCTTCCAATGAAGCTGGTGTTCAGATGACTCTCGGGTGGATTTGATCTACTCATCAGAGGATTTTGAACAAACTTGTGGAGTTCAGCTTAAGCGCGCACTGCCAGTAGAGCAAAAGGAGGACATACCAAATATTCTAAAACTCTTGGATTCATTTTCAAATTTCATAGATTGTATTTTTCACTCAAACTGTTTTGCTGCCCAGTACATATACAGCACCTATACTCTATAGAAACTAAGCTACAAAAACAACGTTTTGCATTCATTATGCAAAGCACCTCATTTATATCTCCACCTGTTCAGCCTGCAGCAGTTTATCTCAGCTTGTTCATGATGAAGTTCTGAGATGTGTTTCAGCTCTGAGTACAGGACAGCCAATCATAGCAGAGCTCAAACATGTTTTAGCAGTCTTGAATCACAGTGACACAGTGAGAAAGAGCTTGTTTAGCGCTAAGTGATCAAGTGATGTTGAAAAAAAATAAAATTGAAATGCAAGGAAAAAAGTTGTGTGTTATTAGCAATGCTCATGAATGTTACTGAAAATGTTTTGATTTTGTGTTGATTTTTTATAACCATAAATTCTGTTATGAATGAATGATGCATTTCTGCTTGCATATTATTTCCATCTTTTCCATGATGTGGGAGCTTTAAAAAGATCATTAACGCTTGCATATGTCAGTTTGGTTGTTTTGAGAGCCATACAATGAAAGGTTCTGTAGGGAGACAAAAGTGGATCTTGCAGCACTCCAAAGAGATCTTAGAGAGCAGTAACTAGAAAACAGGTGTAAAATGACTCAATATTACTGAAAGAAGAGCGAACGAAAAATTTATTAATTCTGCTTAACAGGTATTGATAAGCTCACCAGACAAAGATGAGTCACCTGTGACTGAAACATAGACATAACAGCTGTGACTGGATTTGGCATGGACCGGACAAGTTTCTGGATGTAGGCCACATCAATGTTCAGACACTCTTGCATCAAAGAATTGCCAGATTTGGTGGATGCCTTCCCTGGCACAATTCCGAGGAGAATTTCCTGTAGACTGGGATTTTAGCTGCTGCCCGTATGCTTCTATAAACCTGCAGATTCAGCTACTTCCTTCACACTATGGTCTTTGGCATGCCCAAATACAATCACTCCTTTTAGCCAATCATTAACATCTGCTTTGGATCCATTTTCCACACATGGAACGAGACATTCACTGCACTGTAGCACCTCTTCCCAATCCCGTCACTCACACCCCGCAGGTATTTATAACCCCCTCATCCTCGTGCAACAAGGTGGCTCATTTTCTGTCCGCTGATCTTATTATGACAAGTGATTAAGTGACTGGTCTAACGGTATCTGTGCCTGAGTCTATACCTGGTTTCCACCTGGCAATGATTTTCTCCAGAGGCAAGAAAGATCCAGCTGATCTAACATGTCACCTTCAAATTGACGGCTATAGCGGGGACTGCTCTAGTTTATCTCAAAGGGTTGCTAGGCAATAGGCCTCGATGAAATTCTCACTTTCCCGTGCCTCACATGAACCTCTGCTTTCTCTCCTCCATCTGTTTGCACTTTGACTGACAGTTCCTCGAAATACAGAACGAATGCGCTGCATGGAGAGGAGACGTACGGCTAAGACTGAACACACTCAAATCAAAACACAGGGGCACAATCAAACAGCAGAAGCGGCACAGTTCTGTACTTTAGAGCAAGACCTGCACTTACACACGCACACCCACCCAGAGACGGAATTCTACCTAGCGAGGACAAAACACAGTGACACTGCAAATACCTTAAAGAATTATATTCCCGACTGGCGCTGTCCTTGTCCTATAGCTGTTTCCTTTGTATGGGCTGAGCTTTCCAACTTTGCCAGCAGCAGCTGTAAGGCACCAGAGCACGTTGTAACAGGACTCATTCAAACAAATAAGGCAGACCCAGGACGCATAAGTTGTGGCAGGCGCAAAGCTAAAGCTGTGCTTAGGAGTGACTCATGTATCCTGGTGGTCATCAGCAGTGGTGACTATCTGATTGTGAGAGCTTTACGCCATAATTTATGCGCATTTATGAAATGACTTCGGCTTGAAGCGTTTTCTTCCTACAGACCAACACATGATTTCTCACAGTCATTACACACAGCAGATGACCTACAGCAGCTCCATTAAAGGTCCGTTCTTAAAAGTAATTAAAGTAGCTATAGAAGAAGTCCTTTTTGGTTTCTCAAATAACATTCTGAATGGGAATTCCATTTCTTCAGTCACTGGGATTAAGCCAACAAAGTCTTTCCGATAACAGTGGGAAATCTTGGTTCTATTTGTCCTACAGCATCCTGCACCTCTCCTTCCAGAATATGTGGAGCAGTGGTAGCACTGTTGCCTCAAAGCAAGGAGGGTACGGATTCAGTTCCCAGCTAGGGTGTCCGGGGTCCTTTCTGTGTGGAACTGCATGTTCTTCCTGTGTCAGTGTGGGTTTCCTCCAGGTGCTCCGGATTCCTCCCACAGTCCAAAGACATGCAGCCAGGTGAACTGGAGATGCTAAATTGCCCCACTAGGTGTGAGTGTGTGTGAGTGAATGCGTATGCCTATGTGTCTGCCCTACAATGGGGTGTTTCCTGCCTTCTGCCCATTGAATGCTGGCATAGACTTCAGCACCCCCCATGACCCAGAAGGATAAAGCGGTTTAGAAGTGAGTGAGAGAGATTTAGGCCTTTTCTCAAAACTAGTGTTGCACAGACGCCATATCAGTACTGTAAAGGTATGTAGGTATTGGTGATGGGAATACTGATACCTATGACTATCAACACAAAGCAAACTCTGATGCGCACATGCACCGATGCGTGCATGCATGTCAACAGACATAACATGACAAGAACCAGTAAAAATGCTAATGGCTAAACACCAGCATTTCATGGGAAAACATGCTAAAGGAAGCCCCTTGCATGAAAGGCTGAGTCAGGCTTCTTTCAGTAATCATTCATCTGCCGATTTATAGTAACTTTTAGTCTGAGTTAATATTAGTCCAGCTTGTCTGTCCTTTAGCTAGCATAGCAGCCCGGTAGCTGAGCTAAAGTGTCCACGGTGCACCTCCGCTGGTCAGTTATATCACTCAGAAGTGGGGAAACAAGCTGAAAGTTACTGACACCATCAACGACAGTGATATTTAGTGAACTCCGACAGAGTCTGACGCTCAGAGATGTTAGCATGAGTGAGCAAGACGTATGTATGAGACGACTGTGCAACAAAATCCTGCTGAGTCAGTGAAGCTGCTGGGGGCTTACATGTGCACACCACAAAGTTTATCTCTATACTGTTCAGCTCTGTTTTTAACTATTTTGTGCAATAAAGATATTTTACATTTACTTGCATTATTAAACATGTTTATTAGTACTCATTATATGTTAGTAAATAT
Organism: Semaprochilodus insignis; assembly: GCA_034552555.1. NCBI lineage: Eukaryota > Metazoa > Chordata > Actinopteri > Characiformes > Prochilodontidae > Semaprochilodus > Semaprochilodus insignis. The sequence goes on along the minus strand of CM067484.1, from coordinate 5,128,420 downwards.
TAAATATAATAGAATATAGTTACTAAACAAAAATAGGTTTCCTTAAGCATCTAGTATATATAAAAATAAAGTATAACCCAACAAGTATATGGCATTCAGTCATGCTGGGTATAGCTTACTTGTGGCACAAAACATTGATTTTACCAAAATAAAATACTTTAAAAATGTAATTGTGTAAATATTAACACTTACAAGTTAGTTAGGTTTGAATCAGTATCGGTACTAGGTATCAGCATATATGTACGGATCAGGTATCAGTGCATCCCTACTGATAACTACTGGAAAGCCATGTTTGAGCATCAGGCTGGGTATTCTTAACCAGATCACATAATAACACTGTGTGAGGTAGTTAGAACCTTCAGACGTCCGGTTCCTGTCACTGTGAACAATTTGGTAGGTTTCGCTAGAACTGAGAATTTAACCACTCGGAATGACTTTGCTTTGATTGCATCATTATTTATGAATGAATGAATGAATGAATAAATAAATACATAAATACATAAATACATACATAAAGAGAAAAGGAGAACTGGTGGAACTCTTTCTGGAATGGATGTTAGTTGATTGTTAGTTGATGTAAAGTTGAAAGAACCACCACACAATGTAAATGTTCCCTACCAAGTCCCTCCTAGAACCTCAAAGCCATGAACCATGGATCCTTTAGTCTAAGAAATGTCCCAACTGGGGCTTGCATATGCCTAGGATACTCTCCACTGCATCGATTGACAATGGTGTCATGCATCCAAGGCACACCATGCTCGGTGGTCCTGACCTTCTTGCCATAACCAGCAGATGCGCACATTGCTTGTTTGGAAACATGCGCACGTGGTGCACGAGGGGCTCAAACACCTCCGTCACATATACGAGGAAGACGCGCGCAGCATCCTCAAGGTCAAACAACTGGGTCACGTTTCCACCCTAAAACTGGCCACACGTTCGAGCAAGCGCGAGCACGAGATCACTTATCGGTTAGGACAGTTCACCTGTGAATCCCCGCCCCGCACATTTTACACCGACGCAGGACAGATAAAACTACATATGCGGAATCCAAAATGAGGTGAGCGTCAACAATGACATCTATTCGACCCCTCTGCTACAGGAGCCAGGATAAAGCCTGGGCTAAAACATAATCACTACAGCCCGCATCAGCTCTGAGCCAGCCTGTGCGCAATCCTGGCGTAAAGTTAGGAGTCATCGCTCGCGTTCAGCACAATACATACGGTGCTGTCCATGCAGTTATTCTGAGGAGCAGGTGAGAAGACAGCTCTCCTCACCAACCAGGCTCAGACTCTCAGGTACAAAACACCACCTTCATGCAAACCGGTCACGTGAGGAAAATCACTGGAAGTCTCCTACCTCACCGGATGTCAATAGGCGATAATTGTTAGATGAGCTCAGTATATGTGAGTGACAAGAGCCAGTGCGGCTCAGAGCGTCTTCTCGGTGCAGGAAGATGTCTTCTTCTCCGAGAGGCGCTGGATGTTTGCTCTGCTCGGTCAGTGCTGGAACTGTCAAACAGTGCGCAGCGCGAGCCTGACTCCTCCTGACGCAAAGCCCCCGCGGGAGCCGATAGCGCCTCGTTAGCCACCCCCAAAATAGTAACTTTCAGCAGCGAGCCGGTGGTCATATGCGGCGGCGATGGAGAAGGAGGGGGGGTCGTCCAGCCAGCTCCTCGGTTCGCCCTCCAGCGGTTAAAAACAACAAAAAACACTGTACCGCGGCCACTTCTGTCTAATGGCGATTGGTGGAAAGCGTATTAGCGAATTAGCTTACTATAGGTGCGCGTGAGTCACCAACGCGCTCCTACGTCAGCATACACGTAAACTGGGCAACGCGGGAAAATTCTGATGAAATACCTATTCAGGTTACATGGGCATGCTAAGCTATTGTTCACATGTAGCCTAGTCTGCCTGTATAGCCTGGCTTTTTGGAACTCTGGCTGTAACTTGGATGCTTGAGCACCTGGTACATTTCCCAAAGGCTAGAACTGTTCTTTGTCAGCAAGATGATAATAAGACCAGAGTATCAATCTCACACTATCTCTTCACCTTCAGAGAGGAATCAGACCGTCTCTGACTCATTTTTCTTCCTGACAAGTCTAGTGAATTTATTCTGCCCTTGACTTTATTCAGTCCGTCTCCCCTCTTGGTGCAGCCGGTATTGAGATGGATATCAAACATGACTCATTAATGCTGGCCAGGAAATGGTGCTTGCTGTGAGGATATATCTGTTTTACTCCCCTTTCAGAGAGACATTACTGCTCTACTAGATACACTATACATCGCTTAATCATTGAATTCAGGTTTCAGTTAATGGCTGTAACTGAAATGGCATACTACATACTACTCGCATACTAAATATGCCTGAAAGTACTATGTAGTGTGCAGTATGCGACCAAACTGAAAATCTGTAGTGCAATGAAGATATTCGGACGGTGTTCTACTCCAGTCAGATGTTCTAGTGTACAGGGGGAGCTATTTTCTCGGTGTACTGCATCCCATCATGCACTGCGCCCCGACCAACTCTCAGCCTGCGTCCGTCAAAGAAAATGGTGACAGGTAACACTGAATTCCAATGTGGCACTGTAATAAGATGTCACCATTGCAAAAAGTCAGTTTGTAAAGTTTCTGTGTTCTGTGGAGTGATGAATCGCACTTCTCTATCTGGCAGTCTGATGGTCTTGGGTTGGTGAATCCCAGGAGAATGCTACTTGCCTGACTGTGCCGACTGTAAAGTTTGGTGGAGGAGGGATAATGCTATTGAGTCCCTTAGTTCCAATGAACTTGGGAAATTTGGGCAATTGTATGCTTCCAACTTTGTGGGAAAGGTTTGGGGAAGAACCTTTCCTGTTCCAGCATGACTGCGTCCCAGTGCACATATCATGGTCCACATAGTTGGGTGGCTTGTTGTGGAAGAATTTGACTGGCCCGCGCAGAGCTCTAACCTCAACCCCATCCAACAACTTTGGGATGAACTAGAATGGAGGTTGCGAGCCAGTCACTCTTGTCCAACATCAGTGTCTGACCCCAGAAATGCTCTTCTGGATGGATGTTATATCTGCAAAGCAGGGAACCAACCCCATATTACTGGATATGGATTTAGAATGGGATCCCATAGTAGCTCCTGTAGGTGTCCGAGTCCTTTTGTCCATGTAGTGTATGTGAGGAAATAAACTGAGATGGAGGTTTCTCTTTGTCCCTCACACATGAGCACATGGGTTAAAGTGAGAATAAGGCAAAGTGATGAGCCAGAAGGCTTACACTGAGCAGAGAGCATTTTGATGGAAATTCGGATATGGGTGAATCATGGGAGAAAGCCATCTGTGTAACAGAATTATGAGATTGGTGGGAGTTCAAATAGTCATAGATCAAATTTATCAGCGAAGAGAACAACAAACAGAGGATTTGCCTCCTGTGGAGATGGTGATTGAAAGGCATTTTTGTTTGAGTGAGGTTGCAAGCTTGGATGCTGTACCCCCTGGGATGGGAGATAAGGGCTCAGCCACAGCTGTTCAACCCTGGCTGCTGCATCAACCCTGGAACAATAAACAGGTAGCTCTAGATATCCAGGTGTAAGTGTGGAAGGGGGACAGAGAGAGAGAGAGAAAAAGTGAGAGAGAGAGGGGGAGAGAGAAGGAGGAAAGAGAGAGAGAGAGAGAGTTGTTTTCTGTGGAAATGAGGTCGTTAACCTAAATAACAACTACAGTGAATTATATATAGTGCTGCCTTGGGCGTATGATAAATGCATTTTGAGTTCCCACTCTCTAAGTAGATACCATCAACACATGAAGCCTTCATAATAGAACAGAACAATGTGTTTTTTGTTTTTGTATAACAATGCAAGTTTGCAGTTCATTGAGTATTATGTTTATTCCTGAAACTCATGGTAAAGAGTAATGGCTATGGGTCCATTTGTCATGACATGTTGACATGTTTGTAATGTAAAGGGCAGCTGGCATTTTCTAATAGTGTTAAAATGATTTAAAGGTGCCATATACAAATTTAATCCAGAATACTCTTTGTCAAATTCAGTGAGTACCTCGACACGGTCCACTAGCTGTCCATTCTGTGTGTGTGTGCTGAAAAAAATGCTGGTGTCTGTGCACAACCTTGGCTCTGTAATCGTATACTGCACCTTTAAAAGAAAGATGATGTAGAAGACATACATATAAGAATAGACCTGGGTAGTCATGATATCATTCTGTAGTCAGAACAGTCTCATATTAGTGGCTTCAAGCTGATTTGTATTGGGAAATATACATATAAATAAGCTCATAAGTCAGTAATACCTCCATGACCACAAATAACAGCCGTGATTGGATTTAGCACGAACTGGACAGGTTTCTGGATGTAGGCCACATCAATATTCAGCCACTCTTGAACCAAACAATTGTGCAGTTGGGCCAGATTTGGTGGATGCCTGCACCTGGTGTTTTACTGGTTGTTCCAGGTAGTCCCACAGATCTTCAAGAGGATTCAAATCTGGGATTTAGCAGGCCAGTCCAGATGTGTGAATGCTCTGGAATGTTCATCATGCCAATCAGTCACATTTGCAGCCCTGTGAATGCTGAAAAGTTATCTTGGAATACAGGGATAGGAATATTATGTTTCTCAGTATGATGATGAACAAAGGCAAAACCTGGTTGTCCAGCTGCTCAGCATAGGCACTGTGATTCAAACTTAGTGCCACCTCAACCAAAGAACCCATTTCCGCATAATTAAAACACCCCCAGAACGTCACAGAGGTGGTCGACATTGTAAAACTAGCAACAGCACCAGTATGCTGCTCGCAAAGCGACAGGCTTTGTCAGGTATGGCAGTTAAGTTGCTTTGGTGATTTTAGGCTCCAGTTTGAGCAGCTGGTGTAGTACTAAAGTATACTTACTTTCAAGCAACATTGTTTCAGGAAAAGCCGTGCAGGAGAGTTAGCTTGCTTGTAGCATGCATGTAGCGTTATTTGAACTTTCGGTTTGGACTGCTATACTTCTTGATCCAGTGATGTTCAGGGAGAAAATGCACTTAGGACAAAACACATTATGTTCAGATCAGTAGTGATGATTTGCAAAGAATCATTTTTCCCATAGAGAAAAACTGCTCAGAATTCCTAATACGGACATAACGCCAACTGAGAGCTTATATCCATTTAAACATAGGAGCATATCTGTACTTTTCAGCACACCAACATCAGTTGGAAGATTTAGGTCGGCGGCACAGGGCCATCCCTTGTGCTGAAGCATGTAGCCCTGGGTAGAGTGGAGCACCCCAAGCTTGCAGCCTGTGTGCGTGTGTAGCTCTCGCACGCAGAAAGCTTCTCGCCTCTCTCATGTGACTCACCTCGCCAGGGCCCACTGCTGGGATCTGTTGCTATGGCAACAGTGGATCATATGATTCTTACTCATTCTCGGTGTTGGTGCCCCACCCCCCCAACACCCAGTCCTCCCACCGTCCCAAGCCTGTGTACGGGTGGGCATAAATGGCCCGCAGAGGCACGTACGGCACGATGGCACCGGATATTAATGAAATAACACAGTCGCTGGCCTGCTCTCAGCATCCAGGATCAAATATCCGAATGCTGAGTCGCATCTCATAATTGACAATGGTTTTATTTCATCTGGAAGCCAGAAACAACCCGTGATTCCACTCCGGTACAATCATATCTCATATCACGTTTCACAATAGCAAAGCATGCAACAGCACCACGGACTGATATGCTACAATTAAACACTGTTGTGTCTCGTTCCGCCCACACACAGCGAGACAGCGATGAAGGGTCTCCCTTTAATTATTGAAATATCCTCTGCATCACTGTGACCTTGAGAGTGATGTATCTCAGTTGATGGGCGCCACTTTCACTCATATCACCGCACAATCCATTAGATCCGTTCTGCTCGCCGATAAACACAGATGCTTCTTTCACAGTTAATACACAGCAAAGTCTGAAAAACCACCATATGAATCTGAACACCACTGGCACTTCAAGTGGTATTGTTTGGGAACACTTGAAATCATTCTTTGGAGGCAGATTAAAGGTCCCATTAGATTCAGCAAGCAAAGATGCCCTCCATGAATCGTCCTGTTAGTACCAGCACCACTGGCAGACGGCTGCATGCCGTAGAACTATATGCACGCAGACCGTTACGATGCCTACCCGCCACGTCAACGTCGCCAAAGATACGAGAATGGCAGCAGGTCATCTTCAGTGATGAGTCCCGCTTTTGACTTGGTGGAGACAACGACGAATCCATGTGTGGAGGCACCGTGGTCAGCGCCAAGATGAATGGCTTGTTGTCATGCGTTACACGTCCAGAAGGCCTGGTATCACTCCACCTCCACTGCACAATCTGCAGGAACTGTGTGAAAACATTCAAGCTGCATGGGATGGATTATCACAGGACACCATTAGGAACCTACATTTACATTTAGCTGACGCTCTTATCCAAAGCGACTTACAAGGTCATTCATATTACAGGTAGGCCAATGTAGTGTTAGGAGTCTTGCCCAAGGACTCTTATTGGTGTAGCACAGCATAGTTACCCAGACCTGGGAATCAAACCCCCATCTCCCACATGGGGCAGTAGCTCCCTGGAGGTTAGTGGTGTTAGCCGCTGAGCCACACCAACCACCTCTACAACTTCATGTTGAGACGTCTGGCATGTTGCGTTAGCCATACTGCCATACTGAGACACTACTTCTGTATGTGTAGCTCAATAAATATTGCCCATATCAGCCTGTGTGGTCATTGCTGTGTCTCACTGTGAACCAGCCAATCAGAGTAGAGCTTATCTAATTATTCATGAGCTCACTGAAAAAGAGAAAACAGCTCATTTTCTTCTAGGACCAAATCGTAGGGATGCAAATGGGCGTGTAAAACCACACCTGGGCATTTTTCACCATTTCACCATTTTTCACATACCTTCTATGTAGATATCAGAGAATTATGTGAGAGAATTGTGAGGTTATAAAAACTATGCTTTTACATATACCTACCTGCAGTAATTTAGCCCTGCACGTTCATGGTGATGCTATATATATGTATGTATATATATATATATGTCCCTTTTAAATATATCCACTAATAAAGTCATTTCCACTGGAGTTTCAAATTGCCGGCTCCTAGAGCCTGCACGTCGTACCTCTGTATAGATAAAGACATCATGCGCTGTGTTTAAGGGTTTGTAGGCATCAGCTGCTGGAGCCTGACAGGTTGTATATTTATTACCAAGGTAATGGGGCATGGAACAAGGTCTGAATTTACAGCATGGCTGAACCAGGCTTTTAGGTCTGAATTTATGGGCGTTTATATATAGAGTTAATGCTTAATAGATATTAAATAACAGGACCTGTTATCACTCTGTGCTGCCAGGGATGTCACCCTTTTCTTAAAGAAGCCATGGAGACATAAATTCTATGTTGTCATAGGGAGTTTAACTACTTTACAGTTTATAACCTTTATATTATATTAAGCTTTTAAAATCTGTAATTTTGTAACACTGACCTTCAACAGTCTGACATTTCGTAGTGAACTGGAGTGAACTGAACAGATAAGCAAATGCTACCAGAGGACTGATGTTTACTGACACAAATTTACAACATCATCAAAAGCATAGTTGCACAAATAGTTATACCCAGAAAAAATCAACCGACAGGCAGGAAACTTGGTGGGTTAGTTTGACATTGTGAGACTTGTGAATGATTCCAATTTCATGTTTGTGCGTGCATGGGATGTAGGCAAGGCCTAATCGCTGTACCTGACTGACACAACAGCCACGATTGCAGATATTCAGCAAGCAGTGATGTCCTCCATAAGTCATCCTGTTAGTGCCAGCACCATTGGTAGACGGCTGCATGACGCAAGACTACATGCACACAGATCGTTACAACGACTGCCCTTAACACCACCACTGCCCTTAATGGTGCTGTGCCAGACTGTCATGGAGTGACTCTTTCTGGTGATATGAACAAAACACAAAATACACTCATCATCAAAACAATAGTTCCACCCAGAAGGAGGTGTGGGATTGCAGTGCTATTGGGAAGGAAGATAAAGGTTACCAGGAACAATAAATGATGATTAATTTAGACTGATATGGGCAATATTTATTGAGCTACACATACAGAAGTAGTGTCTCTCAGTATGGTGTTGGACTGGCATGTTTGCTAACGTAACATGCCAGATGTCTCGGCATGGAGTTGTAGAGATTCCTACTGGTGTCCTGTGATAATCCATCCCATGCAGCTTGAATATTCTGTTTGTGCGGTTTCTGCAGATTGTGCGGTAGGGGTGGAGGTGAAGTGACACCAGACCTTCTGGACATGTGACGCGTGACAACAAACCTTTCATCTTGCCCCTGACCACGGTGCCTCGACACACGGATTTATTGGTTGTCTCCACCAAGACAAAAGCAGGACTCAACACTGAAGATGACCTGCTGCCATTCTGAGTCACTCCATGACAGTCTGGCACGACACCATTGCAGTCTTCGGTGATGTTGACGTGGTGTTAAGGGCAGTTGTTGTAACGGTCTGGGTGCATGTAGTCTTTCGTCGTGCAGCTGTCTGCCAATGGTGCTGGCACTAACAGAGTGACTCATGGGGCAAATCACTGCTCACTGAATGTTTGCAGTCTTGGCTGTTGCGTCAGTCAGGTACAGCGATGAGGCCCGTCTTTGCTTACATCACATGAGCGGCCGAGCGTGAAACTTGAATCATTTGCATGTCTCATGATGTCAAACCTACCCACCAAGTTTTATTCCTGTCGGTTGATTCCTTCTGGGTGCAGCTATTTGTGCGACTGATTTTTTGATGATGAGTGTATAAAACTTTTGCTGTAACACATCTTATTGCTTCGGTGTAAATAGGTAGGTTGCTATAGGATGAATGTAAATCTGTTGATGCTTGTGACATCACAACCATGATTAAAAACCTGATTGTTTTTTATCTTAAGGGCCACCATCTCGTACCCTCTGCTGACAAGGGCATCACAGTGGTTGGCCGCAGTAGAGCTGTGTTATTAATGAGATTAGCCATGCTTCTGCTGTTACTGTGGTTTGGTAATGAAAGAACTAAATGAGTTTTCTGAGTCATCCCCCATGAGTCAGTTTAGGCTTCTAGAACCCACTAAAGAGAACTCAATTAACCACTTCTAATCTAAACAGGAATGCGATTGAGATAGATGGGATAAATAGGATTAATTCTGGTGATACCGTGCACTGTGCATTAAAAATGTGCTTTCCAAATGAAAGAGGTAGCTATGAGATCTGTGACTCATGAGACTTATGAGACAGTACAATATTGACACCCACAGAATATCCACAGGAGAACAATAGATGCAGGTTTAGAATGCCTCCAGATACGCTGTGCCGAGTGCACAGTGGGACTGCACAACAATGCCAAATTGGCTTTGAGAATACTGGCTGTCCCTGATCCTTCTCTTCCGGAATGGTGTTGAACGTCTTTTCGTCAGCATCGTAGCGCTTACACACGTCAGGTGCTGACGAAAGAGGGGTAGAATGGGTAGGGGGGTGGGGGGAAGGGAGAGAGGGAGGAAGGGAGGGAGGAGGACGTGCCAGACGGAAGAGAACAGGATGCTTCATCCAGCCTCTCTCACTCTTCCTTTTCACCACATCAGAACTCTGGGGAGGGACAAGGGAAAATAACAACAGAAAGGATTCCAAGATTGACTCAATAAACAGAGAGCCGAGAGCTGTCTTTATACAGGCTTTGATGCAGTATACAAAGAGACAGAAATCAAAATGACCAAATAGACTGTAGCAATAGTAGTCAGGCAGATCAACCCTGGAGGTGCTTCTGACCCAAACGTTACTTGAGAATTGGTTCCTACATAAAAGTAACCAGGAAACAGAACAAATAAAAGGGTCTTTTGCAGAAATGCCTTAGAAGAGCCATGGTTGCCTTCTTTAAAGAACCTTGAGGTGGAGGACTTTCCAGAATGTGTAATGCCGGGCAAACGCACCAGACACTTGCAGATATCAGAAAGGTTTGAGGTTTAATCACAAAGGGATAATCCAGAAGGGTAGTCAAAAAACCAAGCCAAGTCAAAACCGTGAGCACAAAGACCAGCTACATGGAGAAGGCAAACTGCAAAAGTGAAAAAACAGGCAAGGGTTGAAACAAGGACAGCAAAGGGTCCAAATAAACAAAGTACAAAACGACAATCAAAAAAAGGACAAAGGATGCTGTGCAACAAACAGGTATATAAGCACCAAGCAATTGGGGAACAGGTGAGAGTCATTAGTATTCAGTGGAGAGTGATTTGTAGACTGAGTCCTGATTGGTGGCTGTGGGACATGTGACGGTGGTGTCACACACCAATGACTCCTGGGAGTTGTAGTTTGGAGGCACAGCAAGAGCAGAGGGCGGACCAGGGGGTGTGACAGAACCATCCACTAGAAGGTTCTATAGGGAGTGTTTATTTTATGCCACCACTACACTAAGTCCTTTTGTTGGCTATATTTTGTGGTGTTATTTCCTGAGGAGGGCAATTTGACAAAAAAAAGGTTGATGTTCTTTTAGAGAGAGTGCTCCAATTACACTCTGGCTTTTAGGGGATCCCTTCAGATGTTTCCAGATTTGGTCTGTTATGATGTAAAGGCACGCCTAGGCTCACATTATAGCGTGGTGTTTGTGTTGTCAAGTGTAATTGAAATTGACAGTACGGTTATGTGGTGTGGTGGACCCAACCTTGGCAAAATGTTGAAGTCTGACTGCTGGAAAAACACATTTCTAGTCATGCCATGCGTAGGTACCTACCGATGTTATTTCCTTTGCACTGTGCTCTAAAATTGTATTACATTCTACAGTAGAGCGCAGTTCTTCTATCATTGTCTATTTTATCAGCTCCACTTACCATATAGGTCCACTTTGCAGTTCTACAATTACAGACTGTAGTCCTTTTGATTCATTGCATACTTTGCAAACCCCCTTTCATACACTTCAGTGTCACTGCTGGACTAAGAATCGTCCACCAACCAAAGCTATCAAGCCAGCAGCGTCCTGTGGGCAGCGTCCTGTGACCACTCATGAAGAACTAGAGGATGACCAACACAAACTGTCCAGCAGCAGATGAGCTATCGTCTCCGACTGTACATCTACAAGGTGGACCAGCAAGGTAGGAGTGTCTGATAGAGTGAACAGTGTGCAGCAGCACTGTTGTGTCTGATCCAAACATACCAGCTCAACACACACTAACACACCACCACGTCAGCATCACTGCAGTGCTGAGAATGATTCACCACCCACATAATACTTGCTCTGAGGGGATCCAGACCATTGAAGAACAGGGTAATAGAGGGCTAACAAAGTATGCAGAGAATCAGATGGACTACAGTCCGTAATTGTTGGACTACAAATGCACCAATATAGTAAGTGGAGCTGATAAAATGGACAGTGAGTGTGGAAACAAGTAGGCGCGCCTAATAAAGTGGCTGGTGAGTGTACATTGCAATAGTGAACACAGTAAACTACATATGTCTACAAGTGGTGAACTGTGACTTCTATTTCTCCGGTACACAAAATCCATAGCCACACTGCAAAAAAATGATAACATGGAAAGTTAAAAATATTTTATATCTAGTAGATTGACATTCTTATCTTTCTGCTGATACAGTCAACTATATATATGATAATTTACTTGCCAAAATATCATTTTTTGCAGTGCAGGTAGACCAAACTCTCGCAAAACCTCAGATTTCATTGATTTGAGGGATCTTGATTCTCTTTTGGGGGCTCTACGCTCTCCCTGGCTCCCTCTGTAATGCTAACATGGGTATTAAAAGGCTTTGCCATGTTACTCAGTATCAGTCTGAAGAAGAAAATCAGCAGTGTCTCCCACACCTAATGAACACCACAGCCCACACTATACACCACGTCTCTGCAACAGCCTTAGCACTTATTGTTCTTCTCACTCTCCTACGTCACAGTAGCCTTGAGGGGCTGCTGCCAGGGGGCTATCACAGTGTCAGAACTGCAGATAGCAGCAGCCTTCTTTAGTAGTCAGCGTGTGTCCTCCTCATCCTGTAGAAATGTCAGACATGAAGAGCATCGTTAACCACATGAAACTGGCTCCTTCAGCAGCAGAGAGTAAACTTATCACTGTACGACTGCCGAGTAATGACCTTGACCAGAGAAGAAGAGCTAAGAATAGATAACAGAAGGAGATACAGAACAGCGTTCGTCAGACCATTAAAAGCGAAGTCTCATAAATGACTTCTTAAAGTCTGTGCATTAATAATCCTCCTATTGAACCATCTGTAGGTGCTTGACTTCCAGCATTATCTCCTGCAGTATCATGGCATCAGAGTGCACTCACTGTCCACTTTATCTGTAACAGCTACCATGTATTTCCACTCACTGGCCACATAATGAGGTCAGCTCTATAGGTGAGCAACTACAGCCTGCAGCCCATCTGTTGCTGCCCTATTTATCAGCCCCCATTAACTGCTTGCATCAATAGAAGGGAAGCTCCGTAGGACCACCACTGACCCCATATTATTTGGTCAGTGGATCAGTCTCAGCACAGAAGTGACATGGTTGTATGTGTGTGGTGTTAGTTTGCTGGGTTGGAGTTGCCACCCAAACATATCCAGTCAAGGATATGGTTTTGTGGTCAGAAACTGGCCATTGATGAATGTCTGGAGGATGGCTAGCACTAATTATGTGGCTACGTGTGCAGCAATAAGGTGGAGTGGTAATGTGGTTTCTAGTAAAGAGGACAGTGAGTGTCGAGAAAGGGTGGATGGGCTTCAGTAGGGGTGGAACAATCTTGACTTCAAGATTACACAGATTCTTTTCCTAGCTGAATAACTTCGATCAACTAAGTAGCAACTAAATGACCCATATCATGGAAAGCATGCTTCTTGTAAGAAAGTATGTAAGCAGTTGGTGTAGTTCAGCGGGTAACACCACTACCCACCAGGGAACCACCACATGTGGGAGACTGGGGTTCGAATCCCAGGGTGGGTGACTGTGCTGTGCTACACCAATAAGAGTCCTTGGGCAAGACTCCTAACACTACATTGGCCTACCTGTAATATGATTAACCTTGTAAGTCGCTCTGGATAAGAGTGTCAGCTAAATGCCGTAAATGTAAACATGTCCAAAAACTGGTATGGAGTATGACCCCGGGTGAGACCATGATTCTGCCACAAGAAGTGTTTTGTATTAAACACCAGAACAAGAGAGTGCTGAACTCACAAGGGAGGCCATCATTAACCACAGTCTTTATGCTATCAGTGATCCACCCATCACAAACAAATACACTGATAACCCACATCCCCTGGCACGGAATAACACCATACGCACATACACATACTCTTAATTAATGAACAGTGATATTAACATCAACCATAAATCCCTTTTCTGGAGGGCCTGCACCTACCATGATCCTCCTAGCCATGCATGGCCATGCCTCACGAGTTTCTAGAGTACATTACCAGCCAAAAGCCGGCCAATAGCCTAGAGACCAGTGTCAGTCGGTCCAGGTGGCTTACCAACACAACGCGTCAAGCCCTGCTCAGCTCGGGGTGATGGCAACAACAATGTCACTCCACCTAATCACCTTCTGTTTTCTCTGGGGCTCTCTGAGTCATTGGCGCTAGCATAAACGGCACTCATGGGTGCTGGGATTCTGCCTGGGGTTCCATGCGGTGCTGGTAACTGACCTGATTTGGATGATGGTCAGCTTCCGGCTGTTTGATGTGTGCCCCTTTTGGTGCGGTCGCAGTAGGGCCTGTGGCAGTCGAAATGAGCCGTCTCCTGTCTACACTGCACTCGACCCGCAGCCCTCAGCCACCTTTTTTTTAAAAATCTTTTTTATTTCTGTCCTTCTTGAAGTGAAGTTGAAAGCTTTTGATTGATCCTAAGTAATCAGTAAGTGGAGTTTCCCATAAGTAAGTTTTACAGAAGAAAACATTCTGAAACATGAAGAACTGTCATTTCAGAAACACACTGTGATTAAAAAATTGCACTAACCATAATTAAGTTAAAGGGTCATTCCAAACAAGAGGATTTCAGTCAAATGTCCACAACTTGTTTTCAACTCTGACCTTGAACTATTGTGTACTGTGTAGAATAATTTGTCTTCTGAATAGTTTTGTGACTTTGCAAAAGCACTTTATGGAAAATTCCACAGATTTGTCACAATTTCTGCATAATGCAGTCGTTACCGTAATAAGCAGCACTGAATCATACCAAGTGAGATTTTTTACAGTGGTGATAGGAACCAGATGTCCAAAGCTTTTAATGTCTTCTACAGCTACCTCACAGAAGGCTATTACAAGAAATGGTCAGGAATCTCTGCCTGATGCCTGAGACGTTGTTTAACGACAGTTTTGAGATAAGCTTTTAGACTGAAATGTGTTTTTATTAATGCTATAGCGGTATGAGTAGGGAGGTGTTTTTTTTCCTCAGATTTACCAATACTTTATCATTATCTACATTACCTGGTGATTCCTGTCGCCACCACAAGAAAAGCTCTATAGTCCATATGTTTCCCTTCAATGCAACGTTTCACTTCAAATCACTGAGCATGGTGTTGTTTACACCTGAAGGACTGAATAATGCAGAAAGTTTGATAAAACAGTTGAAGTCCCCTTTAAGCTAAATGTTAAAACCATGAATCCAGACATTTATCCATAAAAAAAACATTTTAAATTATGATTAATGCAGTACAAATATACTTGCAGTGAAACATAACAAGAACTTCATGTTTTCAGACAAAAGCAGTTGATATCTGGTGAGCTAGTTGAAAGAACAAACACCTGCTGAAGTTATAAAGAATGTTTCAGCCTGGACCAGTCAAAAGTTTAGACACGGCTACTCATTGAAAGTTCTCCTTATGTTTATCTTAATGCTTTACTTTAGAATAAAAGTGAAGACACCAAACTATAAAATAGCACTCATGGAATTATGCAGTCAACCTTAAAAACCTCCAAAATGGAACTTTACAGGAGGATAAAACAGCTTTCTTAACCTGCAGTGGAGGCTTTTGTTCTTTCGACTGGTACTGTATATCAGTCTTAATGGCACCATACCAAAACAGCCTGTTTAATTCTAAGAACTGAAAGGAGGTTAAAATTGACTGATGACTCATTTTGTTATATAGACCCTTATAAACATTTGAAGTGGATGGCAGAGTAGGATATGGACCTGTTAATGGTATAAAAATAGCAGTATTTCTTAGTATTCGTCATGACCAGTTGAACCGACAGCTTTTGCTTCTGATTGAATGCAAGCTTGGCAGCACATTTCATTTTGCGGTAAGTGCTAATTGTGGAAGTAACCAAGTTATGAGTTTCTGCAACGGTGGGTCTGCCTACCCAGCAAAACATGCAACCATCTGCAGAGCAAAGTCGCCATGAACAAGATATAGAAGCTGGCATTATATTCTCTGTAACACTGTATCATCACTGTCCAAAGAACAGCAAGTGTCTCCAAAATGGCAACTTTACAGGAGAGGGCAGAAACCTCATTTTATTTTAATGTAAGTCAATGGAACCAGACTTTTTTCCAAGCAGTTTTGGGCCATTTCTGTTGGTCCGTTCATCCTGAATTTTTCACACAGTGTAAACAGCAGCTGCAACAACAGCATGATGCATAAAAGTCAAAATCAACAAAAATGGAGATACATGGTTTTTACTGGACAGTAATGATATGCTGTAGATTTTATGGTTGTTAAATATAAGAAGATGAATTAAGATGTCTTGTATGTGCTTTTCACTAGTAAACGCGGAATGTTCTTGTTTATTAAATGTGCTCAACAGAAGAAACGACAGCAATAAGAATTATTCCAGAACAGGCTCAAGCTGGCGTTCCATACTCTTTATTTGAGGGCTTATTCATGAGCGGCTCAACCCACACACTGCTTTATGTGCAGGAACGCTGTGACTTATGGATCTACTGTATGTAAAGGAATATAAGGTCCCAATGAACATGTATTTCAGTGATAACCTAAATATATCATTCAACTACCAGAAAAATGGAGGAAGCCCTTCATCCTGCATCCTGACAGGAGCTCTCTGAGAATCATCTTGCATTGTATGTACGGTATTATGGCCAAGGCAATACAGCATAATAACAAATAACACCCCATGCATGCTGTCCTATTTAATCAGTATGTGTCACTAGACAATAATGTGCTGATTAGGATCATCTAATTTCATTGTTCTGCTCAGCTGTTACAATTTCATGACATACCTGCTCACAAAGGATTTGATTTGTTGTATGTGAAGAAATACATATTAATCAAAGTCGCTGCTGCATTTACCTTCACGGTCAATGATCCCAAAATAGAAAGATGAGGAGAATCAAGTTTCTCTAGTTGTCTTAAGAGAAACACTCAGTTTGCAGTGCTATTGGTGTCAGCACTTCGAGGCAAACTGCATGTTGCACTGCAATTCTGTAACTGTAGTTTTAATATGCAGAGTAAGTAATTCAGTGAGCGTAAAACACACTTGACTTGAGGCTTAAACCTGCGTACAGTATTGTGCCATCTTTACAGACGTAAAGTTTTATTATTTGAAGTTGATTCCTTTATTGAAGGACATGTTTTGTCAAAATGGTGTGAAACAGGTACTTTTTCTCTTGTTTGATGGGCATGTCAGAGGTGTTAGGGTGGCCACACGTCCGGTTTTAGGCCGGACCATCCATTTTTTCAACTCCTAGTCCTAAAAAAACACAGTACGCCTATTAGTCTTTTCAGGATGAACTATTTAAAATGTTCACTCGTGAACAATATTATGTGTACCATTGGCTCACGTCTGTGTCAAAAGAAATGCCTTGCAAGTCATGTGACATCATGACTCACCTACCGGCTAACCGCAGGTCTGCCCTCTTAAAGCTAATCAATTAGTAAGCTCCTGTCTGACTCACGAATGTCATCCATTCCACCCAATCAGGTGAGTAAAGCAATCATTTATGTGTTACATAGCTCAGGTTATGATTTTAATTCTGTTCTAGCATCGTGCCCGAAGTGTTCAGGCAGATACACTGGAACCCACGAATGCCATGAGAACACCAGTCTCACACCAGTGTGGAACATTCACCAGCCTGCACAGTGCTTTGTTGAGGGCTGTGGTCAATGACTTCATGGAGTGTGCGCCACACACAAACCCTACCATCAGACTGAAACAACTGGTACCGTGACTGATCGGACCACGCCACATGTTGCCAGTCTTCTAGTGTCCAGTTAGCAACCTCATGAGCCCAGGTGTAGCGCTGTGGTGGTGTTAAAAGAGGTACTCTGGTGGGTCTTCTGTTCCCATATCCCATGGAAGCTGAAGAACCCTGCACTGACCTGCGGGATATGCGTGTGGGACCTCTTGCATTGAATGTGGACGTGATTTCTCCCAGAGTTGATTGTCTGTTTGTATGGACTATTCTAGCCAGATGTCGCTGGTCACAATAATTCGGCACCCGTGGGTGGCCATGGCGCTGTCCACCGTGGGTGGTAGTGCTTGCTAAGATGTAGTCCCAGTACATATGTGACATTGTGGATTGAAGAATGTTAAATGCCCACACAAAATTGAACGTCCCATCCATCTGGCACTATCATGCCAGTGGTTCACATCGCCTTGCCATGAGCACGCTGGCCAGTGTTCAACCTCATACAGAAGGTGAAACCTCACAACTCATACAGGAGTGGGCGTTCCCAAGCCATCCCCTGAGGAAACACCACTTTGCATACTGCTATCCCATGACTTTTGGTATGCCAGTGTAAATGAGATCACTCAGATCATGAAAAGCAGAAACTGCTGAATTGGAAGAACCACTTCCAGAAGCTATTCATACTACATTAACCTCTGACCTTTCTGTGTGTTCTGAATGGTGCCCATGCTTCTTCACAGAACTGCCAAGAACAGACCCCCCGATCGCTTCTGAACCCCCTATTCCAAACCATTTTCACTGGTTGTCTTTTCGGACTTCAGCAGACATGCCCTTGGAAAGCTGTGTATGCATGCAGAATAGACTGTGTGTCCTGCACTGTATTATTCATCTTTAATATGAACTATGATGCCCGCCTCTGTTACGTAAGCCACTCTGGCTAGTCACGGTAAGAGGGTTGCGAGGGTTAAGTCAGGCCTAAGCCCATATTACTGTGATAGTGTGAGGTGCAATGCTACGGCAGATGGCCTCCTACAGACGCTGAGCATGGACGGCGGGTTTGGCTTATATAACGCTCTAAAATGATCTCTAATCTCATGGTAAGTAGGAGCAGTGGTCATTTTCAGTGCTTCTCCAGCTTGCCCCATCTCCTATGCCTATTTTTAACAGGATGGCATGCAGGGTACGATCGAGAGCAAAACAAAGCGTTTAGGCACTGAGAGGCCGGGAAGGAGGGAAAGTGTTAGTTGTGAGTCATGCATTGTGATCCGAATGTGTCTTGGTGCAGAAATGGCACGTCAGTCTGAGTCACACGCGCTCCAGCCTTTATGATGGTCATGTTTACTGACCCTTCCACGCTTTGATTTGCAGTGGAGGCTTCAGCTTATAGGAAAGTAATGAAGCAGATGCACCGCCTCTCCTGCTACACATGAGGATGACACTCCAACGTTAGAGTGTGCTCGCTGGAAATGTAACATTCTAGCAGCTTTTTGAAGCAAGGAAGTATTTAGGCTAGACAGGATTACAGTAGATTAGATTTACATCAGAGTTTACGCTGCATAAAAAAAACTAGAGGAAATCTGTGCAGGCTCCTGATGATCCTACAGTACTGAAAGTAAGAAAGTAAATAAAAGAAAGATAATATATATCATATACTATATACTATAGATACTAAATGTATTGCTTTTAAGGTTTTTGATTATTTTGTGTAATTAAGTAAATGAATAAAAATAAATAAATAAATAAATAAAAATAATGTGTATAAATACTAAAAATAATGTGTATAAATACTAAAAATAATGTGTATAAATAATATAATATTTATTTATTTGTTTGTTTATTTCTAATCATGAAAGCAAAAAAGTTTTGTTAAACAACTGTCCATCTGTCTGCCTGTCTGTCTGTCTGTCTGTCTTCCTATCTATCTATATACCCCCCCATTTTATTACATAAGAATCACAACAATAATTCTAATAATAGCATCATTCACAAAACTAAAATAATGCTTATAAAAAACATAAAATATAAGGCATTGTGACTTTTAATGGCAATAATAATAATAATAATAATAATAATAATAATAATAATAATAATGAGTAAAGTAATATGACAGAATGACTGCTAAGTGATTTAAGTGATTATATACAGTGTTGCTATTGTATATGAACTTCGCCCATTATAACATATTAAAAGTGTAATATCCATTTGAGGCAATACACTTGAGCACAGTTCATTCATAATCCGTAACCTAAAGCTCCACTTGTTAATCCACCCGCTTAATGATTACAGGGTTTGCTCACGGGGACCTTTTGACAAATGAAAATAAAAAAGAGAGAGAGAGAGAGAGAGAGAGAGGGAGAGAGAGATAGAGAGAGAGAGAGAGAAAGAAAGAAAGAAAGAAAGAAAGAGAGAGAGAGTATGTCAGTTTAACAATAGACTGTCTGCTCACCCAGAGCTTTTCACACACCACTGTGCTACGCCAACAAGAGCTTGGCTCATTACAGCAAACACCACACTTTACAGTATACACACAGTGACATGATAGCCAAGACGAGGAAAAGCACAACTCAGTTCAGCTCAATTAATATTATCAATTAAATTCATATTTGACCAGGAGTGCCCAAGCTTTGAAGCTATACAATAACACTCTGTAGTTCATCTGATTCTCTGCATACTTTGTTATCCCCCTTTCACCCTGTTCCTCAATGGTCAGGACCCCCACAGGACCACCATAGAGCAGGTATTATGTGGGTGGTGGATCATTCTCAGCACTGCAGTGACACTGACGTGGTGGTGGTGTGTTAGCGTGTGCGGTGCTGGTGTGAGTGGATCAGACACAGCAGTGCTGCTGGAGTGTTTAAGCACTGTGTCCAATCACTGTCCACTCTATTAGACACTCCTACATTGTACATGTACACTCAGAGACGATAGCTCATCTGCTGCTACACAGTTTGTTGGTCCTTCTCTAGTCTTTCATCAGTGGTCACAAGACGCTGCCCACAGGACACTGCTGGCTGGGCAGTTTTGGTTAGTGGACGATTCTCACTCGAGGTGTCCAGCAGCACTCACACCAGCACAACACACACTAACACAGCACCACCACGTCAGTGTCACTGCAGTGCTGAGAATGATCCACCACCCACATAATACCTGCTCTGTGGTG
>CM067484.1:5077249-5093775 GCA_034552555.1 Semaprochilodus insignis | reverse complement strand
AAGACATGCAGCAAAATATCTCCTTTAATTGCCCCCCAGAAATATTATTTAGTGAGATTTTCATCATAGAAATACGAAGTTGTTCAGTGGAGTTTCACTAGCATTAGTATTACATTACAAACACATTACAAAACTTCAGCTGTCTTGGTGGAGATAAGGTTTCATGTGAGTTATCAGAATCAATCAATCGACTGATTTATTAAGTATGTAGTAAACAAACAATAAACAATTACACCAATAACCCCAAAATTACTGCATAGTGTTAATACTGCAGTGCTAATATTGCGCAATGTTGGACATAATTAGTCACTGCTGGTACTAATACTACTATTTAATTATCACTACTACTACTACTACTATTATTATTATTATTATTATTATTATTGATAATAATAATAATAATAATAAAGAAGAAGGACTATAGTATACCTATCAATAATATCAACACTACCACCGCTGCTACAGATAATCATGATCCAGTTAATTGAACTGTATTAATTGCAATATGTAATATAATCATGAAATACAATAGAATCGGAATACCTATTAAATTCATTAACAATTGATTTTGCATTTCTTTCAAGAATTACCCTTATAAAATGATTTTATTAATGCTTATTAAGTAGCTCATAAACACTGATCTGTTGCTTGCCCAACGTTTAATTCACTATATTCATTCACTTTGAATTCTACTTATAATGTTTGAGAAATTACAAGACTAGATTCAAACCTAGATTCATCGACCAAGTTAAAACCTAGATTATAAATAAACAGTCTCTCCATATGAGTGCCGATACCCCTTTTAAAGATTTACAGTAAACGGACAGGCTTCTTAAGTGGATCCTTTCCTGTTTTCGGTCTTAGTTTAACAGAGGGTTAGCTTAACATTATAATGAAACAATATCTATAGCTTTAGAACGGCACATTGTGCTTTAGCGTGCTTTCATCTAATGTGCTTTTAGTGAAAATGTTAGCCCCACTGACTACAAGCTAACATTATACAGACAATACAGCGATACATTTTAATACAGTACAATACATTATGCTATACTGTATTGTTACAACCCCCTGCATTTCTGTGAAGTAAAACCAACGAACACTTTTTGGCAGCTTAATGTTTTATAGCGAACTGTAAATGAGCTGACTTTACTGATGGTCTATATTTAGTCTTCTTAATATTAGAGGCTGCTATTCAAGGTATTCCTCCTGGAAGGTCAGTCTGTGTTTTAACTCCACAAGCTCAACATGCCCTTTCTAATAAAACAATAAACATGGGCTAAAACTCAGGATCTGCCCCCACCCAGGCCTACCACTCCAGAAAACCAGGGGTCACCCCTCAGAGACCCCTGCCTTTCATCCTTATATCTGTCCCGTGCCACACGCAAACACAATAGACTGACACCCTTGTGCCCTATGCCGAGTTATGGTACACGTACATACATACATAAGAACATATCGTGCTTCCAACACAGGCCGTCATTTCAAACCATCGAGCAGAACTTCCAGTGCTCGCCATGGGCACACAAACAGAATGAACATGTCCCTGCTTCTACCTGCATGTTTTCAAAGAGGGGCAGTTAGTCTTTATTTACGCTTCGCCCTCCATATGCGATGGCCCAGAGTGTTTGAAATTGAAGCCCAGCCACACAGGGGGCCTACTGGGTCCCGGACACCAATACTCTGTGCTCCAGGGCCAGCTAGAAGAAAAAGAGCACAATTGGATTAGATACCAAAATACGGCCAGTGTTTGTTTTAATCAGTCTGGTGACACAGGGAGCTTTTGAAAGCACTGGGGAGAGAGAGTTTGGAGGGGGGTGGGGGGAGAAGGGAAGGGCAGGGGGTGGCTGCCCTGCAGGCCTGATACTACGTTTGGAGACTGGGGCCTGAGGCTTGCCGTCTGGGGGGGGCGGCTGGCCATCGAAAGGTCATAGCCAGTACTCCTCCTTGTGCATTCTTAAAACTAAAGGGTGGCAAATAAAGGAGCAATGCCATACAAGAATATTCATTGGTTCCCTAATAGTTCTTCACAAAAGTCAATTGAACCCACACAACTAAAAAGTTCATTGGAGACAGCAATGGCACCACTTTGAAGAGCCCTGTACATGCCTGCAAAGGATACATTTAGATTGAGGAGGATACCATTTGACCAAAAGAATAATCACTCTTATGGCATTTATCGCTGAGTGCATTTACATGCACTTCATAATCCAATCATAATCAGACTTCTGCAGTTATCTGATTATTGAAGTGGTCATGTAAACAGCGCACACCGGATTTCTTAGACTGGATTAAGGCCCAGATTCCAATTATGAAAGCCCAATAAAGATAGCCTGATTTTAGCTCAGTAATCGGGTTTCTCAGGGCATGCATACCTTTACTCTGACTTCTTTCTGAGAGATTGATTGCCAAAGTGCATGCCAACGCATTGAACTAATTCCTAACAATATCTGATTTTCTGCTTTTTTGGGTTTTTAAGTGCACACATTCACTCACTTGACCATATTGTGAAATATACACTACTGTACAGAAGTCAGAGATCGCCATTAACAAAACAGTTTGACAGAAATCCAAATATCCCCACCTGTGCACCCACTCTAGACTTGGTGGATCAGCTAAGACTGATTTGTGTGAATTTTGCTACTTTAGTTTGGCCCTGACCAACGCTACGAGGCCAACGCTGTTAAACTACTCTAGAAATAAATAATCACCAATTCTGTTAACCAGCTTAAACCATCTTATGGTCTTCATTAGGATCACACAAACTATGTGGTTTAGAGTACTATAAAAATAATATATATAACAAACTTCAGCATGTAGTCGCGTGTACATGAACAGGAGGAAGACTTTAGCACAGCACCTGTTGTCCAACATGTCATAGTACATCACAGTGTGTCTGAAACCACATCAACAAATCTTCATCGACATGCAACAGATATTAAGAGAGGGGGAAGTCAAGCGAAACTAAGCAGGGAGAAATGTGATTCATGTTTTTTGGGGAGAATTACAAAAAATTGATACTAAAAGACATTGAGAAAATAAGCCCTGTGGTGGGCTGGTGACCTGTCCAGGGTGTTTCCTGCCCTCCGTCCAGGCGGCGCTGGGATAGGCTCCAGCACCCCATGACAATAAAAGAGGATTGGTGGTGTAGATGATGAGAGAGAGACGGAGAGAAAAAGAGAGAAAATGAGAGAGAGAGAGAGAGAGAGAGAGAGAGAGAGAGAGACAAAGATAGAGACAGAGAGAAAGAGAGAGAGAGAGAAAGACAGAGAGAGAGAGAAAGCTGGTAGACCACCAAATCTGTCACCATCAGATAAACAGTTCCTATATACAAGATTTTTTTTCAGTGTCAGTAAAAAAGCAGAACATACAGCATATGTATCAGAGCCTTATCAGATGCCTCGGCAGCGTTCAGTGTTCACACCCAGGCTTTTCCTTTAATACACCTTCAACTCCCTTCTGGGTGCCCACTTTCAGGTTTTCAAAGAAATCTGCAGGGACATACGTCCACACCTCCAAAGTTCAGTCTTAGAAGTTGGTTGTGTTTCCTGCTTCTCATGAGGCACGTAATCCCCAACATATTCAGTGATGTAAAGGTCTGGATTTTGGGGTGCTCGGTCCAGTCTCCTGAGAGCACCAGCAGCTTCTTTGTTTAATTTCGCTTTTCTCAGTAACTGCTGCTTGACAGCTACAGATGCCTTCAGGCTCATGGCAATAAAGCCTTACAAAGGTTTAATGGCTGTTTGGACTGGTAAGGACGTAAGTAAATGGGCGTTCTCTGACTTTTGCACTGTGTTGTAGTAACTAGCCATTTATTTTCTGTCAAAGTGATTCTGTTTCATCAGACTTCGTGTCTCTTAGACATTCCAGTTGAACTGGGCATGGTACGGTAACTGGAACATGAGGTCGATGATCTCGAACAGCTTTCACCTCTGGATCTACAACTGCCTACAGTGTTTTGTTCCCTCTCATGCAGTGAGGAGAAATGGACTGATTGGCAGTTTCAGATGGTCATCAGTTTCTGATGTCGATGGAGAAGATAACACACAACTGTATCCCACACCGAAGGCCTCGGAGCCTCCTTGTCTTTTTAACATTCCCGTGAACTATTCTTGCGCCTCCAGCGTTCTTATCACTATGAAAAAAGCCTTGTGGATAGGCTCTCCCACGACTATTCAGTATTCTCCGCTCTCTTGCAGAACTCCAGAAACTCTGGAGCCATGGTCCAGGTTCCGCTTGCTGTAATGGTATCCCTGTCTTGGAAGTGCAAATCCAGCTGCTGCAGAGCTTCCATAAATTAGATTTTCTGCAGTGCTCCAGGCGTGCAGGTCTCAAGAGCGCTCTTAGCCCGCAACGTGAGGCCTTATCAATGGCAGAGAGCAATCCCAGATCCGGCTGATCGTACTGTTTTTTATGCTGGCTGTATCGTGAGTGTTTTATATATACGTTTGTCGTTTGGAGATTCGTTGGGAATAGGAATCCTATGCGGGAATCGTGTATTCGATGAGGGCCCTGTTTGCACTGGCTTTCTGGACAGGCCCTGTTGTGTAGAAACCATTCCACCAATAAAGCATACGAGTGATGCCGCTTTCCAATCAGCATCTGCTTCCAATAGCTCTAAGTGCTGAGGATTTCTAAACAGTTTACGTTTCGATGCAACCAGTATGTAACTCAAGGTCAACCGCTGTCTTTTAGAGTGAGGGAGAGAGGGCCAGATTCAGGCAACATGGTAGAAACGTTCCTCAGTCCAGCCCTGTGATCTGGTTCACTTAGTCACGCCAGCTTATTCTCTCTCTTTCTCCCTCTCTCCAGCTGAGCTCTGCCTGTGGCTTTCGTTTGAGAAGTCCTCCTCCGAGATACGTGCTGAGTCTCTGCTTGATTAGCATTTGGCCTGTGTAGCCTGTTCTTCTCAAATGCACACAATAACATGCATTTCTGGTTTACTTTTGGGGTTTCACTAAAAAGCCTTTTGCTCTTTCTTGGTGTCTGTTTGTATGTGCAGTTTAGGGAGACAACTAAATACGATTAAGTTATTGAACACATAGGCTAATGCCTTCTAAACATACACCCATAGAAATAAAGCGGTGCTTTTATCATTATTCTGAGTCTCTCTGGAAGTTTTGATGTGTAGGACGGAGATGAGCGATACCCACCAATATACACCAATGGCTTTCTGACAGGCTAACATCCCTATATAAACACAACTACATTTAAAAGTCCTCATGTGGGCATACAGTTGGGAAAATCCTGTGATGTCTAAACAGTAAATGCAATAAAATAAAATAAAATAAAATAAAATAAAATAAAATAAAATAAAATAAAATAAAATAAAATAAAATAAAATAAAATACATTTTCACATACAGTCATTTAGCCACAAGTTATTAATTTATTAAGGGATATTTCTAGTAGTAGATCAGACCTCAACATCTTTGAATGTGTTTAGAGCTGTGTGAGAAGCGGAAAATGCAACAGAGTTCCACTTGTAATCTTTGACCGAACTTTTGGAGGTGTGGAAATATATCCCTGCAGATTTGTAGATTTCTTGGGAAATTAAAAATGTTTTTAGGTAACCAGAATGACCTAATAAGATCATTTCCACTTGCAATCTTTGGGCAGGTAAACAAATGACTAATGCTTAAACACATATATACAAAACAGAGAATTAAATATCAATATCAGCTAAAACAATATCATTTAAATATGCTACATAGCCGACACTCACCCCAACTTTATCTTCACCAACAAACTCAAATGCAAATGCAAGACCCATTTCGACCATTGTGTATCCAGTATTTGCCATCCTGATAAGAACAAAAAAAGGACAAATATCACAGTCTGATTACATGAATGCGAATATGATAGATTTCTTAAAATCTCAGTTATGAAAAAAGCAGTACTGAACATCCCGATGTTATATTTAGGTGAGGCTTCTGTGTCGTTTTCCAGAAACCAAAAAACAAATAGCTTGTGCTTAATGGTGGTTTTGACTGAAAGGAAATAAATGGAAGCTGGTGTCTGGCTTGTGTACAGTACTGTATGGGATGATTTAAGGAAATTGGGGACACAGTTTTTATTATTTTTGCTTTCAGACACTTTCACTTCCCCCACAAACCTTAAACTAAACCCTAACATATGATAACACTAGCTTTCAATGGCACACATCAAATTTGAACTGTCCCACAAGAGGACTCCTTGTCTGAAGAGTCTTTAAAATACCTATTCATCAAACTATTACTGTAAAATGATGCTCCTCAGTAAATAATGGCTGTTTCAATAATAATTCATAAGTGATTACAATAATATATTAAATAGCTAATTACTGGCAACATCTCATCTTTATCTGTCATCTTTATCTGTCACTCTTACTCTCACTCTTGTCTTCTTGCTAACCAAACAAATCTAAGCCCCATGATTAATCTGCAAAATATCATCCATATCATATATATATATATATATATATATATATATATATGCTGAATTGGTTGAAAGCCAGAGTTGGAAATAGGAAAACAACTTAACTAAGGTACAACACAATACATGGTACATGATACTAGCTTTACATTACTATGTTTAACTGATACAACAATACACAACTGAGATGAGCTCAATGGTTTAGTTTTGCAGTTGTACACACATAAAATCATTTCTTTATTAAAACACAAGCAGTTTTATTGAGTTGAAGAAAGTATCCTATAGGAGGGCAATTCAGGACAATTCTTAATGTTACACACTGATTTTGAGACACATTTACTTCAACAAACAAGGGGATCTATCTGCTCACCATGTGGCCATGAAGGACAGGGATGCAGTCTGTAAAATGAGTAAGACTCTGCCTACGTACTAAACTCTTGGGACAGCATTTCTTCAGTAAACTTTTTTTGTTTGTTTGTTTTGAATAAAACTCATGATAAATTCAAATCTTTCAATACCACTTTAAAGGAAATAAAAACACTGACAAAACGTTCTAATTTAAAATATATTACATTTGAAAATAATCGATGGTTTTGACAAGCTGCACCTCTCGATAGAAAGTACCTATAAATGATGATTTTGTATATATACTGTGTATCATAATTAATTCCCTTAGTTTAAATAGATCATAACACAATCACTGTCTACATTTATTGCTGTTTGGTGTAGTGTATTTCCTGTGGGACTGCAGTTTGAACTAATTCAGGTCCATTTAATTTGGTTTTGGACTGATGCCATTACTATTTTAAGACAAACTAAACTTGATATTCTGCAAAATTTGAATACCTTTTATACATTATTTATTTCTTTATTTATTCACATACACAACCCCACACAGACCTTCTACTTCCTTTTCTTATTGAGATAAACAAGTCACTGCTTTTGACAGTATTATAAACGCACTATGTGGGCCCATGTCTATCTGTTTATTCAGTGTGACTCAATTGTGCAGTATTTGCTGCTGCACCTCATTACCTGTATATCACCTGTTTAAAACCTGAATATCACATGTTTATCACCTGTAAATCACCTGAATATCACCTGAATATCACCTGTATATTTCTTATAACATCATTATACTTCTCGTACTCTATACTTCTCTGACTGCCTATATCATCAGTGACTGTCAATATAAACCGTATATAATGTCAGGCTTTTGCAGATTCATTTTAAGCATAGCATAATTTTACATGCACTAAGAATATGCACCTCTGTATTTAAATAAACACTATAATATTTATTTTTGTTTTTGTAAATAAATGTTTTTGCTGCTTATAAGTGTTTTTTCTAGATTGTGCCTTATATAATACTAACTGTAAAATTTAAGGCAGCCTGTGTATTAACAGTCTTGTACAAACACCATCAATTTATTGTGCAATATTTGCTGCTGCAGCTCTTCACCTGTTTATCACATGTATATCCTGTATATACTACTTGTACTGACTGCCAACATCATTATACTTCTCATACTCTATACTTCTAAGAGTACCTATATCTTCAGTTACTGTCAATTTAATCAGTATGTATGTAACTGGTATAGGAGAACAGTAACTGTGCAATATCTATACAATATCTGTGCAATATCTCTCAGTAACTGTGCAATAGACTGCATATCTGTGCAATTACACGTGTAATATTGTAATATTATATTTGTATAGTTTATTTTATTTTTTTTTTCTGCCTAACAATATCGATTTATTTATCTTATATTTTGTATTTTGTATAACTTGCATTTTGTCTACCTCTCTGTATCTATTTACTGTAAATTCTGCTGTAAGGATCTAAATTTCCCCATGTGGGCTAATAAAAGGCTATCCTATCTTATAATACTATGCAGAGAATGTTAACTGTATGAAAAAAATCAATATAAAGTTATTAACAAACAAGGTCGGTCTATTTAGTCTTGATCAAAATTCACAGATTAATAAACCAGCATATCGATTTAGTGTATTAAGACACAGTGTTTCATGCAGTCATCTTGTCTTATTTGACCAACTGAAGTAGCAATATTTTTGAGTTCGTATGCTACAGGTACACAGCCCAACAAAAATGCTAACTTGATCTGCTAATTACTGACTAAAAGCTTTCATTCAGAGATCTATTCATTTGCCTGCTGATATATTGTACACCTTCATACTACTGTCATAACCTGGCAGACAAACAATTAAATACAAGCAACACCAATAAATAATCCGATGTTGAGTCACGCTTGCATCCACTCCAATCTGAACGCAGATATCTGAGCACTGAAGTGACCAGACAGACACAGATAGCTGCATTGTCTGTGTGCTTTAGTGAAAGAATCAGCTGCAGTTCTGCAGATACACGAATCTAATCCTTGGGGCAGGGGACACTGGACACGTATGAAAGGTTGCATTATGGCCAGCGTCTGGGTGGCTGTGTGAAGGGTCATGCTGAGCAGCCCAGCCCTCAGGGCATCAGGATGAGGATGGGCTGCAGGGCCAAGCGAGGATGACCCGCGCTGTTCCTGCGCAGCTTGGCTTTCACAGCTGCCTCCCGTCCCGCTGGACATCCAGCCCGCCAGGCACTCTCGCTGCCCTCTGTGTCCACAATTCCAGGGCCGGAGACGTTTTCTCCTCATTCTTACTCTATAATGTAACATGGTATATTATATGCAGCCGAATGCAGAAGTCAGGACGCTCCTGCTCAAGCGGTTGATTTGATAAGTAAGAGTAAGCTAACACACCCTCTACAGAGAATTCGCTATTCTGTACTGTTTATTAGCTGAACTGAATATGAATGAAAATATGGCCTTTGCAAAAGTTATGCCATTTTTTCCCAGTGTATTAAACACAGTAAATGGGCGCAATCGTTAGCAGAAAAGGGTCATACTGAAGTGTGCTCTCTGTAGAGGATGTGTTCACTTATTTTCACGTATAGAATAACAATGAAGCATGTAATTTGACTGAGGGTGCTCAAACGTTTGACTGTATTAGATTATATTATAGACAGGAGTTCAAAAAGCACAAAAATACATCTATGTGGCAGTCTTCCAAACATTTCCTAGAAAAGACTTGGTATAATATGATATTGGGTATGGATTAGGTCTGTAGCCATGATTAGAAACAAAAGTGTGCAGTGGTCAGGTCACTTTTAGACAGTATATGATTGCAGGCTTTTGCAGATTCATTTTAAGCATAGTATAATTTTACATGCATTAAGAATATGCACCTCTGTCTTTAAATAAACATTGTAATTTATTATTTTTGTTTTTGTAAATAAATGGTTTTGCTGATTATATTTTTTCTAGATTCTGCCTTAAATAATGTCAAATAACTGAATAATAATTACAGTTATATAACTGTAAAATTTAAAGTTTAAGAAAATTAAGAACTTAAGGAAGCCTGAGTATTAACAGTACTGTACAAACACCAGAGACCTTCATTTATTTGAGTTAAATAAGTTATTTGCTTTTCTGGGGATATTTCTTATTTATGACAATACCAGAAAGCATATTTATATACCTTTATAGACCTTTCATATATTTATATTTATATACTTTTTATAAGTGATTTCAAATAACCTTCAAGACCTTAGACCACAGCACTTACAGCTTTCGTCTTAGAGAGAGGGAGAAGAAAATCTGAAGCAAGTGTTTCTACGCATCCTTCCACTGGGAGAGGACATCTGAATTCGTAGCTGTCGAGAAGCTGTTACTGAGAAAAAGACAGGCAATAAGCCTAAACAAAGAAGCTGCCGGTGATCTGATTAATAACAATAGACTCACCCCACTCGTGCAGACCTCAACATCAACTGAATGTGCTGGGATTAAAGGGAAGAATAGTGAGAAGCAGAAAACACAACCAACTTCTAAGACTGAACTTCGGAGGTGGTGGAAAATTGTTCACGGCAGATTTATCTGAAAAACTGAAAGCAAGTCTCCTGAAAGGGATACAAGCTGAACACACAGAATACTGAAAACAATAATAGTGTAATAAAACTGTTTATTTTTGCTGCTTAAATTTTTCGAACATTGAAAAATGAATCATTTGTACTTTATGGCTGTTTAGACTGGAAGTTACGTTCAGCGTTTCATTAAGTTTAACTAGCAGTTAAGGTAAATGACATAAAAATGTATCTTAAATGTCAATCTTGCTTTAAGCACTAATAACTCACTACTAAGCAAACTCATAAAAAGCCGGGCACAGGGTTGGGGAATTTCTGCCGATTTATTTTTTTAATATTTGCACAACAGATGGACATGGAGTTTAATATACATGGATGTAAAAGATATAAAGAAAATGGGACTCAAGACCCAAGACCAGGTAGACCATAAAACCGGTCACCACCAGACAAATAGTACTTAAAGTTACCATATTTGGTCGGGGGTTAAAATAGTTGGTGGGGGTAAAAAATGCCTAGATGCGGTCGGTTTTACATGCCCATTTACCCCCATGATTTGGTCTTACATGAGACAAGCTGCCCTCTTTTGCAAATGCAGGANTCTATGTACTGAACTCTCGTTATTCAACTCACAATGTACATACACTTTTCCAAAGCTTTCATCTTCAAGAGATACTCAAGCTCCACTTTTGCTTCAGATCTGACAAAATCTGTCCATCATGACAAGAGTCAATGAACGGATCTGAAAGGATGTGTAGCTCTCAAGCTGCTCCTCAGAAAAGTAAATGGAGATTTCAATAAAACCCTGTTCCTGGTCTAAACCAACTGGCCTAAAACCTATTAGACTATATGTCTGCACTGGATCCACCTGCATCACCATTAAATGGGAATCACTGAAAGGGCTGGAAATAGGAAAAGATGGAATATTCATCAACACCACCGCTGGCTGTTTTCTACAGCTCTACAGGTTCAAAAAGACTTCAAACGTGCCAAGATTTTAGGATGTTGCATAGCTTGGCGTACTTGGTTATAAATCTTAAATCCAAAACTGCCAAAACTGCCCAAACTGCTAAAACTGACATTCCCTGAGTTGACACAGAAATAAACATACATTTAAGTTAAGTACAATTCCACTGGAAACTCTCCACTTCCAGAGTGTGGTTTGGATGCGATATGAGGGTGAATAAGTGGGTAACGTCTGCTGTGTCTCACACCAAAACACTTTTTTTAGCTTTGCTTACAGCAGCAAAGGAGGCTATCATGTAGCCTAAATCCACTTCTCAGTTTAATGTTGTTGTTCTGAATCTTCCAGGCTTCTGGGAGGAGAAACATGCTGGACTATTTGAAGCTATGTGTCTTTTTTGTGACCATTTCATTTCATTTTCTGGTAATCCATCAGCTCTTTATCACAGTGTTACAGACCAAAACCAAAGCAAAGCAAAGCAAAACCAACACCCTGCCCCATCCCACCAGTCCATCCCCTTGTCTGCACATGCACTGCTGACAATATAAATCAAATATCAATGAAAAGACAGAGCTACAATTTTAAATAACGATAAAAGAAAGAGGCTTGTCTGTACAATGTGCCTTATATCATCTGTTCCAGCTGTGGACAATCCTAACTACACTACCAGACAAACGTTTAAGAGACACACAACTAAAGGGATGTTGTTGGTGATCTTAAAGGCTCTACAGGCTTACACTTAACAGTTCCAGCTGATGAGATGCCTGAAACAATACATATCCCGATATACCACATATACTCTTGATGAACCACAGTATTATATTTCTCCATATCTCCACCTCTAATATATATTTAGTTATGTAAAAACTTTGATCTCTTTTTCTGCACAGTGTAAAAGCTCTAGTTCTTCTTTCAGTTTAGTGAATATTCATGATGGACAGACCAATAGAATTGGTCGAAAACTACTTAGAAAAATATCTTCCTATATAAACCTTAATTGCAGGTTAAGAAAGCTGGTTTATCCTCCTGTGAAGTTCCATTTTGGAGGTGTTTAAGGTGGACTGCATAATTCCATGAGTGCTATTTTATAGTTTAGAGTCTTCACTTTTATTCTACAGTAAAGCATTAAGATAAAAATAAGGAAACGTTTCACTGGTAGTGTATGTGAAGTAGTTGACATAGACAATGTTGTACACTAACGTCGTGTGCGGAAAGCCATCTCGGTGCAATGATTTGAAATCTGCAATCGTTTTTTTAGCCGATGTTGAACCAGCGAGTCCCATCTTCCTTTGCCTTAGAGAACAGGCTTCTGGTCAAATCAAACCCTGTGCTAGTTTTGAAAAGCAAGAAAAAAAAAAACCTGCTAAACTCTTATAGCTCATATAGCCACATACGTTTTCAACCCCTGCGCCTGTTTACCCAAGCCCACTGTAGATTCTTAAACGCCACTTATTTTTATTAGATTTCTATTTGTTATCCTAAACGTATGGTAAGTGAAAGCAGGCCGCTCCGTACTCGGTTCTCAGTCGCGTTCCTTTAATACCACCCAGATTGAAAAGGAACTCAAATTTGTAGAATATAAAAACTAATCCCTATTCCCTCATCCCGATACGGATCACTCTTTACGGCAGTCCCCTGCTGTCTGGAGGACGACTCCGCTGTTCTTCCATGGCTCATTTATCAGACCAGTAGGCTACATGATGCCCATTTGGTCTGACATTTCTTTAGTCCTTCCTTAATTCCCCAAAAGAATGTTTTTAGGGCTGAAATTGGAAACACTAATTTCTTGAAAATATCCTATCATCCACTCTGATTCTGTTTGACATATGCTTGGGTGTTGGGTCTATTAAGTAAATAGAATTTAGGTACAGTAAATTATTTCAATTTATGGCCATTGCCAAATAACATGAATCACCGGAACATGTAGCACAGATCACATGTATGGAGTTGGGTTTTATACAGCAATGCCAGAATGAATGCAATTGGTACTTTATAGACTATTAGGCTTTCTCTGTAACATTTCATTTAACAAGGCTACTGTAAGGAACGAGAGCTTATTTTGTGAGACATAACTGCATATTAAATTCATATAAAGCTATATCAAAGGTGTTAATGACCTTTTTAATGTTACGGCTCTATTTTGACTATTACATCATAAACTATGCGGGATTCCGGGCCTGAATGTTTCCTATTAAGAGTCCACCAGCAGGCTGCGGCCCAAGTTAGTCTACGTGTGAACAAACACGATTTCTAGTGCGAACTATTATTAGGCTGACTACGAGGCTGATGAATCACTGATGACTCTGCAGGGTACACAACAATTGCTCCCTTTTCCACAGAGGCACAAAGCTGCTGGCACGGACTGCTTCGACACGCTTTGAAGCAGCTTCAGAGACAGTAAAAGAGTCTCTGTACACTCCACATGACTTACAAAACAAGCCAGTGTGAAAAAGGCCTGATACCAGTAAGAGAGGCTATTCTACTAAAACTAGGAAATGTTTCGTCGAGTCCAAAAATATCACACATTATATTTGTGAACAGTACTGGGCAAAAAAAGGTCAGCCTTAACTGATTTCATTTCCTGTTGAAACGGCCGTTAAGCAGAAGAAATGTATTTTTCAGTGTCAAAAAAGCAGAAAACATATATAACATATCAACAGAACGTCACACAGGAGCCTAAAATATAAAAATACTCAAATACTAAATATAAAAACTTTATTGCATTGTTTTATTGTTTTATTTTGTGTTTATTGTGTCCATCCTTTACCTTTATTACACGTTTTATTCTTTTCAGGAGACTCGCTTTCAGATTTACTGATATCTGCTGTGATATTCACCACATCTCTAAAAGCTTTTCTGGATTTTCTGCTTCTCACCATCCACGTAATCCCAAACGCCTTCAGTGATGCTGAGATCTGGACTCTGGGGTGGACAGCCCATTGTTCTGTTCTATTTTTGTGTTCCTACGTAATAAAGTGGCTACACAGTGAGAGAAAAATAAGAAACTCTTGAATCTTGAATATATTTACAGTAACACTTTACAAGTAATACTTTAGTTAACATGAAGTAGTAAATGTGGTTACAATGTTTAACTGATGTTAAGAACGCATGTAACAACTAAATGTTTACATGTTAAGTAACGCTATTACAGTTGTTACATGTTTACTTAACCTTAGTTAACTATCGTTAATGTATTACTTCATGTTAGTTAGTCAACACTTAATGTAAAGTGTTACCATATTTACATTGCAATGTATTGACTATACATTTAAAGCATCATTAATATTAATGGATATTAGCCCGACAAAATTTAATGGGTCCTGTTATCATTTAATTTGTAGCAAAAGTGGTGGACTATGTGGAGAAATCTACCATTCCAGTGATTTTATCCCCTTTCCAAGGAATCGAACTGTCAGAAGGCATGGTTGATGTTTTTTAAGAAAGGTTGAAGTTGGCTTCTTGTTTGCCAGGTTTTTAATCAAATTCCACCTTAACATTCCACCTCAAATGCTACACTTTGTACAGGCGTAAGGATGTATCAGGATGTGGCAGTAATTAAAGGTGGAACGGAAAATTCACAAAACAAGCTGTAACAAGATCCTGGACAACTTTAATTCAAAGTTGTTACTTTCTAAAACTCTTGGACAATATGGAGCAGCTTCACTCAGCGTTTAACACTGAAGAGAGCAGTTCCACCTTAATTAGCATCAAAACCCCAACAGCAGCCTGTAATTAGCAGCCATGCTGTATGATTGTATCACTGTTTGATGGTTGATCAGCTTAAACTGAGAGTTGCATAATTAGGAACAACTTTAATTTACTTTGTGTTGATGTCTAGATCGAAAGTGAATAGCTGGTATAGGTAATTTTAACTACTAGTAAGCCCCATGTAACTAGCATTAGTATAGCTAACTAAATAGTAACTAGCATTAGCATAGCTACATTTTAAACTGAGAGTTGCATAATTAGGAACAACTTTAATTTACTTTGTGTTGATGTCTGGATTGAAAGCAAGTAGCTAGTAACTGCTAGCAAGCTCCAAGTAACTAGCATTAGCATAGCTAGCTAAATATTTTTATATTTATTATTTTATATATTTATATGGATGTTCATTGTATTTTCCTTTCTCTGTCTGTTGCTTCTGTGTGCACAGATCATCAAATTGTTCATGAACTCAGAAGTACCTCTTTTCATTCTACAGCCAAATCATAAAGTGGTTGATGGATCTGTAAAGTCACTTACTGTCTATGTAGACATCAGAGAACAATTTAAAACCCTGAATAAATGTATTCTATGGCACAGTTATGAGGTTTGATACAAGGCACAGTAAACTCATTTTTTTTGTAAGCTTCCCTCGTTTGTTATTTCTGTCTTATTCTCTTCCATGGTTTATAGCTACAAGGGCTTAAGCGGCAGGACTGGGATGTGTGGAGTTTATCTAGCAAGAGGATGCTAATAGTGTAGGTGTTGGGGAAGCTGCCGGCTCCTCAGAGCGGAGGTCCCAAATGGGAAAAGATGTAAACTGGTGGTTTGAGCCAGCTCACCGGAGGTTTAACTCTGTCTGTGGAGAGGTTCCCGGCCTCAGGCTCCGGCTAATGAAAATCCCATGGCTGAGCATCCATGCTCCAGAAACTTCTTCATGGTCATTGTGCGACCACCTCTAATTTAATCAGAGCCATAGGTCACAGGGACGCCTCGCCACTGGTTCTCCATCCACTATAAACACATTTAGGGATTATTTATTTTTAGCAATGGCGTGCGTCCACAGCAGCCAGGTCAACTGATACCCAGATGGTTTCGCTGAGGCGCCTGTTTATGGATTCCTGCAGATTGGGAGGAGGTAAGTGAGGGTCCTTCGGTCTGCCACTGATTAGAGTGAGTCCGTTTTGCATATAAGAATGCACGATAGCTATATGCTTGGTTCTGGTAGGCTTTTGTTTCCATTTGCATAGTTTCCACTTGGATGGATGGATGGATTGATGGATGGATGGATGGATGATGGATGGATGGATGAATGGATAGATGATGTCTTAAATGTATTCTAACAGAGGCTTTTCATCATGCTGATGGTCTAAGAGATCCAGGAACCTTAAGGTTTCAATTATATTGCCTTATTCTACACTAATGGATGACAGATGACTGTACAAATGGATGTATGGATATATGGATAGATAGATAGCCAGATAGATAGATAGATAGATAGATAGATAGATAGACAGATAGATAGA
>CM067484.1:5053566-5067422 GCA_034552555.1 Semaprochilodus insignis | reverse complement strand
GTAAACCTCCTGATACAGGCTGTCTGTTTGAATATGGCGGAGAAATTAAACAGTTAACGGACAGACAGCAGGATCTACACGTGATTGGATTCTTGGTGGATTGGATCAGAACACCCCCCCCCCCCCCCAGCGGCCGCCCCCTCTCCCTTGTTTCACGGCTCTTTGTTTCTGATCTTCTAAGTCCCACCCACTCCTCGAAATTGAGAAGTGGAGTGAGTGAGAGAGACAGAGAGAGAGAAAAAAAGCAAATGATCTTCTTTCTCTCTCTCTCTCTCCCTCGCTCTATCTCTCTCTCTGCGCGCTCCCTCCATCTCTCTTCCCCGCGCGCTGCTCCTCCGTGTGCGCCATGGACTCGGACTCCAACTGTCTGCCTTTCTCGTCTCCTCCTCACCGCAGCACTCCGGAGCCCGCCTCGGCCTTGGAGCCTTCCTCCTCCTCCTCTTCCTCCTCGGGCTCGGGCTCCTTCTTCCCCTGTGAGGGTCTCCCTCTGCGGCCTGGATTCATGCCGGACTTCCCCCTGAGCCGTTCCTCTCCAGCCAAGCACAGCAAATACGCGCCGAGCGCTCAGGAGGAGCGCAGGAACTTAACAGCGAGCAGCAAGAGCGCCTTTTACCACGACAGCTCGGAGGGTGAGTGGAGGGAAACCCAACAAGACAGAACCAGAACAAAGGCACTGTGAAAAACCAACCAGTCAGTGTTTTAACTTAATAACCTGGTTGATTTAACCTCAAGAACTCGATGTAATGACTGTAAAACATGTTATTGCTCTGTTAACTCACTATTAGAAGTTCAATAAACTCAACATTTTTAAGGCAGCCAGGTTACTTACTCCATTAAGTTAAAATATTGATACTGATTATTGATTTGTTACAGTGATATGCATCGACATAGCGGCTTATAACGCTTACAATACTTAGAATTACACTTATAAAAAAAACATATTATTATCAACATCATCATCATCATCATCACTGGAAGCATCAGCAGCAACGCTAACTACAATAATAGCAATTACTGTATAATAAAATAAATATATAAATATCATTAAATAAAAATAAAATATTAGTAGCAACAAAATAGTAAAATAGTAGTTAGTAATGGGTCTACTGATAAGCAGTAACACTCAAATATTAACAGCTACTACTACTACTACTACAACTAATAATAATAATAATAATAATAATAACAACAACAACAGTAATAGTTTTCCTCATCACTGACAGGCCTAAATTTTTATTTTGTTTATATTTCTTTGTATAATCACCGCTTTCTTTTATAGAACTTGCAGGGAACGTTAGCCAAAGTTCTGGAAACTGTCTTTTTCTTATATATATAAATATATCAGGCTTGCTTTTTGCTGTGTGCTATAAATTATGTACACGCTTAAAAAAAAAGGAAAAAGACCGTTTTCTTTCAAAGTTTCCAGAACTTTGGCTAACGTTCTAATAAAGTCAATAATGTCAGATAATGTCAGATAATGTCAGATAATATAAGGTTCCGTGTTTACTAAGACATAACGCTTTAACTGTGACGTTCAGAGGATGTTCTGAGGATGTTCTCGGCGCAACATTTAGAAAATGTTTTATGGATGTTACTGAGATCCTGAGGCGACAGAATGTTTTTAGAGAACGTTCTCCTACTTTCAGAAAGAACATTCTGGGAACTAAAAGAAAACTTCCTGATGAAAATATTAATGGAACATCACAACGCTTTTAGAACAAATCATTTGTGGGCGGGGAACGGTTCTATATAAAACCACGAACTCTCCACAGAACCAGTTGCATGATTAAAGGCTTCCTTGCGTCGTGAAAGGGTTCTTCAGACTGCTGGACTGTGCTGTGCTATACAGGAACTTTTTTTTTTAAAGGGGTTCTGTGTAGCACCAAAAAGGGTTCTTCTATTTTATGACAAGCTTGACGTCGTAGCAATAGCAGAACCCATTTTGGTGCTATGTAGAACCCTTTTCCAAGAAGCGCTTAGAACCATCTTTTTAAGTGCGTACTATAATAATAATGAGCTTATTTTAACTCATGGACCAGGACAGCTCTGAAATCCCATCGTGTCACTGACACTCCTGCAGTAAACACGCTGTAAAGCCCGGATGGCGGTGGGATCTGAGCAGCGCCGTCAGTCTAACAGGACGAAGAGAAAATGTTATGAAGGGCAAAAGCCTTTTTCACAGTGTACCAAAAGAGGTTTTGCTCCATCTTAAACCGTTTAAATGATGTTTAATGATGGCGGAGGGTCGATTTAATTTACATAATATCAGTTTAACTGTCCGAATCTGCAGGAAGACTAAAGTTTAAAAGTCTTTTTTTTTTTACTTTACTTTAATTTACTTTAATTCATTTAGCAGCTCATAAATAAATAAGATATCGCGTGAAGGATTCTGGGTAAATGTGGAACGAGTTGTTCAGCGACCAATCAAATCCGTTCTAACGCCAGCGGCCCTTTTATATTTACATATTTCCCTTAATCCTCTTTGCCAAAAACGCATTAAAGTCCCACTAAAAACACGAAACACGAGACCTCGTCAACATTGTGAGCTTCTGGAAATTAAATTAATACTTTTACCGAGGTTTTGACGACGTGGAATAGTGATTTAAGGCCTGCTGTAAGAACTGAATTTATTATCTGGGCGATAGGCACATTTCTGAGGTAGCTAGCCTATATGTTACTAGCCACAAAAAAAAAAAAACATAAACCAAAACACAGGATTAGCATATCAGCAAAAAGTAGACTCACGTTTTTATAATGCTTATACTGAGATATTACAAGGGTTTATGTCGTTCACAACATACGTAAACATAGTAGAGTTTGTTAGCAATTTCTCCAGTATATTAGCCTTTCCACAAGCCTGAATTAAACCAAAATGAGAGCTTTGCTGTTGTGAGCTAAAGCGCTAGTTCACTTTAGTGGTGCAGTAATAATACGTGGGCCATATGCTGCAGCCCCTGTTTTAATAGGCTGTGTCGCCTGTATCAGCAAATTGTTGAATGAAAACAGACCATACTGTAATATGAAATGTCATGGAATTCAGTTTCGTCCTCAAAACACTCCACACGGTTCAGGGACCTCAAGTGGAGCAGTTACAGACTAATCTAGACCTTTTAAGGTTGAATCAAATTCAGGCTAGACTGTGTCACTCGATAAGCCTCCACTTGTCTGGAAGCTCTGATTTATTTTCATTCTGAACTCTCGATTAAATGACAAATTAAAAGTCTTGTCATATTATAAGCTGAATCGAAGCCTTAAACCTTTACAACATTGTTGTTCTTTTTTTCCCCCCCTTCAGTCTCAGCAAAAACAGCCGGTATATGGCGGATGACCTTTAGGCCTGAGACAGTGTCACCCTGTTTGGACCGCACTGTGACAGGCTCTCAATATAAACAGTCACTTCCTCTGGTTTTAAATTACGATCTGTAGGAATCTGTCAAAATGAAGTCACTCAGCTCTTATAGGTTTAGTTTGTCTGGAGTAGCCATGGAGGAAAAAACAAGAGAGTAAAACTAGTGACCGAGTGGAGTGGATCTCAGTTCTGGTCCTGGAGTACTGTAGGTCTGCGCATTTCAGTGCTTTCACTGCCTTAATGTAGGCGATTTGGCCCATTATATGATTTACAAGCCCTTTCTGAGCTGATTTGGGGGAGCTTGAGCAGACTATTCAGGACTCAGTACTCTCCTAAAAATAAAAGTTTTAAGAAAGGGTTCTTTGGACTGATGCCGTAGAGGAGCCTTGTAGGTTTAAAGAACCTCTGCAAAATAGAAAGGTTCTGAAGTTGCTAAAACCTCACATCCAGGTCAACTAGGAGGTGTAAGACTGCTAACTGACATCGTATCAACTCTGAATTTATTTAAGCTAACAAATGTAGAGCTTGTCAAGCGTCAGATCTCAGGGCCAAATAAACTGATATGCTTCTTCTAGTGGCCTGTAAAAGGCATAGAGCTTAATTTACAGAATTTAAATGCATTTAAATCATAATTGCAAGACATTTTCCCCCAATCTTTCGGTACCACCCACACGACCAAGTCTAAAGATTGCACCACACTTGCTCAGTGTGGTTGGTCTGGAAGAACAAAAGTCCAATCTTTTAGGGTCTTGCAATATGGCCTATTTTTCTGTTTTTTATTGGGCAATAGAGTGAAAAGGCCATGCTGAACATGACACTGGTTTTGTAAAACATTGAGAGGCCTCCACAGGCTCTCCAGCTTTTGAAGGACTCTGTTGTTCTTCCTGTTTTGTCTGTTGGCGAAAAGTCCTGGAGTCCCTCATGGGGTTGAAGAGCTACAAAGCAATTGCGCTTTTCTGACTAATCAGTGAAGCGACCAGTTCTTCAACTGAAAAAATATGACCACAGTTTATTAACTACAAATTATGACCGTAATAACTGCCACCGCTGAAAAAAGAGAGAAGATCCGAACAGCGATTGCTGCAACGTTCGTCTTCTCCCGAAGCTGTTTTCAGTATTTTTAGCTCGTGAGAAGTGAAGAAGCTCTTTCAGCCTGAACTCTCTCAGAGGGTCAGGTTCAAATGGACTGGGCAGATAACTTGGTGTAGTGAATGCATCCCTCTGTTTAATGGAAGATTGAATTAAGAAGATATTCATTCATTCATTTCTACTACTTGCTTTGGAGGCCGTGGGACTTAAAAGCCCATAACCCAATGACAAGTCACCCTCCAAGGTCAGATGTTACTAATATCAACAGAAACATCTAATTCCTAATTTCACTCTAATTCAGATGGATTACATGCAGATGATTGTGAGAGAACATGGGCTGTACATCATACTGCAGTTGATTATTACAGTATAGCTGTTCTCAGAGCTTATTTAGGATACACAGAGACCTAGACTTAGGTAGTGACTTGTTATGTTTACCCAGTTCCATTTATCATTCATGTTGTTGCTTTTCAACTATTGCAAGTATTTTCAAATGCTATTTTATTTATGCTTAAGTATATATAAAAATGAATCAACTTACACATGCACATTTTAGTCATTCACATTTATGTGTATCTTCCACTTTTCCTATTTATTCTGATTGGTTGGTTCAGCACCTGGACTGTTTAGTATCTTTGTATTCAATATTATCAAATTAAACTAAAAGGACCCCAAAGAGGAAGAGAAGAATAGCACCTAATGAACTTTTTTGACTTTTGAGTTTTGATTGGATAGTACACTTCGAAAAAACTAAACTGTCACTGCGGGTTTACCCCTCACATCACAGGGGTGGTACCTTCAAGTTTGTGTCTTTAGTACCTTTAGTTATAGAAAATAATTGTAGCATATTTTATTGTAGCTATATTTTTTAAGTTGCATGGACATTTAGTTACAAAACGGTACAAAGACATGCCGTTTCCCTGGAAACAACTTAATTAAAATGGACGATTGGATTATGAGGTGTCGTATGAGTTGTCGTATCTTTCAGGCTAGGATTGTTTGGCCTTTTAGGAAAAACTAATCGGATGTTTATATTTTGTTAAGTTGTTTAAATTTCTTTATACTCACAATGGCATTGACAAAAAAACAAGCTTTAAAAGGGTCTTTAGGGAACCAAACATGGTTCTTCTATCGCATCACTTCATATTTTTATTCTGTTTTTAAGTGTGCAATTGAAATGAAGTAACAGTATATTACATTTGTAGGAAAAAATGATAAAACCAGCCAGATAGCATTTACACACTGAAATGGTTCTTTGAGTTCTCTATATATAACTGTTGCCTTTCGTAAAGGATCCTTGAAGTATGTCTTTTTTTTAAGGGTGCACATTTGGTTTTAGGTTACACCCTTAAAAAGTGGGTTCTTTACTAAAGGCCATAATTAAATACAGAACCATGACAGCAGCTATTTAAACCCCTAAATGTTTATTTTCATAGCCAAATAGTTCTTTTGTATGATATAGATAGATTTCTACTATTGTTATGTTCTAGAACCTGTTTTTCTTAAGGGTGTATCTACATATGATAACCATAAAATGTAAATTGCTTTAAGTGAATTAAATTCACATAATGCAAATTCTTTTTTAGTGTTGACTGTAGTCTTGTATTAGACAAACATTAGTTTTTTCCTCCTTTTATGAAGCGAGTTTCTGAGACTAAGGCCGCTGCATATATTTAAGTGTTTTACAATGCATTTTACAGTACTGTTTTAATGCTAGATATTGTTGGGAGTGAGATGTACACATACAAGAAATATCAGTGCTACATTATGATTAATACTACTTCCATTAAAAGAGTGTTGTTTTTTTCAATACTTATCAAATATTCTTTTCAAAAACTCATAATATGCAAAATTATTACAAATGGACACACAGTACTTTGGAATTAAGCTCCACTTATTCTGTCTTGCATTAAGGAGTGATTTCCATCAAAACATTTTTTTTAAATTAAAAGAACCTGCAGTAAACATCTAATTTAGGCATAACGTGTCTAAATGTTGCTCATTTTTTATTTTAATGTATGCTATTACATTATTTTGCTTTGATAAAGTGCATAATATTAAAAGTTTCTGTTTTAACGTGAGCCAAACTATAAAAGAAGCATTTTTAACAGTATTGAAAAGCACTGTCTGCAGCTATCAACACTGCTAACTTCTTACTGCACCTCTGTGTACAAGCACAATGGTTCTAAATTGTAATTCCTCGAATTCCTTTTTTTCTTTTCCTCGTTTCTCAACATGGTTTGTAGTGCATGCAGAGTTATTTACTTTTGTAAGTTTAAGACAATATTTCTTTTCTGTCAAATCTCATATACGCTACCATTTAAAAGACCGTTGTCACTTGTCATATTAATTGAGTGTTTATTTCCAACAATAATTTATGTTAAAGGTTTAAATACCATATGCTTTTTGTTTTAAGAGTTTAAATAATACAATTTTAATTTTAACAATTTCAAATTAAACATTTTGAAAGTTGCAGAATAGTATCATCAATGAAACATTTTATGTATGCATTTAATGTTTTTTATTATACATTCCTGAAAACATCGATTCCAAACTGTACATCCTTAAAAATGATCTACACACGAGAGCTGCCTTATATGTGCCTATAAGCATTCCCATTCAAATGATGTGAACTGTGGTTTGGGGTCAATTATCCTAATATAATTTGGGGTTATTTTAAATGTTAACTCATTAAGCCGCAGCGCTGTCTTATTATTTAATAGCTACTATAAATTATTCAGTAACTTCTGTAAACCTACCTTGTAAATTATGTTGCTATAAAACCAATCAATTAAAGTGTGGACCCACATACAGGCCCTTGCAATTCAAGAACCAAGATTTACTCAGGTCAGTATGTTCAAGCCGTATTTTCTGTTCTCTGTAGGGGAGAAGT
Organism: Semaprochilodus insignis; assembly: GCA_034552555.1. NCBI lineage: Eukaryota > Metazoa > Chordata > Actinopteri > Characiformes > Prochilodontidae > Semaprochilodus > Semaprochilodus insignis. Next base: position 5,060,091 of record CM067484.1, on the reverse strand, counting down.
CTTTGCCCAAGCCTTTGGGTTATCCAGTCTTGGAAACAGAATGCTGTGGCAAACTGAAAGAGCCATCAAACGGGTTAAACCAAGGAGATTCCATTGCAGACTCGATTGACCTCTCAGGCAAGAACAAGAAGCGAAGGAACCGCACCACATTCAGCACCTTTCAGCTGGAGGAGCTTGAGAAAGTCTTCCAGAAGACGCATTATCCAGATGTCTATGCGCGTGAGCAGCTGGCCCTGAGGACCGAACTTACTGAAGCACGTGTGCAGGTATTATGCTATCTGTTACCACACTTCTCCCTAAACCTGGTCCTGCAGTACCTCATGCTCTGCATATTTTAGTGTTTTTCTTGTTCGGAAACAGCCACTTCAACTGACAAAGGGCTTGATTAGGTGTGTTCGTGCGAGACAAATGCCAAAATAATACTTCAGAAAACATTAAAAGAAGGTCTAAGTGCTGTACTTAATTAGATGTTTATGGTTTTTCTTAAGTTGTCTGGATAGAATATCCTCCTATTGAATACACACAGGGACCTAAGCCCAAAAAGCTTTCTTCATGAGAGGAGAATAAACACCCCCGTGTATGTCTAACTCAAACCACTTTTCGACGTCCGTCCAGCTTTTACTGGTCTGCAGAGAAAATTCCCGGATCTTTGGTGTCTACGAGCCAACACCACTGTAATGCATTTTTAGCATGAATAGTGACTAACAGTAAATGTGTTTTTGCTGTTCTTACTGTTAACACTGTAATCGCTGTATTTCACAAACAATAGTCCTCCAGGACCAGGATTTGGAACCACTTTTTAAACTACTATAATGTTCACTGCCACAATATTTAGATTAGCAGGCTCGTAGAAGCGGCACGAGGGACATTTCTGTTTGTTGTTAGTGTCTATACACTGTCAGAAAAATGGCTCTGCCTAGGTACATTTTACAAACAGTGCAAATGTGCATTTGATGTGCCTTCAAATTGTTGTGTACCTTAAATCTTAAAATGAACTCACTCACAAATGTAATTCGCTTTTCCCTGGGGAACATGCATATTTGTTACTTTTCTGTAGCTAACGATTTGAATTATTCATTTTAACTGTAATAATAGAAAAATACTGTTTTTTTCTGTGTAATGACTAAATTGATCTCCATCACAAGATTAAGAGTTACAGCAGTGTTTGATTTAACTAGCACTGATGTCTAAGCAATAAGCTACATCAATGTAACTCCATGATCTCTACCTTTTCACTCCGTCAGGTGTGGTTCCAGAACAGACGGGCAAAATGGAGGAAGCGGGAACGCTATGGAAAGATGCAGGAAGTGCGAAACCACTTTGCTGCGACATATGATATCTCCCTCCTCCCTCGCTCTGATACATACCAGGTACAACATGCACCCTATATGCTATATTCATTACAGAATTTAGAAATGGTTTACATGCAGTGCAGCTTTATAAGATGTCAAGTTTGCCAATTGTATCATAACAGTAAACATCTGTAGAAGTATGAATTAGGGAGAATTCTAATTTAAATAAGAATATGGCTAAAAATGACCAACAAAGTGTTTAAAGATGAAACCTCTTTGTCATTAGAAAGCATATCTATGTTTGTTTGTGGGCACTTACTTCAGACTGAATTAATAATAACAATAATCCATTGTATATAGTCCAAACTATTGTACTATATACAATATTGTAAATATTGTAAAGCACTGTACTCTAAATAAAAAAGAGCATGATTACAGACAGGAGCCATAATGTCTAGGCATGTGGTAGCCTAAACAAATATATTTTTAAATGTATTTAATAACATGTTACAAGATTATAGTCTCTGGAATACTATTTCAGAGTTTAGAAGATAAATAAGAAAATGAACTTCTACCTACTGAGCTGATCCAAGGAGTTTGTACTAAGTCTGTCTCAGCTGAGCAAAGTGGCCTAGACAGGCTAATAATGTCTCATATGAGGTGCACCACAGCTTTATGTGGAGAATCATTATCTCACATTATCTCATAGCTGTTAAAGTAATTTACACAAAGTCACACTTTATCTCAATGGGTCACTGTAATATAATCTACAGATACTTAAATTATTAACAAACTTTCTGGTGATAATAAATTGATTATCAACGACATTGAGGTTAATGTTTATTTTAGAAGTTAGTGTAGCTTTTTGCCTTGAGGTTAGGCTACGAGATGGATTGAATAGATTCTTTGACACTCAACTGCAAGGTCAGTTGCATTTAATAGATATTTAGCTGAAAGTCAATTCAAAATACCCTGATTATCTACAAAGCATCTACAGTGGACCGCCCAAAAACAAAGTGTTACCCAATAGTGTTTTTTTTATAGAGGGTGTGTAATCTTATTTTCACTTATTAGATTTTGGTAAGAGAGAGATTTATTAGGATATTTCAAACTCAAGTTCAAGTTCAGTTGCATTTAATAGATATTTAGCATCTACCGTGGACTATCAAAATAAAGCATTACTGTAATTTTCCCTTTACCTCAAATAGAGCCAATCAGCCAAGACATGTTTGGTATCTGAAGTTTGCTTCTTTAGTTTCGCCCAGGAGGTTTGAGGCTAACAGCTAACAAGCAACAGTGCAGACTGCAGGCCAAAACCATCATGCAGTGTTGATAAATAAACTCAGTTTGAATTGCTTATGTGGTTTCTAACACTGTACGACATGCTGTAATCTATGCAACGTACGCTTCTCCTGTTTTATAGATAGTAGTGTTGTACAGTGTCAGAAACCATATAAGCATGTCTATCTGTGCTTGATTGATGCAAAGGATACAGGCATTCAGTTTGCACACTGATAAACATATCAGTATAAACATGCATTGCATTGCATTTGCATTGTAGCTCCAATTCAAAACTGAAGAAGTTTATTTCAGACATCAAACATATCTTGGCTGATTGACTACAGTTGGAGTAAAATTGTATAAATTGAATGTTTGGGTTGAATCATTACTTCAGTGCCGTAGTCCTGTGGTTCAGCCCTTTAATCATCTTTCTCTTACTTCATAGATGCAGAGTAACCTGTGGCCTGCTGGAACAGGAGGTGGAGGTACTGCCAGCGGAGGCTGTGTCCTGGGCACGGAAAGCATGCCCTCCTCCTGCATGTCCCCATACCCTCACCACCCCCACTCCCACCCCCACGGCAACCTTCCAGGCCTTATGGGCATGTCCACGTCCCCTTCTCATCCTCCTCACCATCCTCACCCGCACCACCCCGGCATCAACGGCCTCTACTCCCTGCACAGCTTTCAGGGGGGCCTGGGGCCCCACTCTTTTGAGCCAGGCCCCGAGTCTGACTACAAGCCTTCAGGCCTAGTGGCCCTTCGCATGAAAACCAAAGACCCTGGCAGCCTCTTATCCTGGCCAACGTGACCGCGTGGATGGGTCTTTAGCTAGGAAATGACTGAGCCGACACATAATCCTTGGATACTCTGCGGTGCATTTGTGCGTCATAGAAATTCAAACATCGGAGATCCAGCTTTGGACACGGAGCTCACCGTCCATCCTGTGTAAGGACGAGATTTGTGCTTATTCTTTTTTCTCTTGCATTTGCATTTGTTATAAGAATGATAATAAATGCCTCATGCTCTGTATATGCTGTTTTAATAGTGTGTTTCCATACGGAAGCATGTAATTGGTTACCGTCAGTATTTTTAAAATATGTGCACCAGAAATCCTGACTTAATGTCAGAGACTGTTTAAGAATGTATCCTTTGATATTGAGCATAATTGTATAAACATTGTAAGAACCGATGAACAAAATGACTAATCTCATGTGTTCAATGTATGCTGATTTTTTTACAATAGTAAGACAATTAATGAATGGCTTTTATATTTCTTTTATACGTCAATAATTTGTTTATTCTGAGGAATAAGAAGCAGTTTGTGCTGCCATTAAAGAAAATTGGTCAACACAAAAATTTGTTTATTTGCTTTCCACCCCCCATCTATAACCCACAGATACAGATAATACACCATAATCGTGTTTTTGTAGTTTAGAGGAAGGCTGTAATTGGCCAAATCGTTGACATTTAGCCTACGGTACTCCTGCAAACACATAATGTATTATATTTCTGGACATTTTTTTCCAGTGGTTTTAGTCTGGATAAGTGCTTTACTCTATGTGACAGATGTACTCCGTGACCATATTGTGACCATATTGTTTTACGGTGCTATTTCCGTTCCTCAGCAGTATAAAAAGAAGCATTGTGAGTCTGCTGTAATTCAATAGGCCTTTAGAAATCAACTAATTCATCATCAGCAAGTGACAGCACTGCTAATGCAAAACTGCCAATGCCAACTGTAACAACCACAAGCCTTCACACTTAGTACTGATGAGGCATTCCAGGGCCACTTTCCCCACCTCCCATTAACCACAAACAAGACCTGCCACAATTATTACATAAGCTGGTCTCAATTATTTTCCAGATTTGGTAGCTCTGTTATTTATATGTTTATGTCGCAACAAACAGCTTGTGAGGAAGTAGCTTTTTTCAGCCGGTGGGTTGAATTAAGTATATGCAGATAAAAGAAACCAGAAATTGCCCTGCCATGTGCCTTCTAACTCCACAGCCACTATTTAGCCAGTCTGGCCATTTTAGGCTTCAAATGGCAATCAGCCATTAGCTAAAATGCCATGATTGTGACAGGAGTACACAAGACTGCTTTCTGTTAGCAGATATGAACTGTAGGCTTCATAAATGTTGATCTAACCCACTGTTCAATATGAATGGAGATGTTCATGGGTGCTTTATTTGAAGACACAAACTACAGCTTGCACTGAATGAAATATGTATGATATTACCACACCCAAATGCATGAAAAATATTTTCTATATTTTACACATTTTGCTTGTAGGAAATGATTCCATACTGCTGCTTCCCGAAATAATGCCTACAAATTGGTTATACACCAACAAAAGTAATGCACTGAACTTGGTTAAAATGTGTATTTATAATTAAATAAACTCATTGTGAAAAAAATAGTTGCACCCAGAAGGAAGTGTTGGATTGCGATGCTATTCGTAAGGAAGATAAAGGTTACCAGGAACAATAAAAAATGCTACACATACAGAAGTAGTGCCTCTCAGTATGGCGTTGGCCCGCCATGCCAGACGTCTCGGCATGCAGTAGTAGAGCTTCCTAACGTGTCCTGTGATAATCCATGTCATGCAGCTTGAATATTCTCACACAGTTCCTGCAGATTTTGCGGTAGGGGTTAGTCGTTGGTCGTCTCCACCAAGACAAAAGCGGGACTCATGATTGAAGATGACCCGCTGCCATTCGGAGTCACTCCATGACAGTCTGGCACGACACCATTGCAGTCTTTGGTGATGTTGACGTGGTATTAAGGGCAGTCGGTGTAACTATCTGCCTGCATGTAGTCCTGTGTCGTGCAGCCGTCTGCCAGTGGTGCTGGCACTAACAGGATGACTCATGGAGGGCATCACTGCTCGCTGAATGTCTGCAATCGTGGCATTTGGATCAGTCAGGTACAGCGATAAGACCCGTCCTTGCTTACGTCACTTGAATCATTCGTATGTCTCACAATGTGAAACCTACCCACCAGGTTTTCATTGCTGATTCCTTCTGGGTGCAACTATTTGTGCGACTACATGAACACAGTGTTATATTACAGTTTACAGACTTTTGCCAATATTTGTTTCAATGTAATACAGTTCCCTGCAAAAGTCAGGGACCGGCTTTCATTTCTCGGATATGCAGTCAAAGCAGCCACTAAGCTTAAGTTGTTCATTTTCCTGGAGACGTTTCTGAGGAGACTGGAAATAAGATATTTCACTTTGCTTAAGGAAGCTGGAAGTCAAAACAATACTGGCGATCAAAACAATATTAAAGGTTACAGAAAAAATGGGACTCTGAACAGTCCAAGGCCTTGTGGACCACCAAATCTGTGCCCATCGGATAAACAGTAAAAATTGCATCTCTGAGAGAAAAGAGAAAATTAAGCTCCACTCTGATCCACTCAGATCTGAAAACATCCACAGGTGTTTCTGTCCATCCACCCACTGAAAGAAGATAATCTCAATGCTACGGGTCAGAAAGGATGCGTAGTTTTTTTCCCTGAACCGACAGGGCGCAACTGAGGTGCGTTGAGCAAGGCACCTAACCCCCAACTGCTCCTCAGGCACCGTGGTTAGGGCTGCCGACTGCTCCGTGCAGTTTTGCTCACTGCCCCCTAGTGCATGTATTCACTAGAGTGTGTGTATGTGGGTGTTTCACTTTACGGAGGGGTTAAACGAGGAAGACACATTCCTCTGTGTGCAAGCACAATTGGCGAACGGTTGTAAATTTTAATTCTGTCAGGAAGAGATTACTAAGAAAAGGACATAAATGGAAAATGAAGAAAATTGGTAAACCAAACTAAGAAACTGCGTGTTTCCAAGAACAATGAACTAACCACCGCAGACCTCAGCATCACAGAAACGTGTTTGAGGCCATGTTTGGATCATGAGAGGCAAAAAATGCAACCAACTTCTAAGACTGAACTTTCGAGGTA
>CM067484.1:5028460-5043787 GCA_034552555.1 Semaprochilodus insignis | reverse complement strand
ATATATATATATATATATATATATATATATATATATATATATACGTGCATGCATTTTCTTGAGGTGTTTTTGAAATATGAAACTTGTGGTGCATATATAATAGGAACAAAACCTTGTATCTCCAAAATGGAGGACGAACAGCTGTCATGATCCTTTGTGGCAGTTGACATAAGTAATTTTGGACCATTTCTGTTGGTCCCTCCATCATAAAATTTTAATATAACATAAAAAGATTCAAGTTATATAAAAAGGAAAAAAGTCAAAAGTGAAATGCAAGGTTTTGTTGCAGTAGTAATTATATTCTTTGTAGAATTGCATTTGCTATAGCATGTGTGTGTGTATATATCGTGTGGATAGAATGACTGTAAAAACCTCTCAGGGATGATGTCTGTACATTTATCAGATGTATTAATAAACAATGTTTCACATATCGGTTTGTGTAATTCCTTGAACAGTGCGTGCGGGAAGTAATCAGACCACACACAGTATCAACAAAGAATACTTTATGGAAAGTCTGGTTCAGTTTTTGAACAGCAGAGCCATATAGTTTTACATAGAGTGTAGACCGTGTTGCCACATTCACCATTGGCTTTTATTTCAGTTAAGAAAATCTTGACAAAAATGAGATTAAGACATCAATATCTTTTCAGCCACTTCCAGAATTTACACTATAAAGTTTATCAATATAAAAAAAAATCAGCTATTCTCTCCTCACAGGTAGTTAGTGGTGAACTACCACTGAGCTGGCAGATCTGCTGCTGTGCTTCGTAATCACTCGGTTTCTCCATTTTCTCCATTAACTGCGTAATGTCGTGGCCCCTTAAGACAAAGTCGTTGGAGGTCTTCTTTTTACACATTCGACTCCTTATACATGATAATTAAGCATTACGCCACCTGTCCAAGGTCGCTGAAAGTCCTGCCTTCAAAGATATTAAACGTGATACAAATAAAAAAAATGCTTTAAAGCATCACAAGTACCTTAACAACTGAAGTAAAAAGACATTCAGAGAACACAAACCCAGCTTTTCACAGGAGTGTTTTTTTTTTAAGGAAGAGCTCTGCAAGAATTTGTCCCGTTGGCCCTTTACCAAGTCCAAAACACACACAGTTATTCAGGCCTGATAAAAATACTCAAGTAAAAAAATACAGGGCCTACACAATTAACCTCACCAAGCACTTAAACAGGAGGGGGATTCGAGAGGAAGGATTGTACACAAGGCTCCCCTTCAGTGGTAGTACATTGTGCCACTAGAGGGCACTATCTGATAGAGGATCCCATCTGTGGGACCCTCTGTCAAGTAAACTGACAAGTTTTTGACTCAAGATAAATGAAAAAGTGAAATTCTATACACGTCTGCAGGGTAAAATGCATAGCTTCTATTTTAACGGCGTCTTTGGCTCATATTACAGAACAGTTAGTACAGTTAGGTGGTACATATAAGAAATATAGGTGATAAACATAATATAGGTATTTCTATACAAATAACAGTTGGCAATAAAAAAGAAGGTAAAATGAACGCATGTTAAACTGGGTATATCTATGCATACAGTACTCTAAATCTCCCAGTCTCAGCCATTAGCTAATTAGTACTAGAGGGCTTTTTACTCGTGGCATGAATAAAGCAGCTTGTTTTGGAAATTGTCTCTGACTATTATCAGTAGTTAATGGCATGACCACAATTTGGCACCACCAGCTAAAACAAACGCAGTGTCTAAGATGTAGAAACGGTTATCATCATCCACTAAGAACAACACATGTATGGAACAAACTAAATGACCCTGTGATTGCCTCATTTTAGGGCAGTGTTTCCCAACCCTGGTCCTGGAGGCACCCTGGTCGGCACAGTTTAGTGGATTCCCTGCTTTAACACGCCCCCTGCAACTCTGAAAGGGCTTGATAATGAGCTGGTAAGTTGAATCTGGTGTGTTGGGAGCAGAGAAAACCACTAGAATGTGCAGGGCAGGGTGCCTCCAGGACCAGGGTTGGAAAACAGTGTTTTAGGGCATAAAGGTGGCTGTTTGACAGTACTGGACCTTGTGTTTGTGGGTATAACATCAGAAATAAAAGGATGTGGATTGCTGACTGCTTGTGAGGGAAGCCTCTTACCTCAGACCAGCAGACTAGTTGCATAGAGAACAGTCAGCATTTAGTAAAGTGCATGGTTCTGTACGTGTCACGTATACATTGAAAGGGTTTGCGTAACCTTCATACCCCTCTGATGCACCGATACTAATGGAAGCACTGATGGAGTTTTCAGGACATTGAACTGAACGTTGACAACACACAAACAGTGAAGATGTTGACAGTAAAATAAAACAGAACAACAAAAAAAAGACTCATTTCTCCCACTGACGAAAACAAACCATTACAGATGAGCGGGTTTTTCCACACACAGGGAAGGTTACTACTTTACTGTAACATGAAATCAATTTGGCTTTATTGGAAGTTACAGAACGGACCTGACCGTCTGCGCTCTGGATCTAAAAGGAGTATCCAGTATGATGTCTTCAAGCATTTTAAGACTGTGTTGGTCATAATCTCTGCGCCTTGAACGTCCTTCCCTCAAAAAGGCTAGTACTGTAGTCTGCCCCAAAGCTGAGGTCAGGTGCACTCTTGGAGGATGAAACCTCGAGAAAAGACATGGTCATGATGTGCTCTTCTGCTTCCTCTACACCACCCCGTTCCTCTGAGGCGCTGGACAGAAGCAGCCGTTGCTCCACATCAGCTCTGAATTGAGCAGCTCCTGTCGTTTCTTCCTGGCCTGCCAGCGTTGGGCCAATGGCTCCATGAAGAGAGAGACTGATGATAGCAGGTAACACACGCCAGCCAGGTAGAAGGAGCAGTCGTACGTTTGAGTGTAGTCGTACAGAAATCCTGGGGGATACGGGTGAGGAGTCAGGCATACAGATATACAGATATGGAGACTGTCTTAAAGTAGTTTGCCAAAACTTAACTACATGATTAAACCCATTGCGTTGGACAATACGTGTTTGGCGCCTGAAGTTCTCAGAGCCAAGAGGCTGATATAGACTACGAGCTAAATCACCTCACACTTGTCTCAACCACGTCCGCGTCAAATAGACTTGCTTTTGTGATTTCTGACACCATATGAACAGCAGCAGCCCTCTTGAAGCCTAACAGCATATTTATGACACTAAATTCTTCATTTATGAGATCTTATTCTTTATCACAAAAACTACTCCTTTACAAAAAGTCCCTCCATCAAGGAAAGATATTAAAGGAGATTTAAAAACAAGCTATTCAATGGTTTGATGTGAAACGCCTGGAGTTATTCTCAGTAGTGGTGATGCAAGCCAGATGTCTGAAGTGATTGATGACTCTAAAGGCAGAAACCTGTTACATGAATTTGGTGTACATACATTGCCTGATGCCTGAGGAAGTGTTTTGCGATACTCCCATGACAAGTTGTGGCAAAAACTGTGTTATTTAAAATCCATTCAAGCCAGAAAGGTTCACCCACCAGCCACCTCAGTAGGTAAACCTTCTTGTATCTTCACTCATTCTCAGCTCTGCTTACCATATAGACACACTTTGTAGTTCTACGGTTACAGACTGTAGTTCATCTGTTTCTCTGTACACTTACAGCCACTTACAGCCTGTTCTTTAATGGTCAGGACCACCACAGAGCAGGTATCATTTGGGTAGTGGATCATTCTCAGCACTGCAGTGACACTGACGTGGTGGTGGTGTGTTAGTGTACGTTGTGCTGGTGTGAGTGGATCAGACACAGAAGGCTGCTGGAGTGTTTGAACACTGTATCCACTCACTGTCCACTCTATTAGACACTTGTAGATGTACAGTCAGAGACGATAGCTCTGCTCTAACTGCTGCACAGTTTGTGTTGGTCATCTTCTAGTCCTTCATCAGTGGTCACAGGACGCTGTTGGCTGGATAGTTATGGTTGGTGGACGATTCTCAGTCCAGCAGTGACACTGAGGTGTTCAGCAGCGCTGCTGTGTCTGATCCACTGACACCAGCACCATGTCAGAGTGCTGAGAATGATCCACCACCCAAATGATACCTGCTCTGTGGTGGTCTTGTGGAGGCTGTTGAAGAACAGGGTAACAAAGTATACAGAGAAACAGATGGACTACAGGCTGTAAGTGCATCTATATGGTAAGCAGAGATAATAAAGCGGCAATGAGGATATAAGAGAAGGTGTATCTACTGAAATGGCCGGTGGGTGTACATAATAAGATTCACCACTATTTTACATTATTTGGATAGTAACTAAAATGCATTTGCGTTCTAGACATTGTGACCAACACTGTATGGAAATAATGGCTGTAGCTCAATATGCATACAGTATTTAACGTCAAACTTTGACTTTGAATTTCTAGAATCTAGAAATGTAGAAATTTAGGAACAGAACATGTCAAGTTGCTGAACACACAGTCTAATGGAATGAAGGTGAAACTGAGGACTTAACAGAAACTCTCTTTACTTGTTTTGCTAATTGCCCTTCCTACAGGAAATGCAGGCAACGCTAAGGGAGGCTGAGGCACGTTTCTAGTTTCTATGTAGCAGAGGTCAGTGTGGATTGTGGTGACCAGCAGGGCCAGTCAACAGCAGAAGGTTCTGTTCGGAAGAGCCCACGTGGGGGTTAACTAATCACATTTTGCTTCCCCAGCTGGGGCTCGAGTTTAGGGGGGTTCCTGACAAAATGGTTTGGGTCAGAGTGACTATGTGGGTCTAAGTTCAAGGTCTACACACCCTTCTCCCAAAGGGAGCCTACACAGACCCCCACCCAAAGAGGGTCTACATACCCTCAATCCAAATAGGGCCTTACGCAGCCCCCCCCCCTCCCACACGGGGCCCCTCTAAGTGAGAGAGAGCCTGTTACATTTCCAAGAATTGCAGCTCCGTCAGCAGACTGCGTGTACAGACATCTAGCAGTGTTTCACCGTGTAATGCACTCATATTTTCCATGTGAGTACAGAGGCAGAGGTGCTGAATTCTTAAGTTACTTCTGTTACCTCATAATGTTAACATTTACGCTAAATTTAGAGAGACCGTCTATTCACCTAGGCTAAGTCCTATAGAAATTAAAGGTCAATGGTAAAAACATCCATGATCTAACTAAAGACGTTAACCCGGCTGCTAAATAAAGAGAGGTGATCTGATCTCCCTAACAGTGTCAAAAGCAGATATATATCTGTTCTTGGAAGATTTCCCTCCGTGAGAAGAAAGGTGACACTGTTCACACATGTGTTTCCATGCACCAACAAAATGGGTCAACAAGTACACCAAGGGGTAGGCGACTCCCAAGTCTAACCACCCCTTGACGGGACCTCAGGCACTGGCTTTCAAAAACCTTCTCGATTCCATGATGTCACATGTGGCATTTAGCTAATATTTATCGCTTACGACATACAGCATGGATTTCACAAAGACGAAAACCACCTACCTGCTAAAGGAGGACCTGTTAGACATCCAAGTCCCACAAAGAACATCGAAAACCCCATGGAGTTGTTCAGCTTTTCCGAACCTACCAAGTCAACCTGGGAGAAAAACAGACGGGCAGCATTGGGATATATGTGGCTTGATCAGCTTGTGTGGCAATGTTGTGCAACAATGGACTTAAATAATACGTACGAGTATCATGAACAATGTTTTTATTCTAAATGTTTGAAGCAAAACTTATTTGTTGATCTTTAAATACTGAAAAAGAAAAACTGTAACATTTATTTTATTTTCCAAAAAGATAAATACCAAGATGGAAGATCACAAAGTGAAACCATTTATAATAAGTACAAAACATAGGAAGTTATCAGAATTTTCTAAACATAAGCTACTAATTACACTAACTAAGGCAGTGAGTAGTGACTGCTACATGACTTATTGGGGATGCTCATTTCCAGTGTTCATAATTTTATTTATGGGGTCTACTAGAATAGATTTACATGCCTTGATTTCTCCCCAAAACATTATCTGAATCTGTCTTCACCCTCTGTCTCAGACACTCTGTAGGAGATCCTGTGTTTTTCAGCCCCGCCTCCTGATGAGCCCAGTGTGCTCTGATTGGTCAGCTCATCCACTCTGTTCTAATCAACTATTCTTATAATTCTTACAATGGTGTCAGTTCTGCTGTATCAGTCTGGTCCTGAAAGTCCGGTAGAAGAAGTTGGTAGATCCACCTTCGCAAGCTAGACTGGAGCGGGTGTTTCGGAGTGTTCAGTTTTTAGCTGTATTAGCTTGCTGTGTGAGAAGGTGCCAAGTTCGCTGGTAGGCGGGCAATAAGGATCGTGTTACGAGATGATGTCACCTTGTCTCAGAGAAAATGGCTGGAATTCAAACCAGGCAGCTGAGAAAAGTGATTTCTGTGTGAGAGAGTTTCTCCCTCTGGTGTGTATTTTAAGCTTTATAACTTTGCAGACCGTTTACATGCACAAAAAGCTCCACAGCACACTAAAGGAAAGGGGGGAACTGGAAAAGAATAATAGGTCCCCTTTAAAGGACTGAAGCGGGTCACTCGAAGCAAAGGGATTTTAGTCTAAAGCCAAATCCAAAAAATAAAAAAAAATTAGCTCTAAATTTAAACCAATTCATTAGGATAATCCACATACTTAAGCAATTTCTCATAATATAAAAATCATTCTTATTACACTAAATGCTAAATAATGAACTTAACCCTCCAACTGAGGTGAATTGTTTTGATTGATAAGGACTAATGGAAAAAAAAACACTTTTTGTCTGGTGAAGAAACTTCTGCACCATGCAAGAAACAGATTTAAAGGGGACATACTAAGGAAAACCCACCTACTTTTTCGGTTCTTTTGCTCATATATTTGTGTATCTGGAGTGTCTACCAACCCAAAAACAGTGAAATAAAAACTTTCCAGTTCCACTTTTTAAATGGTCCAACAGTTCAATGCTGGTGCCTCAGTCAACTTCTGTTAACTGCCGCCCCATTTAAGGTGGAACAGGAAAGTTCAAACATGAAGCAGGCAAATAAGAAGCTGACTTCAGCTTCATATGTTCGACCCAAATCCTTATGGGAAAGTGTGTTCATTCTGCGGCTTCACAAGCCCCTGGGCCAGTCGCCTCCATCTATACAAGTCTATACTCCTATCTGTTTGAATGCAGAGAAAGTAAAAGACTTAAAACTTCAAGTTCACATTATAGTTTTAAACACACATTTAAAATCAGTGATAAAATCGGACAAAAAAAACCCAGATAGATAGTTTTAATATTTTGGATCAATAACACAAAAAAAACATTTTATTGGCTAATTCTGGCTACTATATTTGATCAGATCTCCACAATTGAGGGGTGCTGTTCCTTCTAGTGCTGCACCTACCATTGACCGTTCTTTGCTTCCAATATAACCCGCAAGCCGACTGGCTTTTTTCCTAAAAGGCCGGAATTGCTCCATAAATGGGCACCATGTTCAGTGTTACAAGCTTTCCCATACATATTTCAACCAGTGACCAATCACCTTATTTTTAATGTCTTTGGTCTGCTTTTCCAACTAGGGTTGGTACAACCCAGCACTGGCAACAAAACCTTTAAAAGAGGGATCACCATCAACTGTCCATTGCAGATGAGGGAAAATGTGAGTACTTAATAAATAACAATAGTCTGTGTCTTTGGCTGTTTAGCACTAACTCTAACAGCTGAGTTAACATATTAACAGAGATATAAGGTTCTAGAAAGTTCCAGCGTTATTTGCACTGACACTTTTAGTTTGTTAGCTGAAAGTCTTCCACTGACATTGACAAGTGAATGAGGTGAGAGTAAAATGAGAGAATGGGTGTAGATGTCTCCAGAGTGTTTCTTGCAATGGCCATACTCTTGTTGGCACACCCCATGGAAAAGGGGGCTGGGGTGAGCGGTGGCTCATTATCGTTTTAGGAACGGGCACTCAAACGCTCTATTCTGAACAGGGCTGTTTAGCTGGGGAGAAAGGAGCTGTGGTGCTTGATCCTTGTGGAATTTTCACCAAAACATGTCCCAGGCATTCATTAAGAGCCCCAGAAAACTGTGGTAACATGTGAAAACGTGGTATGGCAGCTTTTTGAGAATGCCTACCAAGAGATCTGGTTACCGAGAACAAGTTTTTAGTAGTTGAAACTCTGTTACTGTAGTTAAATGAGGAACATGAGTATGTTACCCTGAGGCAACACCTTAAAATAGAGGGCTAGCGAATGTAATCCTGCTATAGAGTGATCATGCTTGCTTTTCTATTGGGTAAAGTGTTGTATTCATCAGCACATTCCCAATACAAGGCTAGACCCAACTCTAAAGGTGAAGACCCTTTTGAAGTGCCTGTTTGGAGAGTATTCACTACCAAGATAATAAGGCCTTCCACCACTGTCCTGAATGGAGGAGCCTTTGGCTGGGCTGCGTCCAAAACCACACACTACACCAAGGAATGGACTTCTATTGGCGGTGTACTATTTTTGATATGCTATTTTGTATGGCAGTACGCGGTTTTGGGTGCAGTCCGGGACTTGCTACTGCCTCAGTAATCCCACAAATACACTCGTCGTCAAAAGAATAGTTGCACAAATAGCTGCACCCAAAAGGAATCAACCGACAGGAATAAAAGTTGGTGGGTAGCTTTGACATTGTGAGACATGCGAATGATTCAAGTTTCACACTCGGCCACGCATGTGACGTAAGCAAGGACGGGCCTTATCGCTGTACCCGACTGACCCAACAGCCATGATTGCAGACATTCAGCTGTTAGTGCCAGCACCATTGGCAGATGGCTGCACGACGCAGGACTACATGCAGACCATTACAATGACTGCCCTTAACAACGTCGCCAAAGACTGGAATGGTGACTTCTTATACACCCATCATCAAAAAACAGTTGCACTTGGTGAGTGGATTTGAGATTGTGAGACATGCAAACGATTCAAATTTCATGCTCGGCCACACATGTGACATAAGCCAGGATGGGCCTTATCACTGTACCTGACTGACCCAACAGCCACGATTGCGGACATTCAGGGAGCAGTGATGGCCTCTATGGGTCATCCTGTTAGTGCCAGCACCATTGGCAGATGGTTGCATGATGCAGGACTGCATGCATGTAGTCCGTTACGACGACTGCCCTTAACACCACGCCAACATCACCAAACTGCAATGGTGTTGTGCCAGACTGTCATGGAGTGACTCTGAATGGCAGCGGGTCATCTTCAGCGATGAGTCCTGCTTTTGTCTTGGCGGAGACGACCAACGAATCTGTGTGCGGAGGCACCGTGGTCAGCACCAAGATGAACCGTTTGTTGTGATATGTCACACGTTCCGGGACGCCTGGTGTCACTCCACCTCCACCTCTACCGCACAGTCTGCAGGAACTGTGTGAGAATATTCAAGCTGCATGGGATGGATTATCACAGGGCACCATTAGGAACCTCTACAACTCCATGTCGAGATGTCTGACATGTTGTGTTAGCAAACATGGTGTTCCAACGCCATACTGAGAGACTGTGTAGCTCAATAAATATTGCCCATATCAGTCTAAATTTATCATCATTTATTGATCCTGGTAACCTTTATTTTCCTTCACTAATAGCACTGCAATCCCACACTTCCTTCTGGGTGCAACTGTTCTTTTGAAGATGAGTGTAATTACCAAGAAAAAGAATGAGAATGAAATCTGTATCAGCACCACTAGTTATGTCTTTCTTGGTTATGAAATTCACTGCTTTTCAAATCTCTCGTTGGCTTTAGCTTCTGTCTATCTTTTATGAACACTGTTTTTCCAGCTCTTATTTACTCTGAGACGTATGTGTGTGTGCAAGCTACCCAAGCTTTTAAATTGATGGTGAAAGACATAAATTTCAGGTTCATAATTTACCTGTCTTGTGGTACCCAAAATCTTCCATTACTCATTCTGACAGTTACAACTGAGGATCTGTCAGCAGAAATCATTGCTGTTCCAGTAGAAAATGCCTAGATAAGATCTCCCAGAATTCTTTTACTTTCACAATATTGTAGTATGCTTTATGTCTCATCTTCTGTCAACCCTCACACTTCACTATGCCAAGGCCAGGACAAGGGACCAAGAGCACTGAGGAATCTGCAAGTGGAGATACTGGAAATACAAAATGGGCCTAATTATCTCTAATTACAGATTGTTCTGCATTCAGGTGTGCTGCTTTTTTAAAAACTTGTATAACATCAAAGCCTGACCGGCATTTATCATGCGGACCCCATCATCAGAGTGCCCAGCCTGCCTTACACTGTGGGAATGGGTTTGAAGTGGTTGTAAAAATACTTGAAAGGCAAAATACGACCCATCCAGAGAAGTGAGCAAACGGCAGCCAACCGTTACCACAGCTGCCCTGAGCGCTGGACTCTAGCAAGACAGCCCTCTCAATTTACACCACATTTAAACCCTGGACAGAGCGCAGAGTCGGAGCAGCTGAAAACAACACCTCAGCCTAAGCACTAATAGCAATAGCACATGTCCAGTACATTCAAAACCACAGAACCCTTTAGTGAGATGTGCGGGCTTTGCCGAGCATTATCCTCATCAATACTGCAGCAGGCCGAAAAGATAAAAACAAGCTTTTCCCAGAATGACACACTGCAGTCACTTCTGTGTTGCTGGAGCCTTACAGCGAGACACCACCGGTGAATAAGTTATCTTTTTAATGACAACAGATACTGCAGTAAATCTTTGCCAGCTGATTACTGATATTCCTCAAAGTATATTTTATATATGTATATACACATACAGAAATGACATTTAGATATGCAAATAAGACATTACCTAATTAAATATATATTATATTTTTGCATAATAAAAAAAAGTGTCTATGTTGATGTTTATGTTGAAATACTTTGTTTTGCACTTATACTCACCATAACCTTTCTTATCTCTAGGTATGAGCACTGGGTTGGGTTGCCAGGTAGTGCATTTATGCTATATATGTCTGTGTATTATTCTCTCTAGGTAGCAGCACTGGCCCTTGTTCGGGCAGTGTCTAAGCTCAGTGTGAGTTTTAGACTCCTAACCTACTTATACTAGCTGGGAAACATTATCCGACGGAACGCTAAGCACGGTTGTAAGTCGCTCTGGATAAGAGCGTCTGCTAAATGCCGTAAATGTAAATGTAAATGTAAGTGTTTATATCAACATGCTATCCAGAATAAAGAATTTACTGAACAGATTGTCAGGATATTAGAGCTGGGCATTATGCGGTTATCATGCTTGGTTTAATCATACTGTTGATATGGTCAGTACTTAAGGAACATCGACTGAAAGGCATGTTTGATTACAAAAAGGTTGATGGTTGTTTTTAAATGTGGCACTATGTATATATGTGGCCCAAGTATTGGGATATGATTTGTTCGGCTTACCACATCGCTTACCACTTATGCCAAAATAAAAATAAATCAAATGTTTTTTTTATTGCTTTATTGTAAAAAATAATAATGCATAAGTCCAGCTAAAAGTAATATATTAGGAAATCCTTCTGTATTATAGTCAGGAATGTAAACTTTCGCGAAGGCAGGTATTCTAGAAGCTAAAATCTTTGGCTCTGAATGTAAAGGTAACCGTGTTACCCAGTGAGATCTCAAACAACATGCACCATTTGTTGGAATGGTGTCATCAGTACTGAGGAAATAGACATATTTGGATCTACAGTGCATGACGTGACTGTTTTTATTAAAGCTGGGTCTCTGGAAGTTGGACGCAAGTGGATGCAAACTGAAAAAAGACGTAAACATATTTCTGCTAATGCCAGACACTACAAAACAAAATCAGAAAAAAAACAATATTAATGGAACCTCAAAGGGAATGGTAGAAATGATTTTAGTGCTTGCCTTAATGGCACATTTGGACAGCCCTTAACCTCCAAATGTGGACCCTTGTCCATACAGGCACGTCATCAAATCACAGCTACCATTGTCTGCATTTGGGTGGGTGTCTAACTGTTAAACTTTGAAGGAAACAGTAAGTATATCCAGTGTGATGGCTGAATAAGACCACCTGCTGTTGTAACTTATTATTACTATGACGATAATTTTATCTTAGCAACACTAGTTTTTTTTTTCCAAATTGACTCTGGATAAAATACTGAGTTTAATAATTAAAAGTTAATATATTTCCTTCAGAAGAAATGGTTACACTACGGAAACATGAGGTTTTGTTATGACGGTCATGAATTAGGTGTTTGCTTACTAACACTGCCTGCCTATTTATTATACTTATGATATGTTAAAATGTATAATGTATGCACATTATGATACAGATAACGGAGATTCATTGACATAATTGCCTTTAACTTTGTACAGTGTTTTCAAGCTCGGTCTGCTGTGTTTACGTTGGTATTAGAGAACATTCAGCCTGGTAATAACTAACCATAACTCGTTAACTCGAGTAACATGCAGCTTGTTACTACTTGTGTTTCCAACTTTTTCAGCCATTCACACACAGATTCCCGCTGGTAAACTCATGGTTTCATTGAGTTTCGTGAGTTCATGGCTTCCTGAGTTTACGGCCCTTAGAATGTGCCATTATGGCTAATACTAAATCCTGACGGCTGCTTCTCTCTGTGTTAGTCCTGTACTCACCAGCACAGGCAGCAGCAGAGCCATGTAGCCTCCACAGAAGATGGCAAAAAAGACTGCATACACCATCAGCAGGATGTAGGAGGTGGCGAGGGGGGACAGCAGGTTCACTACGCCACAAAGGATCAGGTAGGCCTTATGATAGTGGTATTTATGCACCAGGTTCTTGTCTGCCACCCAGCCAGAGGCCAGCTGAGCCATAGTCTCTGTTATGCCTGCAAGAGAGAAGAGGTCAGCCATTACACACTGATATACTTACATCTGTGCAAAGGGTCATCTAATCAGCAGCATGCAGGAGCCCGTGAGCTGTGCCAGGAACTAGACCCAAATGATCTAATCTGAGTTAGCAATGACCAGGGGTTTAAAATGTGTCAAAGCATCTACATCTAATCTCATAAACCCCCTCCTGAAAAATGAATTACTTGTACTTAACAGTCATTTTCAAAAGGAAATACGTGCATGATAATGAATACATGAAGGGCACAGTACTGTACTGTAGTGTTAAAGGCACTCAGGACATCAATCAATTGCCCCCGGCGGTGAGTGACCACTGTGTCGTTGTGAAAGAGTGCCACTTTGTACCCAGTGTGTGGAGGAGTAAGCTACCGTTGAAGACTAAACGTAGAAGTAAGAGCCTAACATCTGCATGGGCTCTTCACCTGGACCATTGGCTACATGACCCTGTAGGCCATCAATCAGCCCAGCACCCAGCACTACAGACAACAAGCCCAGGTCTCGACAGCCTTAAAACCAGCCAATCATCATCCAGCACATCCAGCATGTGTTTCACATGTGCATGCAAAAACGAGGCCTGTAGGTATAACAAGCTGGGTTTTTTTTCTTTCTTCTTCATGCAAAACATGCAGAACAGAAAGAAGGGGAGGACAATCTGAAGTTTAACCCCCGGCAGCTTCTAAGAGGGTTAATTCTTTGCTCTTTGATGTCAGTGGCTGGGGCTCTGATTGCCTGCGCAAATGCTAACTGTAGGAATTCCACAGCGGTTCAGCGGCCTGAGCTGCACTGGGCTATTGATCGGTTTAGGAAAAGGTCAGAGGCAGCATGACTGCACGGATCAATGCAGGATCAACAGCGAAAACATTTATGGGTCAGTGGCGGTCGCATGCGCAGCTGTATACTTGCTAAGACAGCATGATGATAAGACCTTAGGTGTATGACTCTGCACCATTCTGTTTATAATGGTCACAACTTATTAACCACCTAAAACTGGCAGGTGTGTTATTACACGAATAATCTTAATTATTAATATTAATAATATTAAGAATAATAGCATATGTCTGTTAACCAATGGATGAATTGACTAACTATATCCACGTGAACTATATTTTTTAACTATATCTAACTCTCTCTCATCTCCCAGCACTCATTGGGTGGAAGGGTAGACACAAAGACATACACGTTCACACACATATAGGGGACAATTTAGCATCTCCGATTCACCTGACTGCAGGTCTTCGGACTGTGGAAAGAAACCCGAGAACATGCAAATTCCACACAGATCAGGATTAGGGATGCTCTTATTTCATTTTTAGCAGTTTCATGGGCATAACAATAATACATATCAATATGTAACCATGTATTGTTCATATATATGGTGTTTTTGTGCTTGAATGTATGACTTCCGTGGTACTTTAAGGTTGTCACACAATGCAGTTTTCCTAGAACCACCTTTATTTTGAAGAGTATACTGAATACTTGTGAATGACTATGTAGCTGGGAGGCAGAGGAATTGAACTGTGGACCCACATCTGCATTACCGAGAGTTTAAGGGGTTTAATGAAGGACTACAAAATACAGTGAACTTCTTTGAACCTGACACCAGTAATTAATTGGAGGTCTGCAGAACGAGGAAAAGAGCTGTGCCAAATGCGGTCAAAGCCTCATGCAAATACAGGCGTGTACATGCTCTACATTACTGGCGAGGCGAGTCACTGAGGTCAACCCTGAAACGTTAGAGCCATTCTGAATGCAGTGGCAGTATTACAGCGCGCCCTGTGGGGTTCTTAGCAGTGGTCAGACATGAAGCGAAACAGCTGGTCAATGTTTATGTGTCCTTGGCGCGTCACCAGAGGCAGTCTCCCGGTGCGTCCCCACTCGAGAACAGAGATGTTTGGCGAGATGTTTGTGTGTTTAAATCGCAGTGGGTCTAGTGAGGCTCACAGCTGTTTCTGTCAAGCGCCACACAATAGACTTCAATAGCGAAGCTTAGGGGAAAAAAAGACCCCCGTTTGACTGCTTTTACCAGCCTGCCATCCGGTCCTCTAAACCCATATGAAAACGTCACCACCGATTAGACACTCACCACATTATTAGGTACACCTCAATGTATCTACACTCATTGTCCATTTTATCAGCTCCACCATATAGGTTTGTAGTTTTGCAGTTATAGACTGTAGTCCATCTGATTCTCTGTATACTTTGTTACCCTGTTCTTCAACGGTCAGGACCACCACAGAGCAGGTATTATGTGGGTGGTGGATCATTGTCAGCACTGCAGTGAAACCGACATGGTGGTGGTGGTGTGTTAGTGTGTGTTGTGCTGGTGTGAGTGGATCAGACACAGCAGTGCTGCTGGAGTGTTTAAACACTGTGTCCACTCACTGTCCACTCTGTTAGACACTCTTGTAGATGTAAATCGAGAGATAGACAGCTCGTCTGTTGCCGTACAGTTTGTTTTGGTCATTCTCGAGTCATTTATTTGTTTAAAACCTCCAGCAGCACTGCTGTGTCTGATCCACTCACACCAGCACAAC
>CM067484.1:5017051-5028090 GCA_034552555.1 Semaprochilodus insignis | reverse complement strand
TATTCTGCGTTAAGTGCTGTGCAGTAACACAGGTTAAATGCTAGTGCCGTATTGTACGTTAAGTGCTGTGCAGTAACACAGGTTAAATGCTGGTGCCGTATTCTGCGTTAAGTGCTGTGCAGTAACACAGGTTAAATGCTAGTGCTGTACTGTACGTTAAGTGCTGTGCAGTAACACATGTTAAATGCTAGTGCCGTAACACAGGTTAAATGCTAGTGCCGTATTCCGCGTTAATTGCTGTGCAGTAACACAGGTTAAATGCTGGTGCCGTATTCTGCGTTAAGTGCTGTGCAGTAACACAGGTTGAATGCTAGTGCTGTACTGTACGTTAAGTGCTGTGCAGTAACACAGGTTAAATGCTAGTGCCGTATTGTACGTTAAGTGCTGTGCAGTAACACAGGTTGAATGCTAGTGCTGTACTGTACGTTAAGTGCTGTACAGTAACACAGGTTAAATGCTGGTGCCGTATTCTGCGTTAAGTGCTGTACAGTAACACAGGTTAAATGCTAGTGCCGTATTCTGAGTTAAGTGCTATACAGTAACACAGGTTAAATGCTAGTGCCGTATCCTGCGTTAAGTGCTGTGCAGCAACACAGGTTAAATGCTAGTGGCGTATTGTACGTTAAGTGCTGTGCAGTAACACAGGTTAAATACTAGTGCCGTATTCTGAGTTAAGTGCTGTACAGTAACACAGGTTAAATGCTAGTGGCGTATTCTGAGTTAAGTGCTGCGCAGTAATACAGGTTAAATGCTAGTGCCGTATTCTGCGTTAAGTGCTGCGCAGCAACACAGGTTAAATGCTAGTGGCGTATTGTACGTTAAGTGCTGTGCAGTAACACAGGTTAAATGCTAGTGCCGTATTCTGAGTTAAGTGCTGCTCAGTAACACAGGTTAAACGCTAGTGCCGTATTCTGCGTTAAGTGCTGCGCAGTAACACAGGTTCAATGCTAGTGCCATATTCTGCGTTAAGTGCTGTGCAGTAACACAGGTTAAACGCTAGTGCCATACTCCGCGTTAAGTACTGTACAGTAACACAGGTTAAACGCTGTTTATCTCTCATTTTAAATGCTAACCTCATATATGTTTTCCTCTTACTTTATATATTTACTGCACATTATGAAGACAATGTTTGATACCTTTTCATGAGTTTCTGTTTAAACCTCGCCCAGTGCCGCAGACCCCGTCCAGTACACCTCAAATATTTATGAGGGAGTGTATTCTGCCAGCTCTTATAAAGGCAAAAGCTGCAGCCTATGTTCTAGGTACTGAATCTGACAATATGACTTTCTATGGCACATGTTTGGCCATAACATGTGAAATTCTTGCCAGGACATTACAACAGTATTAGATATAGTCTGTGCAATACTTGTGTTCATGTGACAGGAAATAAAACAGATCTTTTAAACAGCCAAAATGGGGTGAAAAAAACATTATTGAACCCAAATGATGGCTGAATTTGTACATTTGGCTGTTCATTTTTATTCATTCATTTTGTATAGTGTGGCCTCATTAATAGGACACTTCTGAACTCGGCGGCTCTGGCCACTGGGGTAAAGTTCAGCTTTTATGTAAGAACATTCATTACATAAGCTTGCAGATTCTGAGCAGCTCACAAATAATTAATGTGCAGAACCGAGTTGTGTGTTCTGTTTTTTTGGGGTTTTTTTACTTTTAAACAGGCCATTACTATATGTCACAGCGATGTACAGGTCCTCTCTCTGTGGAACTCTCTGTCTGTGCCGGGAACTCAAAAGACAAGCACGTGCAAGCCCAAAGATAAACTCTGGCCCCCTGATTACTTTCTGCTAGAACTGTCAGTGCACAAACTTTGCCTGCTTTTTTCTTTTCGTCTTTGCTTAGGTTAGAACAAATAAACAAAAACACTGCTTAGTTGTCCTTTTAGACCAGAGCAGCAATTTGTGAACTGGATACTTTGACGTGAACAAATTATATCTATAAGCTCCCTAGACAAAAAATGAGTCACCTCTGGGATGTTCTGGGGGTGTTTTAATTACATAGAAATGGGTCCTTTGGTTGAGGTGGCAGTAAATTTGAACCACAGTGCCTACATTGAGCTGCTGGACAACCAGGTTTTGCCTTCTGTACATCATCTTCCTGAGGAACATAACAACTATCCATGTATTCCAATATAACAATTCTCACGATCACAGGGCTGCAAATGTGACTGACTGGCATGATGGACATTCAGGAGCATTCACACATGAGGACTGGCCTGCTAAATCCCCAGATTTGAATCCTCTTGAAGATATGTGGGACTACCTGGAACAACCAGTAAAACTCCAGAAAAGGCATCCACCAAATCTGGACCAACTGTGCAATTCTTAGATACAAGAGTGTCTGAACATTGATGTGACCTACATCCAGAAACTTGCCCAGTACATGGCAAATCCAATCACAGCTGTTATCGGTGCTCATGGAGGTATTACATGCTATTAGGTACGTTTCAGTCACAGGGGACTAATTTTTGGCCGGATGAGCTTATATATCTGCTGTTGGAGCAAAAACTTGTTTCTTCGTTTTTTGTTTTTCAGTTTTTGGCAACTGAAGATGCCCTTGAATGTTGCCCTTTACACTGTGTGTAAAAGAAAAGAAAAGCCTTTGTACCTCCAGCGACGAGACATACAGTCAAATACAAGCAAATATCTGATGTCAAATATATTTTGTAGTTTTTTAAAATAAGTAAACACATCTATACAGCAAAGAAACGTAAATATGTTTTTTGACAGCTTTAGTACACAATTTCATGCAGTGATTAAAAGGAGGCATAATTGTTGCACATGCCTACCCCCCCCCCCCCCAATTAGATACAATTCAGATTAAAATTAGGGGTGGGAATCCCCAAAGGCCCCACGATACGACATTCTCACTATACTTAAGTCGTGATATGATAAGTACTGTGTAGACATATATTGCGATACTTTGATTTATGACCTTCCTTTAATAAAATAAACTTCTTCTACCAACATCTTCTTTATCTAATGAGATTAGGTTTTCGGTCTGTTCATCTCACTTCAGGCATTTTTTACTGCAGCAAAATGGGATTGTCAGGTTGACAGACTGACTGGTACCTTCATGAAAACAAACTTACTCTATATTAAATAATAAAATATTGGTGTCCATACATTGATACAACATTGCAATACGATGCTGTCTCGATTGTACCCCCACCCCTAACATCAAAATGTCCAGTGTGTTCTCTCCCCAAAAAACCAACTAAACATGTAAAACTGTTCAAACTTCATGACTAAAGTATAAAACAAATGGTACTCAGTGCAAAATGCTATTTTAGAAAGCAGAGATTCTAAGTTACATATAATCATCAAACATAGAACAGAATTCCATCCCTCCAAAACTCACCTGCCACAGATATAATGAAGGATGCATCCATGGGGTCAATTCCTAAAGTCCTGGCTCTTGCCGACAGGTGGAAGTAGGGGATGAAGTAGGCTAGCTGGCTGAAGACCAAGGACCAGGTATAGATACAAAAGAAAGGGTTCTTCAAAAGTGAGAAGTCCAAGACTTTGGCTTTTTTGGGCGGAGTCTTCTCATGCAGTAATGAATCCACAGCAGTCTTGCCATTACTTTCTGGGTAAACTTTTACTGGGCCACTGTCCAGTCCATTTACGCCATTCTGGACCAAGCTAGTTAGTTCCACAGCTTGAAGGTTTTTCTGCCCGAGGGAGGGGTTCTCTATGATCAGTGTATCAGCATGAAGGGAAGGAGAGGGTTCTGTTTTTGCAGTGCCGTTAGACATAGCCATAGTCACGTTTAGGCCGTTCTGAAGAGGTTCCTTTTTAGTTCCTCTGAGAGAACCAGTCAGTCCTTTGCGGAGGCTGGACGAGGACGGCGGAGAGGAGGCAGCAGGTCGCACATGGATTGGCCGCAGCAGCATTCCAGAGGCCACCAGGTTCAACATTAGACCACCCAAAATCAACAGAGCTCCTGGACAAAGACATTTGGAGCGGTTCAGTACTACTTATTATGCATTAATACATTAGCACATTTCCTGCACCCATCCTTACTGCCCAGTTGTTTGCATTAAAAAAATTGGAGATCTCAAGATTACTCAACCCACAAGCACATTTCAGCTTGAGTTTAGGTTTAATGAAATGTGACATGGAGCAGCAAAAATGTGTCAAAACACTTTCATGCTCATGACTAAAGAGAAATAGCCCTGAAAGTAATGCTCACGCCATCTGTTTATGTATGACAATATATGACAATTATACTCGAAACTACACCAACCAACAAACCAATACAGAGAATAACTATACAGCACATCACATAATGAACTGCTCCCATCCATCTGAATTATACTTACCTTGCCATGCATACTGATCCAGAAGCAGCTGGGTGAAGGGGGCGAGGGCAAAGGTCAAACCCATACCAGAGCGGCCAATGGAGTACGCCGTCGCTAACCTCTTTCGGAAGTATGTCGCGGTTACAACAGACGTGGCCTGATACAAAAGTGCGAAGCCAAGACCTGGGAGGAGTTATCAAAAAGGAATGAATCAATTTTATGACTTCATAGCAAATACAAATAAACATATTACACCTCTAACTTAGTGGTTGACTGTTATAAACAATGGCTTACATGCCCATTTACCACGCTTCATTTGTTCCGACCTCAATATACTCATCACATAGCCATCACTACTTTTGTAAAGGTCTGTAAAGGTGCTCAAACCGTAATACTTACCTACCACCAGCCCCATGCTGACGTACAGGTAGATCACACTGGTAGCAAAGATGCTGGTAAGAAAGCCCGCACTGACCAGCACGGCTCCCATGATGGAGGTGATTCGGTTCCCCAGTTTAGCACAGGCCACAGAGGCTAGAGGACCTGAGGAGTATAACCAGGGAGTAAAGAAATATAGAAAACATATCGACCGGTCACACAGAAGTCCTGTTCCATTAGGTAAGCCCTTTCAGGAGTTAGCTTCACCTTCTTACACAAACGAAGACTGCAATTAGGATTCACTTTGCATGAGCTTTTGAGCTTAATTAGAACACCAGGAGTACCTCCTGACAGCCTGAGGCTGGACATGATGGAGCCGATCCAGCTGATACTCTCTGACGAGCCGCCAAACTCATCCTGCAGTGCCACGAAGAAAATCCCGAAACTCTTCAAGGTCCCCATCACCAACACGTTCACCTAATAGGCAGCAAACAGCACAACGTTAAATGGCGGCATTAGTATTACTATAGCCCAGAGGTCTTCGAACCGGATCTTGTGCCCCCCGGACAGAAACTGCGTA
The DNA here is from genome assembly GCA_034552555.1 of Semaprochilodus insignis. Classification (NCBI taxonomy): domain Eukaryota; kingdom Metazoa; phylum Chordata; class Actinopteri; order Characiformes; family Prochilodontidae; genus Semaprochilodus; species Semaprochilodus insignis. The sequence goes on along the minus strand of CM067484.1, from coordinate 5,022,811 downwards.
ACATATTTTGAGGTTTGTGCGATAGGTGTTGAAACAGGGCAGGGCTGTCAGACCAGTTATTAAAAAAGAGGTAATTCTACATGCCTGTTTGCAGCCCTGTGATTTGGTCCTAAAATGTTTTTGGTGAGCTCATAATGAATGGGATGAGCTCTGCTCTGGTCGGCTAGTTTACAGTGGGGCATCACGATGGCTCACACAATAGCAACATGTTGAAAAAGACACAAGCTAGGTCATCATACTATTTAATAAGCCACATTATCGTTACTCGAGGCTGTAAAGTAGCGAATGTGATATATACAAGCTACTTTCTTTTGCTCTCAGCAACAACACAAGGTGAACTGAAGTTGTTAGCTCACTACTATCACTCGTCAAACCACGGACAAACCACACACCGTGGCTGCAACTCACAGGTTTGGGTTGTGAAGCTAATAAAGTCAGAACTGCCTGATCTTGTTAAAGATTGTGCACACTGACATAGGCTTCCTATTCGCCAACTTCTCATTCCCCCTTAAATGGTCAAATAAAGTCAAATTTGTTTACATAGCACTTTTTACAACAGGTGTTGTCACAAAGCGTTTTTTTCCTGAAAATCCAGGTTCAAGCCCCCAATGAGCAAGCCAGTGGAAAAAGACTCCCTTAGAGCAAGAGGAACCAAGACTCAAAAGGGAAACCCATCCTCCTCAGGTCGACGCTGGACAGCAACAAACACAAAAAGGATCAGAGTTTATAATTATAGGCAATACTGAATAAGTAACTGAGAACTGTCAGCAACTGTAAGTGAACAGTTAGTACATGGTGTCGCAGTTGTACAAGCTGTAGCATCGAAGGTGGATCGGTACATTCAGTGAAGAAGCAGGAAGCTAATTTCAGCCTTGTTGTAAGATGAGCATCAACCATGGAAAGGATATGAAAAGTGCGGACAGCCTTCACAGCCTGGACCGATACACTGCTCCATATTAGTCCACCATTTTTGTAGCTGTTGCTCGATTGCTGTATGTAACTTTTGGGGGTGTAAATGTTAATGAATCACGACTGTCATTCAATCCATTCTGTTCCTTACTGTACTATGATCATTTGCTTACTTTTGCCATAACTAAGAGTCTAGTTATTAAGAGTTCTACCTTTTTGTTCTGAATTATCATAATATTTATCCTCACACTGGTGGAAAATATTGCTAAAATATTTATAACGCAGATTAGATCAATTGCACTCATCATCTAAAGAACAGTTGCACCCCAAAGGAAGTGTGAGATTGCAATGCTATTGGGAAGGAAGATAAAGGTTACCAGGAACTATAAATAATGATAAATTTAGACTGATATGAACAATATTTATTGAGCTACACATACAGAAGTAGTGTCTCTCAGTATGGCGTCAGTCTGCTATGTTTGCTAATAATACATGCCAGACGTCTCGGCATGGATTTGTAGAGGTTCCTAATGGTGTCCTGCGATAATCCATCCCATGCAGCTTGAATATTCTCTCGCAGTTCCTGCCATAGGTGACACCAGGCCTTCTGGACGTGTGACGCATCTTGGCACTGACCACGGTACCTCCACACATGGAATTCGCTGGTTGTCTCCACTAAGACAAAAGCAGGAATCGTCACCAAAAATGACCCGCTGCAATTCCAACACAGCAGGCTTTGGCGATGCTGATGTGGTGAATGTAGTCCTGCGCGTGCAGCTGTCTTCCAATGGTGCTGGTGCTAACAGGATGACTCATGGAGGGCATCACTGCTCGCTGAATGTCCGCAATCGTGGCTGTTGGGTCAGTCAGGTACAGCGATAAGGCCGTCCTTGTTTGCGTCACATGAGCAGCCGAACGTGAAACTTGAATCATTCGCATGTCTGACAATGCCAAACCTACCCACCAAGTTTCATTCCTGTCGGCTGATTCCTTCTGGGTGCAACTATTTGTGCAACTATTCTTTTGATAATGAGTGTGTTGTACGGACACCGTGGAAAGAAAAACATGCCATTGTAATTGGCAACAAAATGTTAAGTGTCATTACTAAATATTTATCTATTCCTATTATTTGATTTCATGTTTTATTTTTGACATATAAAGCATGACATATACATACTGACATATATCAGTACGATCTGTGCAATAGTAGGCACACTTTGTTTACCCATTTTTACATCTGAATTGCTGCGTGTAAGCTACCCCCCGACCCACTGCTTGTGAGATCACATTTGCCCTCCTGCCTATAGAAGCCCATTGGAAACATCTGTAGACAAGTAGTTAATACATCATATGATAAAGCGACATGCTGGTAAAATATCAAATGTGCTCAATTCTCCCCTTATCCTCAATGTAGCCACATCAACCAGGTCAACCAAGACATTACTCAAGCTTTGTAATGAACTACAAGGCTGTTCTGGCTAACAAGTAATAGAAGCTAACATGCGGTCTCGGCTGATGGACTACATTTGCAGTAAAGGGAAAACTGCATATGCAACATGTACTACGGAAAGTACTGGGCACGTACCAGAAAGCAGTGAAGAACTACCATCCAGCCCCATCCTCCATCCGGTGGACTCATGTAACATAATTCCTTCTCCTCTTTCTTGGCAGCTTTGACCTTCTGCTCATACTGGGTGAGTTTGGCTGCTTTGCCCTCACTAAAGAAAAACACAGTGATTGATACTCATTTAGTGAACATGAGGAATCAATACCTATATCAGCTTACAGTTCACCTCATTTACCAGCTCTTTTTTCAGCATCCCTCGGCTTGATTTAGCTGCTTTCAGTGGACATAGATAGCTTTAGTGGCATAGACTGTGCAAATATCAGACATGCAAATTGGAACGTCTTCTATGACCATCAGATTTCTCAGCACATTGCTACAGAGAACCTTGCCAAACCAGTGCAAACATTCACTCACAAATGCTTAGCAGCAACAACAGAGTCTGGAGGGCAACATTCAGAGGGAAAACAAATCTAATCAGGGCACACATTGTGTAAGACATTGTCCACACTGTTTAACAAGAACCGGTTGGGTGTTTGAATGTATTCTACTAGGTTACTGAACGTGTACTATGCAGCTGTCAGAGTTTGCATGGTGGCATCTACTGCAGTCAGTGTAAATCTTTAACCATCCTTCTTCTCAGGTACCAGCAGACTGTGTTGTTGTGAGCATGGCGCATTTTTCTGGTGGCTATAATTTAAGTGGATATGACCATTATTGGTGTTAGTTTCATAAATACAACACTCCTAAGTAAACTTTAAAATGGATCGTAATGAGGAAACATCACGGGCTTGCTCAAAAGCTCCAGACTCAACAAAACACAGTAGTATGACTACAAGGTCTTGTACTGTGTGCAATATATAAAACCTGAAAAAGTATGGAGTTATACTCAACATCTGATTCATAACTGTACTGTCAAGCTTCTGGTAGATGTCACAGCAGAATGGAGGTGAAGGTGATGACGTATCTCACATGGGACTGACAAACATTAAGGGTTCCTATTGGATATAATGCATTCATATAGACCTTCTGCATTCATAAAAACAGTAGAACCAGACTACATTAAGTTCTAGATTCTGTTATGCTGGTTAGCAGGAATGAAAGTTGATAAGCTGATTGCCAACAAAACCAGTATGCTATGTGTGTGTCTATGTATATATATATATATTACCAGGAACAATAAATTATGATAAATTTAGACTGATATGGGCAATATTTATTGAGCAGGATTCGTCACTGAAGATGACAGTCACTCCATGACAGTCTGGCACGACACTATTGCAGTCTTTGGCGACGTTGACGCGGTGTTAAGGGCAGTTGTTGTAACGGTCTACGTGCATGTAGGCCTGCGTCATGCAGTCGTCTACCAATGATGACATTACTGTTTGCTTATGTCACACGCACAGCTGAGTATTAAACTAGAATTATTCTCATGTCTCACAATGTCAAACCTACCCACCAAGTTATATTCCTTCTCTCTCTCTCTCTCTCTCTCTCTCTCTATATATATATATATATATATATATATATACACTCTCTGTGATGTTCTGGGGGTGCCTTAAATATGTAGAAATTGATCCTTTGGTTGAGGTGAATGTAACATTCTGCCTCCATCAACTCCACAATCATTGTACAAGATTCAACTACACTCAACTAGCTCAGAGCCCTTTCCTGATATAGTGTTTCCTTGGAAGTACATCACAGTACGGGGCAGGGAAGTGAGCTACGTTTTCCGATTTGCATTCACTTTCACCGTTTAGCATATTTGCAGTGCAAGTCTAGCAGTCAATTGAATATATACAGAGCTAACCATCAGTCGTAGATGGTTCCCCACATGCAGCAACGTAACGTCAGGGCTGAAAAGGATTGTGGAAAGATGAGCAGGTGCCTGTGGCTTTTTTGCCTTTAAGGTTTTCAGTGCAACCCAGCAGATCTAGTTGAATCCAGTCTTCTCTTTAAACAGGAAGGCAGCTCCAAACCTGCCTTGCCTGTCACCTCAACCAAGAGGTACACTGTAAGTTCCCCAAGGGCCTTTAACACTCTCAGCTCCACAGGGTCTATAAAGTTCAGAGTGTTACATGCAGGTTCTAAAAGTGATGACTGATCTAGAGTTAATGTTAAAGCAGTTGATTAACAACAATACACTGTTCCATTACAACGCACCCAGACGTAACAACAGCCAGACATCAGACAGGAATGTATGTGACGCTGCTTGATCCAGAATGTTAAAGAATGCCTGTTCTGAGTTTCTGAATGTTAACTCAGGCAGAAGCAGACATGTTTGAGAGGCCTAGCTCGAATCAGGCTGCTTAGCGGATTACAGAACAATGAATCGCGCCTGTGTGTTGCAGGCAAGAGCATTTCTTTACATGTGCTTTTCACGGGCTGCTCCGGAGTAGGGGTGGGGTATTTATGTGCGTGTGTGGGGCAGTGGTGGCTGAGCGCTGTACTACTGTGGTTCTTTATTACATTATTATATGACTCATATAACTATAATTATGAGAGCAATCCATTTACCCTGTTCCTTAGAAAAGTAAGTTCCTTAGAAGGTCAGAGGGACAGCAGGTTTTTCCTGTGGTGGTGTTATATGCAAATAGCCTCTAATTAATACTAACTGACTAATAAGAATGTTTTTGTGGTGGTTCTGATGAATCAAGGGAATCTAGTCAAATTGCTGTTTTTCGGCAACTCAACATAATTGCAACAGGAGTAATTTTGTCCAAACCATGTAGCTCTAGTCTAATTTTAGTCCTATTTTCTATTGTAGCCCTCCTTAAAACTTCTGGAGAACACTCTGGAACAAATACAGATGCAACACACGTGCCACAAAGGGTACCGAAGGCTTTGATTCCACAGAGGAACCACTTTTGGCTCCCTAAAGAACCCTGTTTCATTTATTGTGAGGAAACCGTTTAAGGCTTGAAGAACCTTCCTAGAAGCTTAGCATCATGTGGAAGTTCTTTAAAAAGACTCTTAACTTCACATCTCGTTCCCAAAAAAAAAATAATCTCTTAGGATCCATACATTGAGAGCTTCTTTAAGAACCAAAAGTGGTTCTATCATGACATCGCACCAAGAAATCTTTCTGGTGTCTTTATTTTTCAGACTGTGGAAATAGTGCTGCTGTGTAGAATCATTTGGCAAATCAAATACAGAAAATTAAACATTTAAAGTACAGCATCACACGCCGTCTATTCTAAATCTACTGGAACTGAAAGTATAGACAAAGTGTATTTCTGCACTACTACATATATATATATATATATATATATATATATATATATATA
>CM067484.1:4971909-5016888 GCA_034552555.1 Semaprochilodus insignis | reverse complement strand
CTACTACATATATATATATATATATATATATATACATACAGTAGTGCAGGAATACTTTATTTATTTGGATTTTTTTATCATTTCTTTATCATAAAACTGCAGTTCTTGTTTAAAGTACAATTAAACACAAACAAGCAATTTTTTTTAAGACAAATTCATTTCAAAGTGAACACCCTCGCTTTCAGGTGCAGCACACAGGAGGTGTTTTTCCACTGTTGTTGTCTCTTTTTGGAATACAGAACAGCAGAAACCACAACAAATTAATACCATTATTTCTGACATTACAAATACTTCAATAGCATAAAATTTAAGTGCACTCTCGACCACATAAAAAATGGTACAATTAACAAGGGTTATGGGAATCGATGCCGATATGCCAATGTTGAGACATAAACATTAAAAAATGTAGAACATCCTGTTCCTTATTACTAAGTAATTAGCAGGACTACAACGTTATGTTTTTCTAAAGCTACAGAACAGTGTAAAAGAAGTTTAGCGCCACCAGCTGGTCATGGACATTTAAGAGGTTAATATATGTGAGGTCCCACTCTTAGGGCCCAGCTGTGCAATATATAATTTCTTAATTGTTATTGTAATACTGGATTCTTTAACACTGATCTAGCAGAAAGCTCCAATATGCAAAGGTTGGAGGGGATGCTACGCACACAAATCCAAGTGTGTTTTGATGATGCACAGTATTAAGAAAAAAAATCCAAAAGTAAATTACACTCATCATCAAAAAACAGTTGTACCCAGAAGGAAGTGTGGGATGGCAATTAAATTGGGAAGGAAGATAAAGGTTACCAGGAACAATAAATATGGGCAATATTTATTGAGCTGCACATACAGAATTATGTCTCTCAGTATGGCGCCATTTTGCCATGCAGTTGTAGAGGTTACTAATGGTGTCGTACAATGTTGCATCCAATATGGCTTAAATATTCTCATGCAGTTCCTGCAGATTGTGTGGTAGGGGTGGAGGTGGAGCGACACCAGGTCTTCTGGAAGTGTGACGCGTGACAACAAACCGTCTTGGCACTGACCACGGTGCGTCCACACACCGATTTCTTGGTCGTCTCCACCAAGATAAAAGCGGGACTTGTCACTGAAGATGACCCGCTGCTATTCTGAGTCACTCCATGACAGTCTGGCACGACACCATTGGAATCTTTGGCGATGTTGATGTGGTGTTAAGGGCGGTCGTCATAACGGTCTGCGACCATGTAGTCCTGCATCGTTCAGCCGTCTGGTGCTGGCACTAACAGGATGACTCATGGACGACATCACTGCTCACTGAATGTCCGCGGTTGTTGGGTCAGTCAGGTACAGAGTTCTTGTTTACGTCACATGCACGGCTGAGCATGAAATTTTAATCATTCGCATGTGTCACAAATTAAAAGCTACCCACCAAGTTTCACTCCTGTCGGTTGATTCCTTCTGGGTGCAGCTATTTGTTCAACTGTTCTTTTGACGATCAGTGTATTTCAGTCCAAATAAAGCAAGCCATTTTTACCAAGACACACACTGCAGTTATTAGTGCAATTATTAATATACTGCAAGACACACCGCCGTCCCAGCATAATAACTGCACTACTACTATTTTGTCCCAGTCTACATGACCCAGGTCACTCTAACACAGTCTTTTTACACCTTACATAGTTACACACGGTCCATTTACACCTTAAGTAGCTCCAGCAGTGCAGTCTGCAAAAGCAGGAGAGGAAGAAGAAGAGGAGCCAGTTCAACTAGTTCGGCATTCTCTAAGAACAACAAGATTCTCCACAAGATGCTCAACAAAACTGCGTTGTCCAGATAAGAGCTTCTGTACGTTCAAAGCAACAACTCTGCAGAAGAATTAACTCAGTGTTCGTTACACTACAACTACCTTTGAAAAGTAGGGCATTAGTTAAAACATACTTTTAGTTTATTGACAATGACAAATGCTGATCACAGGCTTTTATCTGTTGGACACTGCTCAGGGCTCAATCAACAAGAAGGAAGGCGGAAGCTCCTGAAACGTAGTAGCCTAACTTGTTACATGCAAGAAAAATCTATTTAAACTTAATAAATACAATTCTATGCATTTAAATTTAAAAAATGTTCAAGTCTATGTATTTGGTTACAGTAGGCTTTATACAGTGTGTAGTCTGTATCTAGGCTTTAGGGTTTAGTCTGTATCTAGGTTGTATACAGTGTGTAGTCTGTATCTAGGCTTTAGGGTTTAGTCTGTATCTAGGCTGTATACAGTGTGTAGTCTGTATCTAGGCTGTATACAGTGTGTAGTCTATATCTAGGCTGTATACAGTGTGTAGTCTATATCTAGGCTTTAGGGTTTAGTCTGTATCTAGGCTGTATACAGTGTGTAGTCTGTATCTAGGCTTTAGGGTTTAGTCTGTATCTAGGTTGTATACAGTGTGTAGTCTGTATCTAGGCTTTAGGGTTTAGTCTGTATCTAGGCTGTATACAGTGTGTAGTCTGTATCTAGGCTGTATACAGTGTGTAGTCTATATCTAGGCTTTTTTCACATTTTAATTATATTTTATTATACAAGTGACACAACAGATCCACTCTAACGCGAAACAGCAAGTGAAAGAATATGTTACAAACCTCAGAAATAACCAATGGAAATAAAAAGAGATAATATGAGCAGAGAAAAGGCCCATAAACAAATAACCAAATAAACAGATAATAAATATAAATAGTATGAATATATACTCTAAAGGGACCAAACTTAAATATAGCACTTCTATGCACCTGCAGTTTTTAGTTTACAGTCTAAAGTCATAGTTCTAGTCATTTGCTGAATTTGGCATACTAGGAAAAGCTTGTATTTTTAAATATGTTTAAAAATATAATAATAATTACGTTTTTTTTCCCACCAATATATTTATCCCAATATGTTTTCCGACTTCTGTAACAACGCTAAGTAGCGCCAGCAGAGTAAAATTTGCAGTCTTACCTGTTGTGCTCTTTGGGTAACATATTTGATGAAATGTGGAAGAACTGAAGAAATTCTGCACAGTCTTATTTTCTTAGTGCCATCCTCTGACCTGAAACTAAGCTTGAAGGCCTTGGGAACACGAAACCTAGGAAACAAGAACGATTCATGAGTGTGAAGTACGTAAAGAGCAACAGGATTTGAGCCATCAGTGCATGACTTTGGTGTCCTAATGAAGATTCCAACACAATCTATATGCCAGCAAGCGAACTTTCGACCTCGGATCATCTGGTCAGGCCTATTTCAGCATATCTATAGATTAGCCATCCACAGACACAGTGATCGTGATGGCTATATCTTTCTTCTGAGGGGGTCAGTGTCCAGAGCGTGATGTGCTGAATGGTAAATTAATGATCTGTGTCTGGGTATGTGGTGCTCTGCTATCATCTTCCTCAACGTAAACACCATTCATGAGCAGGCAAGGAAGTACTGCGGCAAGTGCCTAAGACCTCCGTGATTAAACAAGCGTGAAGCCATGTGAAATCCATCCCTTGTCCTTGAGAGAGTCCAAGGAGGGTGCAAAACAAAAGCTTGGCTTACCTATTTTTACGCCATCCACTGGGAGCACAGCACTCTTAGCTCTCTTTTGCTGAGTGACACTTTTTTTTGACCTATTGCACTGTTAAAGTCAGGCTTACAAATTCTGACAATTCTGATATTTGAATCTCCTAAACTCCCTGAACTACCCTCCTCAATTCTACTGTTTCTGTTCTGACGTCTGTTAAACGGAGCGCAAAGCCATACTTATGTTGCAAGGCAAGTTTGAACCAGACTACTCTAGTGTGCGCTTCTCCTCAAGATGTAGGCGTGCTGTCTGTTATCTCAGTGCTGCAATGAAATGCGGACTGTATATCCATGCTGCAGTGAAGCAAGGCTTTTTCAGAGGGAGGGAGGGAGGGAGGGAAGGAGGGACTGGGAGGGAGGGAGGAGAGTGCTGTTTGTCTGTTGGGGGAGGAGGTGGAGCAAGAGGCTTCCCTACAGTATCAGAGGACATGCCCTGCTCTTATCTCCACCTCGCTGCACTGATGGCCTGTGTGGTGCTGGAGCGCAGATGGAACAGTGCAAAGACATCTTAAAGGAGAGCTTCCCACATCAAATATGTCATTCAATAAGCCATTCCGTACTGTGATTTGAAAGGACTTAAGCTGGAATTCCCAAGGCACGTTCTCAAAGTCACGGAGAAAAGGTATTAATGTAGTTCTGACTAATACGTATGTCGGAGACAATGCACATTAAACCTAAAAGTCCTGAGCCAAGTGTGGTCTGTAGTCCCTGAAGCCTGAAATAAGCCTAATGACTCTGAGACAAAGTTAACCCCCCCAAGGTCTTGGTATATAAATGTGGAATTCAGCACCTATGTGAAATTCACTCATTTACTTTTTTACTTAATTTACTTAATTTATGTTTGATGACAATTTGTATCGAATTATAGGGACTGTAATGGTCTATACAAATCTTAAAGGGGCTTGGCTTCCCAACACTGCATGTAGTTCAGCCGTCACCAGAGCCTTATATTTGGTTATTTGCTTTTGTGTAAACGCTGGTTATGTCTTACTTACTATAAACCACATTTCTTTTTTTAAAACTTAGTTTTTATTTAGCTTTTTTTTACCAGTTGCGGCTATATTTATACAGTTTTCCATTTAAATTCTTCAGAAATTCTGATAGTATATATGCGACACAACAGATCCAACTCACCGAGAAATAGCCACATAAGTGAAAGATTATGTTACAGACCTTAGAAATAACCAATGCATATATAAAGAGAGACAAAAATAACACAGAGAAGGCCTATGAATAAATAACCAAATAAATAGCAAAATAATCAATCGCCCAATCACTCAAAAAGAGAGAAGTAAATACATAAAACTCAACTTTCATTGTGTTAACAAGTCCATAGCAGGGTTACATCACTTATTAAATCTACATTTTCCTTATTTGTTCCATTTGGTTAATATCCCATATCTTCTGGATCCGTAAATTATATGTGGGGGATTCTAGACTGCTCTATTTAACTGTAACACACTTTGTGGCTGCTGTAAGCAATATTGCAAGGATATATTAAAACCCCAGTTCTGTTGAAGTTGGGACATTTTGTAAAAATGCAATAATTTATGCAATAATTGATGATTTGAAACCATTTAAAAACAATTAAATAACCTTTATTTAATTGACAAAGAAAATACTTCCGATTACTGACCAACGTAGTTGTGTTTTGTAACTAGAAACAAATTTTAAAAAATATAATTTCGGTGACACACTTAAAAAGTTGGGACAGAGTCATGTTTACCACCGAGTTACATCACCTTTACGTTTAATTACACTTTTAATGGTTTCGGGACTGAGGATACGATTTGTTGCTGTTTTGCAAGTGAACTTTTTCCCTGTTTTTGCTTGTTTCAAGACTTTAACAGCTCATGGTCACCGTCATCTGATTCTCCTCCTCATGATGCACCATACATTTTCTAAAGGGGACAGATCTGGACTGCAGGCGGGTCATACTGTTGTAGCATGCACAGTATATGCCCTGGCCCTTCTGCAATAAGCATAGACTTCCCAGAGACATCATCTTTGATGGCAGCATATGTCTATCTAGAATCCCAGTATACGCTTTCATGACAATGGTGCTTTTACACATATGCAAGTCACCAACGCTGTGCGTGCTAATGCCCCCCATACCAGAGCAGATACTGGCTTTGCACCTTTTGCTACTAAAAGTCTGAATGGTCCCATTCGTTTTTTGGCATGGAGACCTCAACATCCATTTTTTCCATACACAAGCTGAAACAGGGACTCATCTGATCAACTCCTCTGTTCACTGACCAGTGGTGTACTTTCCTTCTTTAAGGAGATATATTATTTTGGTCCATTTATTATGTTTGTATGGGTTTATGTACCAGAAAGAGTCTTATTCATTTTCCTTATTCATTTTTACATGACCATTATCCCATTTGCACAGCCTGTCACTGTTACTTGTACTGTGCCTTCAAGACTGTGTGATCTGATTGACTGCTCTGCGTTACGGTTTATTCAAAAAGCAGCTAAACTGCTGTAGGCAGAACTGACCGAATCAGAATGTTTAATGTTTGTAAACACGAACGTTGACTGTACTTCCAGGTGGACAACGCATCCAGCCAGCAGCAGAAGCAGCTCGTTTTAAGTAAACACAAGCGGAACAGACTGAACCAAAATATGTTCAATAGTGGTAAGATATTTTTGCTTTTGAGGCCAAAGCTTAATGTTTAATGGTTTTCGGGGGGGGGGAGTCCATGTGTCTATAAGAAGCATGACAGTGCACTATTCCTGCTGAGAAGGAGGGAACCAGGCTACCCAGTGCTCCGTGTTTCACTCATTCATTCATCTTCTAAGCCGCTTATCCTTCTGGGTCAAGGGGGGTGCTGGAGCATATCTCAGCGTTCACTGGGCGGTAGGCAGGAAACACCCTGGAAAGGCCACCAGTCCATCACAGGGCAGACACACAGACCCACACATACACCTCGGGTCAGTTAAGCATCCCAACTTGCCTGACTGCATGCCTTTAGACACGGGGAGAACATGCAAACTTCACACAGGAAGAACCCCGGACACCCCGCCCAAGAAATCAAACCCAGGCCCTTCGTGCTGTGAGGTGACAGCACTACCCACTCCTAAGGAAGATAAAGGTTACCAGGAACAACAAATGATGATAAATTTAGACTGATATGGCCAATATTTATTGAGCTACACATACGGAAGTGGTTTCAATATGAAAGTGGGCCACCATGTTTGCTAGCTCAACATGCTAGACGTCTCGGCATGGAGTTGTAGAGGTTCCTAATGGTGTCCTGTGATAATCCATCCCATGCAGCTTGAATATTCTCACGCAGTTCCTGCAGATTGTGTGGTAGGGGTGGAGGTGGAGTGACACCAGGCGTAACAACAAACCGTTCATCTTGGTGCCTCCACACATGGATTTGTCGGTCGTCTCCACCAAGACAAAAGTGGGACTCATCACTGAAGATGACCCGCTGCCATTCTGAGTTACTCCATGATAGTGTGGCACGACACCATTGCAGTCTTTGGCGACGTTGATGTGGTGTTAAGGGCAGTCGTTGTGACTGTCTGCGTGCATGTAGTCCTGCATGGTGCAGCCGTCTGTCAATGGTGCTGGCACTAACAGGATGGCTCATGAAGAACATCACTGCACACTGAATGTCTGCAATCGTGGCTGTTGGGCCAGTCAGGTACAGTGACAAGGCTCGTCCTTGCTGACGTCACATGTGCAGCCGAGTGTGTCTCATGATGTCAAACCTACCCACCAAGTTTCATTCCTGTCAGCTGATTCCTTCTGGGTGCAGCTATTTCTAAGATTTACAACAATTTCTTTTGATGATGAGTGTATATAAGCAAGAACATGCCGGATCAGGTTTAAGTCTTTGCTGTTTTCCAGCTTTCCATTCCACCTTACTGCTGCATCACTTAAGGTGGATGAGAAAAGTCAAATAGGAAGCTTGCAAGGGCAAATCTCAGCCTCCTAAAAAGAGGAACAAGATACACCACACTATTTTTTTTTTTGATGATGAGTGTATTTCAAATAAAGTGAGGAAAGTTGGATTCCATGATATGGGATCTTTAACACACCTGAGGGTATTTCACAAACCTGCATTAGTAAGCTGGCGCAATAGTGTCAACTGGCCAATAGGAGTGTCCTTGACCTCGCATCCTATTGGACAGCCTTGATTTTGGGTTTAAGTCTGGCTAAAAGAGAAACCCTGCGTTGTGAAATGACTGCACCTATGAAGGACTATAAAGAAATGAACCTTCATCCCATGAAGGTGCAGGAAAAACATTTATTATTATTATTATTATTATTATTATTATGTATTGTTATTATTATATTAATAATAATAATTATTATTATTGACACATTTCGTGTGTTTTTACACTCTCCAGCATACTAGTAAAGAGATGGGAGGGGCCATTGAAAAAAGAGCACTGTACTGACCAGCTGTCCGGGCACTGTTGTCCGTGGGCTTGCAGAGGAGCGCACCATCCGTCCAATGAACGGTCAGTTCAGACCTGAGAGCAAAAGGCAATCCTTCAGCATATTCCTATCAGTAACCACACCGGCGGAATTCTCCCAACACGCTACAGAGCTCTCTCGCGTCATGTACAGTTGCAGAACAAGTCATTCTTGAAACTGTCAGAGAGTCCTGCGTGTGCCGGGCGGTCACGTGACCAGGCCAGCCCCAATAGAATACAGTGAGGGCTCGAGCGATTTTCCCTTAAACGACTCCGACTCCGCATAACGACACATTTACTTTACCTCAGAGTTCAAAGAGGCGGAGTACAAAAGTTATACTCCAAAACAGAGTACTTTTTAAATGAAATAACGAGTTCAATAACGAGGAATAAAACTCTACCTGAGTAGAGGAACATATCATAAAAGCTCCTCAGGTAAGTTCAAAACAGAACTGTACAGGAACTAAACAGTACATGTAGCATCTGTTAGCAAGATTAGCAGCTTCAGTGTGTTAGCCGCCATTATTCTCTCTTCAAGAGCGTTTTGGGCTAAAACAAAACAGCTGAAGCTCCGAAGTGAGAGGGCTGAAAACAGCAATCAACTGAATCAAATTATATATGGATAGATATATAAAGAAAGTAAATATACAAAATTAAACAGATTATTTAGTGCACATACTTTATATAAATTGTCGTTTTAATACATTCTGAAAAATATCAATTTTACTAATTCAAAGTTTCCAGTATTGAAATTCAAGTATTCAAATGTTTCGGTACCTTTAATATTTTTCAAAACTCAGCTCTGATAAAATGGCACTGGAATCCGCAAGGCCGCGTTTTCGCCTTAGGAAAAAGAACTTTGCAGAGCACTTTGCAACTATTTCATTCAGTCAAGTGGAATATCACCTTACTGTGTGCAAAAGGTCATCGAAATGTCCCTCCTCGTGGTCACTCGTGTAGCAGGCAGCTCGGGACTCCTCTGCTCTCCTGGGCATCTACACTTGCACTCTGCCTCCCATCCACACAGCCCCTCAGCACAGCTACCGCTCTAAAACCACATGCCGCTCCAACATCAAGCCTGACCATGGCTGCTTTTCTCTGCTGTGTGTTTGTTTCTCTGTCCGGCCCGTCTGGACTGCCCCGCTCTCCGAGCTGCGTGAGGTGGTCTTTCTAGTTTGTGCTACATACCTCCTGCGCTCAGTGCAGCCTCGGACTGGGGCACTGCAACCCTCAGGAGAATTCCACCACCACGTGACTGCAATCTCCACCATAAGACTCGACGTGAGACCCACTGCAGAGGCCAAGAGCTCCAGAGCAGCCTGAACACCTTCACCCTTCTCAGGGAGCACAATGTCCTAGGGGGAAAGAAAAAAACTTCGCTCCATGAGCCGGGGTCACTTCTGGACAGTGGCTCTCGTGGAACATGGTTGTGTTGTTAGTCTTCATTAAGAGTGGAGTTCATGTCTACCTCATAGGTACAGCAGACTTGAGGACCGTGGAGTCAGAAATTCACAGGGGGCCAATCCAACCAGCGTTCATCACCATTATGTTATACATAATATATAACGCAACTTTTTAAAAAGTTAACATTACTATTATTTTCAAAATACTATATAAATATATACATGTTAAAAAACTGTAATTCAAAAATAGAAATATACCCTCAGGGGTCCCACACTTGACTGGGGCCCAAAGCCGGTTCCTGCCTTGCCTTGTGGCAAGCGTCGCCTCTGCATGAGGAGATGCTGAAGCACCCACATTCTTAAAAGTAAAGGGTTCCTAAACAGTTCCTGTGCAGTTCTGGGAAATAAATCCGTTTAGTATGTTACTAGTAAAGATAGCACCAGTATCATATCGGGATATCGGAAAACGAATGAAAAAAGAATGAAAACGTTTCAAAAATATAGCTTGAAATGTAACATGTTCAAGCTGTGTAAAGTCACAGAGTACTTTGAATAGCAGGAACATGATGTTCCACTCTTAGATGCTCCTCTTAAGAGAAATTCTTCAATTAAAACAGTTCATCAAGTTATCGGATACCACCCCATATGAGCTGATTGCTTAAAAAAACATCCACTGAGGGTTCTTTAGGGTAATGGTTCCCAGTCCTGGCCCTGGAGGACACCCTGCCCTGCACTTTGTAGTATTTGCTCTGCTCCTAACACGCCTGATCCAACTAATCCACTACTTAACAAGCTCTTTCTGAGTTGAAGTGGTTATGTCTTGGCAAGAAAACACACAAATATGCAGGGCTGGAGGTCCTCCTGGACCTGGGTTGGTATCAACGCCTGTAGGGAACCTACAGTGTTCTACGGCAGAGGTGGCAATAACTGCAAAAATATGATTTTAAAATGCTTATAGTATTAAAAAATATGTTTGTTCTCTCCTTAGGTTTTCATAATGCTCAGTATCCTCTCAAGTAAAAAAAAACTTCTCTAGTCTTCATCTGACAAATGAGGAAAGAAGTTCAGTTACTTTCAGATCATAAGTGGTAAGCCATTACATTCTACCACTCCTGTTAAAGTGCCTTTACCTAAGTGAAATTAGTCCTAAAGATGCATACATAAAAAGAAAAGACCCAAGACAGAAGCAAAGAACCATAATCATATTAATGCTGCACCAATTATCAGCCAAAATTGTCACATTTGTTTGGTCTTAGGTATTACTTTTGTCATTGCTTTGCATGAAAAAAGGGGGATGTCTCAAAGGCAATAGTTATACATACCACCATTTGATTTGATGTTTCTTCTCTATGATGGAAAACCTGTTGCATTTGCTTCCTTAATTAACCTTCTTATTATGGTTCTGTATCTGTATGTTCTGTAGAAGGATTCCACCATTGTTACACACTCATAGAACATGTTGGGTACTATATAGAACCCTAAGAGTATAAGAGTATAATTTCTCCATCCTGTACATGAAGGCATTTTCCATATTGGCTGTAAAATTCTAGTAGAACAATGAATGAAATACTAACACTTCCCAAGTTAAGTTAACTGAAAGCTTTTAGGTATGCATCCTTAATGAAAGATCTTTGCTTCATGCAGAAAGACATAGGGTCATGTCGCGTAGCTGTGACCATAGAAAGGTCACCTTACTTCATGGACAATAAATCTCACGCCAAAGAGGTCATATAATCATCTCGATTCCAGTTAATGGTTATCTGGAGCTCTTACTCTACTGGCCTACATGTCCATTCAGCAGAAACAGGAACGGTATGTGTGACTGTTCAAATTTCAGCAATTAAATCCTCATCACCCTACATAGTGTACTCTTATAGGATCAGAGGACAATCTGTATTAGCCATTAGTGGAACCGTGAACCCAGGAAACACTTGTTACACTTCTGCATGAGAGTGAAAATGTAGGGGCTATGAGGATGATACTATCACTGCACATACGTGAAGCGTACATGGAGTCATGGTCATAAAGTGTTCCAAACTGCAATAGACATAATTCAGTACTCATGCAAACAGTATTATAGGAACACAACCATATAATGACATGGATCTTATGCATGCTTAGTTCTCCCAATAACGTTGAGTTTGCTGTCACTTCTTTAACAGGACTTTGTTCAGGTATTTTATTTGTAGTGCATTGCTGGGGTAGTTAAATGTCTTACAACTGCTGCCACCTTGAGTGAAAAAGTGGTACTTCAACTCAGCAACTTTAAAGGTCGGTCGCTTTCATTTTTGTTGTTTTATTCCCTTCTGTGGTCGTTTATGATATTTGTGTGACATTTGTATTCCCAAAAACTCATGATTAGTTTTTATATGACTCTGATTTGCTGCAGTGTATTGTGGCTCATTTAAAAGCAGTACAGGCTGAAACGCTCCTTGTAACTTCAACAAGAATGGGAGAAATGGGTTGTCATAGGTTGTTGCCTCGATTAGCTGGATATATGTAACTGGTCTTCATTGCCAGAAACATAAATCAACACAGGTTACTTACTTTCCATTTACTGTATGGTTAATTTAAACTGTATGGACCCCTTTTAGTGGCTTTAATCCAGTTTTAAGAACCAGGAAACAATCACATAGTTTGCAGAAGCTAACTGTGACACCTAGAGATTTGATCGGTCCTAATTAAAATGCTTCCACAAAGCCTACACTGACTATACTTGTATCTATATTTGATTACAGCAGATGTTAATTTACAGTTCAATGTAGTATTTTGTGAGACCACAGTCTCCAGGTCCATCGTGATCAAGATCCTGAAGAAGGAGGTTCTGCATACTGAGCTGCATACATCAGAACCAGAAAACATGTACTATTCCTCCCACAGTCCAGGCTTAAAGGTTTGTTGGAAGCAACATTTATAAGAACAGCTTATCCATTTACTACAGTAAGCACTTCAGGCACGTAACAATAATTAATGTGTAAACCCTGTCAGACCTCAACATGTTTTAGTAAAAAAAAAATGCAGTATGATTTGTTTTCTTTTGTTTGTTTTTAATAATTTATTGAATGAACAAAACCTGAAAAAGCTGAGTTCTAAATTCCGTTAGAAGACATCAAAACAACAGCAAACAAATATACAACACAAGTATTGAGAAACTTCTCAATTTCTTAAACTCCAAAAAAGTTAACAGCACAGCAAAACATATAAGAAGTAGCAGCTACATATATATATAGGCTTTTGGAAGAAAACACAATGATCATGAGTATGTGTACATGCCGAGTTACAGTTCACTGGCAACAACAACTCTGAAACACCAGGAGACTTCATGACACGATCTTGTGCACAGCCACTGTGATGCTTCCGTGCGTTCTCACCAACACATTCCTGCAACAGTAAGTATATTAATTCACACTGAATATAATAGATGGTAAGCTATATTTGCAGTAAGCTTATATCAGAAAGCAGTGTACACTTATGAACCATTACCACAAACTAAAGTAAACTGCAGACACTGTATTTAAAATTAAGGCTGAAACTTTCAAGTGTAACACTTCACAGAGATATCAATATGTCCTTTCTGGTGAACAAGTGGATGATAAATGAGGTCTTTATCAATGTCAAGCTAGGCTATCCATCATAGGCCAGTGCCTTTAGAACTAAATTAAACTTACTCTTGAAATAAAGATGAGCAGGAGTTGGTTTTCAAAGTTTTATCTTTGCTACTATAGCTTTAACTTTGACTATCCTAACATGCCTTGTACATGTAAAGTCAGGGACTATATTTTTGTTAATGGACTATTCCTAGCCCAGTAGTGGCTCTAGCTAGGTTTCCTTTAATCTGCAAAAAAAGTTAATGTTTTGATTATTCAAACTATGTTTATTGTAGGCTGTGGAAATGGAATTAATGGCAATATTTAATGCATCAAAAAACATTTTTTTTCCTGTTCAGCTTTTGTTTATAGACAACTGAAATGTCTCATTGATTTTTTTAGGAATAAGAATGCTTTTACATAGACATTTAGTGTCACGAGTGTCTCTCATATTACGAGAAACACAAACAGCATAGTAGGGACATGTAGCTGGGCTCTATAAGGCCATAAATAAATATAACTAAAAAATAGAATAAGAAATAAATAACTAAGCCAAGAAATAAACAGGATGTTCTCATTGTTCTGCTGTATGGAAGTCAGAAAAGCCGAAGGTGCACATGTTGCAACAAAGATAGAATTGTATATGGAAAGAAATCAAGTACAATTTTTTAACTAATAAATCAACTTACACAATGACAGTTCTTTTGCAAGAAATGGCTTCATTACATTAAACATTTTCAAATTACTAAAAGCAAATTTGATGGAAACAAAACTAAATCTCACAACAATGGTGTCTGACAAACTCATACAAACACAACACCTGCTAACATGCTACTACTATATCAGTGTCACTGCTCTGCTCAGAATGGTACACTACTCAAAAAATATATGGTTGCTGGAGGCACTACGGTGGTTGTACCAAGGTAGATGGGGGGGCTAATAAATTGTGCAGCAACAGATCTACAGTCAGGAACTTGAGCCTACAAAGCGGGATTTTAGTGTGAAGTGTTTATATGTATCTTACCCAGAATCAGACTCAAGACACACAGTAGGGGAGTCTGTCGGGTCTTTAGTTAGAGAGGCAGCCTGTTTGGCCAAAACAGACACAACTCCTCCATGCTCATCAGACAGGGAGCCACGGCCTGCAGGCACACACAATACATCAAACACACGGCTGTCTACCCCTGTTGAAAATTAGAGTAACTCTGAGCTATCCTGTTGAATTGGATTGAATCAGCCACTCAATCAACAACATAAACGAAGCGATATGTCCTCTGACTATCCATAAGTATCAGTAAGAAAGCTGACTGGTAACTTGGTGGAAGATTGGGGAAGTACTTTACCGACATTTTCCAGATCAATCAACAGTGACTTTTTTCAGTGATTTCAACAAACTGACTACAGAATTCCAGCACAAAAAAACTTTAATTTTGCTTTTTCTTGATCTGTAGACTTTCTCTCTGTTAAAGTGAACTGTCTTGTTTGGTTTCATTATTGTTAAAGGCCAAACATGAGGCGCATATACTTTAAGAGGAATTCCACCCACTTTTCAAAACTTCTGAACAATTAGATTTTAAAACGTAAGAAAAGACCTTCAGAGTGGTGTGGTGGAAATTGTTTTATTATAAAGAAACTTACTGACTCCGATTTCTTTAAAAGTCAAGTTAAATAGCAGGATCTGTAAACGAGGCTTCCACATAGCACAGGACAGCATGGTAGTTCCATGGTAGGTAGACCAAAATACATGTGGTAGTTCCAGCATGGTCGTTCCACTTAAATCAGTGAAATTCCCCTTTAAGAGCCTGCTGTATCTGCACATGCCAGATAAATAAGACAAATCTCTAGATTCTCTAGAACGTTAATGGTGTAATGTTACTTTATTTAGACATATACTGTGCAGGATGAAATAAGAGGAGGGGTGTTCACTCCTGGTGGTCATTAAGGCTAGAGATGATGACCTCAACCGAATTAACCTAACGTCTTGTTGAACCAAACATTTTCGCGAAAAAAGATTATTGCGATTGATTTACAATACCGAAAGACAGACTTACATCCGAGATTGTGACCCTGGGCGTCCGTACACAGAACCCCCACAATCGCAGGATTCTTCATCCTAACACATAGAAGTTACAAGCTTCATAAACCCAGTAAACACAGCGAATCACGCAGTCAGACTTATTCTCCTGCTCCTTATTCTAATTTTCTCGTTCCACCTTAAACGGCGCAGCAGTCCGAGGTAGCCGAATGCTCGGAATGCTCAGAACTGCTGCACATTTAAGGTGGAACGAGAACATTTGAACGGGAAGCTGGAGAATAGCAAGTCAACTTCAACCTCGAGAAACTGCGACAGAGTAATAACTGAAATACACACTTACGTGTCGTCGAGATGCTGCTCTAGAGTTGCCTCCATAATAAGAAATAAAATATTTGTAAACTAATTTGGGAACGTGGAAAAATTGCACAATTATCCGAGCAAACTGTTATGTGGGTAACTTCCGTAATCAGGTGACATAGTGTCATGTGATCGGTTTGCTACGGAGGCCTCTAAGGATTAAACGTTTCAAGCGTTAATAGAGCGGCGCCATCTAGTGGCTAAAAGCGCAAATATAAGCCAGGTGGGTCTGACACAAGAAGAAACCTCTTTATAGGTGTTTTAACGTACACGTTAAAAACAATTCACCGCCTAATTACTAATTAATATTTTTCTTCTCCCCCCCATATATATATATATATATATATATGTGTGTGTGTGTGTGTGTTTTCATAACAGTTTACTTAAGAATGAAACAAATGTGCTGTTTTTTTTTATTTGCCTTTTACCCTGTTGTTTAATGGTCAGGACCCCCACAGAAGCACCACAGAGCAGGTATTACATGGGTGGTGGATCATTCTCAGCATTGCGGTGACATTGACGTGGTGGTGGTGTGTTAGTGTGTGTTGTGCTGGTGTGAGTGGATCAGACACAGCAGTGCTGCTGGAGTGTTTAAACACTGTGTCCACTCACTGTCCACTCTATTAGACAGATGTAAAGTCAGAGACGACAGCTCATAAACTGTTGCAGAGTTGCTCTTAGTCATCCTCTAGTCTTTCATCAGTGGCCACAGGACGCTGCCCACAGGACACTGTTGTCTGGATAGTTTTGGTTAGCACAACACACACTTAACACACCACCACCACATCAGTGTCACTGCAGTGCTGAGAATGATCCACCTTCCACATAATACCTTCTCTCTGGTGGTCATGTGGGGGTCCTGACCATTAAATAAAAACATGATGGGGGGATAACAAAGTATTGTTTTAATGTTATGGCTGATTGGTGTATACTTCCTGAGAAGTATACAATACTTTCTTTGTATTTGAAGTTAACGGATGTGTATGTGCTCATTTGTACCCAAAAGAGGCATGTTTATTTGAGCTGCTTCAACACAGCTCATTTTTACCCCAGAAAACCAGTAGACTACCTACTATACTTTAGCCTTTCTTTGCTTGAGCACACAGAAACCATCCAGCAACCAGCTACGTAAAGATGCTAAGCTCACATTTAGCTGCTATTGTCAGAGAGGTCTCTGGGGGATGGTAGTGCCCACTGTGAATGTGGGTATCAGATGAACCCTATTCACTGACTGTAACACCATGAAAAGACCGATTCTTCTCCTCAGCAACTCTTGAAAGGGTATATGTTCTTATCAGAAATCTGTATTGCTTTCTTCGTCCAGTGACAATGACACTGCAAAACTTTATCTTTTGTGTTTGCCGACATCTTTTTTTTTTTTTAAAGAATTGATTCTGACAAGGAGACGACTCTAGCTGAAAAGACACGAACGACTCTCCTTTCTGAAGACCCTGCAGGAGTTTCTTATCAAATGCTTCCTTTTTTATTATTCTGAAAAGACCACTGCTGTGGATTTGGGCTTCCTGACTGCCTGTATATCCTTCTGAACATTTCACACATTGATCACTGCTTGCCAGTGTAGTCAGAGAGATTAGTGTAAGGGCAGGTTTTAGATCTTCCATAT
Organism: Semaprochilodus insignis; assembly: GCA_034552555.1. Taxonomy (NCBI): domain Eukaryota; kingdom Metazoa; phylum Chordata; class Actinopteri; order Characiformes; family Prochilodontidae; genus Semaprochilodus; species Semaprochilodus insignis. The sequence continues at coordinate 4,999,883 of CM067484.1, read as the reverse complement.
CAGATCAATAAGAAATGCCAGTTCTCATCTCACATGCCTCTTATTTCCTCTGATTGCTCCCAGGCTAGTAAGGCGGCGGTCAATCGTATTTAAATCAAGTTATTTATGAACTCAATACTTATGCAAAAAGGAAATGCAAGGAAAGCACTTAACTACAATTTCATCAAAATCAAATCAGCCTAACTTGAATATGCTGTTTTATGAACAGCTCAAGTGGGAGGCTAGATACGTTTCTTCATTTTGTGTTCTTGATAAATATGTTTAATAAACATAATAATAATGCCCTAGATAAATATGATGAATATTTACCACAGGTCAAATAGCAGGACCAGAATGATCTCATTCTCTTCACTGAGTGCTGCGTCTGAGGCTTCTTTTAAAGGGGTTTGGGCGGATCTGAACTGCACACAGAAGTGAGAAAGTAAGATGTATATATATAGAGAAGTGTGTATCTCTTTATGCAACTGCTCTTTTGTCTTCAGTTTGAGGAAAGGAATAACTGTTCACTCTTTCCACCTCAAAACTCTCTTTACAGCTTGAGGTAAAGTTTATTAGAGTCCCAGAAATAGATTCAGCTGCTCGGCTATGAAGGACCAACTGGGTAAACCAATGGCACCTTATCTCAGAATTTAACAGGCTGTCATACCTCACAATATTGTTTCGTGCTGTTTTAGATTTTGCGTAAGGGAATGGAAAAAGAAAATATTAAAAATTAATTATTTTATTTATTTATTTGTTTTTTGACGAAATTTGATGTGCAGGGACATACTTACTAATGTTCCCCATAAAGCTTTTTTAAATGTAAATAACTGTAAATAAGTCATTACTAGTAACTCATATAGAGTACAACCAGAGTTCTTTTCTGCCTCTTGACAGTTCCACATCCTTTCAGATCCAGTGGTGAGAAAACACATAATACCTGCTCTGTGGTGGTGGTCTGTGGGGGTCCTGACCGTTGAATAACAGGGTGAAAGGGGATTAACAAACTATACAGAGAAACAGAGAAACAGTGGACTACAGTCTGTAATTGTAGAACTACAAAGTGCTCTATATGGTAAGTGGAGCTGATGAAATGGGCAATGAGTGTACATTCAAGGATGACTACCTAATGATGTTGCCAGTGGGTATGCATACACGCCCTATAATATATATACATATATATATATATATATACATAAAACAAGAAGGTTTCTAAAAATAATGAGATAATATCTTACAATTACATGAGTGAATGAATACTCCATCACAAGTTTACATACTGGATTAAAATGGAGGCAAAAAATTCCAATTAGCTTGCTTTATGCAAATGACCACTTCTCTGTTGCCACATCAGGGCTCTATAGTGGTTTTATATTATAACCAGAGGGTGGTCTCAGCCAACTCAGGGTCTCTTCCGTGGATGATTTCTACCCTGTCCTGCAGGACATAGGCCAGACTGCTGTGCTGACGGGGCAAAAAGGTGCAATGTAATTATTTGGCCGGTGGATCAGAGGCATACATCTTCCCCACTGCAGCCCAGCGATGCCCTGCTGACTAACCTATGGCACTTTAACGCTCCTTCTCGCTCTAAATCAGAATCGAACAGGCACACGCAACACCTCCCAGGCTGTCATACCTCACGCACGTCACCGCCACATCGGATAATTTATCCAGCTCTAATTCAACATGTTGGGGAGATACATGAAATACAGCTGCCACTAATAGCACCACTCCGCCCCCGCATTTTCACCCCGGAGCCTTTAAAGTGGCTTTACCCTCACTGCAATTAATGGAGTGCTATAGCTGATATTTGTCATCACAGCTTAAAGGGAGACTCCAGCTTTTCTCAACATAATCTCAGTCTTCGGTATCTGTAGCATACAGTCGACTATGAGAGAAAATATGTGTATGATAATGAACTAACAGTAAACTGACTCAAAATCTGTTTAGAGCTGTAGCTAGTGGGCAGGTACACTGTCCAGAAGTTTGTAGACCCTGTTTGTCCAACCTTTCTTCTGAAAACAAGGGTTTTAATTTTTCCACACCTCCAAAATTTAGTCTTAGAAGTTGGTTGCATTTCTGTCTCTCATAATTCCAGAAATCGTAAACACGTTTAGTGATGTTGAGGTCTGGTCTTTGGAGTGGACAGGCCATTTCACTGAGAACACCAGCAGCTTCTTTGTGGGGCATGATTTTCTCATATCTTTAAAAGGTGAAAGCTTTAAGTACTTTTTATTTAATGAGGCAGTTGAGGTAGTTTACCACGGCTGTTGGTAGTGAAACGTCGTGGGTACTGGTCAGTAGCATGTTTAGGCAAACCAGTGAACCCAATCCATGCCACCCACACCCCCACACCAGTACGGAACCACCACCGGCCTGCACAGTGCCTTGTTGACAACTGGTGTCCATGGCTTCATGGGGTCTGCGCCACACACAAACCCTGCCATCAGCCTGAAACAACTCGTACCGTGACTCATTGGACCATCCCACATGTTGCCAGTCCTCTAGGATCCAGTAAGCAACCTCACAAGCCTAGGTAAGGCACTGTGTCTGGTGTCATGGAGTTAACAGAGGCACCCTGGTGTGTCTTCTGCTCCCATATCCAAAGGAGGCTAAAGAACACTGACCTGCTGGATGTGCATGTGGGGTCTCCTGCATTGAATATGGGTATGTTATTTCCCTTGTCTCTTCACACGGACAATTCTAGCCACACACCGCCAGCCACAATCATTATGCATCCATAGGTGGCCACTGCACTGTCCACTGCCCTCACAACTTTGGAAATGGAATGTCCCATCCGTCTGGCACCCACTAGAGCCTTGAGCACGCTGGCCAGTGTTCAACCTCACTCACAAGATAATACCTAACAATTTATACAGGTGTGGATGTTCCCAAGCTGTTCCCCGAGGTAACACCACTTCATAAACAATTTACATATTCCATTGACGTCTGGTATGTCAGTGTATATCTATGTCTATCTATAGTTAAGCTCCTTAAAATGTCTTAAAAAGTAATAAATTGTACTTAATGATCGGAGACCTTTGCACAGTACTGTATAGTACTGTATAGTGTATGGTAAGCAGTTCTGCACTGTGCTATCCAGGAGTCAAGATGTCATCTCATGTGTCATGATTGATTTGGGTTGAAATGCACCCAGTGAACAATGAACTTGGCATCTGCCTCAGTTCAAGGCCATGAACCTAGCAGCTCAATCAAGATGATACAGTGGCAGGGAGCAAAACCTGTGAATCCCAGAGCCTAAATCCCCTAGATTCAGCTTTCCTTAAATCCACGTTCTGTTTTACGTCCTATGTGGTGAGCACATAAGACCGCAAACGTCATCGGTCAAGTGGTCGCAACGTCACATGCGCCTAACCATCTCAGCCTGAGTGGCATTCTTAGACGTGCAAATTGAGGATGTCAGTGAACGACAGGGTGAATTATATCAGTGTGTGACTGTAGGCTGCTATTTCTCAAGAGCAGTGACAAGTGCTTAATTTGTTGTGATCTACCTGCAAGCTGAATGCTTTCATCGGCTTATGTGTAAACGGAAATACAAAACTTACTCTGGCCAACTCTGTTCACCAGTGACTCATCTTGAGAGAACTTACGTGACATTCGCTGATATTCTTAAACTCCAAAAACTCTGACGGTCATATGGAGGTGGAAAAGTAGCATGACTGAAATAATAAGGTCATGGTCCTAGGGCATGGTGTTCTCTTAGATGGTCATCTAATAGAGGAACGGGATGGTAAATGAATTTACTTCTGTTAGCTGCACCTGGGTCTTGCATGCAGGAAATTTGTTACTGCAGGTTTGCTGGATTCTTTTCGACATGAAAAATCCATTCTGTACGTAATAAAAAAAAAGGATGCTTAGAGACAAAAGCCCCTCTGATCAGCTCAAATGAGCTGAAATTGTTTCCTCCTATATGTATCATTTATATTCCACTTCAGGAATAGGTTAACATTAGACAAGATTACCATTTCAATGATTTCTTTGATGATGAGTGTTTACATTTAGTAGCGCTGACGTCCAGTGTAACTTGCAAGTATACAAATGACTCTGTTTGATTCAAAGGAACATTTAAAGGGAAGCACGGAATGTCGTGGCTTTATCGACCTGTCCAGCGTCATATAGAGTGGGATGACGAGGACCCTGCGGAGGTGGGGGCGAGGGGGGTGAGGAGAGATAAAGAGAGAGAAAGCCTTGAGTCTCATTTTAGAAGTTACCAGACCTTCTGTGATCTAGGACACCAGCGAGAAGAAGAAGAGGAAAGCATCTGACAAAGAGTAGGAAAGGAGTCCACCACCTCATTTCCTTCAAAATAAGACAAACGAGGTCATCGGAAAGCCTTCTTCCAGAAGAGAGAGAGAGAGAGAATTAGAGAGACAAATAGAAAGATAGGGTTACGGGGGGCAAGTAAACGGAAAGACAGTGCGAGTGTAATAGTCTGGTGTGGAGTTGCTGCTATGAGCCTGGTGGTCTTATTCTCAGTTCTGCTGGTATCTCTGAGTGGCTGCAGATGTGCTGTCATCACTGGGGTGAGTCCTCCTAACATCACTACTACTGCTGCATCACTAGTACTGTGTAGAAGAGCTAAACAGCATTGATCTGCTTTCAAACGCAGGTGCAGGTTTCAAAGCAACTGCATGAACTGAAACAAATTTAAGGAATCAATAATAAAATGATATCATAATGAAATGATCATATAATAGCCTGGAAAAGAAGGACTAATCAGGGGGATTTCAGTCAGGAAATTAAGATCAATCATCTTGACTGAAGCTTCCTCCTCCTCTGTAATATAATTTTTCCCTATAGTTTAAAAGCTTTTTATTATTATTATTATTATTATTATTATTATTATTATTATTAAATTGAATAAAAAAAAAAAAACTATTAAGTAATACACTTTAAAAAGATGGCTCCTCAAGGGTTCTTTAGCAAAGAAAAGGTTCTATATAGAACCATGAACACTTGAAAAACCCTGTGCATGATTAAAGGGTTCTTTGCATCGTGAGAAGGTTCTTCAGACAGTTCTATATAGCACCAACAAGGGTTCTGCTATTGTAATGATCTGAAGCTTGTAACAATACAAGAACTCTTCTTGGCTCCATATACAACCATCTTCCATGTTATCCCTCAATCTGAATAACCCTTGAATGATGCATCCGGTTCTTTGAGTTTTCATGGTTCTATAAAAAAACCTTTTTCTTCGTTACAGAACCCCACGAAACCATTCTTAGTGTATAGGGTTTTACATAGAATAATGCCTATAAAGGACATTCTGGGTTTGGAAAGCCTGTAAATAAATCAAGTTCCACATTATCACATGCTTGTCTATGATATTTGATGTAAACAACGCCTGACATTTTGACCTTTTACAGTGTCCGCACTGCAACTGACGTTTTCTGTACAATTAAGCCCATTATTGTCATGTTTCTGCCATTATGATTATAGTAGTAACAGTTAAGTCTATTAGTCTATTAGTCACAAAAGAGTACAGTGCAGGTTTTTGTTCATCGACTGAAAACAGTGTTAATGTACCCTCAAAGCTACAACTGTGGTCTTAAGATCCAAATGAGTACCATAAGTGCATGTGTAGTCTTTTAAATGAGAACTATAAAGTAAGAACCCTGGAGTCGGGGTGTGGTGCATTAAGCAAGAGCAACTTAAAATATATTAGAATTACAATGGTACATATATGTTTCCTGGCTAAAAGTACTGAAGACGTACTCTTGAGGGTACCGCCCCCCCACCCCAAGCGACAGTTTAATATCTTTATATGCAAGTGAAGAGGCCATAATTTCATTTTATATCATTCAAATATGACGGAGTGTCTGTATAACAGTCTGACGCACTGTCTGACGTGGAGGTGTTTGCATTTGCGGACGTGTGAGAATGAACGTATGCTTAATGTGTGTGTGTGTGTATGTGTGTGGGGGTGGGTGTTAGGCATGTGACAGAGACGTCCAGTGTGGCGTGGGGCTGTGCTGCGCAGTCAGCCTGTGGCTGAGGGGCCTGCGGATGTGCACGCCACAAGGGCTAGAGGGAGACGAGTGCCATCCGTTCAGCCATAAGGTACACATGTTCACAAAGTTCGCAAAAAGAGTTCATGGGTGTGATGATACGGAAGAAGCACTTCCGGTTTTACCTCCTGAAAGAGTTTTATAAATGTGAGTGCAAAGAACCAAAGAAGCTGTAAAGAAGCATTCAAACCAGGAATAGTTAGAGTGAGCTGTAGCATATACATATGTAGGGAATGAAGGAGGAGTTGAAAGAAAGACTGATTACTGACATGTCTTACGTACAGACAGGGAAGGATGGATAGGTGACACCCAGAGATGGTGATTTAGGTTATAAACGCAGTTATGAGATCAAATAAATACTGGGGTATCATTTCATCGTTAAGGATTCTGATTTAATGCCGAAGGTCTTATGACTACAATATATCAGAATTGTACAACATGACATTCCAAAAGTTTGGGAACGCTACACATATACATTTTTGTTATTTTACACGTAATAGCACACATTCAAAGTGTTTATGTTCATACAAGTAGTCTGGGAACAAGAAGTCATTAAATAATAAATAGCAATATACAGGTATTGATAAACAGATTACTACTAATTGTTTACATTCTTGAAACCGCTGTATTCATCATTATAGATGCCGTATAGTTCTGCTTTTTATTTCAAACATGTGAAGTCGCTTAGAACCGGCATGTTAGAATCATATTCATCTGCAACCACTTTGCAATAATGATGGTATTGACAGTATTGACTTAAGACTTTGGACAGTGGCATACATGCATAAATCCTGTATAGACATACTGTATAGATTGAGGCCCCCAAAAGTATTTGGGCATTTGTCCAATAATGAAAAAAATCAAAGGCTGTCAGTTTCTTTGTATTCTTTCAGATGGCAGCTGGTGTTCAAAAGCACACTGAACACAAGGTCACCAACACTTTAGCAACTTTAGTGGTTCCACCTCTGTGCTTTACAGTGTCCTTCTGCACAGTATCCAGAGTGCAGCATGGTTGGAATTCTTTTCCATCAGTTCTCCGTCCGTCTACCATCAGTTGGATGTTTTGCTTAAATGAATGTTGTGGTTCATAACATTTTGTAAATGTATATATTGTCACTGTCCAAAGAAAAACAAGTATCTCCAAAAACCTCATTTAACTTTAATGTAAGTCAATGGAAGCAGACTTTTTTCCCCCCAAGTGATTTTGAGCCGTTTCTGTTGGTCCTTTCATCGTGAAATGTTCACACAGTGTAAACAGCAGCTGCTGTGTTCAAATGATGCATAAAAGTGAAATTATATATATATATATGTGTGTGTGTGTGTGTGTGTGTACTGACAGATGGTGTACTCACAGGGCAGCTGTAGAGCTGCTGACAATTGTATCTGGTTTCTGATCAGGTCCTTGACCGTCTGAGACAGAAATCAGAGATCAGTGTTATACATCACTCTCCCTGTCCATCTCACTGATGCTGAGATATTGTACGCATGCGGCAAGCAGCTGCCGAAGTGGGAGAGCCAAAGACTCTATCAACTAAAGAACATTGAAGACACATCACAGTTAAATGAATCTCTGGCCTTCTTTCATGTATCATTATTATTTGTATTTTTATACTGAATTTGAGCACAGCAGCTGTCCTTTATGTTATGTAAACATTTCGTGACAAAAAGACCAGAAGCAAAGCTCCACGATCGTCTTTGAGAAAAGCTCTTTACATGAATTAATATTAGAAGCAAATATATCAGTTACACTGGATATCTGTTAAACTGCATTGTACTGATTTAGCATCTTTATTCTGTATCTTAGATTCTGTTTTTTTTTTTTTGGTTGGTTAAATGCAGAAATTCAAAAAAAACAAACAAACCAGTAAAGAAAATAAAGAAATAACAGGCTGAAGTGAACTCGTCCTACCTTTCTGTACAGGTACCTTTTCCTGGGAAGAGACAGCATCACACCTGCCCCTGCCTGCCTCACTTGGTGTGCACCAGATTCGCAGACAACAGATACCGATGCACCAACGATTACAAAAACATTGACTTTTAACTGCATATAAGAAAGAGAGAGAGAGAGAGAGAGAGATAGAGGGAGATGGAGGACTACAAGCTGTTGGGAAAAGACTACTTGAAGAAGAAAAGAAGATAGCACAAGAAGAAGTGCCATGGTCCCTGACTTTCGGTTTTCATGTTCATGCACTTTGCACTAAATGCACCATTATCTCGTTTCCTCTCAAACGCTGATATACATACTCAACCACGGTTTGTTAAGGAACGCTAAGCCGTGGTTGGTTTACTTTGGCTCCCAATGTATTTATACTTGATAGATCATCTGATAAATCATGTGCACCACAATGTGTGCTCATAGGAGATAAGAACATACTGGACGTTATATTTCCAAATAAACCTACTGCTCCAAATTCAACGTCTCCGTGTTTTTCAGTGCCTGGTTATATGAAATATGCTCCTTATATATGACTGCTGTATGTATTCTGTGCTCTTTTGGACTTTTCACAGCGGACAAGGACTTGCTGTGTCACGCCAACTGTCTGCACTATTATTCATAAGGGTGACTCTAGGCCATATTTAAGAAGGTGTGAACAGGGTGAGGCAAGCAAACAAAGGGTTGAGTTTTAAAGAAACGAAGTGGTCATAACAATACCGCATGAATATAAAATGCATAGATTCATAAATTATACCATAAGTACATATATAAAAAGCTTTAAATCAGTCCCTCAGCAAGTGGAGTTTTGTACTATTCCTAACTTTTAATTCATCACTTTTTACTTTGCTGTTACTTTCTTAGTTAGCTTTATTCGGTTATAAATAAAACACAAATAATAAAAAAAGGAAAGATAGATCAAAGATCATCAATGTCCTGCCTAAAACATGTTATTATTTTAGGCTTCAAGCCCCAAAAATAGTGCAATTTATGCTTGAAAACCAGAATAAATAAATAAATAAATAACGTTTTTTTTTTAATTATGAAATGTCGCTAATGCTGTTCTTCTGTTCTCGTAACATCAGATACGGAGAAATAACAGGTGATTAGAAAGTCAGGTACAGTCTGACCTTGAATGAATCTTTACATTACAAAGAACAGTCAACAAAGTCCGACACATGCTGAAATGTTTCCAGTAGATAAAGAAGACAAAGAAACAATTTTTTTTATTAAGCCTGAATTACAAGGGGCAAAATCTTTACTGGAGATTGCTTATGTGATAAAATGAGCAAATAGGGACCGAAATCCTGACAGCAGCTTCAACGTATGATTCTTCCAATATAGAAGCTTATATACACGTAACCCATTTATGTTTATATATCCTTTAATTTAATTGTATGTTCTGTTTATTAAGTATGCTACAGATTCAACCTAATGCAGGCATGTTCAGGGTTGCGATATAACAGAATGCAAGCAATTAGAATACATGCCTATAATACTCAGTATCTGTATTCAATCTACGCCACACATTTTGCACTGGCAGTATGTAGAATAGAAGAGTTACTTATTACAGTTTTAGGAGAATATTTTAACATGCCTACACAATAGAGGAAAAAGTACATTCTTTAAAGGGGATCCATCATAGTTTTCTGTTTTTTTTTTCCTTTTCTGTAGTGCGTTATGAAGTCTTTGTGCATGTAAACAGTCTGCAAAGTAATAAAGCCTAATGTACACGCCAGAGAGAGAAACCCTCTATTCTCAAAATGCCTTGTTGGAATCAGAGCGCTTTTCTTTGTTACAAGGTGATGTCATCTTGTAACATCTGTCCTTAAAGGCAGCCTGTAGGAAGCTGCTACCGCTTTCAACTGCTAATCATAACAGTGCGGACGAGCTGAACAGTAGACCTTTCTCACAGTCACTGCATCATCACACTGACCTTTAATAGTAGCGTTATCAAACTTGTGTCTGCGCCGTTTAACCGTGCGGTCACTGAAGTGAAATTTTCCTTTAGCTTCAGTGTGGACAAAAGGAGAGCATGTCTGGTGGCTCCGCCAACATGGGCGAAAGTAGTAGCTCGACTAGGCCAAAGCATGTCACATTAAATAGGCAAACTTAATGCAGCACGTATGCCACAGCACACAGTTTACTGCCGCACAGAGCTCAGTAAATGGAGCAAGCTGTGACAGATGTTTGTACTCTGCATCTCATTGAAAATAATGGGGTTGGAAACGCATCTGTGAATGCGTTCAGTGTGAAAGCAGCTGTGTTCAGACGATGGAGTGTATTCTGAAAGGACAACGAGGAATCGGCCTGTGATTTTTTTTTTTTTGCTAAGCAGAGAAAGAGAAGAGTTGATATTTATGCTCAACACCACATCACACATCCATCACACATCCCTTAAAGGACAGACTAAAGCAACTAGCCCTTATTACACTTCATTTAGGAAGAAGGAAAGGTCCAGCAGGTCACTCTTCCCACTCGACCCATGTTTATATAAGCAGCATTAGTGAGCGCCCTGAATACCTATCAAAAGACTATCAAAGACAAACAGCATCATGTTTCCACATTACAGTAACTCTACTCACAGAGCCACAGTTTCTCTTCCTCAAGGCTTTTAGGCAAACAGTGCTGCTAGCAGTTTCCAGGATTGGGCCTACACCAGTGCATCAACGTTTATTGTTAAAGTTAAGCATATTTAATATCAAATATAAGTAAATCAGCTCCACCGTTCATCCCTGTCTTCACTCTCTAGTTCAGGTTCTTCCAAACTAGTGGAAGGTACGGTGACTGAGAAGTGAAAAACAAATTAACATTTCAGAAAACAAAATTACAACAATAAAAACAAATTTACAAGATGTGAAACACCTTTACCAGTACTGAAACAGTTTTACAAACTGCAACTTCTGACGGAATGACCGATGTCAATCAAACTGTACCGCGGTGGTAGAGTGAGTGGAGTTTGGGATGGTCACAACACTAAACCATGTTTTGTCCATTTTGTGGACATGCAGTGTAGCCGGCTGGCATGCTTTTGTTTTTCCTGTGGAAGGTCTAAAACAAAAATGTGCCAGCTGGCTAAAATGCGTGCCACAAAATGTAATCTGAAATGTAACGTTTTGCCCTTGTAAAATTGTTTATGCTTTTGTAATTTTGTTTTCTTTCATTTTTTTTCATTTGTAAATTTGTTTTTTATTTTTGTCATTTTGTTTTCTGAAATGTTCATTTGTTTTGCACTTCTCGGGCCCCGTGGGAATGTCTGTTTGATTTAATTAGTGGTGTATCTAGGCAGTAGTCTCAGCCATTGTTTACAACACGCCCAGAAGCTGCTTAACACTACTATTTACACTTCCGCATTTATTTATGGAGAAGTGTGAGAATGGTCTATGCAGTATAACAGATGTACAGTGTATTATATTAATTTAGCATTCTATAATCTTTATTCTTTATTTATGTGTTTTCTCAAGATATCTTCTTAGATTCTCAGTGTTTTTGTTGGTCAAATACAGCATTGTCAAAACGAAATCATAAAGAAATAAGATACTGAAGTGAACTCGTCCTACCTCTCTGTACAGGTACCTTTTCCTGGGAAGAGACAGCATCACACCTGCCCCTGCCTGCCTCACTTGGTGTGCACCAGATTCGCAGACAACAGATACCGATGTACCAACGATTACAAAAACANCTCTCTTTCTCTCTCTCCCTCTCCCAACCCCTCCCTCTCTTCCCATCCTCTCTCTTTCCAAGTCACTGGAGGTGGCTCCACCTGAAAGGAGAGAGAAATCGGCAGGGCAGCTGCTGTTTTAGCTGCCGCCGCTGACTCACAGCGAATGGCAATCCTGATCCAATTTCACCACGCTGGTGGCCTCTTATTCCCCCGTCCAATAATGTGTCTGCTGGAAAAATCCCACAGCTTCAAACCAAGTCTAATCCTAGCTGGAGACCTGAATCTCATCCTTCCACAAAAAAAAAAAAAAAAATATATATATATATATATATATATATATATATATATATATATATATATAAATGAAGAAACAATAAAGAAACATTAAATATCTAGTCAAGTGAATTTACAAATCACTGTATTTTCCCCTTAGATTCTCCACTTTTGTCTCCTACAGAAATGTCCATGTCCTAAAATTTATTGTGTAATTACTTTATGGAAAAAAATGGAAACTGATTGAGTTAGTAAGTAGTTAGTAATTTAGGAAGTTAACCGGGGAATGGAAATCTACACGTGTGAATTTTAAGGGAGCTAACTTTGCTCAGCATATGCATACGAATAACAAACTGCGTATGACTAATAGAAACTGACAGGAATCAACAGTAACAGGCCACCCTTCTATACTAACTGCTACTGTTCCAGAAGCCCTTGCAGCCTGTCCACATAACCTGTTTACATTATATTTCTAAAGCTTAAAGAAGGGCTGTACCTGGTACTCCTTCATAGGTCACTGCATACAATGGAACTCTTATATAATGCATAGAACATTTAGGTGTCTTGTTTGCATTAGTTATCACGTATTAAGCTTATCAAAGTCAAATAGTTTACCTTGCAGGGAACAGGACCACCAACCTTGGGGGGAGAGGGAAAAAAATCCCTCTCACACTCACAGCAGTATTTGATGTTTCAAGTTCAAAACAACTATGAATAATTGAGACAACCATGCGACTGCAAAAGCTAACACTTTAGTCTCCCCAGTTTAATCTTTCAGGCTGATAAGGAAAACTATAGACAGGAGATGTGAGCGTATATAAAGGCTGAACTCACTGGACTGCGTACTCATTCGCTCTTTCAGCCCAACAGTCAATACGATGAAGTGGATCCTGGTCTTGTGTGCCCTAGTGGCATTTTCCGAGTGCCTCAGGTAAGCACTGATCCTGTTTTTAAATTTATTCTGTCATGGAGGCAACATATGAGAGACGCTGTAACACAGCTTGATGTATCTTGGCAAAGAGCACAAGCCGGCGTGACTGGCACAACTGTTCACTATAAGAATGGGCGTGCGTGCTACGTGAACCTCCACCCTCTTGTCCTTGTACTATCGCGGCTACTTCTTTCTCTGGGGTTCACGATGCTCTTGAGTTAACTTTACTCTACAATTGATCTGTGGTTATGTTTTTAGACCAGTAGAAGTAACACTATAACCTGTGCTTCAGGATTCCTCTGATCAAGGGAAAGACTGTACGTGAGAAGCACTTGGAGAAAGGCACATGGAAGGAGTTCAGGAAGCAACATCCCTACAACCCCACCGTCAAGTTTGTGCAGACTGGCACTGGCACTGAGTCCATGACCAACGATGCTGATGTAAGCTACCCAAAGTGTTATACCAAATTTCAGTTTAGGGGGTCCTGGTTACAAGTTAGCACTTTAGCCTGTGATGTAAGCCTATGTGATTGTAGCTAAGTTGTTAGAATAGTATGCATCTATAATCATAACCAGGGGAAACAAGTGAAATGATTATCTATATACACATTTGTTCATTTAACGACCTTGTTATTTTAATAACAGCTGACAGAATATCCCTGCTAGGAATGATTTATCCTGAGAATATGCAGTGCCACGTTCCATTAATGTTTTCAGCTGGAAGTTTTGGGGTTTTTTTGGTTCCCAGAATGCTCTTTCTAACGTTAGGTGAACATTCTCTAAAGCATTCTGTCTCATATCTGGTCTCAGTAACATCCATAAAACATTTCCTGAATGTTGCGCTGGGAATGTTCTTCTTTTGTGATCATGTAACATTATCTGTAGCCCTGAGAACATCCTCAGAACATCCTCTGAACGTTGCAGTTAACATGTTATGACTTATGTAACATTTAACCTTTAACATTATCTAAAATTAGAAACATCTTTAAAACGTTCTTTGAACATTAGACTAAAACAGTTTATTTTTATTAGAACTTGTAGGGAAAATTCCGGAAACATTCCCTGCTAGCTGGGGTGACAAGTATTAATTAAGCAATCAGAGTAATCAAACAAATAGAGCCAACCTTTTACAGCACTAGAAGTGCAGATAGGGGTTGTGTGTTAGGGGGTCTAACGGTACATTTACCGTTAAACAGTAGTTTCCTTCACTACAGTCAACATTACTACTTACCTAACTCGGTGTCTAGGTCTACCAATGTAATGCTATTTTTATGTGCTACCAGTGTTAGGAGAAAGCATAGACAGAAACTGCAAAGGTACATGAGCGATCATGAAATTCAGCCATGTAAATGTCACCATACACGTAGCGGCCGCCAAAAATGGATGATGATCTGTTTTATTTATTTAGACGGGAAAAAGGCATGAACTCTGTACCATTGGGGGTGGGCCGAACTGGGTAGGAATAGGTCCAGAGAGGAAGGTGTCCACAGTCGTTGTTGCAATGTAATAAATAGAGACTAAATGAAGAAACCCTGAACATTAACACTAATCAAACAGAGCAATAACAAGCCGTAACAAATTGCTATTAATACCTACAAGTATATTCTTGTTCCCCCCAGCTCTCCTACTATGGTCAGATCTCCATAGGTACCCCTCCCCAGTCCTTCCTAGTGATTTTCGATACTGGCTCCTCCAACCTGTGGGTGCCCTCTGTCAACTGCTCAAGCCAGGCTTGCAGTAAGTACTGATGTGAACACATAGACATCAGCTGTATGACCTGAAGTTACACAGTCTCATCCAGTGTTCTTTCATGGTCAGCTAACTTCTTTCATGGTCAGCTAACTTCTTTCATGGTCAGCTAACTTCTTTCATGGTCAGCTAACTTCTTGAAGTCTTCAGTTTAGATACACCATAAACCTGTTTATCCTTCAACACTAAACATATTTCTTTCCTTTAGTGAACCACAACCAGTTCAACCCTGAAGATTCAAGCACGTTCCAGAGCACCAATGAGTCGCTCTCCATTCAATACGGCACTGGCAGCATGACTGGCGTCTTGGGCTATGACACCGTGACGGTATTCAATATTTTTCAGACTCTTAACACTGAGAATTAGATCACCTTTCTTCAGGACAACAAGTAGAGCTCAAAATAAGCTTTAAATAGTCCTACAATATCACAGCTGATAAAGGTGGTTGAAGTACACAAACTATGTAGTAGAGATCCCCAAGGTAAAATATTCCTCCAGTAAAAGTAGTCATTCCTCCCTTTAGACCTCCACTGGAGTAAAAGTACTAAAGTATTTACCTTCAAATGTACTTAAGTATGGAGAGTAACAGTAGCATGATTTATTATGGCTCTAATGTCCTATTATCATTTGTGTAACAAGACTCTTAATCAGCTCAGTTTAGGTGAAGAGACTCTTACCGGGTTACTGTACACCAACACACTACACCAACACACTACACTAACACACTACTTACAGTACACTAATGCATTGCATTTACTCAGTTACTGTACACCAACACACTACTTACAGTACACTAACGCATTACACTTACTGAGTTACTGTACACCAACACACTACTTACAGTACACTAACACGTTACGCTTACTGAGTTACTGTACACCAACACACTACTTACAGTACACCAACGCATTACACTTACTGAGTTACTGTACACCAACACACTACTTACAGTACACTAACACACTACACTTACTGAGTTACTGTACACCAACACACTACTTACAGTACACTAACACACTACACTTACTGAGTTACTGTTCTCCACCAGCAACTAACATTACATATTGTACTTCTGCATGTTGCAAGCAGCTACACATTTACATCAGAGAGGTCTCCAAATCCACAGTAAATAGTGCAGCGTCCATTTAGTCTAAGATGATATTATTCAGCAAAATAATATTTTGTACTGGCTATGGCTTTTCAGAACCTCCACCTGCCAAAAACAGGTGAAAGCACTCCCACTTCTTTATGCTTCATAGAGCTATTGACTGAAGTTGCCTGAAGGTAGTGACTGAAGGGGATTGTTGAATAACATATTTAGGTTTATGTGTTGTAGGTTGGTGGAATCTCAGTGGAGAATCAGATCTTTGGACTGAGCGAGACTGAGGCCTCCTTCATGGCCAGCATGACTGCAGATGGCATCCTCGGTCTGGCCTTTCAGTCCATTGCCTCAGATAATGCAACCCCTGTCTTTGACAACATGGTGAACCAGGGCCTGGTGTCCCAGGACGTCTTCTCAGTCTTCCTGAGCAGCAAGTATGGCAGTGCCCTGCATTTTAATAGGGGCTTCCTGACAGCCACAAATTATAGACAATATAATATACACATACACATAGAGAGAGAGTGAGAAGAGAGCATCCTAATTGGTCTGTCTTTGTGCTTAGTCATTGCTCAAGGGGAGAGAATATCTGGGGTCAGGGTCTTAATGTTACCTCCCTGAAAGGTGGGATGTCTGGTATGGCATCATCTGAAACAGTTTGCCTCTAATTAGTTCATATATTTAACTTGTTTAAGTGACAAACAGCAGCACACAAGGTTGTAGAACTGTGTAACCCTGTCTCAGCAGCAACATGCCTTAGTTTAACATTACTGCTAGCTCAGCAACCACTAGTCTGGCCAAATTCCAACCATATTTAGCAGAAAGTTTAGCTTTGGTTTGGAAATATTTGGTTACCTCAAGTTGACTCCTTCTGAACTCTACAGTAACGCGCAGGGCAGTGTGGTGCTCTTTGGTGAGATCGACAGCTCCTACTACACCGGCAGCATCTCCTGGATCCCTCTGTCCTCCGAGACCTACTACCAGATCACCATGGACAGGTGAGCTGTGACTCTGTGAGCTCTGCACAGTGTCGGATCAAAGCATGCGCTACAGAAAGCCACTATATCAGTGACTATTGTAAATATTATCAGTGCCATGTGTCTGATGTCTGGTGGTGTTTTGACTTCTTGCTTACTTACTGTATATAATCACAATGGAAAATGTCAGCACTGAAATATTCAGTAACACTGTATTTCACTGTAGGACACATGCACATGCACTGAATAACCTTTTAGTTATATTATAGTATGTATATGCGCATATGAACAGGTCAGGCCATTAATTGCAAGATGATAGAAAATGTTTTTGATGAAAATGAGATTGAATTGTATTTATCTTGTATTTATAACACTGTTATAAAGCGTTACTCCCATGTAATTCAGGTGGTAAGTAAGAGGCCTGTTCAACACCAGATAGCAGATGTACATACACTCATCATCAAAAGAATAGCTGCACCCAGAAGGAAGTGTGGGATTGCAATGCCATTGGGAAGGAAGATAAAGGTTACCAGGAACAATAAATGATGATAAAATTAGACTAATATTTATTTATAAAATATTATTTAGAGTAATATATAATATTGAGCTACACATACAGAAGTAGTGTCTTACAGTACGGTGTTGGGCCGCCATGTTTGCTAACGCAACATGCCAAACGCCTCGGCATGGAGTTGTAGAGGTTCCTAATGGTGTCCTGTTACAATCCATCCCATGCAGCTTGTATATTCTCACACAGTTCCTGCAGGTTGTGCGGTAGGAGTGGAGGTGGAGTAACATCAGGCCTTCTGGTCATGTGACACGTGACAACAAACCATTCATCTTGGCGCCGACCATGGTGCCTCCACACACGGGTTCGTTGGTCGTCCCCATCAAGACAAAAGTGGGACTCGTCACTGAAGATGACCCGCCGCCGTTCTGAGACACTCCATGACAGTGTCACACAACAGTCTTTGATGAGGTTGACGTGGTGTTAAGAGCAGTTGTCGTAAAGGTCTGCGTGCATGTAGTCCTGCATTGTGCAGCCGTCTGCCAATGGTGCTGGCACTAACAAAGTGACTCATGGAGGGCATCACTGCTCGCTAAATGTCTGCAGTCGTGGATGTTGGGTCAGTCAGGTACAGCGATAAAACTTGAATCATTCACATGTCTCATGATGTCAAACCTACCCACCAAGTTTCGTTCCTAATGGTGCGAATGATTCCTTCTGGTGCAGCTATTTTTTTTTGACAATGAGCACCAACATGCAACCCTCAAGCTCCCCAGTCTTCCTACAGTTCTTATGTCTTCAGTCGCTCACCACAACCACACTGATGTCAGCTACAGATTGTCCTTCCTGATGTTTGCAGTGTTACCATCAATGGGCAGACAGTTGCTTGCTCTGGTGGGTGCCAGGCTATTGTTGATACGGGAACTTCCGTGATTGTTGGGCCAACCAGTGATATCAACAACCTTAACGGCTGGCTGGGTGCCACCACAGACCAAAACGGCGATGTAAGTTGATGCACTTATTGATGCTCGGTAAAGCGGTCTTGATTCATGTTCGAGAGTCTTTTGATCACATACATGATGTGATCTCATGCTTGCCTTGCAGGCTATTGTGAGCTGCAACAACATCAAGAGCATGCCTTCAGTTACCTTCACCCTTAATGGCGAATCTTTCACCATCCCTGCCTCATCCTACGTCTCTCAGGTTATCTCTCATATACTTATTAGTGGTAAACTGCATATTATGATAAGTTTATTTAGGCCTACAGCTGTGTAATGAATAAATGAATTCCAAAGAATAGATTTTGTATAAACAACCATAAAAGTGCATTTATTTTCCTTTCAGGTCTCCGGGACCTGCATGACTGG
This sequence comes from Semaprochilodus insignis, assembly GCA_034552555.1. Taxonomy (NCBI): domain Eukaryota; kingdom Metazoa; phylum Chordata; class Actinopteri; order Characiformes; family Prochilodontidae; genus Semaprochilodus; species Semaprochilodus insignis. Next base: position 4,981,375 of record CM067484.1, on the reverse strand, counting down.
CTTTAGCGGCAGCAGCGATTCACTGTGGATCCTGGGTGATGTTTTCATCAGAAACTACTACACCATCTTTAACAGGCAGAACAACAGCGTGGGCCTGGCTACGCTTGCATAAGATGTTGTGCTTTCAAACTGCATGCAGTGTGTTCACCCAGAATGGAGCTTGTGTTATGAGCAATAAAGCACTTAGTATAGCATCAAAACTCTTGAAGTCTTTGTATTTCTTCAATGCAATTAAATATAAACAGTTATTAACCCATATCCTGTGTCGAGTGAATATTTAGTTTATGTTGAGATGATGCAGCTAACAATAAGAAATCATCCTTTAGCCAGGAATACTTCAGGACGAGAGTAGATTGTGTGCATTAATGGAATATCAGCGGATTGACATTAATAGGATAATAATAAGCTCACCGGACAAAAAAATAGTCCCCTCTGGGATGTTCTGGGGGTGTTTTAATTATGTCTTTTGATTGAGGTAGCAGTGAATTTGAACCACAATGCCTACATTGATTTGCTGGAACAACCAGGTTTTGCCTTTTGCTCATCGTCTTACCAAGGAACACAATATTCCCTGTATTCCAAGATGACAATTCCCGCATTCACAGGGCTGCAAATGTGATTCTGACTGGCATGATGAACACTCGGGAGCATTCACACATCTGAACTGCCCCGCAAAATCCCCAGATTTGAATCCTCTTGAAGACGCCATCCACTAAATCTGGCCCGACTGCGCAATTCTTTAATGCAAGCGTGGCTGAACATTGATGTGGCCTATATCCAGAAACCTGGCCGGTACACACCAAATCCAATGTCAGCTGTTATTCATACTCATGGAGATAGTAGATGCTATTAGGTACGTGTCAGTCACAGGTGACTGATTTTTGTCTGGAGATCTTAATATAGTGAGATAAAGGCTTAGAGCTACAGAGAAGACTTTCCTCTCTTATGGAACAACATGTTCTCACTTTCTTAGAAACACCATTCTAATTACCTCGTTGCTCTGAGGACAGCCTAAATACTTGTGGCATGGATTCAACAAGACACTGGAAACATCCCTTAGAGATTCTAGTTTCTGCTCCTTGACATGATAATTGGCTCAGATCTATCAGTTGCACATTCATGCTTTGAATCTCCTGTTGTACTGGGAGGCAGACCGGTGCCGCATCTCTGGTTAGTTAAGAATAGCAAGGACAGAGGTTTACTGATTGGGGGTGAAGCAGCTAAACAATGACCTTGCCCTGACCTTGTATTACAGCATGTATTTCAGTCTAATGGACAGCATAAGGCTATAATAACTTTATTGTGACGGACCCCCAGAATTTAGGTTTTCAGACATTCTTGGGGTCCAAGAGGTTAATTAGGAGGACCTACACCCCCTTAGGACCCTGCATTTCATTTCACATCACACAAAACACATATATTAATATAAACATAATATTCCACATAAACTTAATTTCTCAGAAGATCAAAAGAATTCATCCCACCAAAAGAGTAAATTATAGTTGTGGAATGATCTGTTTGAAATAAACGCCACTAGCTTTGACATTTTATTTGCTAACGCAGCAAACTAAATAGAGTTCGTCGCTGCCCAAAGAAAAACAAGTATCTCCAAAATGACAGCTTTGCAGGAGAGGCCAAAAACCTCAATTAATTTTAATGTCGTCAATGGAACCAGACGTCTTTCCAAGCAATTTTGAGCTGTCTGAGCAGCTGCTGTGTTCAAACAATGCATAAAAGTACAAATCAACAAAAATGGCGATACATGTTTTACAATGGACAGCAGCGATATGATAGTATAGTACATATGTCCAAATATCTGCTGGGGCTACTGTATATACTGCCTATGCAGTCTTTCACCCACTGTAACTCAATTCGGTCTTTTTCTGTTCATATTTTATTCCGGGTTTCTCTTTCCATCTTAGAACCGGCTGAAAGCTTTGTGTGCTGCTTACATATTCAGCAATGTTGCACTGCTGTAAAAAGCTTTAAAGTAATACAGTCTTTTTCTTGAATGCCAGCAGCAATTTGGTATGTTTGGAAAGCCACGTACACTGGCACTTGACATCATTTCCACAGGAATAAACACTGATAGCATTAAAGCAGCAGGACATGGTGGTATTTCGTTTAAACAAATAAGAGCCCGTATCACAGATTTACATAACTACTACACTAACCACTTAGACGTTTGCAGTGATTTATCTAGATTACAACAGGTACTGCATGTCCATCAGCACTGACCAGGTTTGCACTGCTCCAGTGGACACGGGGTCACCAGTCAGCGGCCAGGCCAGAAGTGGGACCCGTAGGGCTTGAGCTGGAAGGCATGCCAGTTCTTCTTTGCATGCCATGAATTAGCACCAGTGAGCACATGGTTGATTTACACTCCAGGTCAAGAAGAGGCGCCACTTATTCTGGATGGATAAAGTTCAAGACGTATTTTCTGGGCCCAGACTTTCTGAGAAACAACAGGTGCCAGCTGGACATAGACAGTGCCTTGTTCAGTTTCAGAGGCCGCCATGTGGTGATGATGAAGCCACTGGATGTCTAGTGCCTAGTTGAACATGCATTGTCAGAACTAGGTGGCGGGTCTCTGGGATGGCGCCTGGAATGGGGTACTTCAGCATGGGCAAGGTGTTTAAGCAGCTGGAGTGGAAGATGCTGTACTTGCATTGCTGTGACCAGAGCATGACAGAAATAGGGACTCCACATGCCTCTGATACTTCAGGCTCTGTGAGCCTCCAGAAAGGGTGACCCTTACCTTAAGGAGAGGGTGACCCCTGCAGTTAAAGTCAAATTCTGTGTGGGGCGTAAGGGAGTGGGGTTAGTGTAGCATCTTCAAGAAATGTTTAGTCATGTTAGTTAAATTATGTATTTTCGAGCATTTATAGCACCTGGTTAATTTAGCTATCGACTCTGACTGGACAGGGTGCGACTAGGAAATGCCCCTGGGTGTTTGTGTATACGTATGTGTGCAGAGGGTGATGGAGGCGTGAGCTGGGTAGAGAACGAGAGAATTTAGAGAGGGAGAAATACACTATATTGCCATATTTGCTCGTCTGCCTTCACACGCATATGAATTTGAATCCAGTGGCGGCTGCTTTACACCACTGCATTCAACGCTTTGCATTGTGCTTGGTGATGTAAGGCTTGGATGCAGCTGCTCGCCCATGGAAACCCATTCCATGAAGCTCTCTACACACTGTTCTTGAGCTAATCTGAAGGCCACATGATGTTTGTAGGTCTGTAGCGTTGACTCTGCAGAAAGTCGTTGACCTCTGCACACTATGCACCTCAGCATCCACTGACCCCGCTCTGTCATTTAACATGGCCTACCGCTTCATGGCTGAGTTGCTGTCGTTCCCAATCGCTTCCACTTTATTATAATCCCACTGACAGTTGAGTGTGGAATATTTAGTAGGGAGGAAATTTCACGACTGGACTTGCTGCACAGGTGGCATCCTATCACGGTACCACTCTGGAATTAACTGAGCTCCTGAGAGCGACCCATTCTTTCACTAATGTCTGTAGAAGCAGTCTGCATGCCTAGGTGTTTGGTTTTATACACCTGTGGCCATGGAAGTGATTGGAACACCTGAATTCAATGATGTGTGAGTGAATATTTTTGGCAATATAGTGTATGTTTATAGACAATGTAGCTGTGAACAACAGCTGGAATATAAAGCACCGTGACTTGAGCCTCTTTCAATAGCAGAAAGTGCAACAACACAGTTAGAGGAACTTCCTGACTGAATCATCAACCAGCTATTCAGAAGCCCAAAGACCCAAACAGCAGGTAGGATATTCTGGAGTCAGAAACAACTTGAGGACAGTTATTAACAGTTCTAACTGCAGGACGTGTTCAATATCGAACTACATTTCCCAGCTGCCTAAGCTATTTGCTCGGCGTATTTGATGCAGGGCGAGTTCGAGTGTTTATGGTAATTGTAGTCCATCAGGTAATATAAGCATTACAGAGCAGACTTTACAGTATGCTGAGGCAGGACTCAAGGTCTTTCTGTTACATGTCAACCAAATGAGTCTAGCTTGTACTTGCCATGTTTCTGTACACAGACACAGCCAGTGATACGTATAACAGTGTTCTGAGCAGTTCTCTTCATAACATCATAAACTCATACACTCAGTTCAATTCAGTACAGTTCAGTTCAGTTCAGTTCAGTTCAGTTCAGTTCAGTTCAGTTAAAATCAGTTCAGTTCAGTTAAATTCAGTTAAGTTCAGTTCAGTTCAGTTGAATTCAGTTCAGTTCAGTTCAGTTCAGTTAAAATCAGTTCAGTTCAGTTAAATTCAGTTCAGTTCAGTTAAATTCAGTTCAGTTCAGTTCAGTTCAGTTGAATTCAGTTCAGTTCAGTTCAGTTAAATTCAATTCAGTTCAGTTCAGTTCAGTTGAATTCAGTTCAGTTCAGTTCAGTTAAATTCAGTTCAGTTTAGTTCAGTTAAATTCAGTTCAGTTCAGTTCAGTTCAGTTAAAATCAGTTCAGTTCAGTTAAATTCAGTTCAGGTCAGTTCAGTTCAGTCAGTTACATTCAGTTCAGTTAAAATCAGTTCAGTTCAGTTCAGTTAAATTCAGTTCAGTTCAGTTCAGTTACATTCAGTTCAGTTCAGTTCAGTCCAGTTAAATTCAGTTCAGTTCGATTAAATTCAATTTGTTTTGAAAGATTAAACACAGCTAACAAGTTCAATTACAATTAGTCATTTTGTCACTGTCCAAAGAAAAACAAGTATCTCCAAGAGATTATTTAGACATGTCTAGGCCAGTGTTTCTCAACCCTGGCCCTGGAGGCACGCTGCCCTGCACATTTCAATAGATTCCCTGCTTTAACACACCCCCTGCAGCTCTGAAAGGGCTTGTTAACGAGCTGATAAGTTGAATCAGGTGTGCTGGGAGCAGGGTAAGCACTGAAATGGGCAGGACAGGGTGGTTCCAGGACCAGGGCTGAGAAACACAGATCCAGACTTAGACCGTTCCTATTAAATCTGATTTGGAATCAAGGAGTGTGAAAATAATAGTTACAAATGGCCATGTCTCTGTAACATGAACCATCACATTATGTTTTATTGGAGAACGAAAACACTGCAATGATGGGAAAATCATAAGTTGTTTACTTTGAATGTGGGATGTTGAAGCTGTATTTGTTGATCTACACCGCAACCCAGATCTACCCTGTCTGGATATTGGTTCCTAGATGTCAAACCATCTGGAGAATGTGTGCTACAGATTAGCAGCAGGCCTTCTTGCTCTCTTTGAAAGTGTCACCTCTGCATTAGTCTTCTTTCCCCAGTGGCCTCCTTTTTTGTAGTGTGCTTACACTTTTACTTGGCGCTGCTTCTAATGGCGTATATAGTTTTATCTTCTTCTTGCAGTAAGAAAGCTGTGAAGAGCTGGAAACTGGGATCTGATTTTGGCATATTATGTAATTAATCTGCTTTATGATTGTTACTGTATCTCCTATTTTGTTTTTTTTAGGGTTTTCTTGGGTTTTTTTTTAAAACATGTTGATTGATGTGTATTTGTGTGTATTTCATTGTTATGTTGAGTTTATATATCTATTTCTCTATTGTTTCCCTGATTTTTTTTGCCTTCTTTTATGTATACAAAAAGTGAAATAATACATTTACAAAATGCTTAAAACTATTTATTGTTACAGGGATGGAGTTCATAGACATTGTCCAGTTAGTGCTATGAGGAGTGATGCATACTTGAAAATGTCTGCTAGGTTTAAGAACATGCTTTTAGTGCTGGTAACACAGAGATGTCTCTAATCTGTGTTAAAAGAATGTAAATGTTACAATGAAAAATCACACAAGTGTGCTCACCTCTCCAATGCCATACAGCTTAGACATGAACCTGAATTCAAACCTACTGAAATTATTTCATAACCACTGTTTTCAAGTGCAATGAAATATGAGATGGTTACTCCAACAGTAAGCCTATCTTTGGCTTGTTGACGTTTGATATCATTTATTAATGTTATCAAAGCTGAACACGCAGGAACATTCTACCAAGTGGCACAAACTAATCTGGATTGGGAAAGTAAATATAGGGACTGACTGTATATAAGGGCAATGGACAAATGCTGGACAAAAGTCTCTGTAAATACAGTGAAGCTGGTTCTGGTCCTCTGTGCGTTGGTGTCAAATGCCTTGATGGTAAAATACGCTACATGCAGTTCTAATCTATGTGCTGTTATCATAAGCATAGGCTCTCCGGCATTTATAGCACTTGGTTCATTTTGCTACTCAGATAGCTCTGATTGGAGAGGGAGGGACTCTGATTGGAGAGTGAGGGACTCTGATTGGAGAGGAAGGTAGAGGAATCACCCTGCCTGTGCTGGATATGCAGCTGGCTGGGACATCTGGCTAGGGTTTGTCCGTTGGGGGTGGCAAGGAGCAAGACACTGCCAGCTGAAACATGTGAATCCCTCCAGTAATTATACACTCAATAACAGGAATTCTTAAAACATCCCTAATTTAATCCTGGACAGTGGTTCCATACAACGAACTGTGTGTTTCCAACACGGAAATATCTTGTTGGAACTACACAAAACCCTTGTGTGACAAATACACAACTAAATTTGGGCAATCCAACTCAAAGTAGCTATGTAGCATAGTAGCAAGTTTTATTTGATTCGTTCCAACTAAACTTAAACACACTTACCCAGTTCTAATCACAGTCTTTTCAGATGAACAAGTATTATGTTCAAAAACGCCGATAGCATGATTGAACAATGAACGGCCACAGTAATATTCACCCACGATAATATGCCACACCCAACAGCAGACAAGGCATTCACTTGCTCTTATTAACTACAACCTTGAAGGCTAAGACGTAGAACCCAATCTACCTTTAACTGAGCACACAGGGGAGGTAGCCAGGGAGGAAGGACTATAAACTGAAGGTGAATTCCGGGGAGAAAGACAAACCCAGTATGCAAATAGATGGTATCAGGAGCCAATGGGAAAGGTTTGACTCATCTAGTTTGCATTGGCCAAACATAAGGCACGTAAAATCATCACCAAGCCCCGGAAATGCACTCTCAAGCCCAAATCTGTCAGTGACCCATGAAATTAGTTGGGGGCGTGGCCATGCCAGAATGTACCTTGCGTGTGGAACTTCAAATACAAAGAAATTACATTGTGTTTGCAATAAATAATGAAGAAAATCACTAAAACCTCATTAATCTGCCTTAAAACAACACTATGCATTTACATTTAGCAGCAAAATGTAATTGATACGGGTCAGTTTCAAAATGTATTTATGTAAAATTAACAGCCACTTAAAACCCTTTTCTTGGATTTACAATCACATGCTCGTAAGTATTTGCTTATTTTAATCCAATCTGCAACTTTTTGGACGTTGACAAAGTTCTTGTTGTTTCAGCTGACTCTCGCGGTTGACATTAAGTAATGAATTTGAGCTCATAGTGCAGACATACAGTTTTAATCTGAGGGTCCTCTAATCAGGAACGCTGTAGGAATTACAACCGTTTTTATATAGCTCCGCCACCCACCACTTTTTTCAGCAATTACATCCTCAATAAATACAAGAAGTCCAGTTCCTTTGGCAGCCATGAAAACCCATGCCATCACACCAGGCTAGACAGATACATGAATTGGGAAGTCCATAAAATGTTTTACAGAACTGCTTTTACAGCAAATCCTAATCTGGTCTTCCTGTTTTTGAGGTTTACCAGTTGAGTTATCACATCTGTATTTACTCTGGTAAAGCCTTGATTGTTGACTTGGACGCAGACATATCTACTGCCTAGAAGGTGGTCTTAAACTGGCCAAATAGATAATACTGATACCATTGCACTCTGACACTTTATTATTATTACTAATATATCATATCACTACTATGGACAATATCACTGAGTCACTTTATAAGAACATACATATGTACATATTTCCTCTCGCTCAGATTATCTGTGTGTCTAACATATTGTACATATCAGAGACTTTCTCTGTATCTTCTGTATTTTGTGTATATTCTGTGTATTTTGTATTTATTAATATATCTCTTTATTTAGTATGTTTAGTTAATATGTATATTAATGCTGTCCTACTGTAGAGTATTAACCTGAGCCTCATCACAAGCATTCCAATACATAAATGTCCTGACATGTTGTGCAAATGACAAATGAACCTGAAACCTGAAATCTGAAACTTGGAACCTGAACTATTACATATACTGTCATGACAGTGGACATCTCTAACGGCTATCATACAGTTCTGGCTATGGTAGAGTACTCCACGCTCTCCTGTGACTTCAGTGCACTGTCTGAATCAGGGCCGACGACTCGTGTTGTGTAGAAGTCCAAGTTGGCATACAGCTGAGCTGTGTCTTCATGGGGCTTGAAATCCACAGTAGTGTAGATGATGCTGTTGAGCTCCTGCGGTGGCTGCTGAAGAACCCAAAGAGATTGAGAATGAAAACGAGCGCAGCAGCCAAATACAATGTTCCAAGATCTATAGATAAATAACTGATACAAATGTTCTTGCTCAAAGATTTAGCAGCGATTGGTTGGCCGATGACATTAGGGATGAGCTCTGTTAGAAAAACCAGCATAGGCCAGCATAGCCGGTCACCAGCATAAACCAGAACTAGGATGGAATTGTGGTTCCCCATTATGGTCAGATAAGGTTTTTTTTTTATTGAGAATAAGGAGTATTTTCATTGAGTGTATTCCTTAACGAGACAACAATTTTAGTTTATTATTATTATTATTATTATTATATATAACCATTATTATATTACACTTTGATTCTGTGGTTCCTTAGTTGAACATCGCAGTGTGGCTTTATTGCTAACCAGGCTAACCACTGCAGCTGATGTTAGTGAGGTGCTAAGACGTCTCGACAAGTCATCTACTGAGTAGAAAGAAAGAGAAAGAGAAGAAACCGATGAGTCCAGTGTCGACTGGCTCTGTAATGAAGGATGCCTCTTTCAAAGAAGCTAATGAGCTAACATTAACTGAAGAGGTACCTAAAAAGTATGTTAACGTCATTCAAGTTGGTTTTAAGTATTTGCATTGTGGTTTATAATTATGTGTTCATAAAGTTTCAAATATACCGAAGCCCAGAGAGGTCCCGAGGTAGATTTTCTGGAGATCATGACTTAATTGTCTTGTGACGAAAAAAACAAGTTGTTTACTTGAGGTCACAAGTTATCTTGACATCATAGGTCAGAATCTCAAGATAAGTACCTCATGGACGTCTACCTCATAACTACCTCCTCCACGTCCATATGAATATCCAAATTAATTTACATAGTGATGACTGAACCTAACACTATAAGTAAAGACATGTCTATTTATACGTGTTTGTAAAGTGTTTTTAATAGATTTTAAGGTTATATAGTATATATACACTATACTGCCAAAAGTATTCGCTCGTCTGCCTTCACACGTATATGAACTTGAGTGACATCCCATTCTTAATCCATAGGGT
>CM067484.1:4954456-4967777 GCA_034552555.1 Semaprochilodus insignis | reverse complement strand
CAAATGGCTGGGTCTTGAGTAAAAGACGCTGGACATGTGCCTTAATTTTCCTGGTCCACTTTTATAGTCTTTATTCTAAGGGGTTGGGTCTTCGTTTGCCTCAGAGCTCACATCCCAGATTTTAGTCTTTCAATTGCAAACGGCTGGGACATTGGTACTAAACCCAGGAGCCTGCGCCTCAGAGCTCACGTCCAGATTTCTTGGCTCTATTCTAAGAGGTTTGTTCCTTCTTAGAAGAGCCTGGCCTAGAGCCTCAGACCTCCCATCTCAGGATTTATTCTTCCAGTAGAAAAGGGCTGGGTCTTGGTTGCTAGACCCCTGCCAAATCCACAAAGCTAAACCGCACAATTATTTTCTACCAAGTATAAAGGACTGGGTTTTGGGTACTATACTCTGGTCATGTGCCTCAAAGCTCTTATTCAAATGAATACGGTCCCTATTCTACAGGGGTGGGTCATTGTTCAAACACCCATCCCAAGATCTGTACTTCAGTGGCTAAACGGCTGAGCCTTGGTTGCAGGACCCTGTTATGTTTTACTGCATTCACGGTTGAATGTTATATTGTGTTTTCACTGGCAAAACCACAATTAACGGCCAGATAAACAAGTTCTGTTACGGAACAATATTCCAGTTGAAGCTTGCTAAATAAATGCCTTCATCCTCAACGTGGTACCAACAAAATGGGGCAAGACTCATTTCAAGTTAGCTGTTTGTTTCAGACAGCTTAGTTAAAGTAGACATGATTTATTTGGTATGAGCATTAATACCATCTCACAAAGCCAAAATCCCTCTGGAAAACTCTTTATCTGTACATAAAAAAACAGGGAATTCAGGAAAAGGAAAACGAATGCTACTCCAGCAGAACTTCCACCGCTTTTGGGAACTGTATCACAAAATAAAAGTATAACTCCCAAACAGAGAAACAGTACCTAGTACCACCTCAACTCACTCTTCTCAAACATTCCTTATAGCAAACCAATACCAAACCAATGTTTATATTGAATTAAATAGGGAATATTCCATTCGACCTCACTGTATTTTTTACAAAGTGGAACAGCGGAGGCACAGTAAGATTAACCACTTTAAATAATTACAAGGCATAATTTCTTATCATAGCTTACCGCTGTACTGCCCCACTGATTCTCTGATTGTACTATACACACTATACAAAAACCATCTTGCTTGCACATGGCCTCTCCAGTAGGCTGTGACATCTTGTGTTTAGTAATCTCGGCAGAAGAGGGAGTTTGGCTGTTGATCCTCCTTGACGACAGCAGGTTGTGTACTTTATCACCATCCATACATGCGTGTAAAGTCTCTATTCTTCTGTAAAGGTGATGACGTCGTACTGGATGCCTTGCTGCTGCATCTGCTCCAGCTGCTCGGGCGTGGCCTCTGTGGTGTAGACCGTCTGAGCTTGGGCCATGGCTGCATCTGCTACAGCTGGAGACAGACAGAATTAAACCCACACTCAATAACATCACATGACCTGGTTTCCACAACGGATATTCTGCTTCGTTAGCTCCACATTAAAGATCACCGGACAAAAAATTAGCCACCTGTGACTAAAACATACCTAATACCTCCACGAGCATGAATAACAGAGGCGATTCAATTTGGCATGGACTGTACAGGTTTCTGGATGTAGGCCACATCAATGTTCAGACACTCTTGCAACGAAGAATTACACAGTTGGGCCAGATTTGGTGGATGCCTTCCCTGGCACAATCCTGAGGAGAGTTTCCTGTAGACTGGGATTTTAGCCACTGCTGGTAGACCCGTATGACCGTACGCTTCCATACACCTGCAGATTCAGCTACTTCCTTCACACTATGGTTTTTGACACACCCAAATCCAGTCACTCCTTTTAGCCAATCATTAACATCTGCTTTGGAGCCATTTTCCACACATGGAATGAGACATTCACTGCACTGTACTACCTCTTCTCAATCTATGGATCCCGTCACTCACACCCCGCATGTATTTATAGCCCCATCATCCTCGTGCAGCGCCATCTGCAGGAGCCTGAAGTTACTACCGCCTTAAACACGCAAGGTGGCTATTTTTTGGTCTAATGAGCTTATATCATAACTGCAGGTAAGAAAAAGGAAACCAGAAAAAAGTTCTAGAAAACTTGGAATATTAATACATTCATGATGCATGTGAAGGCCACGATTCACCCAAGAACATGGGTGACTGGCAACAATGCTCACAGCACACAATAAAACTTTCAAGTTTAGAACTTAGAGGTTTGTTTTCACATTGTAGGGAATAATATAGTGAAAAACGATCAGCAGATGACATATAGGAAAGTCCTACTGAGAAGGTTTCATCATCAATATATGTGGATCAATATGGAAATCACTACCATATCAATAGACAAAGTTACAGGTGAGAGGGCGTACCAGTAACAGCAGAGTGAGCAGCAGCCTCGAGATCCTCAGGGCTGACTATCTGTTGCTCAGTGCCGATGGGGAAGTACTGGATTTGTCCGTCATGAGTCAGAGCAATCTGCACACATACATAAGACACATATACACACAGGGGTGAGCATTAGTTCCTAGTGCAGATTGAACTTGCGTATTATACAGTGTCATATAAGCAACTGTTCATATATTTACCTGCTGTTCCTGTAGAAACGTCCCATCATGCTCGTACTGGATATGAGCAATATGCCCATCCTCCATCTACAGAACAAAAGACTCTTTAAACAAGCTCTGAAAATGTATTAATGACATTTATGGGACTCGTGTATGGCCATCTATTTTTAAAAAGGTGGAACAAGAGTATTTATAGTCATTAATATATATTTATAGCCATTTTTTTTTGCTTCCCTGTTTTTTCTCATTTAAGCTATTATGATGTTTTAAATTAACTTGCAGAACAAAAAAAAAACAAAAACATTTGAAATAAAGGTAAAGCTTGCCCAACAGCCTTTTACAGGCTTCAGATATTTGTATTTCCTGAAGTACTTGAGTACTTCAATAATTTCGTCATATTCTCATTTAGAATTATTCATTATTACTGCTTAACTGTTACTGCACAATATATCAAGTACACTACGACAGTGTATTAGCAGTCAGGCTGAAGCCTCATGTGCCATTTGTTGTTATGGAAGGTGAGACTGTAGCTTGGACATTTTGACTTAGAAACAAACAGTGCAATAAATCAGAATAATTACATTTTAAACCACATTAATCACGATCCTGGTTTTCCTTTGTTTTACTGAGTTTTATACGGCTAGTCCGCCCTTAGTTTATCATGGAAAGCAGAAGTGAGGGTGACGTGCAGGCTGGGTTGAGCCTAGACATAGATGAGCTAGAGAGAGTGGACTCAGGATGGAGAAGCTTTTAGAGCTACAGTCCTGTCTGAATGTGAGGAGAATCACCATGGTAGCGAAGGGATTAGCCACCTCACTCACGTCCAACAAAAACATAGTTTTAGACCCACCTTTAGCAGAAACTAGTGTTACTTGGGTAAATACAACTACAATGATATATTGATAAACACAGTTACACTCATATATGTGTGTGTATATATATACACTGTATATTTGAGATGATTTGTCACATTCTGTCATCATTCCAGCCTATTACTGTAAGTTTAAATCATCCTTTGATAATCTGAAGTGTCCTGTAATGCGTTTTTCCTTTCTGAAGCATCTTTTACCTTCAGCTATGTGAAAAAGGTGTTGTGCTCTGAGACAAGGTGACCTGGATGCCTAAAGGCCTTTCCTGACTAAATGTACTGCAGTTACAGCTATAATAAGGCTACAATTTATTTGTGGCATGAAAACATGAGAGAGCTGCTGAACACTAAATATGGAATCAAATACCAAAGTAACGAACAAATACTTGAGTGTTTGAACGATTCAGGCTAGTTCCATGTTTAACTGAGCCTTCTTTTAGAGTGCAAACTGACCTGAATATGGTTGCCATCAGATAGCACTACATATTCCTGTGGGATCAAGTGCTGCACGCCATCCTGGGAGATTATATATTGGACCTGCGTGACAGAAAAAAAATAGATGAAGAGCTCAGTATGCTTAATCTTACAGCATGCTTGAGAAAAGCTTATTTCTGTCTGAGAAGTACCATACACAGATTTCACGTCATGAAAGTATACAGTAGTAATATGAAGGGAGCTTTGTCTTTCCACATCATCATACTGGAACTATTTAATTTTCACACTACTGACATTAAAGGTCAGAAGTTTTTCCAAATGTTTACACTGCTGGAAAACAGGACTAGATGTAGCCTTGCTTTATATCACTGCCTATAATGCCAGTACGTTATTAACACAAGCCACAGAGAATCTGAGAATTAGCACCTCTGCCACCTGATTGTCTGCCGTCATCAAGTGCTGCACAGTCTGTCCATCTACTGTGGTGATTTGCTGAATGTATGTGGCCTCCTCCTGAGAGAGAAGACACGTATTCATGCATGAGTCACAAAGAAACAAGCAGAAGGTTTAATGCCTGAAGCAACGTAAATGTGCAAGGTCAGGAAATATAACATATAAACCTATTAGTTAAGCTATAGGATTAAACTACAGGATTGCAGGATGATATCCTAATGATCATATAAACATATAGATTCCATAAGTGGTAACAATAACTGGGTTGCGGATGGCTGTACCTGGTCTGAGAGAGCCTGCTCCTGCGCCACGATTATGTGTTCTTGCTCCAAAGCTTGTTGCAGCTGCTCTGAACTGATCACAGTCTGACCAGATTGCAAGGCTGTTACACGCACACCAAGTGGACAGAACAGAAGCAGAACACACATTTACATAAAAGTCCAGGAACACGAGCAGTGCTGCCATCTAAATCAACACGGCCTACTTGGTCATTTGCACAGGGCAGAACTGAGCAACGGTTAAAACCTGAATCCGCACCGTGACAAAAACACAGAAACCAGACTCATCAGTAGCCTGCGCCTGGTCAGTTATGACTGCAGTACTCACTCTGCAGAGTTGCCAGGGCCTCCTCATCACTGTTAATGATGATGGTCTGTTGGGGGGTGTTGGATCTGGGCTTGCGAGGGGGAGGGTCCTGCATGTGCAGTCTCTCCATGTGGAACTTCAGATGCCCATTCCGGTTAAACCTGGAGAGAAAAAAAATAAATAAATAAAAAATAAAATAAATCACACAGAAAATTGTAAACTCGATGGCGTTAATGTATTGTGCTGTTTGTGAAAGGTCAGCTCTTCCAACAGTTTCTCACTCTTATAATAACAAACTAGTTTAGCAAGTTACCAAATCGTTTAAATAAGCTAATAAAGGGTGTAACGTCCATGATTTTCAATTCAAGTCAAGATTAAAATTGATTCATGATATTTTATCATGTCTTCTAACAAAGCAAGTATAAGCAACTTCAGAAAAAAAAATCTCTATAATTTGAGCATGCCTGTAAAGCATGAGTCCTGCCCTTCCCCACCCAGTTTACTCTGACAGGATACCCCAAAATGCCTACTTCTGAATGCGGGTGATCAGTGATACAGAATGGCCAATATGTTTTTTCAAACTGCATATTTATTTTTCATTAATTTTTTTTCAGTATTGTACTGGAGTAGTTACACCTTCAGTCCTCAGATTAATAACTGAAATATTGTGATTAGGGCTTAAGGTTTAAGGCTTTATCATGCAAGCCTTGCAGACAGACCTCAGGTTCCTTATGTAAAACTGACTGCTTGTAAGTGATTGGGTTTTCCATGCCAGTAACTTCACCGTCAGTGTGGTAAGTTTCTGAATAAGCACACAGTGGGGGGGAACTGTCCTGTCTTCTCACCTCTGTCCACAGATTTCACATGAGAAAGGCTTCTCGTTGGTATGTGTCATCATATGGCGTCGCAGGTCTTTCTTGTTTTTGGAAGCGAAGCTGCAGTGGGGGCATTTGTGTGGCCGCAGGTAGGCATGCATGCCCATGTGAGTCTATGAATAATGAAAACACAGCTGCATCACTTTTGATACAGACACTGTCAGGTTCAGGAATCAAATCTGTTTCTACACCAGACTTCCTTCATGTCATTACAAATTTAAAACTGGCTGCTACTCATGCAGAGAACGAGCTATATTCAAACCTTGACGTCTGGCCAAGAGTTAGCAGTGAATTCACAGTCAGGGCATTTGAACGTGTTGGGGTCCACGTGCGCCCTCTTGTGGTTCTCCATGTCCGAACGGCCTTGAAAGGTCTCCATGCACACTCGACAGGAGAAGCGCTTGGTGTTGAGCTGCTGACTCTGGGATGGAGAGCCTGGGGTTTCGCTGCTTAGCTATAGGGAAAGAATTACAACATAGAGAATAAAAAAAAAAAAACCTGGCACTCTTCCGTTCACATAGCAGAGAATCTACTGATCTCTACTGATACTAATAATAATAAATAAAAATAATACTAACAACAATAATAATTTTCAAAATAATATACATATATAGTAGCTTTCATAGATCAAAAATACAGTTCAAAATGCTTTGCAATGAGAAAGGCAAGCAAACAGCATAAAAGAAGAGCAAAAAATTTAGAAAAATCTTAAAATAGAAAGAAAACTCAACATCCAATAAAAAACCAAAAATAAATAAATAAATAACAAGAAATAAATCATAACAATACAATAAATAGTAAGATTCAATCATTATAATAATAAATTGGTAAATATAGAATTGAATTAAAATATTTCTATAATAGATCATTTCTATGATAGATAATTACAGCATTTTGTTCATCATTCAATAGCTACTTATTTAATATTATTATTTTATTATTTCATTCAATAGATACTTATATAATATTAAACACATCATGTAAAAGTACATTTGTTGTTAATAACACTTACATTTTCACTGTACGAGATGCTGTTATATATAAGACAACAAAATTGCTGAAATCATATTTTAAACCAATTATAACTAAGATTGTGAAAGATATAATGCTCTCACTTCTACTTGCTGCAGAACCCCATCAGCCAAGCTGGAGCTCAGGTAGAACTTGTTTTTGTTTTCTTTCAGTGGAGTAGAGATGGACACAGACTCACTGCTCACCTCCACAGCTTGAGGATCACCGGAGCTGTCCTCCACACTGCTGCTAAACACACACACAGGTGCCAATGTGTCAATGCAAGCTCCCAACACAAAGATGCAAAGACTACATGACATTTTCTAAGACTCTTGAGGTCTCTACGTCACTGCTATGACACCACATAACAATAGCCCTGGTGATAACAGTACCTATAAGCAGCTCCAGTGCTGTGGATCTCCTCAGCTGCTTGTTGCACCACACTGAACTCCCCTCCATTCTCAAAAGAGCTGATGGCAATCTGCGTAAACTCCTGGCCACCTCCGGCTGCCTCCTCCTCAGCCACTGCTCCATCCACTGTCTCAAATGCCTCCTGCACTAGAGTCTCCCCGTTCTCAGACACGTGGAACGTTACAACTTTCTGGGGCTGCAGAGACGAACTCTGATCTGCGGACTCCGCTTCAGACCAGGACCCTGTTTCGAAGGTCTTGCCCTCAGACTTCAGCACAGCTACCTGAGGAGACCAGCAAACATACATCAGTCATTGTGGAAGTCAAAGAGACTGTGGTGGAATCCAACTCACCAATGGATTCTGAACTGTTTTCTTCAAAAATCAGTCGTAACGATGTAAACACAGTCATTCTAATCACTGAATTTAGAATTTGGAAATATAGTGGCAAAGTACCGTTTAATCTGAGAATGTTTAACCTACTTTCCTTGACAGTGGTCTGCCTGTATCTCCACACCCAAAAATAATATGGATTAGGCCAAAACCTTTTCAAACTTATCGTAAAACAACGTACCAGGCACTTGACAGCATAATTATAAAGATATAATGTAATGGCTAAACAATTCAGACGTTCCTATCACCAGCCTTGTGAAGAATTCAGGCTCCAAGTGTCTCTAGAGCAGAGCATTCCACATCAAACCACCTTTAAATACACTGCTTACACTAGTCCTATTTAATTATGCAGAATCACCTGTGAACTTCCACATTTGAGGCAAAAATCATTCAGAATCATTTGTTACACTGAGCTGCACAACACAAACAAAATACAAGCACTGTGATTATATACACATATACTGTACTTGTGAAATGCTCTGCGATATAATAAAACATAAATGTCAAATAACAATGTGATGTGGTTAAAGATTGGGCTACATTATATAAAACAAAAGTATATACAGCTCTGGAAACATTTAAGAGACCTCCTCAAAATGATCAGTTTCTCTAGGTGTACAGTTTCTGGGTTTGTGTTTGACCAAAATGAGCAGCTCTGTTTTATTCTATACACTACTGTAAACACGTCTCCCAAATTCCAGATCAAATATTGTATTTTAGATCTGTTTATTTAGAAAATCACTAATGACGCCTCCAGAAGCCTGTTTTTTGAACCAGGCTCACTGTGCATTTCACCCCAGACACCGCTCCCCAGTCTTTCTGTAGGTCACTTGAGGTCATCTTATGGTGGTTAAGTGACATTGGAATGAGGTGGCGCTCATCACGGTCAGTAGAGAGTGGTTTTGGCCCTCTGCCAGTCTGTAGCTGTGTTGTCTTGTGTGTTTGCTGCTTGACCTTGTTCTTATGAACCAGACCCTCACTGTATCTGCCAGTAAAGCCAGAACCGAACCTTCTGTTCCTCACTAAGAACCTGCTGTACATGTGGAGATGCTGATTTAAGAAGAAACTGGAGTGCTCTCTTATTTATTTCCAGAGCTGTATCTGTAATGCAAAGACCACTAACATGCTAACAATTCATATTTCAAAGTGTCATCTACTGTGATCGAACACTAAATGCCTCAGTAATATTGAACATTTTAAATAACTGACAGGTCTCTGTTGTGCAGTACCTGGAGCGAGTTTCCGACTAACTCTCGGGCATTGCTCATGTTCAGTAGAAGGTCTAGAGCATTCTGGGCAGACAGGTCTGATGATTGTGCTAGCAAAAAAAGCATAACATAGGAAATTATTATTGGACGCAGCTTACAGTATGTATTTAACAGCTCCCTGTGCAAAACAAAGCTCTCCAATACCTTGTTCATAAATGATGGTGGTGTTTCCCAGAGCATCCTGGGACACAGAAGCATTCCCCATGGGCTCCATGGTTTGGAGAGACAGAGGGTCCACTGATACCTGAGGGGGAAAAAATGAAGATGTTGTTTTGCTATAGAGTGGAAAAATATGTTATGGACAAAGAAGCACCTTGTGGTTACACTGCTTAACTGTACCTTAAATACGTGATGTGAACTGGCCTGACTAAATTAATGGACCTTGTCTTGATGATTCAACTAAGAACACCATTACAGAATGTTTGAAATTGGTTAGGATGCTTACAGTCCCCAACTAATAACTGAGTGATTTATTATACAGCTGATTTGCACACTGCCACCTATTATTATATAGATATATACTGTGAGCAGATGACCTGTTGTGCAACACCCTAGTGCCTCGGCAGAAACCACAAACCACAAAGTGATTCTCCTCATTCAATTTCAGTGTGCGCTGGAGGTTAATGTGGGGACTCACAATGGTGCCCTGCAGGCCCTGGCTCTCATGCTGATTTTTAAGCTCCTCGATTTGCTGCAGCGTAAAGAAGGGTCTCCTGCGACGCCGCACTGGTTCCTCAGGGTGGGCCTGGTTCCACTTTTCAAACTCCTCAGGGTGACGGCACTGTATATGCAGCCGCAGGTTCTTCCTGTGCTTGGTCATGAAGTGGCACATGTCACAAGAGAAGGGTTTCTCTCCTGAGGAACATGTAAAGATGAAGAGACGGGTCAGGAATCACTCAGTATTAATAAGGAATTTAAGAAGCCTGTAGAACTGCATTTGGATGCAAAGTGACTGGTTGTTGAGATGCAGGGGCAGACATTCACAACAATCACAGAGGAGCAACCGCTGTCCATGGTGCTCAGCCAATATACTGCAATCAGATTTAGAACCAGTGTTTTGGGCAGCTACCACGTATAACCTCATGGACAAACAATGCGTCACTTGTAACTGAAATGTACCTAATAGCATCCATGAGCACAAATAACAGCTGGGATTGGATTTGGTATGGACTGGACAAGCTTCTGGATGTAGGTGACATCAGTGTTCAGCCACTCTTGCATCAAATAATTGTACTGATTGGTCAGATTTTGTGGATGCCTTCCCTGGCACAATTCCTGCTCTCTGTGGGGTGTGAGTGACGGGATTCATGAATTTGCAGGTGTATGGAAACGTACAGTCATACTGGTCTACCAGCAGTGGCTAAAATCCCAGTCTACAGGAAATTCTCCTCAGAATTGTGCCAGGGAAGGGATCCACCAAATCTGGCCCAACTATGGAATTCTGTGATGCAAGAGTGTCTGAACATTGATGTGGCCTACATCGAGAAATTTGTCCAGTCCAGGCCAAATTGAAATGCAGCTGCTATTTGTGCTTGTGGAGGTATTACATACAGAACACTGGTTCTAAATCTGATTGTGGGATACTGACTCAGAACCATAGACAGTGGTTACTCCTCTGTGATTGTGTCAAAAGTTAATAGTACATTGGTGTTTACTGTTAAAATAGCCATCGGGTGTATTTGGGGTTGTGTGTTCAGCGTTTGCCAGTTTAAGACTTAACACTTCACTGTGAAAGCAATCCATCATACTGCCTTAACAATATTTACTTTCAATACCAAAAGAAAACGCACCTACTGTGAAGATCAGGAACTAAACTGTAAAAACCACAGAATTCCCCAACATGGCTTCACAGAGCACACTCAGACGTGTTAACTCACCAGTATGTTTGATAGCAATGTGGGACACCAGGAAATCCTCTTTGCTCGTGGAGTACTTGCAGTAGTCACATCTGAAAGGCTTGTCGTTGGTATGGGACAGTTGATGGTTTAGCAGTTGCTTCTTATCAGCGTATGTGACGTCACAGAACTCGCACTTAAACCTGACAAAAAAATGGCATCAATTTAATTATGTGAACTACAGTGGGATAGGAATTTGTGATATGAAAAACGGATGTGGAGATAGAAATATGAGGCAGGAAACTCACAAACTGTTCCCACAGTTTTGGATGTGTGTGAGGAGATGCATTTTGAAAGTGTATCGTTTCTTGAAAGACTTTCCACACTGTAAAATAGACAGATAAAATCATATTCTATCAGACATTGTTCCTTTTTGCCCATTTGTTAAGGTTATAGCATCAGAGACCACCTTTCATTTATTTAATTTTCAATCACAACAGCCAAGAAACTGGGTCTTCTAACAACCGGGCACGACCTGGTAGACAACCAAAACTGTCACCATCAGATAAACAGCACCTAAAGCTTTTATCTCTGAAAGTGAGATGCAAAAATCAAGCGCCACTCCTTGATCGCCATCTCCAGATCTGAAAAAATCCACAGGTGTTTCTGTTAGTGCTGTGGGCCTAAAAGGATGTGAAGACGTCAAGAAACTATTATGCCTGGCCCACACTACAAGATAGTTGGGCTGTATTAGCTCCTTTTGACAACTGCAAAATGTCTTCTGATATCAGGATGACCTTAAACAATGTTCTTTCCTAATTATCCTATGGGGTGTCTACAGATTATTCTATGGTGTCTGGGGTGTCTATAATCCAATCTTTACTTCTCTGAAACACTCCCAGTTCAGCCAGCTCACCTAAATGTGAGTCATAAACACTGATTCTAATATATTAAAGATTTGTGACTCTGTATCCTATAGTATGTGGTGGAAGCCCACTCTCTTAAAAGAGCTGATTGGAGAAGCTGAGGTAAATGGGGCTTGTCAGTGCATGTGGAAGAAGTTATAAGCCTGGTAGGTAAATTGAGAACTAACTGAACTACAGAGAAGGATGATAAATGTGTTAACTTGACAACTGCATACATTTCTGTATGTGTGCTGCAATACATAGCACAACAAAAACCAACCATACAAAACCAACAAAAAAAAAAAAAAAATTTCTGTGCAGAAAACACACGTCACCACCACAGAAATGGCTTCGCTGTCGTCCTCCATGTTTGTTTATATGTAAAGTCACATTAGTGACTCCTGTGAGATTTTGGTGGTCTCTGACTCTTGCACAGTACTGTAAACTGTTAAACCTCTTTATTTAAAACATGCTTACACAATCTATACCAAACCCTCTACGCCCAGAGTGCCATATTCTCTAATCCTAGAGCATTACAGGGCTGTCATTCTGTGGTTTTCATGAATAAGCTGAGCCATCCTGTAAATTCCTAATGGGAATAAACAAAGCTAAGCTTCTGAGTTCGTACCTTATCACACATGTGAGGTTTCTCTGTGCTGTGCGTCTTCATGTGCTGAGTGAGGCGTTTCTGCATGGGGTAAACGCGGTGGCAGACAGGGCACGGGAACTCAGACACTTTTGGAATCTGGGGAGTATCAACACAAGACTGCTGTATGAAAAGCTTAGAACTGGCAACCTGACCAAACCTCAACACTGTGTAAACTAAGATGACAAGTGTTTGAAGGAAGGTGGCAAAAAATATGTTTCCGAAATTCAGACAAACAAACAAACTGCTACTCTGCAGATTATGAGCTGCTCTGAACTGAGAAACTGACGTTGCACAAATGCTTCACATTATGATGTAGCACTGTACTGCTATGGGTTAAAAAATAAGAATACCATATATCATTATATTAATATATATAAATAGCAAGTCTTACCACATCTGTCTTCTTCCTCCTGTGGTGACAAAGACAGAATGAAAGAGCATTTGAATCCAACAATAAACTTGTTTACCTTACTGCTAATAAACTGTGGATATGAAATACCACTTCATACGACACTGTTTCTGAAGCTACATTTATATGGTACCGTGAACGAATACTTTAGAACGTAGTAAACACATTTTCAATGCTCCGTGCCGTCTTACTTGTCTTTGTTGTGAACAGCAGAATGTCGGATCACGTCCTTCTTGTAGACACTTGAGTAATCACACATGTCACACTTGTATGGTTTGGTACCCTGGTGGTTGAACATGTGCTCCTACAACATACAGAAGAGGGACTGGATTCAGGTTCAGGAGAATCCTGGACCACAAGATGGCTCAGAACTTTGAGTATCTTTTCAAATCTAGGGTTACTTTGGCACAGTACATGCAGCCAATGTCCAAATTTAAGATATTGCTTTAAGTTCTGAGAGATCAACTTCTGCATAATTAACAAAGTTAAAGGATTCTCAAAAAAAATAAATAAATAAATAAATAAATAAATACATAAATAAATATATATATTTATATATATATATATATATATATATATATATATATATATATATATATATATATATATATTTTTTTTTTTTATGT
>CM067484.1:4835541-4954109 GCA_034552555.1 Semaprochilodus insignis | reverse complement strand
ACACACACACACACACACACACACACATATATAACAATTTTAATACCAATTTATTTGATCACCACTAAAACTTTGTTCAGCTTTCTCAGGCATTTTTGCTTAAACTCTGCTTTCTCAGCAACATTTCTCTAAATAATCCTTGCAGCATCCTAAAAATGATTTTACCCCTGGGTAACTGCAGAGTATCAGTATTATTTTATAATCGTTTTAATAATGTTTCTGCAAAAAAAATTGGTTTGGCATCTTTGCATCAAATATTGATTTCAAACGTCTGAACGGTAATGTATCTATAAAGACCTTTATCTCGATTTCTTTAAACCTATTTACCTTAAGGGAAGACCAACGTTTGCACCGGTAGCTGCACTGAAGGCACTTGAAGCGTTCAGGGTCGTTGCCTTCATGAGAGTCCACGTGAAATCGGAGGTCTTCTTGAGAGAGAAAGCGTGATCCACAGATCCAGCAGTTATGAGGTCTCAGCAGAGGTTTCAGGGATTTGTAGTACTTGCTTTAAAAACAAAGAAAGACGAGGACACACCAAATGAAAGCCTGTTCCTCTGTCACATCAGCTCCTTGGAGAAATACACACTGATGTTGTTGTTAAGTTTCCAAGACAAGACCATGAGTGATTTACAAAAGCAGAACCTAAACATGAAACTCTGAAACTTACTTCCGGTTCATATACTTTTTATATTTTTTGCGCAGGAAACGTTTTGAAGGCCTTCCTCGCTTCCTCGGGAAAAACTCGTCGTCCTCTGGCCCCGTGTTCGACGAGGGATCTTTATTTTCTGAATCTGATTGGCTGACACCTGGTTCTGCAGCACTGCCGTTGGAAAGTGAGGCAGTCCCGTTCTCCAGTCCAGAGGAAGTGGCCTCTTCAGGTGCCTGTGAGTCTGTTGTATTGCTGGTCTGAGATCCTGGTGCTGCTGCTGTTGCTTCAGAAAAGAAAGATGTGGCATTGCCAGGATGGCGGACAGACGTTCCTGTAAGTATTTTGCTTTTGTGCTCCTAACAATCTTTTAAGGAATAGTTATGTCATTGTGCACTAGCAACGAATTCTCCAATAATGTGCTTTTGTTTATCTGACTGACCTGTGTAGCTTTGGGGAAAAAGGAATTTGCGGGGTGGGCCCACCATCCTCCGGGGTCGTTTGCGTGAAGATGAGAAGGAGGACGACGAACAGGAGGGAGGGACTGGCCGATGTGGAGGTGGTCTGGGCCTTAGCTGTTCATCCGTTGGGTTATAGTCACTGTCACCTGAAAAAGCAAGCAGCTCAACACTGTGGACAGTCGATCGGTCACAGAGCCCTTCACACATGCGGACAGCGAAAAAGACATGTCCTCACAATGAAACAACACCAACCTTCAGGATCATCAATGGCACCTGCATCAACAATGTCGTCTTCCTCCTCATCTGGTGGCTCTTCTTTCTTCACCTCTGCTACTGGTCGTGCCAGTGTGTCTGCCTTTCTTGGTCTTCCTCGACCTCGCTTTTTAGGAGGTTCACCTGAGTGTCAAACAGAAGAGGCAGTGATGAAGGCAGTGATGAATCTGAAGGAACCCATCTGGGATAGCCATATATCTTCTCCTAAAGTCTAACGGATACTTTTATGATTAATGCCTAAAAGCTTTGCTTAGTTTAATAACCACAATCGCAATTTTCTTAAAGTTGCTATGCTAGCTGCTTTCCCAAGATTCATATGCATGTTCAAATTGTGATTGCTGTTATGGTCTTTCTCCATGATTTTATTAAGATTTAAACTTTATTAAGTACACCTCCTTTTTATCCTGTTCTTCAATGGTCAGGACCCCCACAGGACCACCACAGAGCAGGTATTATGTGAGCGGTGGATCATTCTCAGCACTGCAGTGACACTGACGTGCTGGTGGTGTGTTAGTGTGTGCTGTGTTGGTTTGAGTGGATCAGACACAGCAGTGCTGCTGAGAATAGTCCACCAACCAAAACTGTCCAGCCGACAGCGCCCTGATGAAGAGGATGACCAACACTCAACCCTACAGATGACAAGCTATCGTCTCTGACTGTACATCTACAAGGTGGACCAGCAATGTAGGAGTGTCTAATAGAGTGGACAGTGAGTGGACATGGTGTTTAAACACTCCAGCAGCACTGCTGTGTCTGATCCACTCACACCAGTACAACACACACTAACACACCACCACCACGTCAGTGTCACTGCAGCGCTGAGAATGATCCACCACCCACATAATACCTGCTCTGTGGACACAGTGTGTAGATTCAAGGTGTACTTCAGTAAAAAAAGAAAAACGGGACGACTGCGAATAAATAGTACTGGGCTTTCTAGTGGAGAGGTTTAAAAACGGTTAAACAAAAACATTGACAAACAAAATAAATACTTTTTTGTTATTGGTATTTATTCTAATAATAATGATTTCAGCAGCTAAAAAAATATTGTCAAGATAAGCAGCTTTTAAAAATAGAATTTTCTCAGGTGCCTAAAACATTTACATAGTAATACACATTTAAAGTGTCTTTAACTATACAGATTATAGACAGACACTTTATAACTGCACACTTCACAATAGACATTTGTATTTTGTATAACCGCTACCTCAAAACTAGCTTACACATCCTCTACAGGAAACACATTTCAATAAGACAGCTACAGGTTTCTATTTGCTCAATTTAACATGCTGAGAAAATACATACATAATATATATACACACACAAAATAATAAAATACATGTTCTATAACGTTTGCCCAGAGGAAGTGGAATTTTGCTCTTTTGCCCAAATTGTGTATATTTCATTTATTTTACAAAAAGTGTATTTACATGTACAGAGGAGTAGAGGATGTGTAATATGTAATAAATAAATTTCTAATAATAAATCATTATTTTAACTTATTTTATTCAACAAAATGAAAAAAATAAACATTTCATTTGACCACAGTTAGAGCTGTCAGATTATTATATTTAAAAGAGTGCAATGTTCACATTGCAAGAGCTGCAATTTTAATTAGAGGCTATTTTATCAAATCCCTGTGTTAACTGGGGGACATTAGCATAATCTCACAGTTTGTAAACTGCCTGTAGGTGTGTTAGACCAATCAGAGGCAGCCAAACAACTATATGCTGACTAACTGAGGAAGAGGATGCTCTGGTCCTACTGATAAATAACAGGCCTGGACTTCAGTTCCCACAAAATAAGTGCAATTTAACAGTGGAAATGATGATCAGAACAATCGCAGTTAGAGATCCCTCCCAAATCGTTCTGCCCTAATCAGGTGTGTCCAAACTTTGGTATATGATTTTGGCATACGTCTTTATATGTGTATTGTATATATACATTTTATAATGTGAAATTTATAAAAAGTGAACGTGAAAATTTACATAACAACATCGAGAAATGTGAATATACGCTCTACACATCACAGACTGTCAATGAGAAATGTTCAGTATCGTCTATTTTATGGTATATTTAGATTTTATGTTTGTTGTTTATTAAGTTCATGCTGACAGCTGCACCAATAGAAATTAGTTTCACAACCCCAAATTAGAAAATGTCGGGACAGAACAGAATACGCAAAAAGAAAAATATCCACTGACTGTTATCAGCAACAGGTCCAAAAGCCAGGGTCTGTTATGGTATGGGGTCAGTGTCTCCTGGCAAATTTACACTTCTGTGATGGGAGAACTAAAGCAGAAATGTACACGGAGATCTTCAAGAACACGTCTTTCCCAGGGACGACCATGTATGGAAAACCGCATACTACACACATTACAAAAGCACGGCTGTGGAATAAGAGGGTACAGGGACTGGACTGGCCGGCCTGCAGTCCTGACCTGTCCCCGACTGAAACTGTGTGCAGGACTTTGAACCTGCCGTCCTGTTGCACACATTAATACAGCTCTGGAAATAAATAAGAGACCACTCCAGTTTCTTCTTAAATCAGCATCTCCACATGTACAGCAGGTTCTTAGTGAGGAGCAGAAGGTTCGGTTCTAGCTTTACTGGCTAATACAGTGAGCGTCTGGTTCATAAGAACAAGGTCAAGCAGCAAACACACAGGACAACACAGCTACAGACTGGCAGAGGGCCAAACCCACTCTCTACTGACCGTGATGAGCGCCACCTCATTCCAATGTCACTTTACCACCGTAAGATGACCTCAAGTGACCTACAGAAAGACTGGCGAGCTGTGGCTGGGGTGAAATGCACAGCGAGCATGGTTCTAAAAACAGACTTCCGGAGGCGTCATTAGTGATTTTCTAAATAAACAGATCTAATACAATATTTGATCTGGAATTTGGGAGACGTGTTTCCAGTAGTGTATAGAATAAAACAGAGCTGCTCATTTTGGTCCAACACAAACCCAGAAACTGTACAACTAGAGAAACATCATTTTGAGGTGGTCTCTTAAATTTTTCCAGAGCTGTATGTGTTTGCAGGAAGAATGGAACAACATAACACCTGAAATGGCAACATTACAAAGCAGTAAATGCTTTACCGTCCCAACTGTTACCGTCAGAAGGTGCTGCAGAATATCCTGAATGGATGTATAATAACAAATGAAACGAAGCTGACCGGACAAAACATAAACCATCTTGGGCTCATACCGTCTGCAATGAAATAAAAACCAAAGTAAACGTAAGTAACACTGCATCTCAACCTGTTTTTCTGATTTGGGGTTGTACCTCGTGTCCTTGGCCAATAAAAAATTCTGATTCTTGGTACTCCTTACCGGGAGGTTTGAAGTGTCGATCTCTCATGTGATTAATAAGCGTGTCCTTGGCCAATAAAAAATTCTGATTCTTGGTTCTCCTTACCGGGAGGTTTGAAGTGTCGATCTCTCATGTGATTAATAAGCGTGTCCTTGGACACACTTTTATACGGGCACATCTTGCACTTGAACTGCTGCACAATGACCACCTCCATCATCTCTTCCAGCTCAGCCAGATCTGGAGCTCTCTCCCCTGGCCCAGCCGCCACCCCTGACTCCACCACAGCCACGTCGTCCTCCGGGGGTTCTGCTGACCCGCCGGGCTCAGGGGACCACTGTGGCACTGCCTCAGGTTCAGGATGGGCAGCGTATGTCCCACTGCTGCTGATATATGGCCCTGCCTGGCTTTCACTGCAATCCATTTGGTCTGGCAGGTGGGAGCCAGCGGTGTCTGCCAATGAATGTTGGACAGCACCGTCATCAGCGTATAGCGAGTCCTGGGCCATGTAGGAGTGCTGCGGTTCTTCTGCTGCATTACTGTCCTGCTCTGAGGCAGAAACACGCTCGGCATAGCGGTGGCTGGGCTCACCATCGTCCACACTACTGTCAATATAGCGAGAGTGCTGGGGCTGCTCTTGTCCATCCTCAGGCAGATAGCTGTCACTACATTCCACCACGTAGCTCCGCTGGGGACTGCTGTCTGCACCACTGCATTCGGCCACATAGC
Organism: Semaprochilodus insignis; assembly: GCA_034552555.1. NCBI lineage: Eukaryota > Metazoa > Chordata > Actinopteri > Characiformes > Prochilodontidae > Semaprochilodus > Semaprochilodus insignis. The sequence goes on along the minus strand of CM067484.1, from coordinate 4,948,683 downwards.
CATCCACCCCATAGTCTGAGAACCGGGACTGACGGGGCGTCTCATCTGCTTCTGCTCCGGAGCACTCAATGTATCGAGCCTCTCCAGTCTGGTCCGGGTCGTCGCCTCCTCCTCCACATTCTGCGTACCGCGAGTGTTGGGGCTGGTCGGGCCGGCTGCTGCTGCTGCTCCCATCTTCGTGTTCGGGGTAGCCAGAGTGCCCGGGCTGGTCGGGCTGGTCAGGCTCCAGACTGCCCTGCAGGCTCTCCGATAAGTCAGCCTGATCCAGGCAGGTGGAGGTGGGCCCATCAGCTAAGGCTTCGATGGCGATGCGGCTAGACAGCGCTGAGGAAGACATCTGAGCAACCATAGGAGCTCCTATGCACAGAAGAAGACACAACAGCTGTCACTCTCCATTTCTTATGATTCCATATTCCACATTTCCTGAGATGCCATTTTAGCATGTTAACTGCAGGCTAACACTTAGGCTATCCATTAACACCCAGGCTAACTGATCAGAATATCCCAAAAGAGTTTTAAAGTTTGTCCAGATGGGATGGACTTCCAAGGATCATCCAAGGTGCTGTGACTTTGTTAATACATAAAAACTTCCTCAGAATTATATGACAGACAAACTTTGTATGTGCCCACCATCATCTGGTCCTTGCAGGATCAAATACTGTGTGGCTTCCGCGCTGTCATCTTCTGCACTGGTAACTGCTATACACCCTGTAAAACATATCATGAAGATGAAGCTCATTAGGTAACTCCACGGCCAAAGGAAATACATTTATGGCTGTATGTTATTATTATTATTGGTACACGGACGAGTACAGTGACCTACTCTACTGTCAAAAAAAGCGATATATTTTCCCACCATTCATTATATCAGGCCCAATGGTGGACTCAATTATCTTGTCAATGGCAGATCCCAGGTCTGAGGAGGTTGAAGCTGTTGAGTCAGACACCATCATCCCTCCTTCAGACACAGCACTGGAGTGCACTAGGACCTGAGCGGACTCAGACACCAGGACAGACTGTGTCACTGTGGAGACGCTGGAGACGCTGGTTGACTGAGCAACAGAGGAGGAGTCTGGGAGATGGATCCCGCGCACATCTGTACTGGAGCTTGTCTCTGGGATAAACACCTGCAACAACATCAGGACAGCAGTCAAGACAAATACATGTGAGTAACACTAATATATTTCAATGTTTGATGCAGTTCTGAATGATGTGTACTGGTGTAGTTCTGTAGTGTCATGTTAAACTGAAGCAAACAAACAAAAGTAAGTTAGAGAGTGACAGCAACATTCTGTATATGGACAGATGTGCATGAACGGCTTTTCCTACCACAAGGCCCTCTGAACTCTGCCCAACATGGCAGTCGGACTCGGGTGCCAGAGCTGGCAGCGTGGCTGTGTCGCTGCTGTCGGCAGACATAGCCTCCGATGACTCCATGCCCATTCCACTCTCAGATGGCTCCTCCATCCCTGAATGCCCCACATCACTGCTGCTCTCCACTTCAATCTCCTCTGAATCCATCTCAGTTACTGAAGTGAGGCTGTTTTTGCTTGGACAGTGTCTAGACAGTGCAGAAAAATTAAACACATTAAATATTACTATTAAATATTTACATTTAGGTTCCTTTATGTTCACAAGCAATTCAAGTACTTGTGCAAGTTCCACTGATTGTCAAACTTAAATAATTCAACCATTAAGTTGGGAGACAAAGTTATTCAGAGTGATTTGATGTGAAATGGTGAACCTTCCAACTCAGATTTCTTTACAGTGGTGGTGATGGGAACCAGGGGTCGTGTTGTCTTCAGCCCAAATGTAACCCTTTTTATTTCCCACCCAAAACAACTGATGAACCTACATGTATGTGTCTTCTGAGTTGTCTATGTAATGGTAATGTTAATAGCCACCAATACAGGATTGGCTTTAATTATCTAGGTTGATCTGTCTGTTAAACTCAGGTGATCAGAACAGAAACTGTCCAGAAATCCAGATAAATACACAGACATACAGCTTTAATTTTAAGGCTACTGAAATCAAGTTAACACTGCAGGAATTACCACCATTTTCATGCATAGCCCTATTTTTACACCTACATAATTCACCCCTGATCACAGAGATCGGTAGCGGCAAAGCTAAGAAATACGCTTTCATTTGGCACTATTTTATGTACTTCTCTGCCCTGCGTGGAATAAAAATGAGTCGCATTAAGGAAAACAATGCCTCAGTCTTCAGGCAGCATATTAATGACTATGACTTATACAGTTGTTGTTTCGCAGGGATATTTATAGAGGTATTAAACTTTCCAGACATTTCCAAATGTTTCCCAATCACCATCGCTGTGAACTCCGACTTGAAAGTCATATCAAACCATTTTTAGTGACTTTGTTTACGTTCTGGCAGTTCAGTTGTGCAGGAATTTTGAAGAAGTGATGGAATTGCCCTTGAATGAATGGAATCTATATCCAACAGCTATACATGGCCCACAGGAACCACTGCACTGTAAATGATATGACTAATAAGATTAATATTAACAATATATCCGTTTTTCCATGGATCCATGAAGAATATCAGAGATGCTTACTTGAATAGCCACTAAGCCACTTCTGTAGTGGAACAAGAATCGGTTTGGGCAGACAGAACGCCAGTAAACAATGGTCGTCTAAAATGTGTTTAAACATAGTCAGATACGTGATTTCAACGTTGTTTCAACGGTTCAAACGTTTACTGGGATGCTGAGGCTTGGACAAGGCACTTGGGAATGACTAGTCTCGACTTAACTGAACTGAAGGGGCAACTGCTGAGAGCCTTCTGAGCCTGAACCACAGTCTACACACACGGGAACGTGAGGCTAGTATGGTTTACAGAGGGTAACGTTATGGTTATCTGGCTACGGTGCTAGCTAACAGTGCACAACATTAGCTAACCAGGAATAACCAGGAACGCCAGCACCGTGGCTGGAATTATAGGGATCATATTCCACGCAGACGACACCACGCCACACAACCCGATCCTTTATTTATACCCCAGGCAAGCTACGGGCTAAAACTGGCCCCTCACATGATGCAACTCAGCTCTCGTTTTGCTAAGTGTGCAAGGACAACACGAAGGCCACGGCGTCCCTTTACACCCCTCAACCCGGCCGACCAGGATGGAGAACTTTCATACACTTGTTCGAAATTGTTTATTCACACGCCCTACACTCTGAATTCATGGCCACACTGAAGCTGCTTCAGCGCTCACGTCGTAATTTAACCCCGCCGAGCTGCCCTCCTTCCTGCCTGCAGCGCAGCGCCATTTTCTCGCTCTCGCTTTTCCGCTCAGGCACTGCGAGGAGCGGCTCAGGGACCTCGAGGGCCTCCGCGCCGACACAGACCGCCCAAGCGTCGTCCCTGAGAGAAATGAACGTAAACATTTAGACTGACTTTTTATTCGGGGCATTTTTTTCTTACCGGCGACGCCTTTCAGGTTCGTCTTTCTCGTCGCCGGCGCGCTGGAATAAATCCGCTTGAGTGAGGGACACTCGGTACGGCTTTCTAGTCGGGCGCCATCAGCATCTCCTCGCTTCCTGTTCATCAGACCGGATCCTGTTTATGTGAGGAGAGGGGTCGACGGTTCCCCACGGAGTGTTTATGTCCAACGTTGAAGTATTATACTTGTTTACTTGGGGAAAATAAACAGATATTAAACTCCGATTTTATGGAATAAGTGTTCGGATGAGGCGTCACTATGAAGAACTATTAGTCTCGGAGGAGGAGGAGGCTGATTATGGCGGATTAATATGAGTGTAGTGTTAAAAGGTTATAGCGGTAAATATTAGTGGGAGTCAGGAACTATTATGATGTTATGTTGATTAATTCACTGTTTTAGGGTCGTTTTCTTAATATAGGGTCAGATTAGCGTAAGCAGGACAAAAGTTAGGTCTTCTTGCCGCTTTGCTTTGTAGTTAGCCATGCAATAACAACTAATCTTAGGCTACTTAAGACATGTGCTGGATGTGTGCTGAATACAAATGAATGAATGTTATTTAGACGTTGTTGTATTGTTGCTGAACATAAACACCTGTTTTGAAATAAAAGTTAAAAATATGTCCAGCCCGTGTTATCTGTCAGCAGCTGTGGGTTTATTGACAGTGCATTTTAAGTGTGGATGCACGTTTATCTCCCCACTTGGTCCATTTAAAGTCACCGTCCGTCCCACTTCACCTTAATTAACCCTAGAGTTTCCAGCTGTGCACTTTTTGCATGTTAACCCAGAATACACAATGTGAACTAGGCGTGCCACGATTAATCGACGCAGTCGACTAAAATCGGCTACCAAATTAGCTGGCAGCTAATTCAGCAGTCGATTAGTTGGTGACGTCAACGCGCGTGTTTCTGCGATCGCAGAATTTAGAGTGTAGACGGACAGCAGAAAGCAAAGGGTGCACGGTTTGCATTTGAGATTTTGATTTAGATATAATACATTTCAAAATGAAATATTGCTCAATCATTCCTAAAACGTACATCCCCTATTAACCTTCCTATTGAAGATATTTATTACCATAAAACTAGTCGATTTAAAACAGAATATTGTTGTTAAAGTTATTTGTAGACCTTAGTATTTAAATTTAAATTTTACGTTAATAAAGCAAGCTTTAAGAAAATCATAACCTACAAACTGATTGGAGTATAGCCTTTAAATGTGGTTGCATTAACTAAATATAAGTTTGTGTTTGATTTTCTTAATGAAAATGCATGATTTCACATGCTTCTAGGTGAGTTGGTGTGGAATGACCTAATGTTCTTAGCTAGCTGTTGTAATTAGGACTGCAAACAACTGTTTTGATACAGAATAATTGATTCGAATAATCTGTCGATCACTAGAGTAAATACTAGATTATTCAGATTATGAATCGCTCAATTACCAGACAACTGTTACAATTATGTAGCTGTCATCTTATAAATTTAGCTGGAGGTTGTTTTATGCATTTGCTAATTAACTAACAATGAAGACAATAAACGTTCATAGATTCACAGTTTTAATTACCTTTCCTGCTAATACAAAAGATAAATAAAAGTCCCAATATCTTCTTTTTTTTTTCAGACAAAATTTAAAACAAGGGGGGGTGCAAAGTAGCAGCAATGAAATAAAACAAAACATACGTTTGCCACTGTAATATCTGTAATATTGGATAATGTCTCCAATAAATAAGTCCAATAATGTCCAATAAGTTTAATATTTTTTGTGTTGTTTGTTTAATTTATTTCTTCTTATCTGCTTTTAGGACTTGTGAAAAGTTTTAGGTCAAATTTCTGCAGAAATATGTAAAATAAAAGGGGTTCACAAACTTTGTAGCACCACTGTAGTGATACCATAGAAGAACCGTGCAGCATTCACTATAAAGAGATTTACAGTGAATGGTTCTTTAAAAAGTACTTTGAAAGTGGTCTGTGGTATCACTCCATAGATGCTTCAAATATTCATGGAATTGACAATTTACCGAGTTGTAATATGGGAGCTGGAACCATAATTGAAAACGGTCACTTCCTTTTGTGTTTTCACTGGGTCACCATAAAAAAGGACTTTGCTCTTTTACTAAAGATCATGCTGACATGATTTAGCAACCACCTTCAAGCACTGAGTCATTCTGATAAGCTATCGTTTTCCATATTCCTATCAAATACAACACCGAGCTCTAGCTCCCACTACGGTATGGGTGCCACATAGCAATTTGCATTGCCTCATGTATGAATTCAGGTTCCTAAGTGGTTCTGTTTTAGTTTGTTTTCTACAAATTGCAGTTGGTTATCTTAATGCACTGGGACTAGACTTCTGAGGGGACTCAGAATGGTTCGTAAATGGTTCTTGCAGATACAGAGTCTTTACACAATATAAGGTAACATATTTAGTAGTCTGAACACTTCAGGAGGTCATACTTAACATAGCCTACTCTGTCCACCTGCCGCCTGCTGGTCATTCTCCAGTAGAACATTTCTCGGCAGAAGTGGAAGTGTCCTGAAATGACACCAATAGGAAATGACGACGAGAAGCAGCAATTTAATCCATGGCCAATTAGAAAAGTCAATTAAACCATGGAGATATTGGATACCCTCAATGTCATCCTTATGCAGAGAGAGGTCTGCCACATATTTGTACATGGGGAACATCAGAGCATCCTGAATGTTGGAGTGATCCAGACCAAGAGCATGTATAAACTCATGAGCTGCCACCAGGAACAGGCTGTATCTTGTGAAAAGAGCAAATAACAGAGTCAGGAATATCAATGACATGTCTGGACAAAATCCCCACTTCTTGTCCTCGTCAAAGCTGCCAGTTGTAGCACACCACAATTTTCTGTCATGCAGGCCTTCGCTAGTGCAGGATGTGTAGGTCTTCCCGAAGAACACAAAAGGAAACTGACATGGCTCACCCTCAGAGTTTCCACCGATCACTGCAGTGTCTGTAGGCCAGAATCAACAGTCATTTGAGAAATTACACCTGTATGTTGGGGCTGTTTCTTGAAGCTACGTAACCTAATATCTGTTTTTAAAAAGCTAAATGCTGTGTTCTTACTGATGTGGTGAGGAAGAAAGTCTCTCACCTCGGTTAGGACAGAACCCATATTTTTGATCAGTGTCAAAGTTGGCTGTAGTTGAGCACCAGCGATACCCATCAGAGCGTCCTTCCGTGGTCCAGCTGTCATATTTTTTCCCAGAAACGTGAATGGGAAGACACATTCAGCTCCATTACTGTTGCCATCAAACGTGAAGAGAACTGTAGAGACAGAGAGACAACTTCAGTAATAACAATCCCAAAGTCTAGCACTATCACATTCACTTATGGTTTCAGAGTTAATCAAATGGTGAGTATTGAACTTGTAAATAATTGAAGCTTGGAAATTCATGTGTGAAAAGGGTTCTTTGAAGTTCTTTCAAGACTGGCCTGTTCTAGACTTAGATGTTGCCGCAGTAGTAGAGAAGAACTTACGCTTGCTGGGACAGAAACCATATTTCTTGTCTTTGTCATAGTTAGCAGTGGTGCCGCACCATGGCAGACCATCAGTACGTGATACAGGACATGGAAAACAGCACATGGCCCCCTTTGAATTGCCATAGTGGGTCTTAATAGCTGAAAGAACCACACGGAACCGTGTTTAGCTATGTAGAACTGTGGGAATTAAAGAACACCTTGTACAGAGATCTGCAAAGCCTCTTAAGATTCTGTGCATTCTGATTTATTATATAACACATAAGACACTAGAGGGAGTTATTGTTCTATGTTAGCCTTTTCAGTGTGACGTGTCTGTTTTCTTTCCTGGTCCAAGGGTATAGTATTTATCATCATCAGAGTGGGAATTCCTCTGAGTTCCTTCACCTGGCGGATATGTGTGTGCCAGAAGGTAATCTTCAGCATCAAATGGGTAGGGGTCTCCATGATCTGGAAAAAAATCACACACCATGTTCACATAAAAACACGTCTTAATAGAAAATATTGCAGTATTTTTATCTTGTTATAGTTTTAAGCAAGAGAGTAAGTATACACATACAATATAGCCTACAGTGGAATGCAAAAGTTTGTGCACCCTGGTCAACATTTCTGTTACTGTCAATAAGTAGGCAAATCAACGATGACCTGATTTCCAAACTGCATAAAGTTAAAGATGGCACATTTCTTTAATATTTTAGGTAAGATCTCTTTATACTCTTTACTCTTTTAAAGATACTTTTTATTACAGTTTTAAATTAATAACAAAGGAAAAGGGTCCGATGCAACATTGCATTATTAGTACTCAGTAAAGCCCCCTTTGGCAGGTATCACAACTAGAAAACTTCTAGCTTTTGTTTATGGGATTTTTGCTCATTCTTTCTTATAAAGTCTTTTTAGTACTGCGAGATTCTTAGGCTACTTTGCAAGCACTGCTTTTTTGAGATCCACAGATTTTCAATGATGTTCAGGTCAGGACAGTGAGAGTCATGGCAAAACCTTCAGCCAGCACTCCTGTAGCCCTTTAACATCCTCACCAAAACGAAGAAATGGAAATATTTTTTGTTTTTGGATTTTTATTTGTTTGGGGCAACAATAACATAGCAAGTAATCAATTGTTTGGTGTTTAGACTGTTTGGTAGCACATGTTGTTTAAAAATTATTATTATTTATTATTATTTTACCCGATTTCTATTTGTTGTATAGCCAGTGTTGGGAAGTAATGGATTACAAGTATTTAGAATACAAAACATAAGTAACTTTATTCCGATACAGTCCCATTATAAATTGATAGTACTCAGAATACAGTTACACTGGTGAAATTAATGGATTACATAAAGGGACTGATCTATTTAACATGTTCATTCACTCTCCAATTTAATTACAGCGATTCCATGCATTTCCCAGAAGCCCCTGAAATAAAACACACAACTACTGTTTAGATCCAGTTTCGCTAGCTGCCTGCTCACTTAGGGTCATGGAGCTGGCACGGCATAGTCAGGAGAGACATATAATTATATTCTGGAAATTTAAACATTATTTCAGGTTTAAGGAAAAAAAATGAGAGAGTAGCATCACTATGCAATGCAGCCTCTGTTTGTCAGGTACTAACTTCCTTTCAGCGTTTAAAGACTCCACTTCTGACCTAAAGGAGCATCCTGAAGTAAGTTATTTAGCCTAGGTCTGGCTAAAGTCATCTGCAGCTTATTGGTTAGCTTGGCTTGGCTATCCTAGCTCTTTAAAGTCATAGGTAGCTCCTACTTAGTCGAATTGTCAATTGACCATCTCCTATATGCTAGTCACACATCCGTTGTTACCATACAGGAGATTGTCAGCTTGTAATTTAACATTAGCTAACACTGAATTTAATGTGTTAGCTTTGTGCAGAACGCAGTTCCAATTTTACCGACAATATATAGACTACAGTTTTACAGTTTTACACATTCAGGAAACTCAAATTACAGTCAGCTAGTAGCTACAGTAGAAGAACACCGCAGAATATGTTCAGTAAGCAAGGTGTGATCACCACATTCATAATGTTCTAAGATGTAAGAAAATGTTGAAGTATTCAGCAGTATTTGAAATACGTTACTCACACTGAGTAATCTAACAGAGTAGGTTACACATTACATTGTAGAGCATGTGTTTTGAATTTTGTAATGGAATACATTTACATTTAATACATTTAACATAACCATCCTAACACTGTATATACGCTTACGTAATTCTGTTCATCAAAACCTGTGTGATGAAACTATTACATGCTGAGAACAGGCTTATCTCCAGTGGATTGTTTTAGCCTAACATTCCTCTGCCGATTGGTAGAGATGGCAAGTTCAGGTTAAGTTCAACACCTTCTTCATTAACATATAGGGATTCAAAATGTGCTCTTCCAAAAAACTTGAGCAGAACGTTAAAGGGTAAGGTAGTGCGTTTTGAGGTGTGTTTAGGATCATAATCCTGTTGAAGAAACTACTCTTTTCGTCTTCTGTGTGATGTTTGCTTCCAGAATGTTTTAGTGCTTATTTGAACCCATTCTTCCCTTTATAAATGTTTATAAGGATTTGAAATTTGCATCACCTGGTCTTACTTAACAAAGATTGTGAACCATCCACAGTGCTAACAAGCTAACCTTTGTAAAACGATCTTAGAGCTCAAATCTCTTTGCCCAAACTGTGCATTGTGTTACTTTCCTTTTTTTCACTCTGCAATTGTATTCATGCATTCAGTTCATCTTCTTCTAACTTAACTATTGCTAGTATCACACATTTTGACCAGGGGTGCACAAACATTTGCATTCCACTGTATTCTAGTAAGATCTCATGTAGACTGTGCACATACTCTGGGATACAGCCTGAATATCTTTCTACAACATGTGGAATAAGTTTCAGGCAATGAGATCATAACCGGAATTAAATTAGCATAAAGAAGGGAAATGCATTCAGTAAGACAAGCTGCACGTACTTCAGCCAGATCTGCATCTGCCATGCATTTTCTTACATCAAAAACTTAATTTGATGGCAACATACATGAAAAGCACAGGTTCCAAAAACCATAAACCACAGAACGCTGAGTCTCATAGTGAGAACCTTGGAATCAGCTCCTGAAGCTGAGAAGAAACAGTCTTAAAGCTGAAATCACAGCTGTGAGATCTGCTGAAGTGACCCTAGAGGTCTATCGGAGATGAATGTTTTAGTGAGTCCTCTTGTGTTGGGTCTTGGAGCAGCTCTGTGCCCAGCATTTATCGCCCTAATGAGGTTTAGATCACTCAGCCCCACCTCCAATCTGCTTAACTTCCAACAGATGACTTGCTGCAATAACAGAATACATTCCACAGGAAAACTAAGGCTGTATTCAAAATGGCACACTACTATTCCTAGCTGTTAGCTACCCTCGGTTATTTCACTCTAAAACTGAACCTCTAAAGCGAGTTCATCTTTTATTAATCTTCAGACCGGTATATTTTATCTTTCTGAGGCTCATTATGATGAAAACATATGCAGTTGGCTGCGTTTTGCTCCCCGGTGTTACCCGCCACCATTTTCTCTGGCTGAAGCAGGCTGAGAGCTGGTGAGGCAGCGGTGTATTATGGGATGCAGTACACCATGAAGATAGCTTTTGGAGGTTTTTAAGGTGGACTGCATAATTCCATGAGTGCTATTTTATAGTTTTATGTCTTCACTTTTATTTTAAAGTGAAGCATTAAACATAAGGAGGGCCTTCTGTAACTTACAGTTTATTATTATTATTACGGTTGCGCATTGCAAAGCAGTTTGTCCGGTATGATTCGGTGAAGCGTGCTTGTATACAGCTTTTTGATCGGATGCACAGATTCCGAGTAGGAAGGAATTTTTCCGGAATTTTTTCCCATAGAGAATGAATAGGATCGAAAAACGCATGCCTATCTACCCTACTTCCGCTCGACCTAGAGACACCAAATCGGATACACTGGCTCGAGGCGCAGCCCCGAGCAGGAATTCAGTGTTAGATTGACCCGCACTCGTTCGTTTCTCTTTCTTTTCGCATCCCTTTTTCCTCCCATAGAGAATGAATAGGGCCAAAAAAATGCGTGCTTATCTAACCTACTTCTGCTCGACCTAGAGACACCAAATCGGATATACTAGGAATTGAGTGATGGATTGACCCGCACTCGTTCGTTTCTCTTTGTTTTTTCGCATCCCTCGTTCCTCCCATAGAGTCCCAGTCATTTTTAGACCCACCTGAAGCCGGCTGTTTCCTTCGCCCAAGAGACACGAAACTTCACATACTCACGAAGGGCAGGTCCCCAAACACTAATCCACAGCCATACTGACCCGCACTCCTCTATCTGTCGTTTATTCATCCCTCGTTCCTCCCATAGAGTCCCAGTCATTTTTGGACACACACAAAGCCGGCTGTTTCCTTCGCCCGAGAGCCACCAAACTTCACATACTCACTAAGGGGAGGTCCCCAAGCACTAATCCACAGCCATACTGACCTGCACTCCTCTGTCTGTCGTTTATTCATCCCTCGTTCCTCCCATAGAGTCCCAGTCATTTTCAACCCAATTTCATATAGAAGTGTATTTGATCATCTAGGGGAGGCAGTGTGGATCTTACAGAGTTTGGATTTAAATTTTTGTAATTTATAATAATTTGATCTGATTCTAATCTAGTCTAGACTGAGATTATACTCAGGATCCACACCATATTAAAATGTCTCATTCAGACAGACTGCAATTTTAGGGGTTTTCTGAATGTAAATATCCATAGAAATGACCATTATAACATGCCGTAATATGGAAGTTTGAGTCATAAATGAAAACAGCCACCACTTCCTTTTGAGTATTCCCTTGGTCACGCTCAAAACAGTCTTTAACAATAAAAAGCAAGATGGCATGTTTTACTGTTGAAGCTCATGACAAATTTCCCAGAAGGTATTTCTCAGACCAGTGATGCGTCATTCCTGCTCCGGTGGCCATTATCCAGTGACCTTGTAGCAAATCAAAATTAGTAATATATTTTGATTTTACACACAACAACGGAGCAACAGCAATGAAGCTCAAAAATAGTGGACTGAAAAAAAATCTACTGTTCCAGTTTGTGAAGGGGATATCAGCGCTTTTCATATCCCTTCCAAGGTGGACTACATGGAGAAATCTACCGTTCCAAGAGGACAGATGAGGACTAAACTCTCTTGATCATATCAAATCATAGGTTTATTTATTTTGCACTATTACACTTTACTGTATATACTGTACATCTTAACTCCTGGACACGCTGGACACTCTACTGTATATCCTGTATATCTGCACTCCTGGACACTCCACTTTACTTTACTTAAATACCAATATATGCACATGTTTATTTATGTTAATTCAGTCATTATCTGCTGATAACTGCGCCCCTTGCACATTCATGCACATTTATTTATTACTATTGCACTGTCTTCTCTACAGGTCTACAGTTATATTTGTATTTCTTGTATATATTTCTTGTCTCCTTGCGAGGTGAGATATTTATATATTTTTACATAGTGACCTGTACTATGTATAGTTTATAGTTTATAGCTAACAATTAATAATACTGCTGCCGGTACCTGCCCATTTAGGTTTTTCATACTGCACAACCCTGTTTTTTGTATTTGTTTTACTGTGTTACTGTGCTGTATTGTGTAACTGCTACTGGCTGCTAAATTTCCTTCGGGATCAATAAAGTATATATCTATCTATCTATCTATCTATCTATCTATCTATCTATCTATCTAGGTTGTGAAAGGGATATCCGCACCACTGTAAACCAGCCAATCAAATTATTTTATTTTTTATTTTATGTAGTCCCTTCACGTAATCAAATTATTCCTGAGTTCACCAAGAAAGAGAACAGAATATGTTTCATTCGAGGGCCAAATCATGGGGTTAGAACTCCCCCCAATTTGTGATCAGTTAGCTGAACAGTTCTACTAAACTGTTTCAGAACAGTTATATTTACAGTGCATTCATCGGTGCCTTAACAGTGGAGCACTGGCACGTACACTGAGGAGGCAAACATGAATCATTCCATAAGATCAGGGCCAGATGGAGGACTTTCTTTCCATGTTTTGTGCAACACGACGCTTCAGCCAAGTCAAACTTATCAAGTTTTTCGCCAACGTTGGAGGGACTTCCAGACACTAACTACTACCTTTGGCTGGATTGGAGCTAAAAGATGATTTTTTGAGGGAGGTTTGAAAATTGGGACCATTAAGCGGTGCAGGCCGAAGTTCTGTAACCCTACTAAAGCTGGTTGTGGTGATACTGTGCCTGAGAAAAGTCTATAAATACAATTTTGAGTTTTGAGTCTTTCAACTTTAGTTAACATCAGTTTTTGTCACTTGTCCCAATTATTGCCTTCAACTTACTTATTCAAGTATTGACAGATTGTTGCAAGCCCAATTCATCACTAAGTTTCTTACAAGCCAACTCATCTTAGCACTAATAGATATATGTATAAAATGTTTATGCACTTACACTGAGATTAACGTTTCTTCTATCTAGGTATGAACGCAGGCTTGGGATTGCTAGGTAGAGCACTTCTGCTGTATATAACTCTGTGAGTACATGATTCTCACACACTGCAGCGCATCATCAGGTCTGCAGAGAAGATAGCTGGAGTTAAACTGCCCACACTGTTGGATCTGCACACTTCCAGAACCAGGAAGCGCGCAGAGATCATCACTGATCCATCACACCCTGGCCATCACTTGTTCCAGCATTTTCCCTCAGGCCGGCGCTTTAGCCAAATAAGGATCAAGACAACCAGGCTACAGAGAAGCTTCTTCCCACATGCCATCACACTCACGAACAGCTGACCACTACAATGCACATTACAATCCACATTCGGGACACTTTCCTCACTTCCTGTTCTTACTGTAAGGCACTTTTAATTTATCTTATTTATCTTAGTAACAGTTTCACACATCACTCCATCCTCTGTACTGACTGTCTCAGACTGGTGCTCCATCCTCTGTACTGACTGTCTCAGACTGGTGCTCCATCCTCTGTACTGACTGTCTCAGACTGGTGTTTCTTCTTGTACTGCACTTTATAAGCCTTAATCTGTCTCTACATGCAGACTGCTGCACTCTGCACCTATATACATATACACCTCCACACAATGTAAGGTTTACAGGTATGTAAGGTATTGTGTGTGTGTGTGTGTGTGTGTGTGTGTGTGTGTGTGTGTGTTTGTACTGTGTGAAATGTTGTCACTCTCTGTGCACTGTGAGCTAATGTAACCAAAGACAAATCCCTTGTATGTGTGAACATACTTTTTGATTCTGATTCTTTTTTCTAGATATGAGCACTGGCCCTTGTTCAGGCAGCGTCTGAGCTCAAGGCGAGTTCTAGAATCCAACCATCTTGTACTAACTAGGAAACATTCTCTGACAAAACACTAAGCACGGTTGTTGCTCTGGATAAGGAAGTCTGCTAAATGCAGTGAATGTTCATGTAACTTTTCTTTGGTAAATGTTCACTACCTTTTACACACACTTCAGAAATACAGCATCTCACAAAAGTGATTACACCCCTCACATTTTTGTAAATAATTTATTATATCTTTTCATGGGACAACACTGAAGATATGACACTTTGATACAATGTAAAGTAGTCAATGTACAGCTTGTACAACAGTGTAAATTTGCTGTGCTCTCAAAATAACTCAACACACAGCCATTAATGTCTAAACCGCTGGCAATTGAGTACACCCCTAAGTGTACACCCCTAAGTGAAAATGGCCAAATTCTGCCCAATTAGCCATTTTCCCTCCCCGGTGTCATGTGACTCATTAGTGTCACAAGGTCTCAGGTGTGAATGGGGAGCAGGTGTGTTAAATTTGGTGTTATCGCTCTCACACTCTCTCATACTGGTCACTGGAAGTTCAACATGGCACTTCACGGCAAATAACTCTCTGAGGATCTGAAAAAAAGAAGTGTTGCTCAAAATAAAGATGGCCTCGGCTATAAGAAGATTGCCAACACCCTGAAACCCTGAAACAACACGGTGGCCAAGACCATAGAGCGGTTTAACAGGACAGGTTCCACTCAGAACAGGCCTCGCCATGGTCCACCAAAGAAGTTGAGTGCACAGGCTCAGCGTCATATCCAGAGGTTGTCTTTTGAAAATAGACGTAGGAGTGCTGCCAGCATTTCTGCAGAGGTTAAAGGGGTGGGGGGTCAGCCTGTCAGTACTCAGAGCATACGCCGCAGACTGTATCAAATTGGTCTGCATGGCTGCCGCTCCAGAAGGAAGCCTTTTCTAAAGATGATGCACAAGAACCGTGTCCTGTGGTCTGATGAAACCAAGATAAACGTATTTGGTTCAGATGGTGTCAAGCGTGTGTGGCGGCAACCAGGTGAGGAGTACAAAGACAAGCGTGTCTTGCCTGCAGTCAAGCATGGTGGTGGGAGTGTCATGGTTTGGGGCTGCATGAGTGCTGCCGGCTGTGGGGAGCTATAGTTCATTGAGGGAACCATGAATGCCAACATGCACTGTGACATACTGAAGCAGAGCATGATCCCTTCCCTTCGGAAACTGGGCCGCAGGGCAATATTCCAACATGATAATGACCCCAAACACACCTCCAAGACGACCACTGCCTTGTTAAAGAAACTGAGGGTAAAGTTGCTGGACTGGTCAAGCATGTCTCCAGACCTAAACCCTATGGAGCATCTGTGGGGCATCCTCAAATGGAAGGTGGAGGAGCGCAAGGTCTCTAACATCCACCAGCTCCGTGATGTCGCCTAAGAGAGTTAAGGTAGTTCTGGAAAATAATGGTGGCCCCACAAAATATTGATACTTTGGGCAGAATGTGGCCATTTTCACTTAGGGGTGTATTCACTTTCGTTGCCAGTGGTTTAGACATTAATGGCTGTGTGTTGAGTTATTTTGAGGGCACAGCAAATTTACATTGTTATAGAAGCTGTACACTGCTGTATATCTTCAGTGCTGTCCCATGAAAAGATATAATAAAATATTTACAAAAATGTGAGGGGTGTACTCTCACTTTTGTGAGATACTGTATGTGCCGTGTCGTGCAAGCAAAGGAGGAAATACTGGAAATGCGCTGGGTTTAGATTTCCGAAACTTTATTAACGGAAAAGACTTCCAAAAAACAGTTCAGTTGGGAACATAAGATAAAAATAAATTGCTAATCATCTATGGAGATTTAATTGATGAATTTACTGAACAGTTCACAACAGTTCACAAAATAGTCATAATTTTTATAAATAAATTAAATAACTTAAAGGCATGTTCAGGGTGCAAATCTGACTACAAAACAACAAACATACATTGGTAGAACATAATAGAAGAAAAGATTTCTTGAAAATATGTTCTTCTGTCAGTATTAATTAACTTAATATTCCAGTATATATTGTATTCACTGCAAAATATTACGTTTCAGTTCACTTTCTGTGATTCCTGTCATATAATATTCAGTGCTGAATGTAATCGATTCAGTCGTCTATACACTTCAGGAGGTCATCTCTGTGCATCCTGTCACATAATACTCAATGCTGAATGTAATCGATTCAGTTGTCTATACACTTCAGGAGGTCGTATTTCACATATCCGACTCTGTCCACCCGCCGCTTGCTGTTCATCCTCCAGTAGTACTTGTCTCGGCAGAAGTAGAAGTGTCCTGAAATTACAGCAATAAGAAATGAAAAGATGCATCTTGTTTCATTTGTGGCCAAAACGTAAACTCCATTAAAACAAGCGACTGATTGGAATTTGACATTGAAAGGATCTTTTTGAACTGATAACTAATAATTATTTTTTGTTGCTTTATGGATCTTACCCTTGTAAAGGAATATATCATGAGAGTCTAAGGGGACCTGAGTGAAGGTCAGGTCAGTGTGGCGGGGATATCCCTTATCTATCATCTGTCTTTTTACATCCAGCCTAAGAAAATGAACAAGAGCAATGGACAGTTTAGGTGGAGGTGAAAGAAGTACAAGCGTAAGATGTTTCTGTTTTTTGGTTGGAAGAAAGGTGTGTTCTTACCTCCAGAAGTTCTCCTCATTAAACAGGAGCACCTTGCCTTTTCCCCTCTGCAGTGCGCCCTCCACCTTCTGCAAGTCACTGGGAAAGCCAAGCTTCTCAATTTTGCGCGGTCCCTGCACCTCCTGTCCTCTGTACACCCAGAACTGATTGTCTGATGAAACAAGACAGATGGAAAAGCTCAGATGTGCATCTGAATGTGGTAATTGTGTGATTGTGATACATTATCTGAACATAGTGTTACCTGCAAAGAAGTAGATCTTTTTGGTCAGTTGGTCCTCGAAAGCAGTGTTGATCTTAGCTGGCAGGGCGGGCCATCTCTCAGAGACAAGGAAAGGGCCTTCGCGTTTCCCTTTTGATGTCTTCCAGTAGTGCCTAAATAGGTAACATTAATTACTTTCAAAAGTGATGATCGATCCAAGATTGTCCAAGTTCCTGCCAATATCTGTAATTATATAGAACTGTGATCTGCAGAGTTCCAGTGCTCAAGAACCTAAGAAAGGCATTTACTGCAACAGAACCACAGCATTGACTGGGAGTCCTCATGGAACATATTGGGTGCTGTTATACAAAATTATACATGTATTATACATAATATAATCTTGTAGCACACAAGCTATTGGGTCATACCTGTCTTTGAAGAAATGAAGCTTGCCCTGGATCTCAGTGATCGTGTCAAATACATCCACCTGGCAAACGTCCACAGACGGGGTCCTGGATCCTATGAAAGGCGATAGGAACTATTTACTATTTCATGGTACTACTTTTTATATTTTTTATACTTTTTATATCTACATCCTCTCAGATTGCCTTATCCCATGATTCATTTCAACTTCAACTTGATCTTATCATAACCCTAGCTGATTAACCAATTGACATCATACCATAGAGATGCTGGATACCCTTGATGTCATCCTCATGCAGAGAGAGGTTCGCTACATATCTGTACGAGGAGAGCATCAGAGAACCCTGAACGTTGGAGTGATACAGACCAAGAGCATGTCCAAACTCATGAGCTGCCACCAGGAACAGACTGTATCCTGTGAGAGAATGAAATGATGGAGTCAAGCAGGTTCTGCTTTGCAAATCTGTGTTATCTGTACAGACAGTGGCATAAGGCGTGGCGACATCAGATTTCATCTATGGCTTAATATCTAGGTCTTTCACTGGTACTGAGGAATAAAGCATTTCATATACTATTATTTCACGTCTAGTGAAAATAACGGTACCAAAAATGATCCACTGGATCCCACCATTCACATGAGTGCACACCTTAAACTGAACAGGTCTTTGGGAAGTAGATCTTCCATGGCATCACTGCATAGAACCCCTTTTTTTGAAGAATGTGACATTAAAGGAACAACTTTAAAATGATCTGTTCCTGCCTGAAATCGGATGTATGGATTACTAGTAATGGAAAAGTGCTAGACTCAAATGAGGCCTCCAATGATGTTGTCACGTTAATACACAATAGATCCACATGTAACCATGCTTAGCTACACTGACTTGTGAAGAATAAAGGACAGAGAGGTCCTCTAAAAGTGTAAAAGATTTACCACCTTCCAATTCATTGTCTAATCAAAACTCTAGAGGGAGCTATAACTGGTTTTAATGCAGTTTTCATAAACTAAGACCAATTTATAATGGTCTGTAGTAGACATCTCTTACCTGGCCCATTGCCCAGAGTCCAGTTTTCGTCATCATCAAAGTGGACATCCCCGTTAATTCCTTTGCCTGGGCCATAGGCGTGTGCCAGCAGGCCATTTTCACCATCAAATGGTTGGAAGTCTCCATGCTCTGAAATAAACTCAGCAGGTTAATTTCTTCCTTGTTTTTATGGAAGCTGGAACTATTCTGTTACAGTAATGCACCAGTATTGCAGGACTTCTATATGGTCATCTGGTTTTATGAGGGAATTAAACTGCCAGCATTGGAAACTGATTGAGCCGAACAGCAGCGTTTTTAAGGAGAAGAAACTCTTCTTCTGCTTAAAAACGCTGCTGTTCGGCTCTTTTACATTTTAACGTTTTAATCATATACAGTAGGTTACTATTGACGGGAATCGGATAAGAATGCTTCTAGAAGCCATATTGATTTACTCGCCTTGACACTTGAATATAGGCTAGTTTTAACATATACGAATCTTGTCGTGATTGTAACAAACCTCCTTTTCTGAAAGAGATCATGATGTCGGCTGTGCCCTCATGGAGACGGGTAAAAGTCAGAGGTGTGACATCACTCCACACCTTGAAGGCTCTGGCAAAGGTGTCGTCAATAAGAGATGCTTTCATATCTGAAGTGTAATTCAAAACCCTGCAGAGCAAAAAACAATATAAGCTAGTTTTCCATATGAATCTCTAAAAAATGTACTTTTTAAAAAAAAATAAAACATTTTTATGACTGTAACGAGAAGAAAAAAGAGAGGATGTCTTAGGTGATAATTTGATTCACTTACCTGTATGTGATATTATTGCGCTCCCACTTAGGGCTTCCTGGGAAGGTCTGGTAGTTTTGGATGTCCGGCACACCGCAGCGAGGCTGCTTCATGGTGCTGATAGTGGCTTTGTCCAGTGTACCAGTCTCCTCCAGTCCCATCTGCCTCTGCAGCCTCTTCAGAGCTTTAGAGCTGGACACTACTGGCTGCAGTCCACTCTTATCCGGAACCTCCATATAACCAAAGCGCTTCAGGTACGTCTGAAAGTAGATGAAGCATATAAGGCAGGTGCGTATAATGATATTAATATATGTTATATATTACCCCTGCAGAATGTGTACATCCAACCCAGCCTCTTATATCGATCTATATGCTGCTTCTGTAGCATACAAGCAATTACTATTATTATTATTATCTTTACATGCTGAATACAGCTGCTACTTCAGCAGGCTTTCTCTCATTTTCTCTTCTTTTCTCTCATTTATTCCAATCAGAACTCAACCTATAATTACTTAAACCCGTGAGATACATGATATAAGATTAGCAACACTCACCTCAGCCAGCTTCACGTCCGACATGTTTTCCATTTCATCACCAGGGAAGTTTACGGATACAGATTTAATTGGATGGCACCACACACTTAAAGCGCAGGTTCCAAGAACCATAAATGCCAGAGCGCTGAGTCTCATAGTGAGAACTTTGGAATCAGCCCCTGAATCTGAGAAGGAAAGAGCCTGAGAGCTCAGAGACCTGCAGCAGTCACCGGAGAGGTCTATCGGATAAGAGCGTTTACCGGTGTCTTCCTCAGTCTTTCAGCTCTTGATGCTCTTTTTCAGCTCGGTGCTCACCATTTATAGCCCTAATGATGAGTAAGTCACTTAGCCTCACCACTGATCTGAAACTGGGTGAAACCGCACACGTCCTTCATTCCAGGGGAATTCCTCCAAACATACTACAATAATAGACGCTTTTAACAGGAAAACTTTGTTTTTCTTACTGCTTAACAACTTCGTGTATGGTCTATTAGATCATTTGAGTTAATCGGAAACTGTTAGATTGTGCAATAATCAGAACATTAGTCTAAAAATACCTGTGTGTTAATCATCCTTATAATCAGTTTCTTTCTGAGAGGAGAGGTGAAGGCAGAGACCTGGAAAGATGGAAAAATAACAAAAGAGAAGGGAAAGAATATGTCTTAACCTCTAACGAAAATACTAATATAGAAACAAACACCCGCAACTTTCACAGTCACTGACGGTCATCCCAGTCACCACACTCCTTCTCAGCTTTGACTGTAAAAGCCTTTGTGGTGTCACTGCACTCTGCCTGACTTTGACAGATATTGTGGTCTTGAGTAACTAGATCTGTAGACCTGTATTGCAAAAGTTCAGTATCATTTTCCGATTTGTTTAGGAATATTGTTGGGAATACAGTCTTATTTTCCTCAGAGAGCCTTCAGCGATAAAGATACGTTGATTATATTGAGCCTTTCAAGTGAGATCAAGTACACTGCAGTGGAAAAGTTGAAGCAGCCCTGACAGCTGAAAGAGACTACCCTTCATTTACTTCATTTCAATTAAAATGGTCATTAAATACCAGTTATTCAGGCCGCTTATCCTCCTGGATCGTGGGGGGTGCTGGAGCCTATCCCAGCGCTCACTGGGCAGAGAGCAGGAAACACCCTGGACTTAACGAGGGGCACGAGTCCGCTGCACCACCATGGCACCCATTTCTTTTTAGGATTGATATAACATCATTTCTGCATTTATTGTGTCGCCCCTTTATATTTATTACAGCTTCTGTTGTTTTCAGGTTTTTTATTAACAGTGGAAGGATGGACAGAAACACAAATGTTATATGTATATCTAATTAATAATTAGTTAGCAGTTTATCTGCAACTCATTGTTTGAGGTGATTCTCCACAAGGGAACGCTGTAAGTACACAAGTAAGTAAGTTCTTTGTTTCTGTCTAATTACTTTTCCCAGTACGTCCTTTTCAAACTCATACAGCTGAATTGTCTATTAACAGTGGAAGGGTGGACAGAAACAGCTGCTACTTCTTTCAGGTCTGAAGCAAGAGTGGAGCTTTTGCCTGTGTCTCCAAAATTACAGCTATAAGTGCTGTTTAACTGATGACCAACCAGGTTGTGGAATGGTTGTTAGGAGACCTGTTTTCTCTAGATGTTTTAATACATAAAATATTATATTATATTAAATTTTATTTTATTGTTTTTTTATTTAATTTCATTTTAATGTATTATTGAATTATTTGTATTTTATCTTATTTTCCTTTGACTTTCTCTTTTCTTATGCAAAGATATCATATATCTAATCTCCTCTGAAATATCTCCTGAGGAAATGAATACTTACTTATGTACTTAAAGACCATTTTGACTGGATACTAAAGAATGAAGGGTGCTCTCTCACTTAAACCTTGTATAGGATAGTTACTGTACATAGTGGGCTTGCTTGAAGAGAGGTTTGGAAATGCTGAAGCTAACACACTGCCACACAAAATCACAATGTGATGTCGAATTTATGGAACTATATTAGTAATATCTGGTTCCAGTCAGACCCTCTATAATTATATATATTTTTTGGCATTCTACTCAATGATATGAAATGTAGCGAAATGACAATATAACATTGTGTAATGTTGGAGCAAAAAAAACATTTCCAGCAAATATTCCTCGGAATAGCCATGTATCACCCCTGCTTATTACATCATCGACCGCTAACCCATGTCATGAGTAATTAAATGATCTAGCACTCTATTCTTAATTCCTAGTTATAACCCTGAATCTGCTGTTGTTATCATTTCAAGTATTTGTACAGAATTAGCATTTTGGCTTTATGGCTGTCACAGTTGTTTGGGTAAAATCAATTGCTCAGTTTGAATAACCAGCTGATTGAAATGCATGTTATATGTACATCTAATTAATGATTACTTAGCAGTTTATCTGCAAGTCATTGTTTTAGGTGATTCTCCACAAGGGGGGGCTCCACAAGAAGTACACATGACAATTTTGTGTGCATCACTGAAATAGAGGAAACCTACATCAGAAGGATCTCAAGAATGTGCGCATGTTCACAGCTACGAACTTCATATACACTACTGGCATGGAGTTGTACAGGCTCCTAATGAGATTAAATATAAACTATACATAGTACAGTACACTATGGATAAATATATCTCACTTCACAAGGAGGCAAGAAATATACAAGAAAGTCTATCTACAAAAAAATGCAGATATAACTGTAGACCCCTAGAAAAATATGTAAAACTCACAAAGATAAAAAGGCAGCGCAATAATAATAAATAAATGTGCATGAATGTGCATAAATGTGCATAATGGTGTCCTGTGATAATCCATCCCATGCAGCTTGAATATTCTCACACAGTTCCTGTAGATGGTGCGGTAGGGGTGGAGGTGCAGTGACACCAGGCCTTCTGGACATGTGACGTGACAAACTGTTCATCTTGGTTGGTCATCTCCAAAAAGACAAAAGACAGACTCGTCACTCAAGATGACCTGCTGCCATTCTGTCACTCCATGGCTGTCTGGCACCACACCATTGTAGTCTTTGGTGATGTTGACGTGGTGTTAAGCACAGTCGTTGTAACGGTCTGCGTGCATGTAGTCCTGCATCGTGCAGCTGTCTACCAAAGGTGCGGGAACTAACAGGATGACTCATGGAGGGCACCACTGCTCGCTGAATGTCCTCATATGTGGCTGTTGAGTCACTCCGCACATGACTGACACTTTGTCAGTTCTCTCTCTCTCTCTCTGTGGTTTGTGCATGTCGGCGGTGTGTGCTTTTTTCTATCCACTGCCACCAATAGCACGCTATGGTATTAACTGCACAACTGGTATGGTGCACAATACATTAATAAGACCATCCTGCTTCCTGGAGCCCTAGGGTGCGACCCCTCTCCAACTCTTCTAACTGCTTGAATTGCTTTTGAACTCTTCTCTGAGGCATACTTCGCATACTTGCGAAAGATACCAACACAACAGCACCAGTCAGAATGGACAGCATGTGCAACAGGACGAGCTCATGTAGTCTGCCAGGTACAGTGATAAGGCCTGGCCTTACTTACGTCACATGTGAGGCCGAGCGTGAAACTTGAATTATTTGCATGTCTCACAATGTTAAACCTACCCACCAAGTTTCATTCCTGTGGGTTGATTCCCTCTGGGTGCAACTATTATTTTTTGATGTTGAATATATATGAAATAAAAACAAATGTATGCTTTTAGAAATTTCATGTACTTGACGCCGACATTGGGTAGGAGCTCCGTCATGTTTTGTTTGTTTGGTCTGCTTCACTCGGCTTTAATCTCCACAGAGCGGACCGCGTCACGGGGCTCTCAGGGAAGACAAAGTTCAGTGGAATCTGCTTTTGTATCAACCAGGGCTGGTGCACATGTGTCACGGTATTAATGAACACATCCATCGTAGGAGTTCCTATCCCACTACACGCGTGTGTGTGTGCGGCGCTCTCACAGACCATCACAGTCTGGGGCAGGTCAGCCACCAAACATGATACCCTCAGACTGCATCCCATCATCAAGTCTGCAGAGAAGACCACTGGAGTTAAACTACCCACACTACTGGATCTGCACACTTATAGAAACCAGGAAGCATGCAGAGAAGATCATCACTGATCCATCACACCCTGGCCCTCACCTGTTCCAGGGTTTTCCCTAAGACTGGGCATTAGCCAAATGAGGCCAAATCAAGACAACCAGGCTAGAATTACATAAACACATACAATCCAAACTGCTCTATCTACGTAGAACCACAAACACATATAACCCATGCTCCTCTTATTTATCTAGAACCACATAATCACATACAATCCCCATTCGGGACACCTTTCTCATGTCCTGTTCTTGCTATACTGCACTTCTTGTTTATCTTAGTAACAGTTTCACACATCACTCCATTCTCTGTACTGACTGTCTCAGACTGATGCTCCATCCTCTGTACTGACTGTCTCAGACTGGTGCTCCATTCTCTGTACTGACTGTCTCAGACTGGTGCTCCATCCTCTGTACTGACTGTCTCAGACTGGTGCTCCATCCTCTGTACTGACTGTCTCAGACTGGTGTTTCTTCTTGTACTGCACTTTATGAGCCTTAATCTGTCTCTACATCCGGACTGCTGCACTCAGCACTGTAATATACATATACACCTCCACACAATGTAAGGTTTACAGGTATGTAAGGATGTGGTGTGTGTATGTGTGTTAGGATATGTGTGTGTGTGTGTGTGTGTGTGTGTGTGTTAGGATGTGTGTGTTTGTACTGGGTGAAATGTTGTCACTCTCTGTGCACTGTGAGCTAATGTAACCAAAGACAAATCCCTTGTATGTGTGAACATACTTGGCCAATAGAGCTTGAGTCTGATTCAGATTTTCAGAGTTGCACATGCTTCAGATCTGCATGCTTCATAAAGCAGGCTTGAGGAGTTGTGTATGTAGTTTTGTACCTTGTGTATGAAAAGTGAATGCACAAAACTGCTAGCATGGCGCTAATATATGGTAAATTCCTGTAGAGTTGTGCCCGAAGAAATTGTAAATTGCAAATTGTCATTACTGGTGATGCTCAGGCTGTGTAAAAAGTTTCATGTGTAAACCTAAAAAATACTTAATGTGGTAACAAGTTAATGAAGTAACCTAAAATAACCTAAATTAGTTCTTTCATACTCATTTATACTAATTTTCTTTGGTTCTGAGGCTGAGCTTCTCACACCTGGAAATTTCCTTTTAAAAATGACGGACGGAGGTGCGACCATGACCAGAAGTGGTGTGAATGTGAGTCCAACCCAAATCTGTCACAACAACCTGTAAAAATGAATGTATTTAAGTAAATAATGTGTTTATTTGTTTGTGTTTTCTCCACCGAAGCAGCCCACAGAGGGTAGGACGTAAGCTTCATCACTTCATGTTTGTAATAAACAATGTATGTTAATATTTAGTGTGTTTTGCCAGCCGAACTCATACTAGTAAGATTAATACATTGTATATACTGTACAGTACTCGTGTGTAGTACACACCATATACTGTGATAGCAGGGCTCAACTTGCAGGAGGCGCTGCTGCTGCTCTGTTGCAGCCCTGCATGTGAACCAACATGAAAAGTAGAAACCCCGGCTCGTCCAATCATATCAGACCTCCTAAATTTTAAGCCAGTCATATTCGACCTTGTAAGTTGGAGGGACCTGGGGGAGGGTCTCTGGTTTCACCTCTCTCCTCTGTTGGCAACAGCTGAAGCTGAAGACGAGATTTAGACTAAATGCTAAATAAAATACTAAAATAAACATTATTCTAAGTCTATTCTAAGCTGTAATTTATTGTCACTGTAATTGTTTATGTGTTACACCCAAACAGCTTGCGGGAAACTCTGGGGACAAAACACCCCAGAGTAAAATACGCCGCCTCTCTCCTTGTCAAATAACGGGACCTAATCTAATCTCAACTTTCACTGTTATGACTGTTATGTATTTAGTTTCTGTGTTCCTAGGATTTATTCCCCTTGAAACATTTTGTGGTCACTTGATCAGATAATAGTAATCTATACATGTAAGTTCTTATTGATTTGTCTTATGAATTGATTGAATTGTAAACGTAATTTGGGTTAATTAACATGTATTATAGAGGTATAATTGTATGTATATGTCATGCCTGCTGATTCCCCTCGCACCTCTGATCTCCCAGACTCCATTTCCCATAACCCACCACCCGATGACGTCACAATCACATGTTCACAATCCTCCAATCCCGTTGAGCTTTTCAGATCCTCCTCTCTGGAGTACTAACACACACCTGTTCCCCATTTAGTCTGTTTGTATAAATGCTCCTGTCTCACGCTGACCGTTGTGAAGTATTGTCACTGTGTGTGCGCTGAACGGGGCGCCCCGTTATTCTTGTTAGCGTCTCGGGTTTACTCTTTTGTCTTTCCCGTTTTGGTACTGTCGCTGGTCTGATTGTTTGCCTGGTTTTGGCTTCTGTTTTCTTACTCTGTCCTTGCCCCTTAGTTATGTCGAGCAGCGTACAGATTGCTAATCTCCTCATATCTCACGTTTTCTTTCTCTCTATCTATCTATCTTCATCTTTCTCACAGGTTGTTCCTTGACTCACTCACCATGGTGACCGCTGATGACCGCGCGCTTCAGCAACTGTCAACAGAGCTGGCACGGCTGGACCGGCAGATCGCGGCCCTCCTGAAAGAGCAGGATCAGCTTCTTCGGAAGAAGTTACAACTCGAAGCTTCCAGGGGCGCTTCCCCCTCAGCGGTTTCAGAGGTCTACCCCTGCAGCATATACCAGGATACGCCATCTTCACGCCGGCCCCGCAAGTAGTCTGGAAACGCTAGCGTCGCAGAGGGCCTACCAGACCGTCCCCTTCACCCCAGCCGTCCTTCACTCACCACAACCGGTTCTCCGCACTCAGCTCGCCGCCTACACCAACACCAGTTCCTCGGCCCTCGACGCCTGCCCCAGCACCCCGGGCCTCTACATAGGACTCTGTTTATCATCGGTAGTTCTATTGTCTGCCATGTTAAAGTAAGTGGTGTTAACGGTAATGCTACTGTTGCCTGCTTTCCAGGTGCTCGGGTACCGGACATGGCCAGGCGTCTCCCTACAGCCCTCGGCAAGTGAAACGCCTTCGGGACCGTGGTTATCCATGTGGGGACCAACGACATCCGTGCTCGGCAGAGTGTGGTCCTGAAGGGGCACTACCAAACGCTGCTGGATACCGCCAGGAAAGCAACGAACGCCAGGATCGTGATCTCCGGACCTCTCCCCACCTACAAGAAGGGCTGCGAGCGGTTCAGCAGGCTTTTTGGGCTGCAGTCCTGGTTTCGCGGCTGGTGTGCGGTCAACGGCCTCGGGTTCGTGGACAACTGGTCATTTTGGGAGCAGCCGGCTCTCTACCGGAGGAACGGGCTTCACCCTAGTTGTCTATGATCCCGTATACTCTCCCGGAACATCGAAAGGGCCATCCGCTGACTTCAGAATGGAGGCCATGTAAGTAGCGCTGATAAAACGGCCCCTAGCCAGCTCTGCGTATGTCAGTATGAACACTACTGCCAATTCTGTAAACAAGGCAAATACTAATAATGTGTTAAGTCATGCTAATGTGAACATTCACAATATCCATACCACTGCCATGTCCTGCAGCATTGAGACTGTGTCTGTTACCTGTCCCATTCGTAAACATCAATGTAGAATCTGTTCCAACAATCTTATTAAAGTGGCAGTGCTAGCAGCTCTCGCATTAAACTTGGTTTACTTAATATATGATCTCTGGCACCCAAAGCAGTTATTGTAAATGAAGTGATTACTGATGACCAACTTGATGTATTGTCTCACTGAGACGTGGGTCAAACAGGGTGATTTATTTGGCTCTAAATGAATCTACCCCACCAGGGTTCAGTTCCTTACTCAGAATTTCTTAGTTTGCAGAATTTCTAACAAATATAGCTCTCTGCAGATAAAGCTCTTGTAGTCAGAGACTTACATTCATTTGGAGAATAACCAAGACCCTTTAAAAATGGCTTTTGAGACTCTTACTGATACCATGGGCTATACTCAAAACATGATTTGGGCCTACTCACTGCTGTAACCATACTTTACATTTAGTATTATCACAGGGAATTGGGGTAGAAAACTGCCATCCCACTACCAATATAAGCAAAATATCACTGCCTCTACTATAGATGCCCTGATAAATAGCCTACCAGATCTATCAAACGTCCCTGCCCCGTTGGGCCTCGATGAGCTTGAAAGTAGCACTGAAATCCTGCAATCCACTCTTCGGTCAACTCTTGATGGTGTGGCACCGATGAAAGTTGTTAGAAGGAAAACTCTTGTGCTGTGGTTCAATGACCACACTCGTGCACTAAAACAAAGCTTGTAGTCTGGAACGTGAATGGCGTACATCAAAACTAGACTGTTTCCGAATTCAGTGGAAAAACGCTGTCAAAATATAAGCCTGGTTCTTCTCGAGGTTTCTTCCTTACTCAAGGGACTTTCCTCATGGGGGGGGCTTGAACCTGGACCTGGATTCCCTTTCCTACGTCTATACATGGACTCCATGTTTTTCTTTTCCTTTATATAAAACTGCTTTTCTGTGAAGCTGCTTTGAGACATTAGTTGTAAAAAGCGGTGTGTGTGTGTGTGTGTGTCTTTTTTTTTTTTTTTTTTTTGTATGCTCATTTGTACATGTGGTAGCTCTTTTCTCTGATCTATAATGTCCTTATACTGACTTAATTTAACATATTATATTGTTATTGCTGGGTATGAAGTGTCATTGTAATTATTGCTGCTGTAGTACTATAAATAATAGACCATGAATGACCATAATGTCATTGTTGGTTATATAATCACAATTGACAAAATTAAATGTTTCTCCTTTTTATTTATTTATATTTTTTAAAACTTCCATTTGTCTTGTTTTATTTGTTCTACTGCTTTGAAAATGTAGCTTGTTTCCAAAAGCTTTAAGTTACATATTTGATAAGTTTATATCCCTACTGCAGCATCTCCAAGGACAGGGTAGATAAGTAGCTGTTTGTGCTTTTAACCACCAGAAGTCCCTAATGTAATATGCTTAAAAGCTTGATGTAGTGAACCATTTACAATGCAATTTAAAGGAAACCTTCACTGCTTCAAAAAGCTTGGCATCAGTAAAAATGGAACAGGTAAATATAGCTGTAACAGGGAAGCTGATGAAGCAGACGGGAACAAAATACAACTGAGTTATTGCAGTCCATACTGAAAACTGGGGTATTTATTGAACACAAGTGGAAATGCTGAGTAGGGAATGAAAGTAAAGACAAAATAGAAACTAAACAGAAAACACATGAAGAAACACAACACACTAACTGGATGAACTGGACAAAACAAACATTAAGAAATACTAGACTGTTGAACAAACAAAGCACAAGACAATGATTATTTGTACAGAGAAACACCAAAGTAACACACCTGAGTACAAACATGACATATGTGAACAGGATAACAAGGGGACGGAGCCAGGGGCAACTGTAACAGTAACCCGTCTCAACCACAGCCACAACATTACACAACTATTTTATTTTATTTTTATTTATTTTTTTTTTTGTGGCAATACTAAGGACTGTATGTAATTTCACAGAGGTGCAGTGCATTTAGTGTCCTTAATATTGGTGGTGAAAATGATTGGAGTTCTCTAGAAAAGACAGCTGAGCTGGTTATAGATCTCCACCTTCTGAAAACTAGACTAGGAGAAACTGTAATACCTATAAATTAATACATTAAATGGCTGCATTTACAACAAAGGTCAGTTATTACTGTTATTAGAAATGACCCACTGTAAATCAGGTATCTGTTTTTTTACTTTCCCTCCTTCACTGTTTTGCTTGCCTTGTTCATTTTTCATGTTGGTATATGTGAAGAAGCTATAAGCGCTCATGTCTGTGAGAACACTGGATGTGTGAGAAATGTGTTGAATTTTTGGAACAGTTTATAATTTAGTATTTTCAGTGTGCTGCTGATTGTGTGATTGTGTAGTGTTTTAAATAGTGAGGGGACTGTTAATATATTAATAATTTCCGTGTTCAGAAATAAAAAACAAAGTCTGATGCTTCATACCAGTAATCATGTAACACATTTTAAAAAAATCAGTTAACAACCACAAGAGATTAAGTTCATATTACAAAATACTACTGATTTTATAAATAAATTAAAAAACTGGGAAACGTTCACATGTGCAAATTTGGCTACAACAAAAATACAATGAATAAAATATTAACCATACATTAACCGATTTTAAAAATGACTGAGTTATCATTTGCTCCAGGCAATGATATTTTAATATCTTACATGAAAACACGTTTCTCTGTTAATTAACTTAATATTCAAATATACATTGAGTTCAACGCAAAATAAAAAGGTTCAATACTTTCAGCAACACATTTGGGACAGATTTCCATCCCAAACGTTTGTGCTTTCCTATTATTATAATACTTAGTTCTGAAGGTAACAGCTTCAGTAGTCTGAACACTTCAGGAGGTCATACTTAACATATCCAACTCTGTCCACCTGCCGCCTGCTGGTCATTCTCCAGTAGAACTTTTCTCGGCAGAAGTAGAAGTGTCCTGAAATGACACCAATAGGAAATGAGAATGAGAAGCAGCACTTCAATTCATGGCCAGAAAGAAAAGTCCATTAAACAAGCCAGTGGAACTGGGTCCAAAGAGGAGCAAATCGCTGGCCAAGAATCTTAAGGGTCTTACCCTTGTAAAGGAAGACATCATGAGAATCCACTGGGACCCCACCGAAAGTCTGGTCGGTGAAGCGAGGATATCCTTTATCTATCTGCTGTGTCTTTACATCCAGCCTAGGAAAGAGCAGTGGACAGTTTAGGTGGAGCTGTAAGAAGGACAGGCTCAGATGGTATGTTTTTTTTGGCTTGGCCAGATTACTCAAGTAATAATCCAATGTCTACAAGTATCTTTCACAAGGTGTGTTCTTACCTCCAGAAGTTCTCCCCACTGAACAGGATCACCTTGCCTTTTCCCCTCTGCAGTGCGCCCTCCACCTTCTGCAAATCGCTGGGAAAGCCAAGCTTCTCAATTTTGCGCGGTCCCTGCACCTCCTGTCCGCTGTACACCCAGAACTGATTGTCTGATGAAACAAGACAGATGGAAAAGCTCAGATGTGCATGTGAATGTGGTAATTGTGTGATTGTGATACATTATCTGAACATAGTGTTACCTGCAAAGAAGTAGATCTTTTTGGTCAGTTGGTCCTCGAAAGCAGTGTTGATCTTAGCTGGCAGGGCGGGCCATCTCTCAGAGACGCGGAAAGGCCCTTCGCGTTTCCCATTACCATCACCTGATGTCTTCCAGTAGTGCCTAAACAGGTAATATGAATATGATAATGGTAATATGATTTCCAGTGTGGACTGGGTTACTGGGAACACCTAAATATGTAAAGCACATTGTAGTACTGTAGATGCAGGGTAGTGGTTCTTACCCATTTTTGAAGAAATGAAGCTTGCCCTGGATCTCAGTTATTGTGTCAAATATGTCCACCTTGCAAACATCCATGGAGGGGTCCACAGATGGGGTTGTGGTAGGTACAATGGGGGCAGTGGGCTTAGGTGTTTTGGCAGTAGGTTTGGGAGCAGTTGTAGTGGTTGAGGGCTTTGGAGGTGTGGGATCAGGGCCTGTTTTGGATCCTGTAAGAGGAGAAAATGTAGATGTATTATTGATTACACACAAAGTTTGTGATATTTTATCAGGATATTACTTCTGGTATTGTGGCATCCAAATCTTAATACTGCCTTACATGTAGGCTTGAATGTATAGTCTCAAGAAACACTGTTGATGGTTATGTGGAAGCCCCATAAATTTGAATGTCCCTCACAGCTCTCAGTTACAAAAAACAAAGGCTTAAACTACCATCCCTAAAGGTTCTTTGGGGATCCTAGGTGCTTTCAACAAAAACAGTGTTTTGACACTTTTCGTGTTTAAGAGTGTACGTCTAAAATTCAGTCATAATTCGGAAGCTTTTGATCAGAAATCAGTAAAAGTAAAGATCGATATCGTACCATAGAGATATTGGATACCCTCAATGTCATCCTCATGCAGAGAGAAGTCTGCTATGTATTTGTACATGGGGAACATCAGAGCATCCTGAATGTTGGAGTGATCCAGACCAAGAGCATGTCCAAACTCATGAGCTGCAACCAGGAACAGGCTGTATCCTGTGAAAAGAGCAAATAACAGAGACAGGAATATCAATGACATTTAGATTCCAAACCTGTGTGTGCTGTACTGATAACACATAACAAGAGACGGTAAAATTACCCTTGTCTGGACAAAATCCCCACTTCTTGTCCTCGTCAAAGCTGCCAGTTGTAGCGCACCACAGTTTTCCGTCACCTCGGCCATCGCTAGTGCAGGATGTGTAGGTCTTCCCCAAGAACACAAAAGGAAACTGACATGGCTCACCCTCAGAGTTTCCACCGATCACTGCAGTGTCTGTAGGCCAGAATCAACAGTCATTTGAGAAACTTCAACTGTATTTTGGGGCTGTTTCTTGAAGCTACGTAACCTAATATCTGTTTTTAAAAAGCTAAATGCTGTGTTCTTACTGATGTGGTGAGGAAGAAAGTCTCTCACCTCGGTTAGGACAGAACCCATATTTTTGATCAGTGTCAAAGTTGGCTGTAGTTGAGCACCAGCGATACCCATCAGAGCGTCCGTCCGTGGTGCAGCTGTCATATTTTTTCCCCAGAAACGTGAATGGGAAGACACATTCAGCTCCATTACTGTTGCCATCAAACGTGAAGAGAACTGTAGAGACAGAGAGACAACTTCAGTAATCACAATCCCAAAGTCTAGCACTATCACATTCATTTATGGTTTTCAGAGTCAATCAAACTGTGAGTATTGAACTGTAATCTTGGAAATTAAGGTGTGAAAAAGCGTTCTTTGAAGCGATGCCATTTCAGTTTCTATATTAAAGTGTTTCTTATTAAAGTCATTTCTGAAACCAAAAGTGGTCATTGCTCCAACTGCCCCCAGTTTGGTATGAGTTTATGAGTGGCTTTAAACAAATCAGTTCTTTTTCTGACCAGTGCTACACTCCCACGGTAGTAGGGAAGAACTTACGCTCGCTGGGGCAGAAACCATATTTCTTGTCTTTGTCATAGTTAGCAGTGGTGGCGCACCATGGCAGACCATCAGTACGACCCTCAGTGATGCAGGTGGAGTAAGATTGCCCCTCAAAGCGGAACGGAAAGTGGCACATGGCGCCCTCTGCATTGCCATAGCGGGTCTTAACAGCTGGAAAAACCACATGGAATGATGTTTAGCTTCAATACACTGAAGATTAACACAGAGGTCCAAACTGTCAGTATTCTATGCTTAGTGTAAACTTAGTGTCCAAACTCTAGAGGGAGCTATTGTTCTATTTTGCAGCCCTTTCAGCATCTTCACTACTGGATAAATAGTATAAGGCAGACAAGTCTTACCTGGTCCATTGCCAAGGGTCCAGTATTCGTCATCATCAAAGTGGGCATCCCCCTGCATTCCCTCACCTGGCGGATAAGCATGTGCCAGTAGGCCGTCTTTCCCATCGAATGGGTAGGGGTCTCCATGGTCTGGAAAAACACACCATGTGAAACTCTTTTCTTTGTCTTTTCTCTTGTCTAATCAAGAGCTCTTGTTCAAATCTAATTCCTTTAAATGGTCAAATCTGTGCTTTTGAAGCTATTAATGGGAATCTAACCTTAAAAATGAGGTAAACAAATATGAACGTTTTTGTCATGATCATAAACAAACCTGCTTTTCCAAATGAGATCATGATGTCAGCCGTCCTGTCATAGAGACGGGTAAAAGTCAGGGGTGTGACATCACTCCACACCTTGAAGGCTCTGGCAAAGGCATCGTCGATAAGAGATGCTTCCATATCTGGAGAATAATTCATGATCCTACAGAACAAAATAATATTAAAATAAAATTAGTCCTACAGGCAGTACGTTTTTGGCCAAACAGGCTGTCATAGCTGTGTGGATGACTCTCTTATCTCTTCTATAAAACCTTTCCTTGTCTTCTCAGCAGCAAAGACTATCGTTCTTTAGTCATTTACTCGTTTACTCAACACCGATGAGAAGAAGTGAAGAAGCCGTGCACACAATTTTAATACACTTACCTGTATGTGATATCATTGTGATCCCACTTCAGATCTCCTTCGAAGGTCTGGTAGTTACGGATGTCCGGGACACCACAGCGAGGCTGCTTCATGGTGTTGATAGTGGCTTTGTCCAGTGTACCAGTCTCCTCCAGACCCATCTGCCTCTGCAGCCTCTTCAGAGCTTTAGAGGTGGACACTACTTGCTGCAGCCCACTCTTATCCAGAACCTCCATATAACCAAAGCGTTTCAGGTACGTCTGGAGGCAAATATAAAAAGGAGTATACATGTCAGGCAGGTTCAGGTGATCATCTGTCAATTTTATAAATGAACCATGTGGTCTTAACTCATGCACATGGTGCAAATGAAGATTCTAATACTTTCACAGCCTCTAGCTATACATCACCAATAGTTCATTATACTGACTATTTTTCTGGCAAGCAAAACGAATGAAATGCATCAAATAAGATACTCACCTCAGCCAGCTCCACGTCCGTCATGTTTTTAATTACATCCCCGGGGAAGTTTACGAAGACAGACTTGATTGGATGGCACCACACGCTTAAAGCGCAGGTTCCAAGCACCATCAATGCCAGAGCGCTGAGTCTCATAGTGAGAACTTCGGAATCAGCCCCTGAACCTGAGAAGGAAAGAGCCTGAGAGCTCAGAGACCTGCAGAAGTCACCGGAGAGGTCTAAGAGCGGATAAGAGCGTTTATCTGTGTCTTCCTCAGTCCTCAGTCTTTCAGCTCTTGACGCTCTTTGTCTGCTCCTGAAGTAGCTCTGTGCCCACCATTTATAGCCCGAGTGAGGATTAGGTCACTCAGCCTCACCACCTATATGTCACTCACTTCATCCCTCCCACATATACACACACACACACAAAAAAAAACCCCATCCTACTTTTTTTCTGAGTGTGTGTGTGTGTGTTTCTTTTTTCTCCTCCACCAAAAAGGGGAATTTCCACCAAAGACGACTTCATACAGGGAAAGAATACATTCCACAGGAAAATGAAGTTTTCCTCACAGTTAATGTCTATCTGTTAGTTCATAGTCCATTTTACTCTGAATTATGAGAACATCTATCTAATAATTGGTGTGATTATCATTCTAATTCCTATTTATTCCAAAGTGTAAAGATGAAGGAAAAGAGCTTAACATGTGATGGTAAAGGAACCAATGCAACAAATAAAGAATGTAAAAAAAGGGCAAAGACTAAAACTAATACTAATACTGCAACATGATTCTGCACTTTCTCACACGGTTTATTAGAAATCTCAGCACTTTAGTCACTGGCGATCATCACTGTTACCACACTCCTTTCCTGTGTTGATTGTGAAAGCCTTCTCTCAGATGTTGCCAGATGTTGTGGTCTTGAGGTAGAACAAAAATCAGCATTTTTTAAAAACCTCAAACAGTTAGACAATAACCACAAAGTTTTAGGAATATTGCCAGAAACATATTTTTTTCCCCTGGGTCTTTCCAATATATACATGTCCAGTCATGTATTCGAATGGATAAGCTAATCTAAATAATCATTGCTTCAGTTGGACAATGAATTTACTCACTGCAGGACCTAATAATGATTATGCTGATAAGCCAGAACAGGTTTGTTTCAACTATACTCTCAAGAAAGTGCCAAAAAGTTTCCAAAAAAAAGGTCACCATAGAAGAGCCAGGCTGAGTTCCCTATACAGCTCCATTTTTGGTTACATTTCTGTTTTAAAATTATACATTAAAAACATCCTCTCCCACTCAGATGCACTATAATTCTATTTTTGTTCGACTCAATGTAATGTAAATGTTCCTAAAATTGACACTTAAGAAGTCGTAATGTGGAAGTTGGAACCATAAATAAAAACAACTGTCACTTTCTTTTCTGTATTCACTGGGTCACCATCAAGAAGGACTAAAAAATCATACTGACGTGCTTTACTGTTGAAGCTTCTGTAACCGCAAGTTTTACAGAAAATATTTCTCACCCCAGCAATGCATCATCCCCGCTCATTGCATCATCATCCACTGGCATGATAGGTCAAATTGAATTCATTGAAATATTACTACTGAAACATTAACCTTCATTTCCAGGGATAGGTCTTGTGGTATATGTGAATTGTTTTAACATAGCAGACCTCCGATCCTATTGGGGGGATTATCAATGTGTATCTTGTGGGGTATAAGGTCAATTTGTATACTCTGTTTCTAATTGCTGCTCCGTATTTCTGGTCTGTTTGTCCATTTTGGGAGCTTTCTCCTAAATCAACTGCCTGAAATCCACAGTATTTACCTTGCCCAGGTTCTAAACTGTAAACTTAAATGTTTAGGTTTTGAAACCCTTTCTCTAGCACTTTGTAAAAGCATTACAGAGTTTAGTTGAGCTGGTCCCTGAAATGAAAATAACTTGGTAAAACCTCGACTAGAAGGTCATGTAGACACCAGTATTTAACAGCTAAATGGCCCATAATGTACTGATGTTTATGTCCCAACATATTCTCAACAGGAGCAACAGTTTAGTTTAACACTGTCATGCATTTAAAAAGTGAGGAAGAAAGAATAAATCAAGCTAAATGCATCAAGATTCAAGAGTTTTATTGTCATGCGCTCAATAAAACAGGTGGGCACACTGTACAATAAAATTTTCTTGTTTTTCTAATCCTGTACATTTGTGATTATAGCTCATTTGTCATTTAGCCTTAATAGAAAAGCTGACAAGCAAATAAAAAGGAGTTAACTTCAGTCATTTTGCATGCAGACGATGCATGCAGTTTATTTTATTTTATATTTATAATATCTAGTCCAAGTGCATCTGATTCTGAATGGAAAACAAATACGCCACATCTGCTGTCTCTTGCATCTATTTGTACCGCAATACTGTAAATACATTGAGTCATTCTGATAAGCTATCATTACTCATGGTCTCCAGCAAAGGAGAAGATCATATATTACACAAAGCTCTTTAAATCCAACTATGATTTGGGAACCATCCTGTTGTCTGGCTTATAAATAAATGATATTTTGGTTTTTTTGTTTGTTTTTTTTTTTCTACAAATTACTGCTAAAATGCCATTGGATAGCTCAACACCCTGGAGGAGAACACTACCTTAGCATTCTGTTACATCAGCTAACCAACGCTAGCTCACACATTTCATTTACAAGAAACCATTCTTTAAAAAGAATGAAAGAAAAGGTTTATCAGTGGCATCACTCCATCACCCCAACAAACTCTTTTGGCAATCTTATTTTTAAGGATATGCAGGATATGCTATACCCTCACCCATATATGTGTCATATTTTTGACTGCATTGCTGTATATGGTGTTGTACCAGTATAAGGTGGTTGATGGCCTGCAGAAACTGAGGAAGCTGACTTGGTGTGACATGGTGTAGTTAGTGGGTATGTGGTGTGTGGTGTGTGTGTGTGTGTGTGTGTGTGTGTGTATGGGAAATCGGAGGAGGTGACACAGGTTCTTGCTATAGCAGCACTGTGAAATGGGATATTGAGTAAGGTCCTGGCACATCTAGACAACATGACTTAGCCAAATTGCCCAATTGGGTTTTTTTCCAGTGTTGACATGTCTATCTATCTACTTCAGGCAGAACTCTTCATCCTGATTTCTGAAATCACGCTCATTAGTTGGCCACAGATTAGATCAGTCGTGCATCTAGTCTGCACCAGTTTTAGCAGGTAGGGACCTTATAGAGGAACCTTTCCAGGTGTCTATACTGTAAAATGAAGTGGGCTGTTTTGACAGCATGGAAATAACTCCTTGCATAGCCCAAACAATACATTAGATAAACCAATATAGTGTTCATTGACTGCGGGCATAATCTTATGAGCCCTATTGTGAAATTATTTAATTAACACTCAATACGCAAATTACCTTCAATGATTACAGAACTGGCAACCCAGTTAGCTTGTTTCAGATAATTAAATGTGTTAGCAGGCCTGGTTGCTACTAGGGGTGGGAATTACCAATAGCCTGCTGATACAATATTGTCAGGATGCTTAGTGTGTTGATGGACAAACAGATTGTGATGAGCGCTGAGCTAAAATCAAGTTTATTATGTTTATTAAACAGATTTGTAATCAGACACAGCAGCAACAAGAGCAAAGCGGACATAACCAAGGGGCAAAGACAGAGTCAGAGTCAGGAAACATTCAGGAGTAAAAACCCGGTAAACAATCAGATCAGGCAGAGGTACCAAAGGGATAAACAAGAAAAGTAAACCAGAGAATCCGAATGAAGTCAAAAACAAACAGACTAGATGAGAAACAGCTGTGTGTGATGAGGGATGAGGATCTGGAGAACTGAATGGGATTGGAGGATGGCGGACATGTGATAATGACGTCATTTGATGGTGGGTTATGGGAAATGGAGTCCGGGAGATCGGAGGTGAGAGGAGAACCAGCAGGCCTGACAAGTCATAATAACATATCATCTCCATTTTTGTCCATTTTTACTTTCATGCATCATTTGAACACAGCAGCTGCTGTTTATACTATGTGACTATGTGATGAATGGACCAACAGAAATGGTCCAAAACTGCTTGGAAAGACGTCTGGTTCCATTGACTTTCATTAAAATTGAATGAGGTTTTGGCCTTTTCCTGTAAAGTTGCCATTTTGGAGATACTTGTTTTTCTTTGGACAGAGATGATATATGTGGTGTATGTATTTTATTAACGGACTTTTTCCCTTTTTTGCCCTTTTCAACAGCAAATTTTGTCCCAAAAAACTACGTCAACATCTGTTTAGAAGCTTTCCGTCTGTTCATATCACTTCAGTTGTTTTTATCCATTTGTTAAGCCACGATCCATTTGTCAACCTTCACGTTCGGGTTGTAGCCACTGTACTGGCTGAGGTTCTCATTGTTTGAGCAATATGGACCCAAAAACTGCTCAGTTATCATCCTACTGCTTTCTCTGTGATGAGAAAGAGAAGAGAAAATGGCTACAGTTGATAAAATGAGTTACAATTTTCAAAGCAATGAAGAAAAAACTAGCTTAGTTCCGGTGCGCTGTAATGTTAGCTAACTAGCGAACCTATCTAATGTTAGCACCAAATGGCAAAAGCCAAACTAACTTTCTTGTGGAGACCCTTGATATAGACTATAGGTTATAATGTGGTGTTTCTTGCTATATACCCACATCTCTGTGGTTTGGTTGTCAGGCTTGTCAGTCAGACAAGCTGATGAAGAGCGCTGGCTAGCTAAAGCAGAGCAGCACATAAAAACAGCTCACAACTGAAATATGAAGATGGTTTATAGCAAGAAACACCCCATAAAACTCATACGTTATATGAAGGAGATTTGGAAATGACTTTTCAGTGAGCGCTTTTAGCAATGAGCACTAACGTTAGCTAGGTTCGCTAGCTAGTTATCATTAGAGCCTACCAAACCTTTTTTTTCTTGTTTGTTTAAGAATTTTAACTCATAAACTGCAGACACATCTCCTCCTCTCTTTTCCATCTCCTGTCTCAGAAAATCCAGCCTCTCCAGCGCTAACCGCTAAAACACAGTCTTCTGCTCTCCACCCGAATTCAGGCTCTTTGGCAAAAAAGTCCCTTTGTAAATGAACCTAAAACAGCCCACCATTAACATTGCTTCTCTTTAAAAAACCTGAACTACGTGCATGTACGCTACCCCCTAGCCCACTCTTGAGATGCAAAGCTTTGAATATTTGCTGTTGATTACTGCTGACAGTCCAAAATTCAAAAAATGGTATTTGGGACAATACTAGTTTCTACACACCCAAGTGCAATTTCCTGATCGCACTGCCAGTAGCTATGGCAGGTACAGACTCTCTGATATCTATTGCGTGTTGGCCACAGCTATCAGGATTTTGTCAGTGGTCTTCCAAATGGATGAGCACACATCTGGGTGCAGTTTTCATATGTCCTGTGTGAAATAAGCAACAGTTTGCCGCACTATAAGTTCCAGTGATTCTTTTGGAGCAAGATATAATTGCTGGATTTAAAAAAGTGGGTAAAGTTTATGACATAATATTTTTAAATATGTTTAACAGTTTTCTTTGAAGCATTTCGTTGCTAGTACATCACATATCTTCACATTTGCCTTTACATATTATTTAGTTTCCCATGAAACTCTTTCTACTGTAGGCCTGGAAATTGCATACAGTGATTTGAGAACTTACATATAATAAAATCACACCTTCTGATGCAATTATGGAAGTGACAACTGTGAGAAAAGCTGTACTGTAATACTGAAGTAAACCCCCTAAAGTTGTGTCACATACACTCCCAGGCCAAAAAATGGATGAAGTCCAAAGCATTACATTTTGAATGACCTTAACGGTAAATCCTTAAACAAACAGACACAGTGACTTAGTATGGGAAACTTTTCCCTTTACTTTCTTTAAACAGTGGAGTTATGGACAGAAAGACAGGTCAATATTGTTCCACTGCTGGCTTCAAACAGTTGAAAAACATTGCCAAGTTAATTTAGGTTTAATGGGAGACAAAATATTCTCTATAAGGCTTAAATCTGTACTCAGAGGAGCTAATCAATCCGTAAAATGTACTGTACTTGGGGCCCATTTTTTTGCCCGGCAGTGCATATATTTAAGTGTTAGCGTTGTTATTCACTCATCATCAAAAGAATAGTTGCACCCAGAGGAAAGTGTGGGATTGCAGTGCTATTGGGAAGGAAGTTAAAGGAACAGGAACCAGGAACAATAAATGATGATACATTTAGACTGATATGAACAATATTTACTGAGCTACAAATACAGAAGTAGTCTCTCAGTATGGTGTCGGGCCGCCGTGTTTGCTAACGCAACATGCCAGATGTCTCAGCATGGAGTTGTAGAGGTTCCTAATGGTGTCCTGTGATAATACATCCCATGCAGCTTGAATATTCTCACACAGTTCCTGCAGATGTTGCGGTAGGGGTGGAGGTGGAGTGACACCAGGCCTCCTGGACATGTGACGGGTGACAACAAACCGTTCATCTTGGTGCCTCCACACATGGATTCGTTGGTCGTCTCCACCAAGAAAAAAATGGGACTCATCACTGAAGATGACCTGCTGCCATTCTGAGTCACTTCATGACAGTCTGGCATGTCTTTGGTGACGTTGAGGTGGTGTTAAGGGCAGTCGCTGGAACGACCTGCGTGTATGTGGTCCTGCGTGGTGCAGACGTCTCCTTGCTTGCTGAATGTCCACAATAAGGCCCGTCCTTGCTTTTCTGGGTGCAACTATTTGTGCAACTACTCTTTTGATGATGAGTGTATATTGCACATAGTGACTGTGTTAGTGCTAATGAATTGTGCTACTTTGAGCTATGTTTTATTTTATGATGCTGTTCATTATACCCACAAAATGCTGTGTATGAGTTCATGAGTTTATTGTTTTTTAAAAGTTGGGGTCGGGGTTTAAAATATGCTTTAGTGAATGACATGACTGGAAAAGCATGATTTTACAGCACATGGAGCATTAAGTCTGTTCATTTGTAAATGAGGAATGCATGCTTTTTTGCCCTTTTCTGTTTGCCCATCACCCATCCAATTTTTATTTTTTTTCCGCATCTGACGTGGAAACTCGTTCCTCAACAGCAGTGTGCTTATAAAAATGGTTTTTAAGCCACCACCCCATTCAAGCCAATGTCAGTGTCAAGACATGGTGCTGTTAAGTGGTTTTAACGAGTGCGACAATGTATACGCCCTTTCCTAGGTCACATTCAGACACTGGCAAAAATAATTAAATCTTTGGTTTATGAGTTACCAATGAGCCAATGTTTGGCAAGGTTTGCATTGGCATTGTTATTGTTGCAAGAATACCAGGTTAGATGATAACTCACATACAGTGTTTGTAAACAAGACCTTGACATATTACATAAAGCACATAAAGCTTTTATTATTGTGAAAAAAACGTTGTTATGAATTAGCTATTTCAGCTGAAGCCGTGCTACACTAACAGAGCTAATTTAATACAAGTTTATGACCGTTTATTTATAACCATATATGTTTTCTTCTATTTTTACCTTTAAAAACCCAAAGAAAACACAGAAAACATCTGCCACTGTTTAAGCATGGCGTCAAATGTTTAATTAATATGGCTCCAAGGCTGCGTCCAGTGGTGCTTTGGTTTTGTTTGGCTGGCACGCTGGCAAAAATGCATCCTCAGCTGTAAACAAAATATATCAAATCTTGTTTGCCAACGATAAATTCACCGCCTCATCTGGCAGCCCCGTTTCGCGTCCCATATGTTGCCAGAGGAGGCTAGACTAGAGCGACCGCATTGTAAATGACATAAACTCCATGGCCGCTGCGGCTTACTGACCATTTACTCAAATGGCAAAGGTCCTGCTTGGTTCATTGGGATAGCACTGACCTTACATGCCAGTTTACCCACACAGCTGTCTGAGGGAGCTTCGTCTCGGAGTGCAGCGAGCCAAAAGCACTGCCTGGAGCTGGTCTCTTTAAAAGCCACAGATTGTTACATGAAAATTATTATGCTTTAAACGCTGCAGGCAGAGAAGTTTGGCCGTAAAAAGAACCACAACTGCAGCAGAGTCGGCCCTGCCCTCCTCCCCCAGTCCAGTCCCACTCAGACTGTGAAGCCTCACACTTGGCTTGAACCTTCTGGGAGCTGTGCAAGCTTTATAAGAAAATAGTACTCCCATAAGACTTTATATTATATTTGGCACATAGGTTTGATATTATGAAATGGTTAGGTAAGCATATAAAAGATGCACTAATTTACTAATATATTGCTCAACAACAGCAAATGAGCGTAATAATGTTATTCCTTAGTAATTGTTGCAAGATTGGATAGGCTTTACAGATCAGGCGAAAAAAAGTTCTAGTGATCTGTTTTGGCGTTACCAATAATGTCAGTGTCAAGATTAAAACACTGTGCTATTGAGCTGAACTATGCTGATATGTGTAATCTAGACTAGTCAAGTTGGAAACACCAATGAATTTGCCATCATGCTAAGATTAGCTCAAATATACGACTAAAAATAATCCTCTCATTGTGACCTGTAACATGCAAAAATAAATATCATTTCAATGGATAAGTTTTTTTGCATACATCAAAATTGCAATTAAGTACTAGTAAATTTTTTTTTCCAAAACCATTTACCAAAAGAAAATAAGTGGAGAAAAAAACAGTTTCCGAAAATGGAATTCATAAAATGATTAAACGTAATGGGATAATAGGAGCCGATAGACCACAAGACTGTCATCACCAGATGAACAGTACCTTTATCTTCATCTTTTATCTCTAAGCTCCAATCTTTCCTTAGATCTGAAAAAAAAATCCACAGGTGTTTCTGTTTATCCTTCCCCTGTGAGAAGAGCCCAAAACACTGTGGGTCTGAAAGGATATGTAACTGTCAGAGCTTAGACCTCACATGCACTTAATAATTTGATCATGGTCAAAATTCCTGTAGTTATCTGATTATTCAAATGCTCATGTAAACAGCAAGCACTGATTTCTAGATAAGGTTGAAGGCTAGAAATCCAACTATGAAGCAAACAGCGTTTACCATAGCAACCGTGAGTCAGCAGCAAAACACTGCTGGAGCGACCCTGAAACCATTTACATTTACATTTACAGCATTTAGCAGACGCTCTTATCCAGAGCGACTTACAACCGTGCTTACATGCACGGTGAAATGAACTACATGCTTGATGAAATGAAGGACTTAAATGTTCTTCATCTACCATATGATGTATGTTTATATTTGCGGATAAAGTGACTCAGTGTTTAAGAAAAAGGCTGCACAAAGGTCGAGATTTACATTACGTCTATGTAACATATTTGTCTGTGAGTTTATAGGTTGCAAAGTGGAAACTGATTATTGCTTGACTCGTGTAGATCGAGTGTTTTCTATAATCCGATTGCTCAAGTGTTTGTAAATGC
Source organism: Semaprochilodus insignis (assembly GCA_034552555.1). Lineage (NCBI taxonomy): Eukaryota > Metazoa > Chordata > Actinopteri > Characiformes > Prochilodontidae > Semaprochilodus > Semaprochilodus insignis. The sequence goes on along the minus strand of CM067484.1, from coordinate 4,904,691 downwards.
ATTGAACAGATTACTGACAAAATCAGATTTTCTGCAGCTTTTGCATTATTAAGTGCATGTAAATGCACTCACTGATTTAATTGCATTTGCATTAATTGCATTTAATTGACCGAACTTTGGAAGTATGGGAAAATCTCCCAGCTGATTTCTTTGAAAAACTGAAAGCAAGTCTCCTGTTCTGATATTATATTGAGTGGTTGAGGCTTCTGCGTGATGTTACGTTAGAGAAATGCTTGAGAAATTAGGAACTTGTACTTAATGACTATTTTGACTGGGAATTCAATAAATGAAGGGTGTGCTCTAATATTTGCTTCTGTGTTTTTGCAGCCCTGTGTTTATACAAAAGCCGTTCTACAATTTCTTTTTAGGTTCAAAAGTTTTTTTGTCAAATTTCCGAGGAGCTTGTCAGAACTAGCAATGAAGGAACTCATTTGTGACAGGAGAAAGGTCAATTTTGTTGATCCAACAAAACTTAACAGACCAGGAATTTCAACAGTAAGTTTGGTCAACTCAAGGCAATAAATACAGCACACAATACCATTTTACTCTCCAGACCACCAGTAAAACCAAAGAAAGGTGTGAATACCATAACTCCTCACTTCTGCATTGTGGCACATATTAGTTAACAGCCCTGTTCCTCTTTTTGGTCCCTTCTCATATTATTGTATGTGAAAACTTTGCCTTTTTGGTCACTTGTCATTTGTCATATTCTGTATTTACTTGACGTAAACCCGGTGAAGCATGACACATTGGGTAAGTGGGCGCTAGGGGAATTTTTTCTCACAAATGCTGAATTAAAACCGCATGAATGAGGAGTATTTTTTTTGCCCTCTGACTTCATACTTACCTTTTGAGCAGTATAAATCTCATGTATATGGAATTTGATCTCTCAGAAATGAGTTAATGACTATATGAGTGTGTATGTCTGTGTTTAGCAAACTTCCCCTAAATGAGGACATGTTGCTGTCAGGGTAAGTTTGAAATTACAGCCATTAGCAAAAATAGAAACATTATGGACAATTAATATTACTGGTGTGGATTTAACATAGACATTTACAAACCTATAATTAGAAACAGACATGAGGTTTTTAATGCATCCCAGATTTAAGAGTCCTCTCCGAGAAATCTGGTTGTTTCGGTGGCTAGAGTGCATAGTAATGTTGGGCTAAGTGCCACAAATTAAGACCAGGTTCTGTGACATGTTCGGGATCACTGGTTTGATTCTATATCACTTCTTTGGACTGAGTGGGCCACATGACCTAAAACTGACATCTCTTATGGATCACCTTGAATGAAGGCGAAAAATAGCTCTTAAAAACTACATACCAAAATAATACGCCTTGTCTGATGACCCTGGAAGAAGTGAGTCAAAGCGCTTGTGCCGGTAGCACTCTGATGACTAGATAGTCTGGCCAGAAGTTCTGCTAAATCTTTTCATAGTGCAATTGTGTGTACATGTGTGTGTGTGTGTGTGTGTGTGTGTGTGTGTGTGTGTGTGTGTGTGTGTGTGAGATCGTTATGGAAGTTTAGTCCAGAGGAAAGCTTCCTCTTTTATCATTAAAAATAAAATCAGGGTAAAGGTCAATAATCATGGTCAATATCCTAGATGGCGTCTATGACTGACAGAACTAGAGCAGCTAGTGTCTCTGTAGTTGTTCAGGTTCTTGTACCCAATTATCAACTGTCATTAGTCAACAAGTAACTGTTCATGTGCAGGCATAAAATCATAGACCTGACCTATTTCTAAATTCTGATTGGCTGCACTGTGTTTGCAGCCATTGTAAACTACTTGATATAATCACACTGCTGATACAAGTGAATTCTGTATTAAAGCACAAATCGTTCTTTGTGTGGAACAGGCTACTGATTGGTGGTTCGGGAATGAGCGTTTATGTGAAGTAAACAGCCCAGAATATTAAACTTACCCCACATAAGAAGCCACGTTTAAACTGAGGGGCTGACAATTGTACTACATTCATGACTATATGACCAGCTAATAAACAACATGTGTTTACATATTTACTGAGCATTTCATTAGGTACACCTACCTTGTATGCCCACTTTATCATCCCCACTTACCAATTACAGACTGTAGTCCATCTGTTTCTCTGCATATATTGTTTACTCCATTCTTTCATGGTCAGGACCCCCACATGACCATAACATAGCAGGTATTATGTGGGTGGTGGATCATTCTCAGTGACACTGACGTGGTGGTGGTGTGTTGATGTGTGTTGTGCTGGTGTGAGTGGATCAGACACAGCAGTGCTGCTGGAGTGTTTAAACACTGTGTCCACTCACTGTCCACCCTATTAGACACTCCTACCTTGCTGGTCCACCTTGTAGGTGTACAGTCAGAGACGATAGCTCATCTGCTTCTGCTCAGTGTGTGTTGGTCATCCTCTGGTCCTTCATCAGTGGTCACAGGACGCTGCCCACAGGACGCTGTTGGCTGGATAGTTTTGGTTGGTGGACGATTCTCAGTCCAGCAGTGATACTGAGGTGTCCAGCAGCACTGCTGTGTCTGATCCACTCACACCAGCACAACACACACTAACACCAACACCACCACCACCATGTCAGTGTCACTGCAGTGCTGAGAAATGATCCATCATCCAAATGATACCTGTTCTTTGGTGGTCCTGTGGGGGTCTTGATCACTGACAAATGGGAAGAGAAACAGATGGACTACAGTCGGTTAGGTTAAGTAGGTTAAGTGAGGCTGATAGAATGAACAGTGAGTGTAGATGCAAGGAGGTGTTTCTAAAAGTGCTAGGTGAGAGTATAACGGTGAGTTGCTGGAAGTTCTCGTTCTAAAGTTTTAAATTCATTGCCTATAATTATAAATTCTGATCCTTTTTGTGTTTGTTGCTAACCAGGGTCGACCTGAGGAGGATGGGTTCCCTTTTTGAGTCTTGGTTCCTCTCGAGGTTTCTTCCTCTTGCTCTGAGGGAGCTTTTCCATGCTACTGTCACCTTTGGCTGGCTCATTGGGGGCTTGGACCCGAATTTTCTGTAAAGCTGCTCTGTGACAACATCTGTTCTTAAAAATGCTATATAAATCAATTTGACTTGACTTGACTAAAGTTCCATTTACCACTCTTTCCAGGCTTATCTTGGAATAAACATAAATGCATAACCATGGCTCAGTGTGCCCTAGTAGCATTTTGACACCGACTACAGCAGTTTGGCCCCCCCACTCACACTGAAGTTATAAGAGGTATATATCAATATAATATAATATAATATAATTATATATAATAAATATTTATATAATAAATAGAATATATCAATCTTAAAAGCAGAGTAACAACAACGGAAAAAGGGTCTGGAAAAAGCTGGAAAAAGGGTCATGTAGAAATGATTCAGCCTGTTTTTGGTGCCTAAATCCACATAAGAGAAAGCTAAGACGTGACCCATTTAACAGTGCCGTTTACAGTAAAATCAGCAGGAATATTTCCGGAAATGCAAATATGACCCCAATCCCAAGTGACTAACTTTGGTTGCCCACTTGCTAGCTGTGACAGGGAAACAAAAAAAGCTGTTTGCTCTTAGAATGGGAAAAGGCAAACAGCCAACAGCCTGACTCAGACATGCACCGACCAAAGCTTTCACGTGACCATGGTGGTGAAAAGCACTACGGACTTCTGCACAGACAAGATGGTAGAGAAACAATGTAAACTACACTACAGATCTTTTAACACGAGCTGTTTAAGAGCAGCGAGGGCATGTTTGAATGGTGGAGAGAGACATATCAATAACAGTAAAACAAAAGTGGTGAGCAGTAAACAGTATTTGAGGGCAGAGCGCAGGGTAAAAAGCTTTAAGGCTCCGAGGGTTATGCAGCAGAGTAAGGAGGATCAGAGAGGATGCTTTGAGATGGGACAAGCCAACTGTTGTGGTTTGTCCGTCAGTGCTACAGAGAAGGGCTGAGGATACCGCAGGCTTTGATTACTCAGGCTATAATTACTGCTTATTTAACACTGCGGTGGACGCACGACTACGCCTCTGTATCGTATTTTGAACTGTTTTTCTCTGCGGCCACCGTCTGAGACACAGCAATACAGGACGTCCTCTGATGGCCTATGAAAATGCGACAAAAAGACGAAGTGGGAGTTTCCGAGTGCAATCAGTGTTAGGAATAACAAGCAGCAACATTTTCACCCCCTTGAAATCAGGACATTGGGTAGAGCAGTCTAATACCATACTCAAGTAGAAGTATTGTTACTTCAGAGTAACAGTGACTGATGTGAAAATACAAAAGTGATGCAAAAGTGTGCTTCAGAACAATGACTCATCTGGAAGTGCAAGGTAGCAGATCAAAACTTTCATACAACTACAGTGTACTTCTTAGCACATTCGGCATCTAGCCTAGAAACATGAAGTTTGTTATTTGTTAAAAAGAACTCATTTCAGTTTCTTGGGGAACCGTGTCCAGGCATACACTGTGCAAGTTGAGAAATCTTGTTAGCTGAAAGCTCACACTGCACCTGCGATTTACATACTCACACTGTACAAAAATGCTCCGTTGGTATGACATGACGCAACATGGGTGCTCACACTGCACATCAAATGTAGCCCATGCAGACAGCTCAGCTTGGTCTACAGACAGTTTCCAATAAAGATGTTTAATTCAAAACAACATGCTGAGCCTCCTAGTACTGAGCAAAACACTGGCTCAAATGGCTGGACTAAATTTTTTGTTGTTGGCATTACATGTAAACAGTTACCTACCCAAAGACTAAACCACCAAGTACAGAGGACCAAAATTCTTTCATAATAACTTGTAACACTACACTACTAACTGTCTATTACATGTAACACTACACTACTAACCATCTATTACATGTAACACTACACTACTAACTGTCTGTTGCATGTAACACTACACTACTAACCATCTATTACATGTAACACTACACTACTAACCGTCTATTACATGTAACACTACACTACTAACCGTCTATTGCATGTAACACTACGCTACTAACCGTCTATCACATGTAACACTACCCTACTAACCATCTATTGCATGTAACACTACACTACTAACCATCTATTACATGTAACACTACATTACTAACCGTCTGTTACATGTAACACTACACTACTAACTGTGTATTGCATGTAACACTGCACTACTAACTGTCTATTGGATGCAACACTACACTATTAACTGTCTATTGCATGTAACACCACACTACTAACCGTCTATTGCATGTAACACTACACTACTAACCATCTATTACATGTAACACTACACTACTAACCGTCTGTTACATGTAACACTACACTACTAACTGTGTATTGCATGTAACACTGCACTACTAACTGTCTATTGAATGCAACACTACACTATTAACTGTCTATTGCATGTAACACTACACTACTAACCGTCTACTGCATGTAACACTACACTACTAACTATCTATTACATGTAACACTACACTACTAACCGTCTGTTACATGTAACACTACACTATTAACTGTCTATTGCATGTAACACTACACTACTAACCATCTATTACATGTAACACTACACTACTAACCGTCTGTTACATGTAACACTGCACTACTAACTGTCTATTGCATGTAACACTACACTACTAACCATCTATCACATGTAACGCTACACTACTAACTGTCTATTGCATGTAACACTGCACTACTAACTGTCTATTGCATGTAACACTACACAACTAACCGTCTGTTACATGTAACACTACACTATTAACAGTCTATTGCATGTAACACTACACTACTAACCATCTATTACATGTAACGCTACACTACTAACTGTCTATTGCATGTAACACTGCACTACTAACTGTCTATTGCATGTAACACTACACTACTAACTGTCTATTGCATGTAACACTACACTACTACCTGTCTATTGCATGCAACACTGCACTACTAACTATTTATTGCAGGTAACACTACACTACTAACCGTCTATTACATGTAACACTACACTACTAACCATCTATTGCATGTAACACTACACCACTAACCGTCTATTGCATGTATCGCTACACTACTAACCGTCTATTGCATGTATCGCTACACTACTAACTGTCTATTGCATGTAACGCTACACTACTAACGTCTATTACATGTAACACTACACTATTATCTATCTATTGCATGTAACACTACACTACTAACGTCTATTACATGTAACACTACATTATTATCTATCTATTGCATGTAACACTACACTACTAACTGACTATTGCATGTAACACTACTCTAACTGTCTGTTAGTCTTTACTGCACTAGTAAATCTGCGTCACTTTGTCTTATGAATAATTCTGCAAGTTTTCTCAATAAACAAAATTATTAGTTATGAGCTATGTAGTTTTGGTCACATATTTATACAGAGAGAAAGAGAGAGAGAAAGATAAATACTTTTATATGCTCCCCTTTCCTTAAATCCATTGCCATTTAGGGAAGATTCAAGGCTGGTTTGGGAAAGTCCCAGATAAAAAGGGCTTGAATGACGTTATGCTATGGCTGATATGGCTGACCTGGCAGGGAATACTCCATTGTGTTTCAGTATAATCTCTATCCACTGCACATAGCACACAGACGATTACCACAGATAAGAAATTCCCTTTTGCGTAGTAAAAGAGCAGAAACAACATTGATTTGAAACACATATGATGGAGGTCAATGGACAGGTGCTTGCAATTGCTGTCTGTGGAAACTGATTTATGCTACGGATGCGACAGATTGAGATTCGATTGAAAAACTCTTCTTTTAATCAAAGACACTGTGCAGGTTATGGATTTGTTGTTGGCATGCTTAGTGTGCATAGGTGTGTATAAGAGCAGTCAGTCAATAGTGCAGACTGCATTAGATCAGTTTGTGGCAAGAAATGATGGTTTTGGTCTTGGTCATTTTTCAGAGTTTTATATCTGTAGCATGTTTTACTGGTGATCATAAAAATGATAAAACTGAAATATGTTCCTTTCAGCATGTTTAATCAGTTTGTGTCTACTTACCTCTCTAACCAACTCTCTTTTCCAAAACAAAAATAAATAAATAAATGAAGGCTTAGCTATTGCTAATTTGGCACAGCCAAGATCTTATTGGGATTTGCAGTTCTGAGGACATTCAGAACCAAAAATCTTCAGAATTCTTGTGTTAATTAAATGTTACAAGGTAATTTTTAACCATTTTCTGAAAGATATTACTGAAGGACTAGCTACTACTTTGCTCATGGTTGGATTTATGGTAGATTGTGTACTACAAAATGACCTGAAAAAAAAATTTGTTTTCTTGATCATAAAAAACAATGCAATATCGATAATCTGTTCATCAAAATCCTTTCTCAGGATTGTGTCACAAGGAAAATATCATCCAAAAAGTATGCAAATATGCGCAAATATGATTCTTAGTTGCATATATACATGTCATTTTCTTGCAAAACATCCAGTACAAGGACAAGAACATTTACATTTATGGCATTTAGCAAACGCCCTTATCCAGAGCGACTTACAACCGTGCTAAGTGTTCCGTCTGAGAATGTTTCCTAGCTAGCACAATAAGGTTAGAGTCTAAAACTCACCGTAAGCTCAGACGCTAAACCAAAAAAGGGCCAGCGATACTACCTAGAAAGAAGAAAGAAAAAAGAAAGAGCCCAAGGTAACCAAGTGCTATAAGACTTCTTCATTTAGCTAGTCATTTAGTCATCCATTAAAATAAATTTGATTTTGAATGAATTTAAAGACATGTGTAAACTTACTACTTGTCAGACAAGAAATGGCCCACATGCATGAAACAGAAGTTTGCCATTAACCAGTGCCTATGGGCCATTCTGTTTTGTAACCCAGCATAGAAACTGTATGGGGAATACCCCCTATTTGACACGCCACACCTACGTCAGTGACAATAATTACGCAGCTGGGCCCACCTGCACAGGTAGCACGCTATGTGTCCAACTCGCTACAACTAGAGATTGATGACATGTTAAGAACTTAGTCATCAGCTGGTAATTCCAGACCAGAACGACAACAGTTACAACACGGTTTCCTGTGTTCACTCAAACATCAGCTCATTTCAAAGATGAGTCAAACCAGAGTAGGAGCAGAGAAGCAGTACACTGTCTATTGCTTCAGGCCTTCTAAAATGGAATGCACACACCTGGTCTGGAGTGTTTGGGGGTGCTTTTTCCTGCGTCTGTATTATTAGTTTATAGTTAACAGTTAATAATACTGATGCCGGTACAGACCCATTTAGGTTTTTCATACTGCACAACCCTGTTTTTATTTTTTAATTTGTATTTGTTTTATGTTTTACTGTGCTGTTTTTGTGAAACCGCTACTGGCTGCTAAATTTCCTTCGGGATCAATAAAGTATCTATCTATCTATCTATCTATCTATCTATCTATCTATCTATTATACTTATACTCTCACAGCCACACAGCCCTTTCATATTTAAAGATTATATTGCCGCAGTCCAAAGAAAAGAAATCTCCATTTTGGGTATTTTTACTTTTGTGCATCATTTGAACACAGCAGCCGCTGTTTACAGCATGAACATGAATTTCATAATGAACTTCATGATGAATGGACCAACAGAAATGGCCCACAATTGCTTGAAAAACAGCCTGGCTCCACTGACTTACATTGAAGTTAAATGAGGTTTTCGGCCTCTCCTGTGAAGTTACCATTTTGGAGATGCTTGTTTTTCTTTGGACAGCGACGATATTTAAAGTCCTTTTGATAATTCATATATTTAGCAAGATTTCTCAATAAACTCAATAAACAAACAGTCAGATCTGTAATAATGATGATAAAATAATATCTAATAATAACACCATAGAGCAGCTTTTTGCAACTTGTGGCACACACATGGCCTTACATGGACATACAAAGCCTGCAAGCAGATTGAACTGACCCCGTATTTTAAAATGTTTCCTTAAAGGTAGGGTTGCCCAACAAAATACACAAAAATATCCAGAAAAGTTCCAAACAATCAAAAACAGAAACTCTGTAAACATAGGTGGCTGTCAGTCATGTTGGTCATGTCTTTCGTGGGACCATTCAACAAGCACGAAATAAATGCAAGCTTTATAACTCGCAATAGCACAGTTTGAAAAACACTCCATAAAATTCATCTATTCATAAAGTCTATTCTCAGTTATATGTCTATAGCGCCTCATTCCCAGAATGCAATTTACATTTAGGTTAAAAGTAGAACCTGGTTCTTGTTAATTTATTAATTCTTCATTTACAGTTTTTGGCAGACGCTGTTATCCAGAACGACTAACAAGTTGAGTATTTCAATAACAGGTAAGTGACTGTAGCAATAGGAGTCTTGCCAAAGTACCGTTATTGGTATAGCGTAGGGTAATAGCCCAGGTAAGGGATCAAACCCCGGGTTACGGTGCAGGAGGCAGAGGTACCAACCTAGTTCTGACTATGTGAGCAATGCACATCATTTAAACCTCATATTTAATTGAACAGTACAAAGACAACATGTCAAATGTTTAAAACCAGTTGGGACCGGGCATGTTTACTACTGTGTTGCATCACCTCTTCTGTTAACAAGTTTGGGAACACAGGAGACCAATTGCTGTAGTTTTGAAAGTGAAATGTTTTTCCATTCTTGCTTGTCAGATGTTTTCAGTGTGTGGCAATCATGACCGCAGGCAATCCAGCCTAGTACCCAGACTCTTTTACCGCAGAGCCATACTGTTGTAATACGTGCAAAATGTGGTTTGGTATTGTCTGATGAAATAAGCAAATGATCATAAGCAGTAAATCATACAGCATTAATGGCGTTTTCATAGATTCAAGTCACCTATTCCATGTGCACTAATGCCCTCCCCACACCACCACGGATCCTGGCTTTTGAACTGTGCACTGATAGTCGCTCTCCGTTGTAGCCCGAAGGACGGAGTGTTCATCATTTCCAAACAGAATTTAGAATTTTGATTCGTCAGACCACAGGACACTTTTCCACTTCACCTTAGTCCGTCTTAAATAAGCTCCAGCCCAAAGAAGGTGGCGTTTCTGGATCCAGTTTACATATGCCTTCTTCGTTACATGGTGGAACTTGCATTTGTTAATGGAATGGCAAACTGTGTTCAGACCATGGTTTTTGGAAGTGTTCCTGAGCCTTTGTCATGATTTACACTACAGAACTGTGTCGGTTTTTGATTCAGTATCATCTGAGGGCCTCAAGATCACAGCCGGGTAATATTGGTTTTCGCCCTTCTCCTTTGCATGCAGGCATTTTTCTGGATTCTTTTAATTTTTCAAATATACTATGTTGTGTAGTGACCCTCCCTCTTCTAAAAGACTCTCTGGGATGCTCTTTTTATAACCAGTCATGTTACTGACCTTGTAAGATTTTTCACCAGGTGAAACCATCTGCTGACATCAAATTCAAAATGGGCATATATATATATATATATATAAATAAAAATAATAATAAATAAAAATAAATAAAATAAATAGAAATTAAAATTTTTAACATTAGGTATGTTGTCTTTGTACTATTAAATATAGGGTTAAAATGATTTACACATGATTGCATTCATTTGCATTTTGCATAGCATCTCAGTTTTTTTTAAACAAGGTTTTATATTTTTATAAGCATATTATCTATAACGATATCCCTGACAGGTGGAGGTACCGATGCTGTCACATTATGAAGTTGTGTGATTGGCACTCTCCTCCAAAACTATTGAAGCTCTTTGCAGTACTGTGTATCTAAAGGTGTACTCACTTATGCAAAGATGACTGCTACCATGCCTGAGCACAATTGTGAACTGAGTCCAACTGAACCGGGCCCAGGCCCACTTCTTCAAGCAGGCCTGGCCATGGTACAGAGCGATCACATTAGTCAAACAAACAGGGGTCAGACGTGCTCGGGCATGGTACGGATCTCCTAGTGTGATTACACCCTAAGGGTTGAATAGTGCATGCTCCACATACCTGCTAGAAGGCATTATGCAGACTTTAGTCATCCCCCAGCTCAGAGGCACTACTTTATAATTAACCCCGATTTTTGCCTATTTTGAAGAGCCTGGAGTTTTTCTTTAAGAACACAGATGTAATTGATTTCACAAAACTGGATTTCCATCTGCAGGTGAGCAAGCGAGTCAACGTTTCTGAGAGTGTTTTAGTATGTTTAGTGTGTTTAAATGCTGTTTTCATTATAGCCGTCATAGCCATATTTTGGTTTATGGATCCAGAAAGCTGCATTTGCGCCGTCTGTTTTATCTTGGCATGGCAGATACGTTCAACAGGCTGCTCTGAACTTCCATGTGTTTTCAGTAACAAAGAAATCCCCCTTGGTAAATGCTGTCCCTCATATTTGCTGACATACATACTCTTACCCTTACCATCCTTTAGCCCCCCCAGGAGAACCCTTGTAAATGGAGCTGAAACAAGTCCTTTTGGGAAACCACTGTTTAAAGCAAAGGGAATAGAGGAAACGGGGGAATTCCCGCCAGATCCAGACAGATGTCAGTGAGTCAGGACCAAATTTCAGCTCCGTCAGCCCTGCGCACAAGCCGGGACTTGGTGAGGTGAGCAATCAGCACTTGAATGTGTGTTTGATTTTGTTTTGTTTTGGTTTTTCCTGGGGGAGGGTCATGGGTTCGGGGGGCTAAGGTAACACTTGCTATCAGTGTGTGTAAGCAAGTTGTTTAACTGGAATGCAGTGGTTCAGAAACCACAGGCAGATGGTTGTCTGATAGCCATGTAAACAGCAGGGTAGAACTGGGCAATACCAGCAAATATATAAGAGCACATCACTTCCTTTACGGGTCATCGCACTAAAAAAGCTTGTTTGTTACTATTTATACTGATTAACCTCCTTCCAGCCTGATTCAGATCATTAGCTCGTTGAGTGCTGAAGCACATTTCAAAAAACAAGACACGACAGGCCGGGTTTTACTGGACCGCCATTGAGTGTCTAATAGAGTGGACAGTAAGTGGACCCGGTGTTCGAAAACTCCAGCAGCACTGCTGTGTCTAATCAACACGTGCTAGTGCAGAGCGTACCACCACTATGCCAGTGCCACTGCAGTGCTGAGAATGATCTATCACCCACATTATACCTGCTCTGTGGTGGTGCTGCGGGGGTCCTGACCTTTGAAAAACAGAGTGAAACTACTATTACTATTACTGCTACTGCTACTGCTACTACCACACAGATTACTACTACTACTACTAATGACAATAATGATAATAACAAATCTGTGTTCTTCGTGGATGTGTTTGATGTGTTTCTGTATCTGTTCTACTGTCAAGAATAAATCCACAAAGGCTGATTTGGTTAGCTCCATAGTTCAGGTCTTTAGTAGCAAACTCTAGGACTGTTATTAGCCTAGTCGACACTAAAGGTCACTGTACACCATGTTACGCAGATTGGTTGTTTTCGAGCTGAAAGATACAAGATGAAAAGACTGGAATAGTGACGCTAATTGAGGCAACTTACCATTACCATTTATCTGTTTGCTTTCTTTGTGTAAATGTCAAACCACATGTGATCTACTGTGGCTTTCACAGTGTGACGCTCTGAGAGGTTGAACCGTGCTTGGAGTCGCTGAGTGGTGGCGTGCGTCAATGCGCTGGGCATACCTCCATTAAAAAGAATGTTTTCGATTTTTGGACGCTGTGTTCAGAAACTTATTCCATGAATAAAATCTGTATCTGGACTTCAACCAATCCATGCTTGGTGAGCTTTGCAAAGCTGAGAACATCAAATTACACTTTATAAAATGGATAGACCAAAAAAAACTTTTTTTTTTTTTTTTTTTTGAATGAGACGTGGGGAGAAAAATTCCAGCAGGTTTCAGTCTTCCTACTCAGCTCACTACCCAGGGCCTTCAGCACAACAAAATAAATAGTTTATTGAATACAGCAGCAGATGAGAACTGCTGTCGGTACCAATGAATGGCCTGGATAGCAGGCAGGTCACTTCTACACAACTCCACACAACTGTACTTGACAGTAGACTATAAACCCACTACAACCCACAACTTAGCAACCATAGCACATGCAGCACATGTAGACATTCAGCTAATAATAAACATTTATTTACAGGTCTCTTACTGCAAGTCCGGCTCTCCCGCCAGGCACACCTTCCTGGCATCCAAGGCGTACAAGCCACTAGCAGGCCGCTACAGTACCAAACTGCCCTAGTCTATAGTGGTGAGGAGTACTTGTCGTCTTGACTTGTCGTCAATGTAGAAGAAGGTACATTATATGTGAAACTGTGTATTTAATAATGAATACATGTTTATATTAATCTTTGAGCTATATATTTTTAAATCAACAACTGTGATCAAGACTGAATGGATCAGACACAGCAGTGCTGCTGGAGTGTTTAAACACCTCAATGTCACTGCTGGACTGAGAATCATCCACCAACCAAACTATACAGCCAGCAGTGTCCTGTGGGCAGCGTCCTGTGGGCAGCACCATGTGACCACTGATGAAGGACCTGAGGATGACCAACACACACTGTGCAGCAGCAGATGAGCTATCGTCTCTGACTGTACACCTACAAGGTGGACCAGCAAGGTAGGAGTGTCTAATAGAGTGGACAGTGAGTGGACACAGTGTTTAAACACTCCAGCAGCACTGCTGTGTCTGATCCACTCACACCAGCACAACACACACTAACACACCACCACCACGTCAGTGTCACTGCAGTGCTGGAATGATCCACCACCCACATAATACCTGCTCTGTGGTGGTCCTGTGGGGGTCCTGACCATTGAAGACCAGGGTAACAAAGTATACGGAGAATCAGATAGAGTACAGTCTGTAAATGTAGAACTACAGAGTGCTCCTATATGGTAAGTAATGCTGATAAAATGGACAGTGAGTGTGGAAACATACTCAGAGGTGTATCTAAAAGTGTCCGGCAAGTATATAGAAACATGGATAACGTATAAAGTCGAACAAAGTTAGCTTCGCCGCCGTTCTCTAGCTGCTAGCAAATACGCTAATAACGCTGGCATTATAGCTTCCAGGATAGCTCGTCCAACAAAGACATAACTCTAAAAACTGGATTATACACATTACATATCACACTTTCTGGTGTGCTTAGTGATCATGGTTTGACGCTTAATGACTATCCTCGCACGTGCAAGGTGAGAAATTCCACCTGACAAGCACGGCCCAGCACAGTACTCACCGCTGTGTCACTGCACCCTCTATTGGGAAGAGCTTATGATGTTTTTTTTAAGATTGCCCGTTACACTTTTTCAACAATGAGCATCAGTCAGCATCCAGACCAGTCAGTCAGTCACTCAGTCAGTCAGTGACTCAGTAAAGCCAGGCATACACTTAGCAATTTTAGCCCAACTGAACTCCATGATCGGACCGAATATCAGCATCATTGGCCAAGCAGTTGGAGAAAGGAAGCGAGGCCTGATCAACTGCCCAAACAAGCTCAGATGGAGCTGTGGGACAATTTGATGAATTTATGACATGTCTGATCCTTTGGTGGCTTGTCTTGCAGTTTGAGCAGACCTCACAAACTGACTTTTCAAAGTCACACTCTAACCACACACACATAACCACACATAACACATTTACATTAGTTAGCAAAGCTGATGTTGTGGTTTGTCAGAAGTTGCACCTCAACCCTTGCAATACAGTGCAGTGTATAAGTTGTGAAATACTGGCCTCTAAACCCAAACAGTGCACTGATTGTTCTCTGTGGAATTGTGCACACATGTCTGAATGCCCAAATATCAGCATCACTGCTGGACCGAAAATGGTCCACCAACCAAAACTACAGTGTCCTGTGACCACTGATGAAGGACTAGAGGATGACCAACACTGCACTGTGCAGCAGCAGATGAGCTATCGTCTCTGACTGTACATCTACAAGGTGGACCAGCAAGGTAGGAGTGTCTAATAGAGTGGACTGTGAGTGGACACAGTGTTTAAACACTCCAGCAGCACCGCAGTGTCTGATCCACACTATTAGTCCTCTGTGAAATTGTGCACACATGTCTGAAAACCCGAAATGGCTCATTAATGGCATCCTCCATTTTATGACACTCTATTTTTTTAAGAGTGCATCTTCAGTCGTCATAGTAGTGATTTGGTTCAAGCTATGCATGTCAGGACTGAAATCTGAAATCCAAAAATATTAATTCGTTAATATGTTATATGGTATGTTAAAGATGACCAGTTGAACAATCACTTACATTACCAGGAACGTACTGAGAATAGAGAGGGTGAATTTTTAAGCCTCTACGTATATTGGACATAATTTTTGCCAATTTACTCTGCTACAGTAGCTCCGTAGGGGAAGTTGGTTTAGATGAAAGAAGGTGAAGTATGGTGTCATGTGCTTCCTATTAACCCTTATTTAATGTTGAAATTGTTGGTTGTAGCAATAAAGTGTAGCATTTAATTAGTTGAATTAAATATAAAAACATTACCTTTATCTTCTAAAGAGTGTGATGTCATCTAAATGACACATACGTGTTTTAGGCTATTAATAATTAACGTTCGAGAGCAGGTAGATAATACAGGTGAACAGTAACTGTCAATTTTGCACGTTTCATCTGTTTATCAAGAATCAAGGTGATCAGGTATTGTTACCATTCAAGGTTTGAATTCCAGGTGTAATATCATTTCCTCCAGTAGAGGGTACTATGTACATTTACTAAGGGCTAAAACAAAAGACCATAAGGAACAGGGGATGAATAGATAAACAGATATATGTTTTTTTCTGTGAAACCATAAAACCGTATGAGTTTATAGGACCAGGTTTTTAAAAAATCACTCCCTATACAAATACAATCATAGCAGACTAGAGATAAAGCTTACAAACTGTGATTTACGCTGTTGTTAGTGCTCTATGCTGTTGTGCTTGTTATTCAAAGTGCTGGCTTAGGAGCTGTTATCCGTTCAGTGTATCCATTGGTTGGTGTCGCTGGCCTTTATAAGACTATCAGCACACTCTCAGTGTAATGGCCCTGACTTGCTGCTTGTGTACAGCCTAACAAAATATCTAGGCCTCAATTACGTAAAAAAGTAGGGCAGAAAATCCTAAAGCCCAGCAGCTACTTTATACGGAAGGACGACAGACACATTACAAATAATGACTACTTATTTTAAAACCTGTTTGTTTTCATGAAACAACTGACCATAAAGATCATACAAGCTGAGACCTGTCCAACGGAAATGATCCTTCACTCTTCTCCTATCAGATCAGCTTTTTCTGGCCTGTGTTAGCATGCTAACCAAGAAACCTTGCTTTCTAAAAATACTCCCAGGAATGCAGTTAAAGAGGAGATTAGTATTAATACTTGTGATGATAAAAGCTTTGATTGTCTTCTTATATGTGGATATTGTTAGAGATGGGCAATATGACAAAACTATAAAATCACATAGCATGATACTTCATTCTTATACTTCTTATATAAAGTTTAATATAACTTATCTATGTATCTGTCTGTCTATCTATCTATCTATCTATCTATCTATCTATTGTCATGACTTAGTAACTACAACTGACCAAGCCAGATGTCACGCCTGCTGGCTCTCTTCTCACCCCTGGTAACCCACCACCCGATGACATCACTGTCACATGTCCGCCATCTCCCAATCCTGTTCCGTTTTCTAGATCCGAGTCACCCGAGTGTTGTTGTTAATTCAGTCTGTTTGTATGAATACTCCTCTCAAACCTGTTAAATAAACCTTGATTTTAGCTCAGCGCTCGTCACAATCTGTTTGTCAACACACCAGATAAAACACTTTTGTTTCTAGAAAATCAACTGACTCTTAAGCAAAACCATCAGACGCTGGGCTCTGGATTAAAGAGAAAAGGCTCCGAGCTTTATTGTCATATCTATGCTGAAAAGCGTACTCCTGGGCGGATTGAATTCAATGGCAACCATATGTTACAGAGCCTCCGTACTAATACAGTGTTCAGAAGGTGATGTAATGCCCTTCCTGCTTTTCTATACATTTCCAAAGTAGGTTTTGTTAGCATTATCTCAAGGCTCACCCCACAAATGCAAACACTGAACGTGTTTTTAACCTCGTCTTCAACCGGAATGCCTGACTCCCGACTTCTCAGGACGGTCCCCATCCTGAAGTCTTAGGATTGCAAATCAAGTTGTCATTTCCTGCTTTTAGTCCTGTGTTGTAAACTGAACACTGCTCCTGGCCTTATGCATTGTAAACACTTCTCTCGGCCGTTGGGGTCTGCACATGCTGGAATGCTCCATTCTGTATCCTAGCCTCACTACAAAGGATATAATTGTGCGCTTATGTCTAAGGTATTAACAATTATATATTCCTTATATGATAAATGAATTTATTCCCTCACTATCTATCTATCTATCTAATCTATCTATCTATCTATCTATTTTCACGATACACAGTATTTCACAGTATATATTTTTCTGAGATCTAGTAAATTGTGAAAGTACCATATTTAATAATACTCTTACAAACTTTCACATACTATGCGGCACTGAATTAAACAGGGCTAATTATAGACTAATTATGTTCTTATGTAATCAGTGATGCAGTTGGGAAGTGTGGGTTTCATCTGTGCACTGACAACGTCAACAGTATGCTCCAAAAAAAAAACCATATTTGTGACATACTGTGATGTAATTAATCACAATAAGGATGAATATTGTCATATTGCCGAGTCCTAGATGTTGTGTAATGCTAGATAAAAAAAGGCATTATAGCATAAACCTGATAGAAGAGTAAACCATACATCTTTCAACATATTTAATAACAAGAAAAAACATTCTAACGCCACTAATGACGTACCATTTTCATCAGTATCCAGTTTGGCTAATGTTTAGTTATGCTAATTGTCTCAAAGTCAGGGCCTATTATGGTAGCAAGGTTTGCATCAGTATTAGTAACGTTTCTATTGATGGTGATGTGGTGAGTGTTTGTCAGGTTCTAAGTATTTCCTGTTGCTGTTTACAGCCAGCAGTTTCTGATTAATATCTACTTATTAAAATAGCAGTGCATATAGATCATCTTGTGACGGTAATGTTTCTGAAGAAATGCCTCAGTGCGTTCCTTTACAGCCCATTTGTAACAGGTAGAAAACAACGACGAGAGGGGTGCGGAATGGCAGGGGGACCTTCAATTTTTGGTCCCTCTGGGCGACAACATGTGGTAATTCCGGGCCGGATGATTAAGCTGTTGATCTTGACTAATGTTAGCTACAGCCATGTGTGATACACAAGCATTCCGCAACTGAATGGCAGTCTGTCTTCCTTCCTGATACTTTCACCATGAACACTGTTACGCTGATCTCTGTTTACATCAGACCCCAGCATGTTACAATTCAGCATCTCAGAGTTAGAGTTCTAGATCTGCACTTACTTGTTCGGCTCAACCACAGAGAAGTGTTGAAGGATGAGGTGCAAATAATATGACAGTCTTTAGGGCACAAGATCAGACTGTGAAGTCAGGAGCAAGGTGCGAAAAACCCTCTAATTAACCTTTTGGAAACCCTGAAAATCACATTTCTGGGAGGTCCCTGATAATAAATTCACCATGACCTTCTGCTGTGTGTTTGTGTAAACTAGACGCTCTCATACAAGTTCAGTGAAAGCTCATTGATTAGCCTGCTTTATCCACAGTAACAGCGAGCTTCCATCTTTGATATTCTTAATCTAGAGAGGCAACATTGGTCTGCCTCACAGTGGTCCTGTAGTACATCGGCTCACCTAGCTATCTGGTTCTTCTGCAACTACGCCCAACTGTAACCGTGCGCGGGACACCGCTAAAAGAGTTTGGGATTTATGCCGCAGCAAATTTTTAGATCTGAAAACTTGCCAAATTAACCACGAAATTAACCACGAAATTAACCAGGAGATTAACGAGGAGATTAACCAGGAGATTAACCTGGAGATTGGTAGAGTAAACTGTTATTAATTTATTTCTCAAACCAAAGACAGAAGAGGGGACCACCTAGACCTCAGTATACGGCTTTGGAAACATTTACGAGACCGCCTCAAAATGATCAGTTCCTCTAGTTGTACAGTTTCTGGGTTTGTGTTTGACCAAAATGAGCAGTTCTGTTTTATTCTATACCCTACTGGAAACACGTCTCCCAAATTCCAGATCAAATATTGTATCTTAGATCTGTTTATTTAGAAAATCACTAATGACGCCTCCAGAAGTCTGTTTTATGAACCATGCTCTCTGTGCATTTCACCCCAGACACCGCTCGCCAGTCTTTCTGTAGGTCACTTGAGGTCATCTTACGGTGGTTAAGTGAAATTCGAATGAGGTGGCACTCATCACGGTCAGTAGAGAGTGGTTTTAGCCCTCTGCCAGTCTGTAGCTGTGTTGTCCTGTGTGTTTGCTGGTCGACTTTGTTCTTATGAACCAGACACTCACTGTATCTGTCAGTAAAGCCAGAACCGAACCTTCTGTTCCTCACTAAGAACCTGCTGTATATGTGGAGATGCTGATTTAAGAAGAAACTGGAGTGGTCTCTTATTTATTTCCAGAGCTGTATGTGTGAAAGGTTTCATTACCTAACTAGAAAAGAGCATTTCCAGAAGAAGACTTCTACGGTAACAGCTCTTCAGCGGATAAGAAGGCGCTCCAGAAAGCAGCTGCCGGCTTTAGAAGATGTGTACACGTCACGTTGTCTGCAAAAAATACGCAGCATCCTAAAAGACTCTTCTCATCCTGGTCATCACCTGTGTGAGTGTCTGCCCTCAGGCAAACGTTACAGGTCTATTAAAGCAGGCACCACAAGACTAAGAAACAGTTTTTGTCCCAAATCTGTTATTATGCTAATTACAGCTTTGAAATCACAGACACTATGATCAATATAACAAGCCTTTGTACATGATTTATTAATTTATTATTTTTTTTAGATTATTTTAAATAAGTATAAGGAATGATCTATGAGACGTGTTTGTTTGATGAATGAATGTAATATTTGTTTTTTCTTTCTGTTTTCTTTTATGTATATATCCGAGTCCCGTTTTTTAAGGCTGTGCAGAAATTTCGTTCGCATAAAACACAATGACTATAAAGTAATCTAATCTAATCTAATCTAATCTAACCCAAACATTTTGTTGCCTCTGAAGCTAGCATCAGCCCTGCTATGGCGAGTGAGTTAGCAGCCAGCCAATGTGAAACCCACATCCCAAGGCGTATTTCACACACTGGTTAGCCTCAAGAGAGAGTTAGCCCAGAGCCTCAGGAAGCCTTAATACAGCCCTGTCAATACTCACAATGACACCAAACTCCAGTGTACAAAAGGATGCTGCACACCAAAAGATGTTAGTGGTCAGAGAATTATATGACACAGCAGCAGTACATAGTCTACTGCAGGATGGTGAATGTGCAGCTTCACCAGAGGTTACTGAAGGGTTTTCAGGTACTGGTACATGTGAACGCAGAGTGTTGTTGTCAGTTTATAATGTGCACCACTGGAGGGCATTATTTAAGTTCTGATTTGTACCTCTACTGAATCTCATCAGACTTGGCAGTAAACAAGTTTGACAACGCGGTGCTCAGTGTTTTCCTAGCGGAATGACTCTTGCCAGACCCAATAGGAAGAAAAGGTCTTGGGATAAGGTCTTATATAGGCCTTAAGTCTTGTATCATTGCATTTACTTCTTAATTGCTGTTTTTTAAAACAAGATTAGCTATTTAAGCTCTAACTTAGTTTAACAGTAAAACCTGTTATGTATGCTTTGATGCAGCAGCACTGTAGGTATATCTGGTTGATGGAAAGTAAATCAGATCCTGTGACTGTTTATGTGGTCCACATGGCCCTCCATATGGCCTTCCTGTCCTGGGATTGAAGGGTTGCAGCACCAGGCTGTGATGCCACTGTGTTCCATGTGCAACATTAAGTACCCTTCACCAGTCAGTGCTGTGCTGCAGTCCATGACAACACTGTGGAAAGCTAAAACACTGTGTTCAGCTGAAAATGAAGGCCTTTAATTTGCAGTGCTTTGTAAGTGGATAGAACTCACACACTGGGAGCTTTTAGACAACATACTACATTGGGAATATGACAGCAGAAATTACAGGGACTCCCTGACCAAAACGAAAATTGTTGTATTTGTTTACTCACGTCCGTCAGCTGTGCTGCTGTAGCCTCTAATGAGATCTTTTCAGGTTTAAAGACTAGGAAAAGCCCTGTCTGGGATTTGAAGAAGGGGAAGCCCAACACCAAAATTGGGATGAATGGGAAACCCATGTCCAAAAATCCAATTGTTTGTTTGTTTGCTTGCTTGCTTGTTTTTCAGATGCTGGTGAATGCAGAAGGAAGGCAGCTTGCCTTACCGCTAGGGGGCTGAATATTTTTGCAGCCATGCAACTGATATCAGAAATGACATGTCAGATGAGGACAGCAAGCTTAAAGCTAAAGTTAGCATGCTGGATGCTTATTTTTATTTATTTCTAGCATCCGAGCTTAGAGTAATTCTTATGTTAGCATGCTTATATTTCATCACAAGAATTAAATGAATGAATTAAAAATCATTTTTATTTTTCTGCATCGTTTGAGCACAGCAGCTGTCCTTTTTAATGTTTGACAAGACAAGACAAGACAAGACAAGGCAAGGCAAGGCAAGACGAGACAAGACAAGATTTTTTTATTATGCCACATGGGGGAATTTGCATTGTTACAGCAGAATATATAGTCAGTAATACAAAATACAAAATATAAGAAATTATAAAATAAATAAATCTCTATTGTTAGGTAAAAAATAAAATAATAGAAAATTTATAATTGTACATGCGTAATTGCCCAGATATATATTGGACAGCTACTAAAAGATATTGCACAGTTACTGTTCCCTTATACCAGCTACATACATACTAATGACCTTTGGCAGTCACCTAAATACTGATGATACAGGCAGTCAGAGTACGAGAAGTATAATAATGCTGGCAGCCAGTTCAAGTATACAGGTGATATACAGGTGATGAGGTGCAGCAGCAAATATTGCACAATAATTGAGTCACATTGATTCTAGATAGATAGATAGAGATAGAGATAGAGTTGATAGAGAGATGTGGGTCCATATAGTGTGTTTATAATAGTGAGTGTCTGATGCTCTGCTTGGGGAGGTGATTTCATGATTTCAAAATGTTATGATGAACTGACCAACAGAAATACTCCAAAATTTTGTATAATATCCTAAATTCCTTAAAATAAAACCTCTTCACAGTATCTAACATTAGACGTAAAGGATGCTCTGCCATCTCCTGTTACCAAAGTTACCACTCTGGAGAATTCTTGTTTTTTCTTTAGACAGAGATTTATTAGCCTGAAAATCAAAATTAGTCTAGCAATCATGATTGGTTGATGCCGTAGGTGTGTCTGTATGTTGTGTTTGCTCAGTGCATGCTGGGTGCTGTAGACTCTGATTGACAAAAACATGAAAACAGGTTAAGGTCAAGCACTGAAGGTACAAGGATCTTCATTTCGCCAAGTATGTCACACATACAGGGAATTTGTCTTGGGGAGAGCACACATGACCAGTAGTACACTAAGAGAAAAGTACAATAAGATACAATAAATAGAATAATAGAATAAAGGATAAGAATAAGAATAAATAGCCAGAAAAAGTGTTAAAAATATATATGAATATCTGTACTTATATGTGGATATTATATACATAAATGAGTCTGAGTACACATATAGACATATAGACTGTTATTTACAGAATCTGTACAGTTGTGCTACAGAATACAGCATATAACCGGACAAACAACATATTAAACTGTAGGTTTAGGCAAGAATGTCCTTACAGGTTTCTAAACACAATGATATGTTGTCATAACAGAAGTCAGATGTCAATGAAAAGCTCAGTAGTAATGAATAACACTGCTTACATATTGAATATTTCTATTTCTGTCAGAATTTAAGCACTGGCTTCTAGCAGCTCAGCAGTTCTGATCAGTTCTTATCCCCAGGCCACCTTAGATACCACAAGGTCTGGCTTTCTAACTAGCACACAAAGCTGTGTGAAGTGCATTAAAGCACTGCTCCACCCGAAGCACTTCACTTTTCCCTTATTCATGTCCTGTGAACCAAACTGTGTTAGATAGGCCTGCCTCTGTATTATTGATGAGACAAAATCCTTTACTCAGAGCCAGAGAGCAGTGCTGCTGCGTTTTCACTGGAGGCGGCTCTGCAGCAGCTTGCAGGAGCAAACCCTCTGAACCATCTGAAAAGAATAAAAACACCGTACACAAAGAAAGGGATGAGAAAAAGCCTGTTTGGTCAGTGCATGTTTCAGATTCAGATCGGTCAGAAGTGAAGCCATGACCTGGAGTTTTCTCTGCGATGGGCCCAAACTCAGTGCAAAAGAACATCACAGGAGCGAAAAACCAAAAAACAATAGCAATGGCATCAATACAGAGATTACTATATAAAGTACATAAAATGTGGCCATATATATATGTATATACACACGACAGGATGGTCCAATCTTGTCTGCAAAGGGCCGATTATAACTAATTCATTCGATTATAAAACATTCCAAAATCAATGCCACATTATATATAATGTGACACAACTTTTGCACAGGCCACATTTTAATGTTTTCCCAATGTTCCCAATATAGTTTTATAAATAATAAAGGAATGTTAGTCATTTTTGGTCCAACTGGGCCAATGTGGCTGCAGGTTTTGCCTCCAAACAAGCTGGGCGCACCTGACTCAGTCTTCAAATTGCTGATCAGATCTCCTGCTTCCTTGGAATGAAAATATGCAGCCACACTGGCCCTTTGTGGATAAGATTGGAAACCCTTCATCTAAGGAGTGTACCAAAGCCTTATCTGTATGCTTGATATGCTAAAGAAAGTGTGACTCCGAATAGCAAGCATATTTAGATTTCATAACCTCTTAGTACTGATGGTACATGTTAAAAGTTTCTTGGCTGGGAAGTATGTTTCTAGGAAAGCCCTCAATTGGCATAGAACATTTATGTTGTTTGGAGGTTCTATAAACTCTAAAAAAAGGTCCTTTATTATTATTATTATTATTATTATTATTAAATCACAAATATTACATAAATCACTGGAAATGGGAACATTAATAATACGTTCACACTTACACTGTTGCCATTTCAGATTTGTGACATTAGTACTAACATATCCACAACCATGAAACCCCACTAATACCAGCGCTAGTTTTAAGAACATAAGAAAAGTAATGTAAATACAGACAACTATAGTTTTGGTGTTGTGATGGACACACGTAACAACTGGTTATTTTTAGTTGGCCACATCCTGTTATGCAACCCCCTTATCAGAAATCTTTTAGTGAGCAATACAAGTCAGCTGTCCCGTCACATAGCATGTGTTGTGGCTTCCACGCATTCCTGTGGTTATTCGCACGAGTGTGTGTGGAAAACATTCTAGTGCCTACACAAAACATTCTAGCTCATTAGATTGCTTCATCAAAAGCATGAGACCCAAATGTCAATAATGTTGTGCTGCCAGTGTGATTGACGTTACTGCACTGGTCATTTCTGATAAAACATCCCTAAAAACAGGATATTTTTGATCTACTCCTCAACATACTGTGGTCTGAGGAATCCCCTCCCCCGCCAGCTGTGGGAACTATGGATTATGTGTGTGTGTGTGTGTGTGTGTGTGTGTGTGTGTGTGTGTGTGTGTGCGCGCTGTGTATTATTTAATGGATTGTTCATTATCTATTTTGTTACCTCCGTAAAATGTTAAGTGGTATACTGTAACTGTACTAACGTGTTAGTGTACTGTAAGTAGTGTGTTGGTGTACAGTAACTCAGTAAGTGTAGTGCGTTAGTGTACTGTAAGTAGTGTGTTGGTGTACAGCAACTCAGTAAGGGTAATGTGTTAGTGTACTGTAAGTAGTGTGTTGGTGTACAGTAACTCAGTAAGGGTAATGTGTTAGTGTACTGTAAGTAGTGTGTTGGTGTACAGCAACTCAGTAAGTGTAATGTGTTAGTGTACTGTAAGTAGTGTGTTGGTGTACAGTAACTCAGTAAGGGTAATGTGTTAGTGTACTGTAAGTAGTGTGTTAGTGTACAGTAGCTCAGTAAGTGTAATGCGTTAGTGTACTCTGAGAAGTGTTTTGGTGTACAGTAACTCAGTAAGTGTAATGCGTTAGTGTACTGTGAGAAGTGTTTTGGTGTACAGTAGCTCAGTAAGTGTAATGTGTTAGTGTACTGTGAGAAGTGTTTTGGTGTACAGTAGCTCAGTAAGTGTAATGTAATAAACTCTGTAAAACAGAAATAAAAGAAAAAAAAATTAGAGTCATTTCCAAGATATAGATGAAACCTATTTGGGTATTATTAGAGTTTCAGTAGTGAAAATTCATCAGTGTGTATGTAGTTTCTATTCCATAATGTGGAGAGACGTGACAGGACCAGGCCAGTCAATTGCTTTTCGCTTTGCAAATGTAATGAGTGAAATGACTGTTCCTCAGGGATATCTGAGGCTATAACAGCAGGTGATTCAGATGCTGTATGTATGTTAATGATGTGGCATTTGTCCTGAAGTTTATCACTGAATGAGAAACCTGTTCAGGTGGTTTTGCAACTCAAGTCTTTGTCTCTGTTGGCACGGCCCCCGGAGAGCACCAGCTGTTCAGCATTGTGCTATTTGATTGGATGTCAGTGGTGAAGTCTCACCTATGAGCGATATGCAACCTCTGAAGAAGGTTCCACACCTGCGCCACAACACGAAAGCCTGGATTCTGGTTTTGTAGTGATGAAACTCAATGTTGAGTACAATGCCATAAACGAGCGCAACACCTTCAGCAATGGAGATGTTTTGGCAGGTCAGGTTATTGTCGAAGTCTCAAAGGAAACCACCATCAAGTCCCTCACCATCAAGGCGAAAGCGAAAGCCAGTGTTGTGTGGACAGAAACTCACGGAGAACAGCAAGTGACGTATTGGGATAACGAGAAGTACTTCTCCCAGACAGAGTCCATTCTGCTGGATAAGAGTAAAGATGGTAATATAACAGTTTTGAAACTGTTTTTGTCTCTGTNGTTAGTGTACTGTGAGAAGTGTTTTGGTGTACAGTAGCTCAGTAAGTGTAATGTAATAAACTCTGTAAAACAGAAATAAAAGAAAAAAAAATTAGAGTCATTTCCAAGATATAGATGAAACCTATTTGGGTATTATTAGAGTTTCAGTAGTGAAAATTCATCAGTGTGTATGTAGTTTCTATTCCATAATGTGGAGAGACGTGACAGGACCAGGCCAGTCAATTGCTTTTCGCTTTGCAAATGTAATGAGTGAAATGACTGTTCCTCAGGGATATCTGAGGCTATAACAGCAGGTGATTCAGATGCTGTATGTATGTTAATGATGTGGCATTTGTCCTGAAGTTTATCACTGAATGAGAAACCTGTTCAGGTGGTTTTGCAACTCAAGTCTTTGTCTCTGTTGGCACGGCCCCCGGAGAGCACCAGCTGTTCAGCATTGTGCTATTTGATTGGATGTCAGTGGTGAAGTCTCACCTATGAGCGATCTGCAACCTCTGAAGAAGGTTCCACACCTGCGCCACAACACGAAAGCCTGGATTCTGGTTTTGTAGTGATGAAACTCAATGTTGAGTACAATGCCATAAACGAGCGCAACACCTTCAGCAATGGAGATGTTTTGGCAGGTCAGGTTATTGTCGAAGTCTCAAAGGAAACCACCATCAAGTCCCTCACCATCAAGGCGAAAGCGAAAGCCAGTGTTGTGTGGACAGAAACTCACGGAGAACAGCAAGTGACGTATTGGGATAACGAGAAGTACTTCTCCCAGACAGAGTCCATTCTGCTGGATAAGAGTAAAGATGGTAATATAACAGTTTTGAAACTGTTTTTGTCTCTGTTGATGGTCCAACTGCTAATGAGATCATATTTATCTTCAGTGCTATTATTTGTTATATTGTCGCTTTCCAAAGAAAAACTGTATCTCCAAAATGGCAACTTTACAGGAGGAGGCAAAAACCTAATTTAATTCTAACGTAAGTCAATGGAACCAGACCTTTTCTGTTGGTCCATTCATCATGAAATTTTCACACCATGTAAATGTCAGCTCATGTGATCAAATGATGCATAAAAGTAAAAATCAACAAAAATGGAGATACATGTTTTTCTTTAGACAGCGATATGCATTATGTCTAAACATACACCGAGGTGGGTGGCCCGTAAGGGCTCCTTAGTCTAGGGAGAGGTTCTGTTAAGAAGCATGAGTTCTATATAGAATTCTTTTTTGCATAAATGGTTCTCTCTGTGGTGGAATTGTTCTTTGGATGGGAGAATGTGTTTTATATGGTTCTAAATAAAGCCTTTTAAAAGATAAAGGTTCTATATAACACCCTGGCAGAAGAACTGTGGCTTGTTATGGTCTTCCCCTTTCTTTATGGGATTCTTTTGGTTTAAAATATACAATATAGTGCTAAAATGTCCAGATATGTCAGATATGTAACGGATCATAATGCAGTATATGATGAAATTAAAGCCAAAAAGGAATTAGTGACTAAATAGAAATCTTTTACTGAAGTACATGTACTGCAGTAAATAGAACTAGTTACTACCCACCTCTCAACATACATATCGTCGCTGTCCAGAGACAAACATACATCTTCATTTTTGCTGATTTTTTTTTTCTCCATCATTTTTCTCCAAAGTTCATGATGATTGGCCCAACAGAAATGCATGCAAGCAACTTGGAATAGAACTCTTTACATTAACTTACATTATAAAATATTAAAATATATATATATTTACAGCATCTAGCTGATGTTCTTATCCAGAGTGACTTCCAAGGTTATTCATATTACAGGTAGGCCAATGTAGTGTTAGGAGTCTTGCCCAAGGACTCTTTTTGGTGTAGTACAGCATAGTTACCCAGAACCAGGAATCAAACACCCGTCTCTCACATGGGGTAGTAGCTCATTGGCAGGTAGTGGTGTTATCTGCTGAGCTACACCAACCACATAGATAGGTTGGTTGGTTGATAGGTAGGTAGGTACGTAGGTAGGTAGGCAGGTAGGTAGGCAGGCAGGCAGGTAGGTACGTAGGTAGGTAGGCAGGTAGGTAGGCAGACAGACAGACAGACAGACAGACAGATGAGGATAATGTGAATTTATGATTGTTGGCTGATTTGTTTTGAATGCTCTCACATCACGCCTGCATGTCTGCTTATGCACTGCTCATTGCCATGCTTTTAGGTTCTGTCACTATCGGCCGTGGAAGACATGCTTTTGCTTTTGTGGTTCAGCTTCCCCCAAGGTAAGGTTTGCTTCTTATCCCCTCTTTCCCTCTAACATGCCCGGATAAATATTAGTAGTCATTTGGAATAAGTCTGCTGGACAGACTGCATTTCACTTCATGAAATGTACAACATTTCTCAAGATCGGTGTGTAAATCATCAGTATTTTTTCCTCCAAACTGTGATAAATTTCCTGGAGCTAGTTGCACGTTTCTGCCTGGTGATAGATGGAGGGTTTCTCCCCTTTGGTGGTGCAGTCGAAATCAAATGACATTTTAGAGGCTGGCAAAAAAAAATGTTTGGAAGCATCATGCTAGATATTTTGCCAGTCGTCCTTTATCTTCTTTTTTGTTTAGTCCTAAGCCTTTGAAAGCTTAGCAATGTTTATGTATCATCATGAATATTTTCTGATTATTATAATTGCATATTACATTACAGATGGTGCATTAAATAACTAGAGATTCTTTGACCATAGTTGTATACACAGTATACCATTACTAGTCATCCTTCATCATCCAGTTCTCTCTTTTTATTTCTTTCCACACAACACACAAAATCTGAGTGTGCAGACTTTGGTCTCTGTGTTTCAGTGATATGCCGTCATCTTTCAAAGGTGAATCTGGCAAAGTTGAGTACCACCTGGAGGCCCAGTTAAGCAGATCATTGCGAGTGCCGATGAAAGCCAAGACAAAATTTACTTTTGTTTCACGTCCTGACGCCCTTCTTCCAGCATCCATGGTACGATCATTATCATATTTCTTACTAGGAGAAAATATACAGTACTTAATTTAAGTGTACTTAGTATACTTTCCATGAACTTGTAATTAATTTACTGTAAGTGTGCTATTGTCATATACTAACTATGTACTTAGTATGCTAAATATAATCAATAGTGTTATTAAATATATACTTAAATAGAACTAATTGTACTTAACTGTACTATTTTGAGATGCCTCTTAGATTAATTTAGAGATACTTACATACTAAAGTACATTTCTATTTATTATTATTTCTAGTACATAAATATATATAAATATTTATACTTACCATACTCCTATTAAGTACGCTAAAGTACTACTGAGGTAAAATGTACTTGTAATTATTACACTTGTAATATATATATATATATATATATATATATATATATATATATATATATATATATATATACATATATATATATATATATATATATACACACATTTTGCACTTATATTTAGCACACAAAACAATAATGTGCTTGAAATGTACTGGTGTACATGGTATTAAAGTACATTTCTAGTACATTAAAATATACTTACTTTTTACCTGGGTTATACAGAGGTTGTGCTGTGTATGATATATATCTGCTATATACACATCAATAACAAAATAGGCTACACCATGAACATGGAATAGAAATGTGTTGATTAGAAGCAAACTGTAGCGGCTCAAGAAAGCCGCCACTCGGCAGGACATACAGTGTCTGACTCGTGAAGTGTCTGTGTATCCATTTTCCAGTATCAGAACAAGGCAGAATCCCTCTGACTCCAAAGACAGGATTTATTCAGTATTATTTCCGCCACTCTTCTTACATTCAAGTCAACTTCATAGCGCCAAAAATAAAAACAACAAATTCTCTTATGAAGGATGACCGTGGCACCACACAAACAAAAATATGGTCAGGAAAATGTTGCTCCACGTCCTGCCCTACTACTTCTGCCACCTAAGCATATTCCCCATTTGTGCGTTTTCTTGTGCAGGACAGACTGATGGAGCCCAGATAATCTATTTTTCTTCTCCAGAACTTAATCCTGTCTTTGGGAAAATAATAATTTTTTTTGCAACACAAGCAGGATATTTCAGTTATGCATATTACACTGTATGGCTCTTAAATACACTGTACATGTAGTATATATCTGTAAGCTGGAAAATTAGATTTGTTTTCATTTCATGTAAATCTTGTAATTTTAGCATAATTACCTTTTGTGCAGTCACCACAGCATGGACTTAAAGAGAAGGAGGTGATATTCTTTGCCTCAGGGAAAATCTCAATGAACATTTTCCTGGAGAAGACAGGTTATCAGCAAGGTAGGACAAAAGTCAAAAAGTCAAGTTTTTATAACAAACCATTTCTATGAAATATTGGTTGGTATTTATATGATGTCTTTTACCATATACCTAAACAATGCAATACTGAATTGCTGTCAGTTGAACTGCAGGTCATTCACTGCGACATCTAATATCCAGTGAAATGATTTTTTATGGCAAACAATTTGATTTATTTTAAGACATAATGCAGAGAATGTTGCACTTCTTCAAGGAATAAGACTTGAAACAATAAAAACTTTATGGACCACCAGTGGAATCAGATTATTTCCCAAGACGACGAAAAAAAACACCAAAAACAAGTAAAACTTTTCTATAAATATGTACATTTTGCAGTCTACTATAACATATGTATGTTCTTAGAATCATATTTACAACAAGCTCTTTTTCTTCTTGTGACTTTAAGGCTCTGATATGTAAATAAGTGGTGTTCTGATTGGCTGCTCAGAATTATATCTCATTTAAAAAGCATTCCAGGCTGAAATATGAATAAGCTGTCTGTAAATAAATACAACGTTGCTGTTCACGTTCAGGTGAAAACCTGGTCGTCAGAGGCGAAATCATCAACAGCTCGACAAGAAAGATTGTTCCCAAGTATATCATCTATCAGAAGCAGAGCTTCTTCGCCCAGGGGAACAGAACTGTGCATACTACAA
The DNA here is from genome assembly GCA_034552555.1 of Semaprochilodus insignis. Taxonomy (NCBI): domain Eukaryota; kingdom Metazoa; phylum Chordata; class Actinopteri; order Characiformes; family Prochilodontidae; genus Semaprochilodus; species Semaprochilodus insignis. The sequence goes on along the minus strand of CM067484.1, from coordinate 4,873,731 downwards.
ACATTGTGAAGGAAAAGGAGACTCCTTTATCCTCTTCCACCAGCCTATCTGTTTCTAAAGTATTGACTGTTCCCTGGGGAATCACCCCCACCATCCTCAACTGCCGCATCCTGAAAGTGGAATACAGGCTGAAGGTATCTGTTCATGACCTATAATGAGCGTGTAAGGGGAGATGTATTGGTTTAGTATTGATTGAAAGGGCAATAGAGAGGAACTAGGGGCCTTTCCTGACTCAATCAATCCAATGTAGAGAAAATGCAGTAATATGAGAAAATACAAATACATGAGTGGTAAAGGACCACCCCCACCTCTCTGCTTGAGGTAATGGGCATGGAGCTTGAGGTGGTTTCTTCGATCTACACACACACTCACATAACTCAACACATGTTCAATTTTGCAGGTTATCCTGGACGTGTCCTTCACTAAAAACCCAGAAATTAAGCTCCCGCTGATCATTCTGCCTGTCTGTGATGGAGCCACGGTCAAGCAACAACCTCAGAAATCCAACATGACGGGCTAAGGCAAAGAAAATGACCCAGAGATACCTCAGAGCTGGATCTCATAAAGGCCTTAAACCTGTATATTCAGCTTTACATGCAATTTTTACATTTACAAGCAATGCAACTAAAACATACACTGTATAACAGCCAGTCAGATCAATTGGTAACGCTTCAGTTGAACATGAGCTCCATAAAGGCTTCATTTTACACACATAATTGAATAGCAAAACTTTTATAAAGCAATACCTGGGCATCTATCAACTGCTTATGTCAGGAATTTGCAAGACGACATAAAAGGCATCGTATTGACACTTGGGGCCTTAAACTAAAGTGATGGGCGTTTGTTCCATTCCTGACACAGTTATGAAGTATCGCTCCCAAGTAATGGAGCAGAAGCCTTATTATCAAGAACGTCAGAAAGACACAAAAGGCAAAAGTGACAGAAAACGATATTCAGCAGGGGCGGAGTCTACTCCCTGGACAACAGGGCCGGGGACAAACTGGTGGTGGCGTGAGGAAGGAGTAGAATGTAGAAACGTCGGCACCTAAAAGCGGCAAAACATGAGTGTAAGTTGAATCCTTTTAGAGACGGGTGGCGCATTGGGACTGGCCAGAGTAATGAATGAGTGATGTAGTATTGGAGTCTTTCTGGCAGAACTTGTGCTAAAGCTTTCATATCTGTTCCAGGCTCTCGAACTAAAATCACACATGGAAACGTGTATGAAACAGTTGAGTTTGAAGACATCAAAACCTTCCACTAGGCCTCATCCTCATTAATCACATTATTTGGGAATTATGCTTCACTTAGGTGCCACTTTAGTTCAAAGTTGAAGGAAACCAACTTTGTTGGCGACAAATTGGAGTAAAATATTAAACATGTCTATAAGATACTAACCATGAATGCTTTATTAAACATCCAGCAAGCCTTGAATGAAAAATCTAGAAAAGAGAAATATGATGTAGCATTAGCCTACTTGCCATATGAGTGCCACAGCTATTTGGGTGTGGCTAGTGAGCAACTTGATTTACAACTCTTTGTCCATCATAATTCAGCTTTTATGTGACATAACCAAATGAAAATAGTTATGGACGAGCATTTGGATGGATGGATGAACAAATGAAAGGACAAAGGGATATGTGAATGAAGGAACAGACAAACGGAATGTGTTGGTGTATGGACTGAACATGGAACAGACAGCTACTTGCAGGTGGCCTAGCTAGCTGGCTTTTGGTTATGCTGCTTAATGTCGCTAAGTTTCTCTGACGCTGTGTAGGCGGAGCAAGAGACACCAGCCTTCTGATTGGTTAGGATATGCTTACAGAGGTGATACCCAAGATTAGGACCATCCAGTTTACATGAAGGGGGAAAAAAATAGGGTGAAGTCCAGCAGACCTTTATTAGACTTTGTGAGTTGATCAGACACTGTGGTGCTGCTGGAGTGTTTAAACATTGTGTCCACTCACTGTCCACTCTATTAGACACTCCTACTTCGCTGGTCCACCTTGTACATGTACAGTCAGAGACGATAGCTCATCTGCTGCTGCACAGTTTGTGTTGGTCATCCTCTAGTCCTTCATCAGTGGTCACAGGACGATGCCCACATGATGCTGCCCACAGGACACTGTACACAGGACACTGCCCACAGGATGCTGTCCACAGGACACTGCCCACAGGACGATGTTGGCTGGATAGTTTTGGTTGGTGGACTATTCTCAGTCCAGCAGTGACACTGAGGTGTCCGTACTTTAGGAAAGTTGTCATAAGACTTCATAAGCTTGTGCATGTATCATGTGGCTGAGAGGAACAAGATTTAGACTTCATTAGACAGAGAACACGGATGTAGGTTCCCTGGGAGCCCTTATATCAATACAGTCTCATTTACGGCATTGTTGTGACTACCGACATAAGCAGACACAAGGCAGAGTTCAGAGTAGATATGACATTTGTGTGGGTTCATGCACACACAACATACATATTTGTAAATGCACTGTTTTATGTGGTTTCAGATCGTGATGTTTGGCAGCTAAATTTCCATATATAGACTATATGGATAGGGAAATAAATGGTATCTGTATCTACTACTTTACAGACATAGCCATTATGTAGCAGGGCATTATTTATTCATCACTACTTATTGAAGCTCAAATAAACACTGTCTCGAACATTAGACAACATATTTGTAACCATTCTGCGTAATAACTTCCTGTGATGTAGCTTTGAGACATTTCACATGTCTGATTCCCAACATGGCTATTGTGTAAACTGTTTTTTGGTTTAGAATGTTGCATATCGTCGCTGTCCAAAGAAAAACATGCATCTCCATTTTTGGGTATTTTTACTTTTCTGCACTGTTTGAACAAAGCAGCTGCTGTTTACACTATAAATCTGGATCCACTGACTTACATTAAAACTGAATGAGTGAAATGGTTTTTGCTCATACTTGTTTTTCTCTAGACAGTGACGATATCACTTCAAATCTCTCTGAAAGGCTTTACATGTTAATTATGTCATTTTGATATTTGAGTCAGTGGAATTGCCTGTTAAGCGAACAAACAATAAATTGTGGCATCTGTAAACAATGTCCACAGCAAGCAAGTTTATCTGTGCACTGCAAACTATTTTGCATTATAATTTATGTATGTGTTTTAAGACTTATTATTAGCACGAGTTATGCTAATATTTTGTTATTATTTGTGGTATGCAGAATAAAACTTTCTAATCTAATCTAAAGTTTCACTAATCTGTATATACACCCATCAACCATACCATTAAAACCACCTCCTTCTATCTACACTCACTGTCCATTTGATCAGCTCCACTTACCATATATAATGACAGACTGTTTCTTTGTATACTGTGTTATCCCCCTTTTACCCTGTTCTTTAATTATCAGGACCCCCACAGGACCACCACGGAGCAGGTATTATGTGGGTGGTGTATCATTCTCAGCACTGCAGTGGCACTGATGAGGTGGTGGTGTGTTAGTGTGTGTTGTGTCTGATCCACTCACACCAGCACAACGCACACTAAGTGTCAGTGTCACTGCAGTGCTGAGAATGATCCACCACCCGTATAATACGTGCTCTGTGGTGGTCCTGTAGGGGTCCTGATCACTGAAAAGAGATAGATAGATAGATACTTTATTGATCCCAGAGGGAAATTCTAGAACTCCACATTTAACCCATCCGTGAAGTGAACACCCACGTACACACACACTAGGGGGCTGTGAGCACACTTGCCCGGAGCGGTGGGCAGCCCTATCCACGGCACCCGGGGAGCAGTTGGTGGTTAGGTGCCTTGCTCAAGGGCACCTCAGTCGTTACTGTCGGTTCAGGGAATCGAACCAGCAACCCTCCGGTCACAAGGCTGGTTCCCTAACCTCCAGCCCACGACTGCCCCCAAAAGGGGGCATAACATAGAAAAGGGGGATAACATAGTATACAGAGAAACAAATGGGAGTGTATGGGAGGAATAGAGGAGCCCAGGTCAGTATGACTGTGGATTAGAGTTTGGGGCTCTGCCCTGATTGAGTACATGCAGTTTGGAGTCTGTAGGTTAATGGAAACAATAGTCTCAATAGAGTTTGAGTGGGGCCAAAAATGAATGGGAGAAAAAAAGAGACAAACAGATGAGTGTGGGGCAGATCAACATTGAATTTGTGCTCGGAGGGGTCTGCCCTGAGATGTGTATCTAATGTGAAACGGTGTCTGTCGGTTGAGCAGAAGTACAAAAAATAGGCGTGTACTTTTCCACCCCATTCATTCTTAATGGGAAGGATTAACAGGTTGTATACAAGCAGACCATTGATCCAACTGAACATTTCAGAGCTGGAACTGTGTTGATATCTCAAAAACTGCAGGACTAGTTAGTGGACAAATATCTCTCCTCCAAGAAGAAAAAGAAGAAGAAAAAGAAGAAAAAGAAGAAGAAGAAAAAGAAGAAGAAGAAGAATATAAATCAGATAACAACAGTGTTGCACATTGCACAGTCACTAATTAAACAATGTCCTCACACAATGTGTCAATCATTGGGCAATGTGTTTGTAACCAGTGTGTGTCGTAGCTTCCTATGATCTAACTTTTGGAGGCAGTAAACACTCAGGATGTCTGGTTCCCATCACCACCATTGTGAAAGATTCTGTGTCTGTATGCTTCTCTAAAATGTTGCATTCCATATTAAACCCCTCTGAATCATTTTACGTATATCGCAACAAAATAATAAAATATAAAGATTTTAATAACTGTAATCTGACAGTATATTCTCCTTCTTCTTCTTGGTACACATTTTTTGTCCACTAACTTGTCCAGCAGTTTGTGAGAAATGAACACCGGCCCAGTTTCCCGAAGCGCAGCCCAATCGGGAATGGTAGGCTTGTATACAGCTTTGTGATCTGACGTGTGGTTTTCGTGAAAACTTTGTTAAATTCTGAATGAAATACGGCGTAAAAAGAGTGCATTTATTCATCTGTGCTTATTTAGGTCAAATTCTTATCTAAAATTAAACAGTGTTTTCAAACAGTGTCTCAATCATTGGGTAACATGTTTGTAATCAGTGTGTGTCATAGCTTCCTATGATCTAACTTTTTGGAGGCAGTAAACATTGTGAAAGAGTCTGTGTCTGTATGTTTCTCTAGGAAGTTGCATTCCGCATTAAGCCCCTCTGAATCATTGTGTTTGTCTCAACAAAACCATAAAATATAAAGATCTTAATAAAATATCTGAAAACTGCAAAAAGAGTTTTTATACCATTAAGAATGAATAGGATGGAAAAGTGCACGTTTATCTGCTGTACTTCAGCTCAACCAAAAGACACCAGTTTGCATACACTATGTCAGGACAGACCCCTGGGCATGAATTCAATGTTGGTCCGACCCGCACTCGACTGCCTGTCTTCTTTTTCCCCCACATCACTCATTCCTCCCATAGAGTCCCATTCATTTCCCCCCTAACTCAACCCCCATTTTTTCTTTTACCCAACAGCCACCAAACTGCATGTACTCTTCAAACTATAATCAACAGCCATACAGACCCTCACTCCTCTATGTGTCATTTATTCATCCCTCATTCCTCCCATACACTCCTATTCATTTTTAGCAACACCTGTGCTTCTGTTAGCTGCTCCTTTAGAGGGAATAATGTTAACTGTAGACTACACTCATCATCAAACGAATAGATGCACAAATGGCTGCACCCAGAAGGAATCAACCGACAGGAATGAAAGTTTCATGCTCTGCCGCTCATGTGACATAAGCAAGATTACCTAACAGCCACGATGGCAGACATTCAGCGTGCAGTGATGCCCTTCATGAGTCATCCCATTAGTGCCAGCACCATTGGCAGACGGCTGCGTGACACAGGACTGCATGCCTGTCGTGCCAGACTGTCATGTAGACTCAGAATGGCAGTGGGTCATCGTCAGTGGTGAGTCCCGCTTTTGTCTTGCTGGAGACAACTGTGTTAGCAAACATGGCAGCCTGACGCCATACTGGGAGACACTACTTCCGCATGTGTAGCTCAATAAATATTGCCCATATCAGTCTAAATTTATCATCATTTATTGTTCCTGGTAACCTTTATCTTCCTTCCCAATAGCACTGCAATCCCACACTTCCTTCTGGGTGCAGCTGTTCTTTCGACAGTAAGTATATTTTATATCATGCTTTGTAAACATGCTGCCAGAAAAGGACTTAACGGTAATTATGACAAGGCCTTCGCTGGAGATGTGCTTCTATTGGTATTGACTGATTTGATCTGAAATCAACTTTAAATACATCTTAAATCATTTGTATGCAGTTATTACTTTATAATGTAACAGGTGCTGCGGGATGAAGCGAGTCATTATTTATATATGTTTATTTACTGCACAATCAGCTAATTGGATTTTGTAGACAGAGACTACAAACAAAAAAACTCTTTAATATAATTGTGTATTTATGTGTGTAATGGTAAGGCACCATAAATCATTCATAAACAAACAAACAAACAAATAAATAGCTCCATTTCATGCCACCAGACATTTGAAAATGAATGTGACTCATTATCTCAGAGCTACAGCACCATCTGCTGGGACATGTGTGTAGTTTAATGTTGCTATTGTTTGGAAGGTCTTATGTGTTTATTATAATAGTTATAACATACCAGTCAAATGTTTAGACGCAGCTACTCAAAGAAGGTTGCCTTGTTTTTATCTTAATGCTTTACTGTAGAATAAAAGTGAAGACACCAAACTATAAAATAGCACTCATGGAATTTTGCAGTCCACCTTAAACACCTCCAAAATGGAGCTTTACAGGAGGATAAAACAGCTTTCTTAACCTGCAGTGGAGGTTGATAAGTGGAGGTGGAGGATTTAAACTGTGGTAAAAAAGAGATAAAAGATACAACTAAATAGAGTAGATACAACTAAATATATATTACAGGTGGAGATTTGCAGAAATATAATAGTGTGGTACATAAAGAGTACACGTGGTATACCAGGATATGTATTGTTCAGACATCTCATCAGTTGGAGCTGTTAAGTGTGAGCCTGTAGAGTCTTTAAGATCACCAACAACATCCATTTAGTTGGGTGTGTCCAAACTTTTGACTGGTAGTGTACAGTCATCTGCAAAAGTGTGAATGCCCCCAGTCAGATTACATGCCTTGTTGAATTTGTAAATGGAAATAAGTACATATTCTGTAAATCTGGCATTTTCTGCTAATTTTACTGCACAGTTGTATTTGCTATTAATTTGCTGAATTTACCATACTATAAAACATATATAACATACATAACAAACATATATAAAACATATTCATTTCAGCAAATAACTATTTTTTAACTGTGCAAATTGTAAAACTTTTTACTGAGTAAGTGTTCATAATCTAGATCTAGATTTAAACCTTCTGTATCAATATAAATGTCACAAACAGTGATGCTTTGAATTGACTTGATTCTAATGTGCAGATCATTTCCATGTGAATAAGATGAATTTTTGTTTATCAGTTTATTTACTGTTGGCAATAGTTGTGCTGATGTTATTAAGTTTCATTCATGACATAGATTCCATTTATTAGCTTGTGGCTTTAGCTGCCTCAAACCACTACTTGTGCTGTCTATGAACTGGTAAGAGGAATTTTCCCAGTGGAGCTAGCTTATAACCAGCTAAGCAATTTTGCTCCAGCGTTACAACCTGCAACAGTTTTGACAGTGATTACAATCATCCGTCCGCAGCAACCGTCTTCTGGAGGAATCCCTTCTAAGCAATTATGCTCATAATCAATCACGCAGTAGAAGCATTTCAGGTTGCTGGAAGGCCTAATTTGCTGCATCCTCAGCTATGAGCTCCACTCGGCTTCCCCCCTCTTCCAATGGAATTAGCTCAGCTGATTAAACCGTGGGGAGTTGAAATTCCCCATTGGATGTTAGGAGAGACACATTAGAATTGCATTAGGAGAACACAGCATTGTGGGGAAGCTCACTGGCAGAGTGTAATCATCTACCTGGAGGGCAGCGAGCTTGACAGCATGAGGTCCAGTGGAGAGCTGGGCCATACACTACGTCTCGGTACGGTCTTTTTGAACTCCAGCACAAAAAGAACACTTCAAAGGGTCCGCGCTCAGCCTCACTGTTGGGGACGCGCTGGCGGCTACATTAGACAGAGTGGGGTTGCTTATATCACAATGTATACAGCGGTTCATTATTCCTCCCGGCTGAGATCTTTGATCCCGAGTTCTTTACTAACTCAGGAAATGGAGTGTTTGAATTAAGAAAACAACAGACTGATTAAACTGTGACGGCTGTAAATTGAATTCAATTAGCATTTTGTTCCAAATATTTGGCTTTATATATAATTTTGACATTATGCATGTTTTGACGTGAAAAGGCAATAATGTTTATGGTAGCCTGAATGGCTAATAGAGACATATACTAAAAGACTTACTCAACTTTATCAATAATTTCTCCATACTCGGTCCTAGAGGGACTTAATGAGTTAACCTGAGGGCAGCAGTTCACTTAATTCATCTATGTGAACAGACAGCAAAAGAACAAGGACAATAATAATAGTCCCATACTACACATCGTTACTGTTGCACAAAAGCCTTGCCTCTTCGTTTTTGTTGTTGTTGACTTACTGCTACTGTTTGTGTTGTGTTAAATTTATTGAGGAAGTCTTATAGAAATGAAGTAATATTACTTCACCTTAGCTTCCATTATATGTTAAAGACAGTGGTAGATAGTGTGGCTTATACAAATATGTCACACTTCCGGGTTTCCCCTCTGCCTCCCATCCCCGGAACTCCATCTCCCAGAATCTGCCACCCGATGACTTCACAGTCACATGTCCCTCGCCCACCAATTCCGTCTCGTTTCCTCGATCAGGATCTCCTGAGTTCTGATTTTACACACCTGTTAATCATTATCTCTGTTTGCTTATATACCCCGGTCTGCCTCTCAGTCATTGTAAAGTATTGACAACTCCCGTTGCATACCGAGCGTTCTGTCCCTGTGATCCTTATTCTGACTTTCTGGTTTCCGACTCTGTTTGATCTCTGGTTCGTCCCTTCTCTTTTGCCCTCTGATTTTGGTTGCCCTATTCTGATTGCTTATTTGTTTTTTGACTTCTGCCTGCTTCTTCATATATGACTTCGCCTGTCCCCTGTACTATGTTCGCTTGGATTCTGCTTTTGAGCCTGACTGTCAACTTGTTAATAAAACCCAGCTTTGCTTTTAGCCCAGCATGCGTCAGTCTGACTTTGTCTGGCGTGAGAACATACTGAAAAATAGAAGTACAAAAGTGTGATTTTGTAATAAATTTGTAAGACGTTTCTGGGTAATTCACTGAACTGCAGTGGAAGATCTTGGTAATTTCAGCACCTGCCATCGGAGGAACTGAAGTTTTTATTAATGATATATATATATAGTAGAGAAATGGAGCCTGTTCACAGATGAATGTTAAAGTTTCTGTCAATTAAGATGATCTTTAAATATATAAATATATATAAATATATATATATAATGGTATACACCAACAATATGTACCCCAGCAGGTACAAATTAAGTATATTTTTATGTACTAGAAATGTACTTTAATACCAACGAGTACATTTCAAGCACATTATTGTTTTGTGTGCTAAATACATAAATATATATATATTACAAGTGTGATAATTACAAGTACATTTGACCTCAGTAGTACTTTAGTGTACTTAATAGGAGTACAGTAAGTATATATATATATATAAGTATATTTTAATGTACTTTAATATGTACATGTATCTCTAAATGAATCTAAGAGGCGTCTCAAAATAGCACAGTTAAGTACAATTAGTTCTATTTAAGTATAGATTTAATAACACTGATGATTATATTTAGCATACCAAGTGCATAATTAGTATATGAAAATAGTACTTTCAGTACATTAATAAATTCAAGGAAAGTATACCAAGCACACTTAAATTAAGTGCACTTCCGTCTCCTTTTCTTTCTCCTGGGAAGGTTATTATCCACCTCTAGTTAAGAAGAGGTAGCATCTGTTGTTTTGGAGCCAGTAATGCATAACCGAGGTTGTAGAGAACTGTGAATTCCTGACATCATCATGTTTATCCAGTGCTGTACTAGTTATACACAGTCTACTGAGTATTATTAGAAACCCATTGTGGAAAGCATAGAAAAAGCATCGTTGAGTTCTGGTACTGGATGACGTATCAAGGACATGTTGTAGGGCGGTGTTTCTCGAGGCCATGCTCCACGCCTGGGCAGACGGAAGGGTCTCAGCAGTAGCGTGTTAGTCGAACAGAGAGTGACAGCCTGTGCTGAGAGAGAGAAGATGCAGAGCAGACAGGCAGCACAGTGGGAGCACCTCATTAGGTACAGCATTTAGGCCTTATTTAAGCTTCACTGCTAGGGACACCACAGCCACACTTATCGCCCGCTAATGAGACAGCCATAGCGCATTTCAGTCAAACGGAGAGATGAGGAGGAGCACGTAGCTTTGTCAGTTTGTGTTGTTCAGACTCGGTTTTGGAAGTGAATAATGCCTGCTGAAAGCACTGTAGATGGCATGAAGTGATGGGACGTGAATGCCAATGAAGATGATTATCATCTGACAGACTTGCTTTTATTCGACGTTCGACAGAATGAGGAAAGCTCACTGGAGACAACAAGCCGCTGGACTGTTTGGAATTGGCCTGGAATTGATTAAACCGATTAAGCCAGAAGTGAATTAAGACAAATTCTTAGTCAATGAACAAAAGAGTCAACACTCGAAAGTAATTAACATCCAATTTGCTGTTGGGGCAACATCCCAGTTGTGCTCTGTTCAGGATCCGCCGCCTGTGTTCAGCACCACACAGCCACTGATTCGGAGAGACATTCTTGGCTTCCCAACACAGAGCACATCTGAATGAGATGCTCTCCTTTACTGAAGATGCTTCCGACCAAGTTTAGTTAATCATTGTGGTTGAGGATTAGAACAGTCCCGGGAGACAGGAGGAGAGGGCCATCTGTTGCGTCTGTTCGGAGGTGCGTAGCATCTGCTGCTTCCGCCACAAAGGAAAGCTTCGGTGTCGCTTCAGAACATGGTGCTGCACCGAATCATAAATCCCTTTAACGACTCTACGGGAAGGGTTTATGTCCTTCGTGCTGACCATTTTATTACCAGTGCCATAGACTGATAGGTCACTATGTTGTGTGAATCAGTCATTATTCTGAGCTCCGGTTGGCTATTAATAAGACTCCTGCCTGCTCCAATCTTTAAAGAGCTCGAAAGATGGAAATAAAGGAGAATGCATTTTAAGAACAACATTTCAAAACAATTTGTTTGTATGTTGGTCCATTAAGTTGAAACACATAAAGTAAGCAGTCAGTTTTGAATTCATCATGCTTCACAACCATGAAAAGATTTGCAAATCACTGGCCGTTTGGCCTACAGCAATTAGGCTTGCTCATTCGTGTTGCAGTGGTTAGGAGTGTTGCTACTGCAGACAGTCTGTAGCACAGTTATTGGCATGTTTGTTAAAGTGGGGGAAATTATTAAACGCCTTCCACAGGACATGTAATAGAGGCCCAATACAAGACATTCAAGAACCTACAGTCTACACTCATCATCATAAAAATAGTTGCACCCAGTAGGAATCAACCGACAGGAATAAAACTTGGTGGGTTGGTGTGACATTGTGAGACATGTGAATGATTCAAGTTTCACACTCAGTCAAGCATGTGACGTAAGCAAGGATGGGCCTTATTTCTGTACCTGACTGACCCAACAGCCACAATTGCAGGCATTCGGCGAGCAGTGATGCCCTCCATGACTCATCCTATTAGTGCCAGCACCACTGGCAGGCGGCTGCGTGATACAGGACTACATGCACACAGACCATTACGCCCTTAACACCACGTCAGTGGCTCCAAAGACTGCAACCGTGTCGTGCCAGACCTATCCCCGATTGAAAAGTGTAGGATGCTATTGGACGTGCTATAACACTCCACCCCTACTACAAAATCTGCAGGAACTGCGTGAGAATATTTAAGATGCATGGGATTGCATTATCACAGGACTCCATTAGGAATCTCTACAACTCCATGCCGAGACGGCATGCGTTCCATGTGAGGAAAATGTGTTCAAAGAAGATGTTAATGAGTGACTGCATTTGGGCGTGCGTAAGACCATAATGTGAAGGAAGTAGCTGAATGTGCAGGAGTATGGAAGCGTATGGACATACCGGTCTGCCAGCAGTGGCACAAATCCCAGTCTACAGGAATTCTCCTTGGAATTGTGCCAGGGAAGGCATCCACCAAATCTGGCCCAACTGCACAATTCTTTGATGTAAGAGTGTCTGAACATTGATGTGGTCTACATCCAGAAACCTGTCCAGTACATGACAAATCCAATCACAGTTGTTAGTCGTGCTTGTGGGGGTATTACATATAAGGCAAACCATTTGCATAATGCTGCTGTCTGTGATGATGGACAGACAGACTGTGACGCGCGCTGAGCTAAAAGCAAAGCTATGTTTATTAAGCAGGCTGGTAGCACAACACAGCAGCAACAAGATCAAAGCTAACATAACCAAGAGATAACATAACCAAAGCTAACATAATCCAAGGATTGAGTCAGAGTAAGGAAACGAGCAGAAGTCAGAACCAGGCAAAACAACCGGACCAGCAACAGTATCCAAAGGGAAAAGACAGAAGACTAAACCAGAAAGTCAAAATAGAGTCAAACCATGGAAGCTAATGAGAACAATAACAGGGAGAAAACGCTTAGTACCCACAAAGAGGCAATACTTCGCAATGGTCAGTGGGAGAGAGGAGTATTTGTACAAAAAGACTAAATTAGCTACAGGTGAAATCAATATTCTGGCAACTTAGATCTGAAAAGCGGAACGGGATTGGGCGATGGTGGACATGTGAAAGTGGCGTCCTCGGGTGGTGGGTTATGGGAAACGGAGTCCGGGAGATCGGGGATGACAGGAGAGCCAGCAGGCGTGACACTGTCAAAACAAAACCTCCCTCCCTTTTCAGGAAAAGGGAAAACACACTTTAGATTTCAGTGTAACCAGACGTTTTTGGGGGTCATTTATTGGTCTGCGTTCATCATGATCGTTACACACAAAGTAAAGGGCAACAGGCATTTTCAAATTATGCCAAAAACAGAAAAAAAGACAAACACAAAGGAAGCCTTCCAATAAAGCTAGCTCATCCGAGCCTCTATCTGTCATCAGTCTGTTTGTTTGCTCATCCATTTGTTCAGCTGGCCACAGCAGTAAAGTGAATAAGGACATTACGCTCTTTAAGACGTCGACACATTAAAGCTAGATCCTGTTTTAGTGAGTCATGGACACTGTGGAGTCTACAACACTGCCTGTTTATCTGGAGCTCGTATCACTCATTTCCTCTGCTAGCTCTGTTAAGTTTAGCTCTGCTTCAGTGATGTAGCTGACTGGACTGAGGGTTGTCAGTCAAGTGTGTTCATCAGAATATTAGGACCAAGCGCAGGCGGTTCTCAGATAACTCTAATCAATAAGTATAAGACATGTTCTATCATATTTTGATAAATGTTTTTTGATAAATGTTTAATTTACTATACACTAATTAAACACTTTATTAGGAACATCTTCTTGTATCATTATCCATTTTATCAGCTCTACTTACCATATACAGCTCTGGAAAAATTTAAGAGACCACCTCCAAATGATCCATTTCTCTGAGTTTGTGTTTGACCAAAATGAGCAGCTCTGTTTTATTCTATACACTACTGGAAACACGTCTCCCAAATTCCAGATCAAATATTGTATTTTAGATCTGTTTATTTAGAAAATCACTAATGACGCCTCCAGAAGCCTGTTTTTTGAACCATGCTCGCTGTGCATTTCACCCCAGCCACCGCTCGCCAGTCTTTCTGTAGGTCACTTGAGGTCATCTTACGGTGGTTAAGTGACATTGGAATGAGGTGGCGTTCATCACGGTCAGTAGAGAGTGGTTTTGGCCCTCTGCCAGTCTGTAGCTGTGTTGTCCTGTGTGTTTGCTGCTTGACCTTGTTCTTATGAACCAGACGCTCACTGTATCTGCCAGTAAAGCTAGAACCTAACCTTCTGTTCCTCACTAAGAACCTGCTGTACATGTGGAGATGCTGATTTAAGAAGAAACTGGAGTGGTCTCTTATTTATTTCCAGAGTTGTAGATGCGCTGTGTAGTTCTTCACTTACACTCTGTAGTTCATCTGTTTCTCTGTATACTTTATTACCCTGTTCTTCAATGGTCAGGACCCCCACAGGACCACCACAGAGCAAGTATTATGTGGGTGGTGGATCATTCTCAGCACTGCAGTGACACTGACATGGTGGTGGTGTGTTGTGCTGGTGTGAGTGGATCAGTGCTGCTGGATACCTCAGTGTCACTGCTGGACTGAGAATCATCCACCAACCAAAACTGTCCAGCCAACAGTGTCCGGTGGGCAGCGTCCTGTGACCACTGATGAAGGACTAGAGGATGACCAACACAAACTGTGGAGCAGCAGATGAGCTATCATGCTGAGAATGATCCACCACCCACATAATACCTGCACTGTGGTGGTCCTGTGGGGGTCCTGACTATTAAAGAACAGGATGAAAGAGGAATATCAATGTGTACAGTGAAACAGATGGACTACGGTCTGTAATTTTGTCTGATGCTTGTGTACTCTTGTGATCTAACAACCGAAGCGTCTTTGGGTTCTTGAAATGCACTATATAAAAATAGAGTATTATTATTATTATTATAATTATTATTATTATTATTATTATTCATTGTAGAACTAAAAAGTGCTCATATATGATAAGTGGAGCTAATAAAAAAGACAGTGGGTGTAGGCACAAGGAGGTTTTCCAAATAAACTGCTCAGTGAGTGTAACGCTCCATTTTAGTGTCATACAAACATTTTTAATATCTTACTCTGTCTTCCCTATAAAAGCACACTGACAAAAACAAAAGCAACAGAGAGAGGTCATAAAATTAACCTGTATAATATATTTATAATATATATTATTATACATATACAATATCTATCTATCTATCTATCTATCTATCTATATATATATATATATATGTATGTATATATATATACAAAAATGCTAAAGAAATCTTGCATAGGATGAAGGAATGTGAAATATGAAGGAATGCAGAGCATCTAATTGTGTGCCCCGGGATGGCTGTAGATACGCCTGAGGGAATTCACCGTGTTATGTAATCAGGGCTGCGCAACAATTCTTTTCTCTAGTTACATCATCCTATGAACACTGTCACACAAATTTACTGTGTAGAGCAGAAGAGCAATAATAATAAATAGACAGAAAGCTTTGAGAAGCGTCCTACAAGAAAGAAAGAAAAGGCTAAAATTAAAGGTTAATAAGCTCCCCAGACGAAAAAATGAGTCCCCTGTGACTGAAACGTACCTAATACAGTGTAATACCTCCACGAGCACCAATAACAGCTGTGACTGGATTTGGCATGTACTGGACAAGCTTCTGGATGTAGACCACATCAGTGTTCAGCCACTCTTGCGTCAAAGAATTGTGCAGTTGGGCCAGATTTGATGGATGCCGTCCCTGGCACAATTACGAGAAGAATTCCCTGTAGACTGGGAGTTTAGCTACTGCTGGTCAACCCGTATGACCGTACGCTTCAGTTACTTCCTTCACAATATGGTCTTTGACACGCCCAAATGCAGTCACTCCTTTTAACCAATCATTAACATCTGCTTTAGAGCCATATTCCACACATGGAACAAGACATTCACTGCACTGTACCACCTCTTCTCCGTCTATGATAGCCAAGTGTGCTGGATCTCCAATCCCCATTGTAGCAGACCTCAAGGACCAGGATTGGGCACCCGTGCTATACAGCTATTAGATTCTGTGGAGGTTATTTAAAATTTTAAGGGTGTCAACGAACAACTGCATTTACATTATCACAGCTGAATAAGGAAAATTCCAGAATGAAAACAGCCGACTGTGCAGAAACCTACCGTACCAGGCTGGGAAGGGGATGTTGCCATCTTTCATACCCTTCCTAAGAAACCGTGAACAGGCATGGTATTCACTTTATTGTACAGGTGCCATTTAAGGTGGAACATACAATTCACAAAACAAGCTGGCGAATAGGAAGCCAACATCAGCTCCCACAGACTTTAACAACAACTTTGATTAAAAGTTGTTATTTTGCTCTGGAGATTTCAGTATTTCTCAGCGTTTAACACTGAAGAGACTGAGGAGAGGAGCAGCTCCACCTTTATTAGCATCACAACCCCAACAGCAGCCCGTAAGTAGCAGCCATGATGTTTGATTGTATTACTGTTTGCTTGTTGAAGCAGATCGACCTTAAAACTGGAAGTTTAATAGTGAGGAACAACTTACTGGACTTAATTTACTTTGTGTTGATGTCCAGGTGAAAAGCAAGTAGCTAGTTTAGGGAATGTTAGCTGATAGCAAGCTCCAGGTAACTAGCATAACTAGCGAAATAGTCTGATGACCAAGTTTATTTACATGGAGGTTAATTTTATTTTCCTGTCTGGGTCTTTTTGATCATGCTGCTTCTGTGTGATTAGAAATAGAACCATTTGCCATTGTATTCTTTGACGTTCCTTGGTTCCAATAAAAGCTGGGGCAAAAAGGTTCTATGAAGCCTGAATGGAACGAGTTCAAGAACAAGAGGGGAATTTGTCCACTGCATTTAACCTATCCATGTAGTGATACACAAATACCCACACCAGGGGGAGCAGTGGGCAGCCTTCACCACAGCACCCAGGGAGTAGTTGGGGGTTAGGTGCCTTGCTCAAGGACATATCAGTCACATCCTATCAGTTCAGGGGATTGAACCGGTAACCTTCCTGTCACAAGGCTGGTTCCCTAACCTCCAGCCCGCGACTGTCCCACAATCGTGGTGTCTTGCTGTAAACCAGCCAATCAGAGCAGAGCTTAGCAAATTGTTTATGAACTCTAGAAAAAGGGAAAACAACAAACCAAAAAGTCAGAGGGTTGTAAATGGGTGTGTAAAACCACATCTGGGCATTTTCACCCAGGCACTAAAGGCACATACCTTCTATATAGGCATCAGAGAACGATTTGCAATGCTGAACTGATGCTTTCTATGTCAGCTTTAAAAGGTTTCTTTACACTCACACTTTTCATTTAAAAAAAAAATGATTCTCTTAGAAATCACCCACATAGGTTTCTAAATGGTTCTTGGCTCACATTCTATTAGAAAACAAACTTCATGAAAACAAAATCCATGAGAAAGAAAAAAGAAAGACACAAAACTTCACTAAACCGAGTGAGCACGCTGTTGGCAGGCGAGTTAGAGGAGCAGCTCAGTGGCATCAAATATTCTGTTTCATCCTCCCCACCTATCTTTACCTCCACTCTGTGGTTGCTGCTCAGTCATGGAGCATGACAGGAGCCAAGCCAAAGACACCTCACCTCATTCAACAAGGATTAAAGACTGCCTAAAGCAGCTGTGCTTCAACGCTACACAAACCAGGCCCCTGCTGCTAGAGAGGTCAGTGACATTAATAAAGGCCAGTTAGCCCAGCATCTTGTAAAACACATGTCGATGAATGAAGTGGCTTTCTGCCTCACTGCTGGGAACCCCCTGTCTGGCATATTTTTGTGTTTTCCATGCTTTGACACTCCCGATCCAGTTCACAAAGAGCTTCAAAATCACCCGAGGAGCTGAATCTTACATGTCTGGAGCAGGAGAAAGATAAAAATGCAGAGTCTCCAGGACACGGGCAGAAAACCACTGTTCCAGATGGACACAGAAAATGCATTTTGGAACTTGCCATGGGTGCTTTTCCTCCATTTCACACTCCAATTCTAAGATTAGACTCTGGAAATGCAGAAACATCAAACATTGATTAAGGCTGAGCTCCTGGGAGCAGGGTTCCTTAGGGATTATCTTTTGTTCATTCGCAGTAAGCTCAGCTCAGCAACTGGTTCAGCGACACCCAGACTATGGCAGTAAATACTACGGTGACACAGAGGATGAGTCAGCAGAAATCCATGGCCAATTGGCCTCTAAGTATGACACTTGCACCTATATTACACCCAAATTACATGCCATAGTCTCTCTACAGTGCTGAAACTAGGACATCCAAGTCATTCACCTTAAAGGAACTGAACTACATTTACCATGGAATGCACCATATCTGATGTAATATACACTGGCAATGAAACATTTTAGTCAGTCAGTCGACAGGAATGAAACTTGGTGGGTAGGTTTGACACACTCGACCGTGAATGTGGTGTAAGCAAGGACAGGCCTTATCGCTGTACCTGACAGACCCAACAGCCATGACTGCAGACATTCAGCAAGCAGTGATGTCCTCCATGAGTCATCCTGTTAGTGCCAGCACCATTGGCAGACGGCTGCACGACGCAGGACTACATGTACACAGACCGTTACAACGCTTGCCCTTAACACCACGTCAAGACTGCAATGGTGTCGTGCCAGACTGTCATGGAGTGACTCAGAATGGCAGCAGGTCATCTTCAGTGACAAGTCCCGCTTTTGTCTTGGTGGAGATGACCAACGAATCCCTGTGTGGAGGCACCGTGGTCAGCACCAAGATGAACGGTTTGTTGTCACACGTCACGCGTCCAGAAGGCCTGGTGTCACTCCACCTCCACCCCTACCGCAACATCTGCAGGAACTGTGTGAGAATATTCAAGCTGCGTGGGATGGATTATTGCAGGACACCATTAGGAACCTCTACAACTCCATGCTGAGACATCTGGCATGTTGCATTAGCAAACATGGTGGCCCAACACCATACCGGGAGACACTACTTCTGTATGTGCAGCTCAATAAATATTGCCCATATCAGTCTAAATTTATCATCATTTATTGATTCTGGTAGCCTTTATCTTCCTTCCCAATAGCACTGCAACCCCACACTTCCTTCTGGGTGCAGCTATTCTTTTGATTAGTGTATATATATAAATATATAAAAGATAATTTTTTTCTTCCTTGGTGTTGCACTAACCTAACATGTCAAATAGAAACCTATTTAAAGCATGCCATTTTTCTTTCGTGAACACTGCTAAAACTGAAGGAACAACTGACAAAAATAGGCCTGCTACCTTGGGAATAAAGCTGAAGCCCACACAGTTTATCCTTTTGTTGTGATGCCTGGATTCACCATGGCTGAACGAACCATTATTATGATTCCTGCTCTATTATTAGGGACAACCTGCTCTTCAAACACAAGAAAATCAGGCTGATAATCAACAAACAGCTGAATGACAGGTTTTGTCTTGATCATATATTGATTGTAAAGAGAAGATAATGTACAGTGCTGTTTAACAGCCAGTGCCAACCCTTCCTGTCAAAATGATCATCAAGTACCAGGTGTGTATTTTTCAGGGTCAGGTAAACAGCAGCATTTTATAGAAGCATTGTATACAAGACTACACAGAAGCCTCAATAACTAAATATAAGGAATGGTTTTCCACACCTCCTATGGTCAGACTGCGGGCAAATCGGATTTGTTTCTCAAATCAGATCTATTGAGACGACTGTCCACACTGCTGTTTTCTGGTAAGTGATCAGATGTCCAGACACACCAAAGGGTTGCTGGTTTGATTCCCTTAACCAACAGGACACAACTGAAGTATCCTTGAGCAAGGCAGATAACCCCCAACTGCACCCCTGGCGTCATGGATCGGCTGCCCACCACTCCAGGCAGGTGTGCTCACTGTGTGTTCACTACTGTGTCTGTATGTGGGTTTTTTACTGCACTGATGGATTAAATGCGGTAGACAAATTCCTTTGTTTGCAAACACAACTGGCCAATGGTTCTAAACTCTAATTCTTATTTGAATCTCCTGCCGTTCTGTATGGGATGCTGCGGCAACAGTGTAGACATCAGTAACAAAAACAATCGGTCTCTCCGAACAATCGGTCTGTCCAGTCCAAGTTTATGGGCTGTTGTTCTGTACTGTAGTGCGTATGAATAGAAATTCTCCTGTTTGTCATGTTGTGACTGACAAACATCTAGACTGTAAAAAATCAGATATATTTCAATACAGATGTATTTCAAACCAAACGCCAAATGTGGCTTGGATCCTATTTGCAACATCGGAATTTCATGTGTTTTTTAGCCGCTTAGACTATCAAAGATCAATCCGGATACTATCAGAATATGCCAAAAATCATATTTGGGTTGGCCGTCTGGCCTTAGAAGTTGCTTCTTTCGATCCAAATAATCCCCCTGGGTTTGAGACCTGGGCTCTGGGGTGGTCAGTCCATTCTGCAGAGAGAAGCTTCTTGGACATGCAAATATTCTTCTTTTTTGTCTCTTTCCTTTTCTCATTACTAGCTTCTTGACAGCTACACATCCTTTCAGACCCATAGCATTAGGTTGCCTTCACACAGTAGAAGGATGGACAGAAGCACCTCTTTAGACCTGAAGCACAAATGGAACTTGGTTTTCTCCTCTCTCTCAAAGACAAAAGATCTTTAAGAAGGGTTTATCTGATGGTGACAGTGTAGGCAGTTTTTATCTTATTTCCTTTTGACTTTCCCCTCCTTTATGCAAGCGGACAACTTTATCTAATCTCCTCTGCAATATCTCCTGACTGGTGCCAGCCAGTGGTTTTCAAAAGCATTTTAGCATCAGACAGCTTCAGTTTCATAGCAGAATCCATATGTTTGTGGCATACATGCTTCCGGCCTGGTCACAGTGGCCAGGCTTCCGTAATGGGCCAGCAGAGCTATCCTATGACACAGGTCAGTACCAAGGTCCTTTCTGATAACGCAATTACCTGGAAGCATGCTGCTGACATGCTTCCATTAATGGCTAGATCAAATGCTCTAGCAGTAAAAGCTCTAAAGCAGCAGCCTCCCCTGTCTGAAAACATCTACAGCACCTCCCTAAAAAGAGCCCAGAGTGAGGTAAAAATACCCAGGCTATTGCCAGAGCACTTTGCCAGCCTTGTTCTATAAGTGTATATGCAAACTCACGGCCATCTGCTAATCTCCTTCTTTGGGTGACTCAGTGCCAGGGATCCATCTGAAAGAGATTCTTAGAGACGTCTTTGTTCCTCTCCTCAGAGTCATGTGAACCAGAGAACAACGGCTTTCCAGGCGCAGGCCAATCTGTCTCTGTCACAGTCGTGTGGTTGTGGGATATTAATATCCCACTCTCCTCCAGGGGGTCCCGGGTGAAGACACTTTCCTCATCACCTCTTCCTCAAACTGTGAACACTACAGGCACGGCAGCCGCTAGAGACTGCAGCACTGGATGAACAGACAGGGTAGTGTGGAACACTTGCTATGGAGTCGCTCTGTTAAGAGGGCGACTAAGTCACACCTACAGTGATGTTCTGTAATAACAATACATAAATGTAGTAGTGCCATAAAAATAGGACCATAAACTGCAGCAGGATACCATGGTTCTGGACTACTTGAATCCACAGTTTGACACTGCTTGTTGATTCTCCAGCTCACCCACACACACCTGATTCCACTCATCAGTTAACAGCCAGGCTTAGTACATGCTCACTTGATAAAAAAGTCACCTTGCGTGTTTAAGGTGGTAGTAGCTTCAGGCAGATGGTGCTGCACGAGGATGATGGGGCTATAAATACCTGCGGGGTGTGAGTGACGGGATCCATAGATTGACAGGAGGTGCTACAGTGCAGTGAGTGTCTCGTTCCATGTGTGGAAAATGGCTCCAAAGCAGATGTTAACGATTGGCTAAAAGGAGTGACTGCATTTGGGCGTGCCGAAGACCATCATGTGAAGGAAGTAGCTGAATCTGCAGGTGTATGGAAGCGTATGGTCATACGGGTCTACCAGCAGTGGCTAAAATCCCAGTCAACAGGGAATTCTCCTCGGAAATGTGCCAGGGAAGGCATCCACCAAATCTGACCCAACTGTGCAATTCTGTGATGCAAGAGTCTCTGAACATTGATGTGGCCTACATCCAGAAGTCCATGAACAAAATGGAATCTCAGCTGTTATTCAAGCTTATGGGGGTATTACATATAAGACAAACCATTTGCATCATGCTGCTGTCAAAACAAAACCTCACTCCCTTTACAGGAGAAGGAAAGACACACTTTACTTTTAATATCAAGTAATATTAAGCCAGACTTTTTTGGGTCATTTGCTTTTTTATGTGTTAATTATGAACATTACACACAATGTGAAAGGCAACAGGCTTTTTCCAATTATGACAAACACGGAAAAAGGACAAAAATGGAATACGAAGTTTTTTTTTTCCTGACAGCCGCTATGAGGAAGGAGGAGTCAAAGGAAAATAACAGTGGAAAAAAGACGGGGAAAAAAAATTCCAAAACCGGAGTTCTTGGTACATCATAGAAGCTGTCAGATAAACAGTACCTGAAGCTTTCATCTTTGAGAGAGAGGAAAAAATCAGGCTTCACTCTTCAGATCTGAAAACATCCACAGCTGTTTCTGTCCATCCTTCCACTGTGAGAAGACCTCAATGCTATGAATCTAAAGGGACATGTAGCTGTTTAAGAAGCCTCTTGTGTTCTTAGAACAATGGACTGGTCACTGCAAAGTCCAGACCCCAATATAACTAAATGTATTTGAATTACTTGGATCTAGAGAAGTACAGTAGAAGATGCAACCAATTTCTAAGACTGAACTTTGAAGGTATGGAAAATATCCCTGCAGATTTCTATGAAAACCTGAAAGCAGGTTTAACGCAAGACATCCATGCCCAGACATCTGGCCAAGGAGTTGTTAAGGTTCCTAATGGTGTCCTGTGCTAATCCATTCTATGCAGCTTGAATATTCTCACACTTCTCATTCTCCTGCAGATTGTGTGGTAGGTGTGGAGATGCAGTGACACCAGGCCTTCTGGACATCTTGTTCATCTTGTTCATCTTGGTGCTGACCACGGTGCCTCTACACATGGATTATTGGTCGTCTCCACCAAGGCAAAAGCAGGACTCGTCACTGAAGGTGACCCACTGCCGTTCAGAGTTACTACGCGACAGTCTGGCATGACACCATTGCAGTCTTTGGCAACTTTGACGCAGTCTTAATGGTGCTGGCACTAACAGGATGACTCATGTTGGGCATCACTGCTTGCTAAATCTCTGTAATCGTGGCTGTTGGGTCAGTCAGGTACAGCAATAAGGCTCGTCCTTGCTTACATAACATGTGTGACCGAGCGTGAAACTTGAACCATTCACATGTCTCACAATGTCAGACCTACCCACCAAGTTTCATTCCTGTCAGTTGATTCCTTCTGGGTGCAACTATTATTTTGATGACAAGTGTATAAATAGTGAAAGACTTATAGTTTTATTCTGATTATTACTTATTGCAGCTCTGGATCTCAGTATAACTCCGTAGATGGAGCTCTGAAAGACAGACAGATTCTCTGCTAGTTCAACATTGCACATCCTTATTCATTCATGACAGACAATGCATTCAATGTTGACATGCTCCCTTTTTATGGCTTAGGCAGTTTTCCATGAATTGTTATTGTATATGTCAGTGCACAGATTTTTAGTCCTGCAGCATTTTTATGGCTTGCACAGTGCACCACTCAACCCCCACAACACACACATACACACACACACACACACACTTTTACTGCCAGCAGACAAGGCCGCACACTCATTATCATTTTATGAAGCCCAGCATGTACAGCCGAGTGTCTCGTGCACCCACAGAGATGGAATTAGCACCTCACAGCGATCTTAAGATTTTCATTTTAGCATGCAGCAAGCTTAGACACAGCACTGTGCATTAAGATGGAAATGGAAATAATAGGAAGATAATAGGAAGAGTGAGAAATGATGGAGGAGGTTATGAAGCAAGAGAAGAGTTCCACACTGCAGTTCTTCGGCTCATTTTAAGCCACCATGGAGGCCACTATTTGTTTTAGCGATAGACATCCTATTAAAGAATGTTCTTAGGTGCATTATTGAATGTGAAACTTGAATATCCATATATTTATGCATGTGCTTGCATATATCAGTCATATACTGCATGTTTCCACTTATACAGCATAAGCACAGATGAATGCATGAATTCACATGGCATTTATTCAGGGCTGTTAGCATCTGTGCTCTGCTTAAATGGCACATTGTTGAGGTCCTGTGAGATGAGTGTGTACACCAGCATCGTTCAGACTGAGCAGAGCCAGTCAGACACAGCCATGCTGAAAGACAATGAAGTACAAGCGGGAGGGTGGGGAGTAGGGAGAGAATGGAGGACAGGGAGAAGGAGACAGATAATGATAGCGAGAGGGAGGGAGAAAATGATAGAGAGTGAGGGAAAATAAGAGAAAGAAAGAAAGAAAGAAAGAAAGAAAGAAAGGGAGACAACTGTGGTAAGAAAGAAACAGTGAATGAGTGGGAGAAAGAGAGGAAGATAGAGAATGGATCATACCGAAGAGGGAGAAAGAGAGAGTGAGAACAAGAGAGAGAGAGAGAGAGAGAGAGAGAGAATAAGCTGTTTTACCACACATAGTGATGAAAGCACTACACCGGTCTGTGTGCCCTAACAGAGGCGCGAGACAGAAAATAGCATGAGAATCCAATGACATCAGAGCCTGTTGGGAGCTGTGAACATTCTGACAGCACTCAGGCCCCCCCTCCTAGCACCCCCCAACCCCCCCACCTTCACACCCATCACCCAGGGCTGAGGTCACCGTTCCATTGCTGGAAGCATCATTTCAGAGCATGTTTATTGTTATTTTAGATACATATAGTTATAAAGACCTGATAGGGACCACATCATATCCCATTAGCCAAACTGAGTCAACAGAGTGTCTGAGCCAAGGTCAGACGGAGAACGTGGCCAGGTGGAGTACCTTTTTCCATTCCGCTCTGTGCATACATTGTTCCAGCCCTCGTGATTACGGCGCCTTGGGAAAAACAAACAAAGGGTCATGTTAAATGAGTCTTTGTGGCACCCGTAGCGTTTCCGCGCAAACAAAGGAACACAAAATGCGTTTGTATGGTAAACACAGTTATTATTCTACCTTGCTCTCTTCGGTTACAGAGATAGTTCTGCAAAATATCTCATTTGTACCAACATTATATATAAAACTCAGACGTGGGGGTTCACTGGTTGTTTTGGGTGTTAAAGGGAGTGGCTGTATTTCTCATCAGTTTCATGTTAAACTGTTCTCAGTGACTGAATTATGCAGACATTTTGGAACTTTGGAATTGGCTTACTTTACCCAGTTTAATCAGTCTTTATGAAGTAGTCCCGGTCCTGCAGCATTTCATATCGCTCCTGCCTGCAACCTAACCCTACGTTCACACTAGCATGCGACAGGTGGCCCATCATTTTCTATGGGAGTACTCGGTTTGCAGCCCCAACAAGCGACCAATCGAGTTGAGAGTTTCTCAACTTTATGCACATTGTAAGCAATTGGCTCCAACAGAGGCTGTATTCGAAATCGCATTCTACATACTACATGCATACTAAATCTGATTAAAAGTATGCAGTATGCAGCCAAATTGTAAATCTGTAGTGCACTGAAGATACCCGGATGGTGTTCTACTCCAGTCAGAGTTTCTAGTATACAGGTGGAGCTATCTTCATGGTGTACTGCATCCCATCATGCACCACGGCCTCACCAGTTCTCAGCCTGCTTCAGCCAGAGAAAATGGTGGCGGGTAACACTGGGGAGTAAAGCGCAGCCAACTCTGAGTATAAACGTGGGTGTAGTGATTGTAGTGGGGTATGTTTTCATCAGAATGAACCTCAGAAAGATAAAATATACAGGTCTGAAGATTAATAAAAGATGAACTCGCTTTAGAGGTTCAGTTTTAGAGTGAAATAGTCGAGGGTAGCTAACAGCTAGGCTAAACGTATTTCAGGTGAACTGAGCAGCGTTAGCAGCAGCTAGCTCTAAACAGTAGATACAGTAATAACAGCTCTGAGGTAAATGTGAGGTAACTGGTCATGTGACTGTATTAGTATACTACACTGTAGGTCAGAACTTGTTACTGTACTGCATACTACACACAGGGGGCGTATGCAGGACATACTACTGTAATGTGCAGTATGCAGTATAGTAGTGTGCCATTTCAAATACAGCCAAATTCTTCAGACCATTCGTAGACATGGGGGTCCAAGGTCCCCGGCTCCTGCTCTCTGAACTTTTGGTTCCTACCAGCATTTCGTTCCTATTCTCAACAGTGTGGTGGTAAACATAGAGGAGAATTCATAACCGCTGTTTCTTCTTTTCTCAGTTTATATATTGTATCTTTGTACATGTATATTTGAAGAAATGTGAAGCGTGGAAGAAAGTAGCAGATATTGTTGGTGTCTCTAGTGAGTTAGGTCACTCGATAGCTAGTTAGGTTAGCCAGCATGCTAACCAACCAATAAAGCTAGCTTTTCTGAATCTTGTACACACCCACACACAACAACGCAAACGGCCTCAAATACACCCGCAAGTGACAAACCTGGGACGACGTAAGCGACTAGTCGTCTGCCATGCGAAGGGTTAATGTTTTGTCCTGCTCCTGCCTGCAGTCCCATACAGCTGGTTTCCATCTTTGTTTGAAACCATGTTTGAAAATGACTTCCGCAAGACAGACTTGTCTGCTTCATGGTCATACATTCACCTTTACTAAGAACACTTTCCATAGGTGTTGCCATCTGACTGTCTGAAGCCTCCACTACAGAAAAGCAGCTCACGCATTGTTCACATCATCGGCTGCTTCACAACTATTTAGAATGAATTAAGTGTTTATCACTTGTTATTATTTAGCCATTTGATATTGATTATATAATCTAATTAGAAAGAGATTATATAACATTGTAGAGTCCTGCTGATGGCTCATTTCCACAGGTTTATAGGAGGCGTTGCAGCTGCAATAAAGAGGCAATTTGAATTAGAATTTAGAAGCACTGATTAATTGTACTTGCACATAGAGGAATTCGTCCTGCACATTTAACCCATCTGTGCAGTGAAACACCCACATACACACACACTAGGGGGCAGTGAGCACACTTGCCCCGAGCGGTAGGCAGCTCTATCCAGAGTAGTCAGGGGTTAGGTGCCTTGCGGAGGGCACTTCAATCATGTCCTGTCCTCAGATAGCAAGCAGATGTGGGCCACATCTGGCCCACTGTCGGCACTGGCAATCCACTGTGAGCCAAAGGCCCACATATATACAACATGCATTTGGCCCACCCGTCCCAAAACAGATCTGGTCCATCTCTGGCACAGATACAGCAGAGTTGCCTACTTTTGACTGAGGCGGTCCAGCCAAGTGCCATCAACCTGTTTGGCCAGTGGGGCAGATGAAAATGGGGAATGTGGGCCAGATTTGGGCTAGAACAATTTTGCTGTCTGGGTCAGAACTGGCAACCTCCCAGTCACGAGGCTGGGCTCTGGTAACCTCCAGCCCACGACCGCCCCCTGTGCTGTGGTTGTGTAAGTTGTGTGGTTAGTTTGAAGCATGTGTATGTGTCTGTTGGGCTGTTTTGCATTGGGCTGTGAGGTGGCTGGCTGTGGGCTAGTGTCTACTGTGAATTTTTAATGCATGGCTGAAGGTGACCCCCTACTGCTGTGCTCAACAAAAGAATAGCCAGTAAATAACACTGGCTCAATTTGTGATGATGCCACAATATTATTTGGGCTATTTATTAATTTGTGGGATTTCTGTGCATGCGTATTTTGCCCTGTTCCCAGCCACGCAGGGCTGGTTAATAGCCTACTCCCGTGCACTAAGCGGAAAATGACCCCTATGCTGCTGCACGATACTGTGGTTAGTCCTGCAGGTCACATGGGACTCCCATTAGAATGCAGACCTCTAGTGTGATGCTAGCCGCTGACTATAAGCATCCATTAAACATAGCCACATTAGCCTTGTAGCCAGAGGCACATATTTCAGGTCCAGAAGGTACAAATCCTCCCACAGGGCTTTGTTCCAACTTTTTTTGTTCTTTATTTTCTGCCCAGCTCTGCTTGTAGCACCAGTACAAAAGCAAAGAAGTAGACTTCAGACATCAACCATGTTTTGGTTGATTGCCTACATTTAAGGCACTGGGGGAAAACGTGTAAGATCGATTTCTTGCCAAACTATCGCTTTGAGACAGTAGGAAAGGTCAGACCCGTCTATGCACAGCATTAGTGTTGCCAAATATAGAAATGATGCAGCATAACCTTGACAATCCTTACACCCCCTCACCCCCGCACCCCCACCACGACCTCAGACAGATTTCCGGCATAAAATGAAAGATAATGAAGAAGGTATGTGCCAGTTATTGATTGCAGGGCTAGGAGACGCAACCGAATACGGAAAGTGACCGAATCAGTGGGAAATACTCATGCTGCAAACGCTTTGCTGCGTTTTTGTCGGCGGGACATTCATAATTCATCAAATAATGGCCCGTTCAAGAAAAGCCATTCTGTTAGGATCAGGTTTTTTTTTTTCCCCAGCAGAGTGAAGTGAAAGCGTTCCACTCAACGCCAGAGGGGCCAGAGAGGATTCCACTGGTTATGCAAGCAGAACATGCAGCAGAGAAAGGCATACGATATGTAAAGGTCTATGCATCATCTGCCCTGCAGTGGACTCAGGAGAGGACACAGCTTCACAACTGGATGCACTTGTTTTTTCTTTCTTGCTAGACAGGCCCACACACACACACACACACAGGAGTGCCGTGCACACAAACACAGCCAATGACACAGATAGCTGTGGAGCACTCCGTCCTGAGGGATGCTTATTTTGTAACACATGGTTTGCCAGGCTTTCATGATAAGCGCCTCAAATAGCAAGCAGCCCTGGACTGATGCTGACGAATAGCAGACAGGAGACACTCACTGGGGGAAGCTGGTTAACTCTGCTTACTTCATCTGACTTGCTTTCCTTGTTTCAGACAATACACAGTCGGAACATTAGAACAGAGGCATCCAATCATATCCACCAAGGGCCTGTGTGGCCGAACACATCTATTCTGTAATAGCTGTGAGGTTGGACAAGCCTTACAGAAGGTTGGTAAAAATCCCATTCAGAGTAATGAGATATGGTTTGGATTCATAGGGATGCATTGATATGTTATTATAGAAAAAACAAGCCGTTGATAAAATATCTCCAAACAGAAACTTTAATTTAAGCAAATTTCAAGCATTTCTCTTAGTCCAATTACTATGAAACTTGGACATACAACCTCAACTGTTTTTCTCAAATTATGTCAAAAATGAAAAGCAACAAAATTTGGAGATACTATATTAACTCTACATTGTAACTTCCCTGGACAAAAAAGGTGGTAGTAAGTTCAGGGTCCTGCAGATGGTGCAGCACGAGGACGATGGGGCTGTAAGTAACTGCGGGGTGTGAGTGACGGGATTCATAGATTGAGAAGAGGTGGTACAGTGCAGGGAATGTCTCGTTCCATGTGTGGATAACGGCTCCAAAACAGATGATAATGATTGGCTAAAAGGAGTGGCTGCATTTGGGCGTGCTAAGGAAGGAAGTAGCTGAATCTGCAGATGTATGGAAGCGTACGGTCATATGGGTCTATCAGCAGTAGTTAAAATCCCAGTCTACAGGGAATTCTCCTCAGAATTGAGCCAGGGAAGGCATCCACCAAATCTGGACCAACGGCGCAATTCTATGAAGCAAGAGTGTCTGAACATTGATGTGGTCTACATCCAGAAACTTGTTCAGTCCACGCCAAATCCACTCACAGCTGTTATTGGTGCTTTCTGGTTTTGCCCTCTTGTTTTGTTTGCTGGTTGGTTGTTTCTATGGTTTTCGACTCTTGCTTGTACTTCTGGTTCATGACTCTGTCTTCTCCATTTGTTATGTTTGCCTGGAGTCTGTTGTTGAGCTTAACCGCTAACCTGGTAATAAAGCCTTGTTCTGCTTTTAGCTCAGTGTGTGTCACATCAAGTTTGGTAGTCATAGTAAAGTAACGCTATATTTGGTTAACAAGTAACACAACAGGAAGATGTGATGTATTGTCCAGCCCTGGTTCTGTGTAATCTCAGTATTTTTACCTCATCTGTTTCTGGGTAACAATACTTGTCTAGAAGTAATATAACAGCTATGGGTGATTATAATGCAATTTAGTAATTAATTTAGTCATAATGTAATTTTACAGTTTCACAGTGTTTTGAAGAACTAATGTTTTTGGCTTGAGATGTAATAGTTATAACACACAAGGGAAAGAAGTAAGTTTGCATTTTACAGCTCATTTAGTTTTACTGTAATTACAGTCTGGAACTGCGTCTGTACATTATATTGCGTCCGACCATTTAAAGACATAATAAGTAAGAAACGAAGTACAAACTAGTAAATTAGTATTTTGCATCTATAATACTTCATCATTTCAGAGCTAAGCTACTTAAAAGGTTTTGGGGTAATAACTCTAATGTTATAAAAGCCTATAAGGATTGTAAAGAATTGGAGTGATATTTTAAGCTCTTATTCTGTAAGAGCTGGAGACCTTAGCCCTGTAAATGATTTTTAAAAAGGAAAGTGTTTGGAATGATTCACTTTTAATGTTTTAATTGCACTTTAATAAAATCACATTTAAAAGCTGATATACACCTTCAAATTTACTAATACCATATGTTTTGGTTTAAATCCAACTCCATAGAAATGTCTTTACTTGTGCATGATATGTCTGTGGCTGACAGCAGATAGAAAATGACTTGTGTGAAAAGCAGTGCCTCTTTTAATAGCGTGCTAGAATATTAGGTAAGTGTTGACCAACTAACATTAGGTAATACATTAGTAATACATTAACAATAGTTAACTAATATTAAGTGCACATGTAACAACTGTACATGTAAGATTAGTTAAACATTGTAACCATTATTAATGTTAATATTACTTATATGTTAATATGTTAAATAATGCATAACTTTAAGTTAGTCAGTGCTGAATGTGAAGTGTTAACCGCTATTATTACTGCAAATGTACCATGTAATTCATAGGTTAGTACAGCTTGTTAACATAATATTAACAAACGATAACCAATGATTTATTAATCTGTAGGGCCTGTTTTGTCAGTGTTCTATAAAGCTTGTCCTTACAGCAATAGTTAGGAAACAAAGCATTTCAGGGCTGAGCATGGACAATTCAGCTGTTGGAAAACTGAGGCCAGTTTGTGTGTGTGCTCTTGCTGCTTTGTAATGAGTTGGAAAATTGGACACCCCGGTATTAAACCAAGCAACATAATAAGCAAATGCTGAATCCAAGCACAGCTGCTCCCTGCAGGGATGCACTAGGATCCCAAACTAGTCCAGACCGGCATACTGCATTTCTTACTGCATGTTTATTAGCATTTTGCTAGCTTATTCGGTTGGATTTTACCAATAGGGAGGAGCTTACAGTGGACAGAATCTATACTCTCTCTCATTTGCTCTATGTAGTTGTGCTAAAGCACTCTGCTTCGAAAGATTCTCCAGGTGTGAAATTAGCTTGACTATTTGGGCTATTAGAAACAATTCTGATGGAAACAATTCATGTGGATACAGCATCTGTGCTTATTCTTAGCGTTCCATTTGGTGCTTTTAAAAGTGCCCAGAGATGCACTACTGCCAGCCCCCATCGCTCTTTTATGAAGCTGAGAGACACGTACAGATGTCTGATAAATGTTTCAACGCATGAGAGGAATCGAGGTGCTCCACAAAGACTGTGGGCCCAAATCTTATGTAACCACACATTCTGAAAGGTGTATCCGTCTGTCAGCCCGTCTGTCCTGGACAGGCTTTGTAGATTTTGCGTATGTCAGGTAGAACAGGCAGAACAGCTTATTGTCCATTTTGTGTCTTAACAGGAAGCTTTGGGATAAAACTGGGATAAAACTGAGATGATGATGATTCTTTGGAACCTGAATTAGAACATGAATGATGGACTAAAATGGACAGCCTGCCAGGGGACGACTTGGGGATGCCCACACCTGTAGAAGTTGTGAGGTGTAATCTTGTGAGTCAGGCTGACCACTGGCCGCACGCTCATGGCAAGGTGACGTGATTTACCGGCGTTCGAACGAGGCATGATAGTGGGGGCCAGATGAATATGACCTACTATTGCCGTTGTGTGGGGATTTAGCATTCCTCGATCCACAGTGTCAGATGTGTACTGGGAATATGTCATAGAAAGCATTACCACCCACAGTGGACAGGCAGTGTCCACCCATGTGCACTTAATGATTGTCTGTGCGAACAGAAATCACATTCACATTCAATTCAGGAGACCCCACATGCATTTCCCGCAGGTCAGTGCAGCGTTCTTTAGTTTCCATGGGATATGGAAGCAGAAGATCTTCCAGAGTGTGTTAACACCGTGACACCGACACAGTGCCACATGTGGGCTCGTGAGGTTGCTAACTGGACCCTAGAGGACTGGCAGCATGTGCCGTGGTCCAATAAGTCACTGGACAAGTTGTTTCGGGCTGATGGTAGGGTTCATGTGTGGTGCAGACACCATGAAGCCATGGACCCCAGCCCTCAACAAGGCTCTGTGCAGGCTGGTGGTGGTTCCTTACCAATGTGGGGTACGGGTTGGGTCCATTGGTCTGCCTAAACACGCCATTGACCGGTGCCTGTTACATTTCACTGCTTGGTGACCATTTGCGGCCCTTCATTGACTTCATGTACCCCGCAATGATGGGATATTCCATCAGGATAAGGCACTGTGTCAATGGGCCCAAGTTGTAGAGGAAATTGGTTAGAGGGGGATTCTGGAGAGTTCTGAGGAATGGTGTAGCCTGCATGTTAGCCTGACTTGAGCCCAATCGAGGCATTCCACTATCATGCCTCATTCAAGCTCTGGTAATTCACGTCACTTTGCCATGAGCGTACTAGTCAGTGTTCAGCCTCGCTCACAAGATAATACCTTACAACTTTTACAGATATGGATGTTCCCAAGCCGTCCCCTGAGGTAATGCTACTTCATAATCAGTTTACATTCTGCTATCCCATGACTTTTGGTATGTCAGTGTAAAATAGGATTCCCAACAGTTAAAGCACTTTTGCCAGGTAGTAAAGTCATATGTATCAAATGTAAAGTCAAATGTAAAGCTAACAAATTGCTAACTAGCGGTTTGTCTTTGGCCCTAGGGTTCTTCCAACTTTTACATCTGTATATATGTATAATAATCCAGACTATTTATCAGTCGCAGCATGACAGCTGTTCTTCATGCGAAGGTCGACCTTTAGAATGAATATTAATGAAGGCCAGTACCACTGAAACCCTAGCCTAGATTTGTTCCTATTAGACGTGATGGACGGTGCACTAAATGGACCTCTAGGACTTTTTCTCTTCCATGGTCCTGATTGTGTAGTGTTGTAGCCATCAGTGCGTTATGACTCAGGTTTTCTGATGCATTATGGGAGTGAATGTAATCATCTATTATCTTGTCTGGTAGTGCAGGTATAACACAGAAACAGATAATGGCGCTCTATATTTGGTGTATGTTTTAATGGCAAATGGAGGAGGATTTTTTTGTGTGTCCAATTAAGTGTACATTTGTTTGAACTCTCTCTCTCTCTCTCTCTCTCTCTCTCTCTCTATCTATCTCTGTCTGTTTGGACGATCATATAATAGAAGCACTGCAGTAATGTCTCATGCGCTCTTCTCCAGTCATCATAGATTTCACATCCTGTTTTGGTGCGGTCTTGTAATAGAAGACAGCGGATGTTGCACCAATGGTTCTATTCCAGGAACTGTGTTCAGATGTTTGTTGCTTTCTTAAATCCTGTAATCAATAGCTTCCTTGCGTGCACTGCCCCATAGTAAGTACTCACGACTAGATAATTAAAGGGCCAGTACCGTGGAAAAATGCTTGCATTATTATTTAAGTCAAAATACAAGAAAACATAGGGTATCAGCCTTTTGAACAGACAGCATGAGACTTTTTAATCACTGCTGAGTCACACGGGAT
This sequence comes from Semaprochilodus insignis, assembly GCA_034552555.1. NCBI lineage: Eukaryota > Metazoa > Chordata > Actinopteri > Characiformes > Prochilodontidae > Semaprochilodus > Semaprochilodus insignis. The sequence goes on along the minus strand of CM067484.1, from coordinate 4,839,861 downwards.
ATTTAATGGGAGTACTGTAAGTCATCGCAAATGAGCTCATGTCTCTTGATTGTCCGGCTTGATTTCCTGCAGTATATGAAAGTTCTAGGAAATCACCCAGAAATGAAAGCTTTAGCACAAGGTCTGCCAGGAAGACTCCAATGCTACATCACTCATTCATTCATTACTCTGGCCAGTCCCGATGCGCCACCTGTCTTTAAAAGGATTCATCTTATGCTCATGTTTTGCTGCTTTCAGGTCCCGACGTTTCTACGTTCTCCTTCTTCCGCCCCCCCACCATCAGTTTGGCCCCGGTCCTGTTGTCCAGGGATAGGCTCCACCCCTGCCGTCCATACCCGGCAGGATCTGCGAGGGTCCGAATGCTTCAAGACCTGGGCCCAGGACGGGGCCTACGCCAAAGACTCTTTAGTTTTTTTTAAATTGTCATCCTTTAAATTTGTGTCTTTCTGGCAGAATTCCAATGCCGCTTTGTACACTTATGGTGGGCAACATATCTGCTGAATTGGATTGGCCAGCCAAATTTCACAGCAACTTAGCCGTAACGTCCTGTGATCCCCACGGTCTCAGTCTAATCCAATACGTGTTTATATAACTCCAGCATATAAAGAGGGCTGTAATTGACTTCTGGAGATGGGAAATGAAACCTGCTTGATGTGAAGGGGGTCATGCAGCAGCACAGGCCCTAAAAGAAACAGCTCATATCACTCCCGACCTACAAGGCATACTTTGAAAGGTCTGCTACTAGTTTTTAAAGGCTCTAAATAACCTTACAGCACCCGCTCACCTCAAACAGTGTCTCTCTGTTTACGTTCCAGCTCATGATCTAAGATACTGGCCATCTGCAAACACCTTCTGTAAAATACAGAACACGTGTAGAGGCCTCATTCAGTTACTCTGCTTCTCAACTGTGGAGCTTAGATCCAACTTATATTAGACAGGCAAGGTCAGTACTCCTAAGAAACATCCAGAAGCATATCTCTTTCACTTAACCTTTAATTACAGTTCAAGGTCTCATTAGAATTTAATTTTATTTCAATTGTCCATATGATTTTACTACTAATAAAACTTACAGTTTCTATTATTACTTTTAAGCTTTATCATCTGTCTGTAAAGTGCTCTGAGACTCCACCGGTGTAAAAAGGGCTCTAGAAATTAAAATATTCCTTTTTTCCTCAAAAGAATAGCTGCACCCAGAAGGAAGTGTCAGATTGCAATGCTATTGGAGGAGATAGCAGAGGTGGAGTGACACCAGGCCTTCTGGACGTGTGACACGTTACAACAAACCGTTCATCTTGGTGCTGACCACGGTGCCTCCACACACGGGTTCGTTGGTCGTCTCCACCGACAAAAGTGGGAGTCGTCACTGAAGTTGACCCGCTGCCATTCTGAGTCACTCCATGACAGTCTGGCAAGACACCATTGCAGTCTTTGGTGATGTTGACGTGGTGTTAAGGACAGTCGTCGTAACGGTCTACGTGCATGTAGTTATGCGTCGTGCAGCCTTCTGCCAATGGTGCTGCCACTAACAGGATGACTCATGGAGGGCATCACTGCTTGCTGAATGTCTGGAATTGTGGGTGTTGGGTCAGTCAGGTACATGCACGGCTGAGCATGAAACTTGAATCATTCGCATGTCTCAAGATGTGAAACCTACCCACCAAGTTTCACTCCTGTTGGTTGATTCCTTCTGGGGGCAACTATTTGTGCAGCTATTTTTTATGGACTATGAGTGTATTAGTATTAATATCATTACTGGGTGGCACAGTGGGTAGCTCTGTCACCTCACAGCAAGAAGGGCCTGGGTTCAATTCCTGACCAGGTTGTCCAGGGTTCTCCCTGTGTCTGTGTGGGTTTTATTCCAGGTGCTCCAGTTTCCTCCCATAGTCCAAACACATGCAGCCAGGCAAACTGGAGATGCTGAATTGCCCCCTAGGTGTGATGTGTGTGTGTGTGTGTGGATTTGCATGTCTGTGTGTGTCTGCCCTGTGATGGACTGGCGTCCTGTCCAAGGTGTTTCCAACCTTCTGCCCAATGAGCGCTGGGATTGCCTCCAGCACCCCTAGCAAGCCAGAAGGATAAAGCAAATTAGAAGATGAATGAATGAATGGTATTGTTATTGTTGTTATTACAATAAAGCGAACATGGACCCGTGTAGTGCAGATGTGACAGATGTGATTTTAATTTTAGGCATAATAGCGTTTGCATAAGACAAAAAAGGCTGAGCATTTTGTAAACAAGAGTCGAAGTGCCAAACAGCTCATTTTGAATTCAGAGTTTTGTGATATCAAGAGACACAGCACATCAACAGCTGTGCGGGGCCCCTGCTGGCCAAACTGCATGTTTTGTTGAAGAAGACGGAAGAAAGGAAAGACTCTACAGCAAACTATTTTTTAATTAAACTCCTCATCAAAGGAAAAGCTGCACCCAGAAGGAAGTGTTGGCTTACAATGCTATTGTGAAGGAAGATAAAGGTTACAAGGGACGATAAATGATGATACATTTGGACTAATATGCAACATGCCAGATGTCTCGGCATGGAGTTGTAGAAGTTCCTAATGGTGTCCTGTGATGATCCATCCCATGCAGCTTGAATATTCTCACACAGTTCCTGCAGGTTGTGCGGTAGGGGTGAAGGTGGTGTGACACCAGGCCTTCTGGCAAACCATTCATCTTGGCGCTGACCACTGTGCCTCCACACATGGATTCGTTGGTGGTCTCCACCAAGACAAAAGCAGGACTCATCACTGAAGATGATCCGCTGCCATTCTGAGTCACTCCATGACAGTCTGGCATGACACCATTGCAGTCTTTGGTGACGTTGACGTGGTGTTAAGGGCAGTCGTCATAACGGTCTGCGTGCATGTAGTCCTGCGTCGTGCAGCCGTCTGCCAATGGTGCTGCCACTAACAAGATGACTCATGGAGGACATCATTGCTCACTGAACGTCTGCAATCGTGCAGCGGTTTAGCCCCACCCTTTCAGATGGAAGTGATGCATAAGGATATAGGGAGGCCAAGAATACGGTAGTTGGAAATTCCACTCATCGGAAAAGTGACCAAAGCCGGTGACATCATTCTGACAGTTCCTATTCAGTCAGCATGGATTCACTTATTTGCTTTCCATCATGAACTAAATCAAGAATCGGACGTCTGAATTCACCACACTTCTCCGAGACGATATCTACCTTTCCCAGAGCTTGGAGCCTTGGAATAGATCTGAAGCTTGTTTTGTGAAGTGATTTATGCGCATTCATGAATATTCAAACAGCACAGAATGCTGCGCTACGAAGATTGGGAAATAAATTGAAAGTGAAATAAGAGGAAGAAAGAGAAGTAAAGAGGGGTGTACATATATGCACAGGATGGAAGAGAAGTCTTTTATTAATTCCCATCTTAGGGGCACATAGCACATGGCATATATTTACATAACTAATACATATGTACGTCTCATCACCAGGGGTGAAAACGGGAGCATGCTGAGGACTTTCCAGGACTCCTGGAAGCGGAGGGGTTCCATGTCTGTTAGACAAGGTGTCATAGTGCTGCCTCCCAGGGCATCGATCACCCAGTTCTAACACGGCATCCCTGCAGGGCAGCTACCTGCCTGTCTGTCCAATTATATCTCAGCCTGTCACACAGACAGGCTTCTACGGCTACAGCTTTCCTGAATCTCCTGCCACACTTAAGGAGTTGAAGCTGTAGCTGCCTCGAGACTTGTCAGTGGATTCCGCATGGTTTACAGCACTGCACTGAGCTGAAGGAACTGCTGAGGAACTGCTGAGGAACTGCCGAGGAGGTTCCTTGTAGTCTTCATTTGTGAGTGTCCCTGAGAAAGACTGTGGAGATAACTGTAGACTCCCCTCAACACTGATCCCCCTGAAGTGGAGTCCAACATCAACCCAATCCTCAAAACTGCTCAGCAGAGGATGTACTTTCTGTGGCAGCTGAGGAAGCTGGGTCTGCCACAGGAGCTGCTGATCCAGTTCTACACTGCAGTCATCAAATCAGTCCTGTGCATGTCCATCACAGTCTGGTTTGGAGCGGCCACAGTACAGGACCAGAACAGACTACAAAGGACCATTAAGACAGCTGCAAAGGTCATTGGTGCTACACTGCCCACCCTCCAGGACTGTTCAAGAACCAGGAAACGGATATCATCACAGATCTCTCTCACCCTGGACACGACATATTCCAACTCCTCCCATCCGGGCAGGCTCTACAGGACCCTGTACACCAAGACAACCAGACACAGGAACAGCTTCTTTCCTCAGGCCATCACCTTCATAAACAGCTGACCAGTCACATCATCTGCTGGACCATA
>CM067484.1:4790271-4819440 GCA_034552555.1 Semaprochilodus insignis | reverse complement strand
TATGTGTCTCACTGGCTAAAAAGCGAAGTGTTAGGAAACTTCCCATTGGGCGAAATCAAGCATCCTTTTGGACCAATTTTGGCCCTCAGGTCCCCCTTTCAGCAGCCTTTGCACTACAGTCTCAGAGATGCTGAGTCTGGGTAATGATGTTCATGACTAATACCATCAAACATGAACTACAACCCAAACAGGTCTATCAGCATGGAAACAGATTCCAAGAAGAATCAAGCTTCTGCACCGCTCAGGAAGAGGGATAGGAACCAGCAAGAGGGATGTTTTTGTTGATATGACTTCCGTTCAGCGAGTGCTGAGAGGTGCACGGCCTGAGTGATGACTGCAAACCGAAGTGAGCTTGGCTTTAATCTGATGAAAAGACTCCAGCAGCACGCGTCCCATTGGCTAAGGAAAGATAACATGGCCGGTACATGGTTTGGTGTGATAAAGCAGCGCTGACACACACAGATATGTAGCCGCCTTCACACTCGGAGACGACACTCTGCAGGAGACACTTGCAAATGTGCAGCTGGCCAGAGGATACAATCGCTTAGACCACAGATCAGAGTGAGTGATAGAGCTGTATTACATATATGAGTGATAGAGAGAGGAGGGTGGGCATCATTGAAAGCTGCCACTTTCTGTGTTTGCTGTTATGCTGCCACAAGGCCACTGAATCTGGCTGCCTGCCCAGACTGGGACAGTGTATAGCCTCCATCATCAACAAGATTTGTCGCAACACAACAACAAATAAACCATTTCAAGATTATTTCACACGGGGCCAAGGCTCAGTCTGATCTCTGAGTTTCGCCAGCTGCTTTGAAACTTCAGAGTGAGACTCCAAGAGGCTCAAGAACTCAGGAGTGAGACTTGTCGTATCACATGGAAACTGACAGAGCAATTCTATAGCCATGTGGGTCTAGAGAGGCGTCTGCTTCACTGCAAGCTTGGGGCAGAGGCCCTTGCACACATGAATGCACCAATTACGTATGCAATACATTAACTGCCTTGTTCATGCAGGCATCGCCACACTACATCAGTCAGCAGTTTCTCTCTGCCCTCTTTCAGACACAAAGCCAGCCTGATGGGAGTTTTCTGAGCAATAGCAGGCTTTAGCAAATGCTGTCTTGTTGGAGCCACTCGGTCTGTTGATGTGAAGTAGCCGGCAGGGTGGAAGAAGCCCCTGACTGAGGCAGATGTAAATACGTTCATCATCACAAGAATAGCTGCACAAATAGGTGCACCCAGAAGGAATCAGCCACCAGGAATGAAACTTGGTAAGTAGGTTTGACTTTGTGAGACATGCATGATGAGACATGATTTGTTTGATATGCAAATAAGTTTGCGCAGGTGACGTAAGCAAAGACTGGCCTTATCGCTGTACCTGACTGACCCAACAGCCACAACTGCAGACATTCAGCGAGCAGTGATGCCCTCCCGTTAGTGCCAGCACCATTGACAGACGGCTGCACAGCACAGGACTACATGCACACAGACTGTTACGACGATTGCCCTTAACACCACATCAACGTCGCCAAAGACTGCAATGGTGTCGTGCCAGACTGTCATGGAGTGCATCAGAACGGCAGCAGGTCATCTTCAGTGACGAGTCCCGCTTTTGTCTTGGTGGCCGACCAACGAGTCCATGTGTGGAGGCACCGTAGTCAGCACAAAAATGAATCCTTTGTTGTCACACGTTACACGTCCAGTAGGCCTGATGTTACTCCACCTCCACCCCTACCAAACAATCTGCAGGAACTGTGGGAGAATATTCAAGCTGCATGGGATGGATTATCCCAGGACTCCATCAGGAACCTCTACAACTCTATGCCGAGATGTCTGGCATGTTGTGTTAGCCAACATGGTGGCCTGATGCCACACTGAGATACCCTACTTCTGTATGCACAGCTCAATAAATATTGATCATATCAGTCTAAATTTATCATCATTTATTGTTCCTGGTGACCTTTATCTTCCTTCCCAATAGCACTGCAATCCCACACTTCCTTTTGGGTGCAGCTATTCTTTTGAGGATGAGTGTAAAACAGTGTAAAAGAGTTAGCTAGGTCAGCTAAGTAGGTCCCAAAAGATAAATTACTTCTTGAAAATAACAGTGATTTAAGGTTATACAAAATGATGTCATTTTAAATACCATTATGTACCTTAGCTACAATTTAAGCTAGCAAGCGGAGGCTTGGTGAAGCCTGGGGCTAAGGCTACAGCTTTAGGTAGGTCATTTTCAAGTAATTCTTCAACTGTTAACTGAGTTTTCCGGTCTTGGATTGGTCTACAATGTGTTAAAACAACATCTTGACCTTTCACTGGTGTTAAAACACTGAGCCACTGAAAAAGAGGCAAGTGAAAGGCTGGAAAACGAAGTGAGTGCTATTCTTGGACTCCCCTGTCACACATCTCTTTAAGTACTGATATTCTGCTGGCTGGTTCAGCAGAACTGCTTCTCTTCTGACAGGCTCCCAAATTCACAGAGCAGGCTCACCCCTGTCATTTAATCCAGCGCGTGACGGGACCTCACCCGGTCTTTAATTAAGGGAGATGTGCTTTCTAATCAATAGCACTCGTCACTACAAAGACCATTAGTGTTTGGCTGGCCCTGTGTCGCCATTGTACATCAGCTCGTACTTGATCGGATGAGGTTCTGTTAACTTTAATGAACCCAGTTGAAGCTAGGGCTCTGCAGCCTTGAGTGATGCTTATATTACTGAGAATCATGGAAGGTTATTAGTAGCGAGTGCCATCTCAGCAAAAAAATGGCCATCATAAGTGGAGATGATATTATACCAGTTTTTCTTTCCCAGTTCTAATACTGGGCCTAATACTAGAACAAAATGAAAATCACAACCTAACCTATATAACACATAAAGGGCTGACCTGCGGTTAGCCGGTAGGCGAGTCACGATGTCACATGACCTTGGTAAACCAATGAGATGCAAGGCATGTCTTTTGACACGGACGTAAGTACGGTGGCAGAGAAAGCCCAACGCACTGAAAGTTAAAAACGCGCCTGCAAAGTCTCAAAACACAAGCATCAAAATGACACGACTTGCACAACATTAGCCAAACGCGCTGCAAGATCTGAAAACACAAGCATCAAAATGAGACCGCTTGCAAACCATTTACCGAACGTGCTGCAAAGTCTCAAACGCGCAGCAAACACTGAAAACACATGCAACTTCCAAAACACATGCAGAAAGTCTCAAAACACAACGGAAGTGTTTCCGAGGGACACTGAAAGTGGACGGACCCGGACGTAGAGCCGTCGATTCAGTCGGGTTATTGGCCAGGTTTTTGTGTTTATATTTCGTGACTGAAAGAAAAGTTTATCTGTTTATTAACGAATATTCATTCGTTCCACCTTAAACAATGCACACCGAGTGGCTAAAATTAAGGTTTAACTGTTTATTAAGTTAACACAAGAACCTGGCCGACTGAATATTCTTATATTAGAATATATTTATATATTAGAGTATATTTATATTCTAATATATAAATATTATATTTGAGGCTTTCTGCATGTGTTTTGGAAGTTGCATGTGTTTGTAGTGTTTGCTGCGCGTTTGAGACTTTGCAGCACGTTCGGTAAATGGTTTGCAAGTGGTCTCATTTTGATGCTTGTGTTTTCAGATCTTGCAGCGCGTTTGGCTAATGTTGTGCAAGTCGTGTCATTTTGATGCTTGTGTTTTGAGACTTTGCAGCGCATTTTTAACTTGCAGTGCGTTGGGCTTTCTCGGCCACCGTACGTAAGCCAGTGGCACACATAATATTGCTGGCGAGTGAATGCTTTAAATTGTTCATCCCGAAAAGAGGACTAATAGGCGTCCTTCCAGGTATTGCACCGGATGGAGCACTGGGAGTTGAAAAACTGGACTGTCCAGCCTAAAACCGGACGTGTGGCCACCCTCACAACACCTCAGCTGTTTTATTCAGTTTTATGCAGTTCACACTAGCAGCTGCTCACCGCACCATCAATGCTGGCATGATTTCGCTGAAGGTGACTGACTTGAGTCTTTTGATGTGCCCTTCCTGATCTGTGCGAGCACAACTGGTCGCAGTAGAGATACTGGCGAGCTCGTGATGGCAAGCACAATGAACCGTCTGCCATCCATACCGCACTTGGCTCGCAGCCGCCACTGAAGCCTAGAGCCAGCTTCTGTCTACCCACTTGATCAGGCTCATGGCGCCGCCTGGCGTGATGTCCTCTCTCTTCACGTTGCTGACTCACAAACCTCTCCGCTGCTTGCTGAAGCACTCCCATGCTGAAGTCTTTAACAGTTTCACTTTCACCGGCACTGTCACTGTGCCCAGCTGCGCCGGCCCCATCACCAGGTTTTCCCATGATACTTTGGCCTCCAGCATTGCCACTCCAGCCTCATCAGTTCGTCTTCCCCGGCATCATGGCCTTTCTGCAGTCTCTGCTTCTTTCACCGTCTGCTCTCTAATTTGTTGAGAAGACTTTCCTAAATGGTCACCTGGGAAGCGCTATCCCACTTCTGACACCAATGTAGCACCGCTGTAGAGTAAGACACAGGGAGGCCATGACTGAGAGTAAAAGCTTTTAAATCAACAGTAGCACATGCTACAGCACAAACTCAAGGGGAATTTGTTTTGTCATTTTCTCTTCAGCCGGTATCAACTAGAGGAGGATGGGCTCCTCCCTTGAGCCTGGGTTCCTCTCAAGGTTTCTTCCTCATACTGCTAGGAAGTTTTTCCCTACCACTGTTGTCTTTGGCTTGCTCGCTGGGGGCTTGAACCTGCATTCCCTTCCTCACATCTTTCCATGGACTCCTTTCCCTATATTTTTATTCTTTTTATTCTTTTAATTTATCCGTAAACTGCTTTTCTGTAAAGCTGCTTTGAGACAGCACTAGTTGATTGATTTGTTAAACAGCATTGCAGTGCTGACACATTACAATATCAAAGGTGGACATAATATGCAAACAAATTGCTGCGAGTATTCATCTCAGACGTTCCACGGAAGCCTTCTCTGGGTGTCTGGACTCATTTGTGAAACAAAGACAATAAGACAGACCAGCCTTTGACCTTACCACGTCAAGGGTTCTCCAGTGTTTCTTTAATATATTGCAAGAATATCGCAATCGCATCAAGTGGCAATATAATCACACATAGTATTGTGTCTGGATTGTGCTGCTCTCCACTATGCATATTCACCCATTGTTGCCTTGGAAACAGATGATGCCCAGCAAATGCTGACCCGGTCTGTGTAATGCATGTATTCATTCTTATGGCATTCAAACAAAGCAAGGGTCAAGAAGTCTCGCTGTCATCACATTCCGATGTAGCCATGTCTCGACAAAAGACATGCTTAGAGATGGAAACACGGAGGTCACTGAAACCTCTTTTATGGTCGGAGGCTAAAGAGAAAAAACAACCAAATGGCAGGGAGGAAAACAAAGAGTCCATCATTTTTATATAGTGGGCTGTTACACTGCTACAGGCAAATGTGGGAATAATGTTTCATGACCCATTTTTTGTTTGTTTGTTTTAGTATTTTTTAGTAGAAAGAGTTGCATTTGTATGTTTACACTACATAATGTGGTTTGGGGAGGCTAACTTTATCCTTAACCCATTTTAGGTTGAAGAAGATATTGCTAATGTGCTTGTGGAAGCTAATATAGATATTGCTAATGTGCTAGTGGAAGCTAACGTGTTAGGTTGAAGAAGATAATACTAATGTGCTTGTAGAAGCTAACGTGTTAGGCTGAAGAAGATATTGCTAATGTGCTTGTGGAAGCTAACGTTTTAGACTGAAGAAGTGGTTCGGGGAGCTAACACATACCAGCATGGATTCTAGTTTAAACTGTTAAATACAGGTTTAGAGCTCTTCTGGTGCTGTTTTAGCTGCTCACCTTGCTTAGTCGTGCTGGTTGACCAACATACCAGCATCCAAAACAAAACCATATACTGTTTTTTCTAGAAAAGATGCACTAATGTGGTTGAGAAAGATGATCTTAAACCTTAGATAAACTTACCAGACAAAAAATGAGTCACCTGTGACTGAAACTTAACTAATGTGTGTAATACCTTCACAAGCACGAATAACATCTGCAATTCAATTTGGCATGATCTGGACAAGTTTCTGGGTGCTGGCCACATCAATGTTCAGCTACTCCTGCGTCAAAGAATTGCACAGTTGGGCCAGATTTGGTGGAAGCCTTCCCTGGCACAATCCTGAGGAGAACTTCCTGTAGGCTGGGGTTTTAGCCACTGCTGGTAGACCTGTATGACCGTACGCTTCCATACACCTGCAGATTCAGCTACTTCCTTCACACTATGGTCTTTGGCACACACAAACGCAGTCACTCCTTTTAACCATCATCAATCATTGGAGCCATTTTCCACACATGGAACGAGACATTCACTGCACTGTACCACCTTTTCTCAATCTATGAATCCCTTCACTCACACCACGCAGGTACTTATAATCTCTAGTGTGAAGGAAGTAGCTGAATCTGCAGGTGTATGGAAGCGTACGGTCATACGGGTCTACCAGCAGTGGCTAAAATCCCAGTCTACAGGGAATTCTCATCAGAATTGTGCCATCATCCTCATGCAGCGCAATCTGCAGGAGCCTGGAATTACTACCACCGTAAAAACACCCAAGGTGAGGGAGATACTTACACTGATAGGGGTGTTAAATTTAACCCTTTTACAGTGAACAATATATTTACTTATTATAAGACTATATTACTTATTATAAGACTATATTAAGCCTCACCCTCATAATAACCCTTTTGTATTAACCTTTTTGGAAGGAGAAGTTACTTCCGCCAAAGCAAGGGCCTCTTCCGCCCAGCCTGGAGGTTCTTATCATCAGTCTGCATAGCTGCAGCTTCTACTGCATTCCTGCATTTCTGCATCATGGATGCTCCTGACAGACAGTGCTCATGTAAAGCAGTACCTAAGGCACTCTAGTCCCAGTAGACTAACTGCTGCCCGTTTGCCCCCTCCCCTCCCCTGAGATGCTCTGCTGCTCTCTTTGCAGCAGAATGCACCACTGCCTTCCGAGATTCATTAAAACCAACCTCATTCGGCTGACCATGTCAGAGAGAAAGGTTAGTCATGGCAAAGTGCAGCTACACCAGAAACGTGATCATTTCTCCGATTGCACTACTCCCAATTATCTCTTACCCTCTTACCCCCGCAGGGTTACCCTGAAAATAATGGGTCATATGCTAGCAAGATTCCTTGGATTTTGGATTCAGCTGTTCCATTTTTTTCCTGATTCCAAAGAGCCAAAGCAGTCATAAAAGAAACTGGAATGTTTCTATTGCTTTCTAAATGCCGGCAATGAAAATCCTGGAGGACGGATTCTATTTTCCAGCAGCATAGTAAATGCAGCCGTTGCATATTTAAAATCTATTCATCTGGAGCCAGCCTTGGAAACCAGACTATGCATTTCACACACACATGGGTTTACAATGTCAGGGTGCAGAGTATAGCCCATATATGCTGTATTAATGAATGGAATGTGCAGCTTTTGTAAGAAGCATTCTGCTGGAACTGCGTTTTATGCCTGCCTTCCTCTGGTTTTTATCCAAAGTCAGGATGGTTTTTGATCTCTCATGTAATGAAGGACGAAAAATAGAAAAGAAAGCAGGATTTAAATATTTTCCAAGAGAATTAGTGATTGCGCAATGCGTAACACTATTGTTGTCTGTATTATTAATAACTATTGTTATTTATATTATTATGTGAGTAATATATATTAATATATTGTTACATTCTTCTTCTTATTATTATAATCATTGGTACACATTATTTATCCGTAGTTTTCGAGATATCAACACCGGTCCAACGCCAAAATGTTCGGTCCAATTGGGAATGGTATGCTTGTGGACAGCTTTTTGATTGGATGCACGGTTTTTGTGTAGCAATGGATTTCTCCTGAATTTTTTCCCATTAAGAATAAATGGGATGGAATAGTACCCGACCATCTACTGTACTTCTGCTCAGCCGAGAGACACCGTTTCTGATACACCATCTCAGGACAGACCCCTCAGCACGATTTCAATGCTGGTTCAACCCTACTCATCTGTTCCCCCGCACCACCATAGAGTCCCATTCACTTTCAGACCCATTCAAACTCTATTGTCTCCTTTAACCTACAGCCACCAAACTGCATGCACTCACTCAGGGCAGATCCCCAAACTCTAATCCACAGACACACTGACCCTCACTCCTCTATGTGTCATTTATTCATCACCTCGTTCCTCCCATAGCAACCACAACCTAGCAACAGCCTAGCAGGAAGTGGGAGCCATTTACAAACTGAGCTTCTTCTTCTTGGTCAAGAGATTTTTGTCTGCTAACTAGTCCCGCAGTTTTTGAGATATCGACACCATTCCGACTCCGGAATGTTTGGTCTGATCATGAATGGTGTGCTTGTATACAGCTTTTTGATCCGACTTCCAGTTTCTGGAAAAACTCAAAAAAAAAAAAATCCCCATTAAGAATGAATAGGGAAAACGATCTGCTTGATCGACAGACACCGACTCACATAAATTACCTCAGGGCAGACCCCTGAGCACGAATTCAATGTTGGTATGACCTGCACTCCTCTGTTTGTCTCTTTTTTCCATCCCTTGTTTCTCCCATAGAGTCCCATTCATTTTTGGCTCTACCCAAATCCTATTGTTTCCTTTAACCTACAGTCACCAAACTGCATGTACTCACTCAGGGCAGATCCCCAAACTCTAATCCACAGCAATTCTGACCTGCACCCCCTCCACGTGTAATTAATTCATCCTTTGTTCCTCCCACAGATTCTCATGGATTTTTAGCAACACCTAGCAACCAGTTAGCAACAAGCTTAAGCTGTGCAATCCCTCTGCATTTTCTTCTGGAGATGCACTTTACTCATTCTAATTGTTCCTGAAAGCATTACAGCACCCCTGTATACTAGCATTCTACATCCTCCAGCAATTTTCCTCAATTTTAAAAATAAATGAATAAATAAATTGACAGCAGGTGATGCGATGTGAGTGACTCGGAACACATATGATTAAAAATAAACAATGCTTTGTCATGCCTCTCCACCCAGCACCCTTGCGCACACCAAGGGATGCTGGTGGCAGGGGACACGAAAAGCTGGTGAGCTATTACCGAATCCTTGTAACTAACAGAACGTGGGCAGCGGAAGTCGATAAAGATGTGTTTACACATGCGATTCTTTCATTAGCCAAGCCCGTGCCAGTTAAAGACCACTAGCAAAGTGGAAAGCCCTTAATGTTTTATATCTGGATGCGGCAGCTGGTAATAAGTTGAGTATGTTTTTGCCGGTTGTCCAGATAGCACATGGCAGAGAGAGTGCCCGGAAACGAATTCAATTTCCCTCCTTGCTAAAAGGATATGTTCTTTAATTATGGCAGAAATGGGCTCCAGCGAGCAGCTTTCATTTCACGAAATTGTGTTTTGACCCCTATTTGGACGACTCGGGGTTGATTGCGCTCACCCATCCCTCGAGCTGCTTTCAATTCCGAATAATGTGCTTCAAATTCACCTTCCTTTTTGCATGCGCTGTGAATGTTCACAGGGAAGATAAGCACATGTTGATACTTTGGAGTCTACCTTAAGTATGTATGATCATTGCATATTTGGAGGAAAGGCTGTAGAAGAATGCCTTTTGATTCCCTAAAGATCCACCCAATAAACAGTTCTTTAAAGGAATACAGAAGCACATCCTCTCTTACACTACCTTTACATGTTGGTGTAATAATACTGCAATAGCTGCACCCAGAAGGAAGTGTGGGATTGCAGTGCTATTGGGGAGGAAGATAAAGGTTACCAGGAACAACAAATGATGATACATTTAGACTGATATGGGCAATATTTATTGAGCTACACATACAGAAGTAGTGCATCTCAGTATGGCATCAGGCCACCATGTTGGCTAACGCAACATGCCAGATGTCTCGGCATGGAGTTGTGGAGGTTCCTTATGGTGTCCTGTTATAATCCATCCCATGCAGCTTATACTACAGTCATAAACCATACAGCACACTATGGCTATATTTAAGGTGTAAGCTGGAAAACATGAGATCTTGGCAAGTCAAGTTATCTTATATTCAGCTTATATAAGATCTTAAAATTCTCATTTTGAGATTGTTGTAAGCTCAATTCAAGATTGCCTAATCTTAAATATTCTTATTTCCAGATATTTTACTGTATTTGTACTTACTACATACAATTTTAGTATGCTGATTTTTTTTTTCTTTTTAGAACTTTGATTGAAACAGGCCAAATTATCTGCCAACATAGTTAGAAAATGTCTATAAAATTGCTTAAAAGAAGTCAAAAATATCTGGAAATAAGCTCAATAATCTTAAAACGAGCTTGAGAATTTCAAGATATTTGGACTAGACGTAAGATAATTTGACCTGCCAAGATCGCATTTGTTCCAATGTAAGGATGCTTTATTAACTAGCAGTGTACAAAAAGGTGGGCTTCAGAATTCTGCTGTTTCTGATGTGTCAACCATATGGTGATTGCAACAAGCATGATTCTCTCTATACAGAACATAACAGAAAGGCTATTGATGCAAATCAGCTGCCCATTGGCTTCTACGGTGAGTTTGTTTAGAGTCAGCAGGTTCTCCGTTCTTTTAATCAGTGCAGGGAAAATCATCTGTATTATTGTCCGTGGTGGTTTGAGAAATGCTGGAATCTTGATCCAAGAGTTCACCCACTGAAAGGGCCCTTTAGGCCTAGCTTGTCTAGCATCACTCTCCAAAGACTCTTTTTGGCGTCTTTAGTGTAATGTACTGTATGCCTGGGTGGCGGAGGGAGTGTTATCTGCCTAGAGCGCTGTAAAGAAGCGGCAATCTCTTATGAATGGCTGTAATTGCACATTTGTAATCAGTGCGGAATAATGGATTCGGTTTTGTAAAGCGCAAGTTATTTTTACTGCAGCGAGATTAAAGGCTCTGTCTTTCTTATTAATTATTCCATTATTTCCCGGCTCCAGAAACCTGCTCGCCAAATCCACGCCAAAGCACACATCAAAGGGGCCTCGTCTTCCGCATTTCTCTCCCGGCATAATATTATTCCTCACAAGTGTAACATCGAACCTATTTAGTTTTTTTTTTTTTAACCTGGGAAAAAAAGTGAGGGGAAAAGCTCCTTGCTTTAAAAGAGGACTTTCTTTGTGGGGCCTTTGTCTTTGTGCTGTTGGCACGACATCTAAATCCAAGCATGAGGGTTATTATAAGCTCAAGCTGTGCATAATTGTCTGCTTTATTTTATGTCTGTCTTTCTATTTATGTAGAAGATGCAGGGCCTGATAGATACGAGGGAGCGTCTATCTTTCTGTCTGGGTCTGAGAGACTCTATTCTTTGCACACTCAACACCAGATTTGATCTTTTCTCGAAAGCCACATCACAGTGGGATTCCTACGCTCAAGTCCCAGAGGTCCTCCTACATCTCCTTTCCTCTCACTGATGCTTTCTTTGCTCTCTCTCTCTACATCCTTCTAATCTCCAGCAGCTTTCTGGGCTGTCCCATTTCTCCCCTTTCTTCCTATTTATTCTCTCTCTCTCTCTCTCTCTCTCCTAATAATAGCACAGTCCCTATACCTCCTCTAGTGCTACTCCTAGCTCTACCCATCTCTGAACTCCTCCTGTATTGACAGTAGGCTAAGCTACAGTGCCACACTGATCCAGTCTGAACTCAGTCAAAAGTTTAGGCACACCCAACTAAATGGATGTTGTTGGTGATCTTAAAGACTCTACAGGCTTACACTTAACAGTTCCAACTGAAGACATGTCGAAACAATACCTATCCTGATACACCACATATACTCTTGATGTATCACAGTATTACATTTTGCCATATCTCCACCACTAAAATATATTTAGTTGCACAAAAAACTTTTCTCTCTTTTTATTGGCACAGTGTAAAAGCTCTAGTTCCCATTTCAATTTAGTGAATATTCCTGATGGACAGACAATAGAATTGCTCCAAAACTGCTTAGAAATAAACCTTGTTCTATCAGCCTCCACTGCAGGTTAAGAAAGCTGGTTTATCCTCCAGTAAAGTTCCATTTTGGCAGGTGTTTAAGATGGACTGTATAATTCCATGAGTGCTATTTTATAGTTTGATGTCTTCACCTTTATTCTAAAGTAAAGCATTAAGATAAACTTAAGGGGAACCTTCTATGAGTAGCTGTGGCTAAACTTTTGACTGGTACTGTATTGTGTTCTTTTGTGTTGTATTTTCAGCCCTTCCACATTTCCAAATTGCCTTTGTTTTTATTACTGTGCCTTTAAGACTCATATATGTAAATGACATTTATGTATGTATGTATGTATGTATGTATGTATGTAAAGGTCATATTCTGATTGCCGGGCCTGTACTGTGCCTCATTCTACACTCATCATCAAAAGAATAGCTGCACCCAGAAGGAAGTGTGGGATTGCAGTGCTATTGGGAAGAAAGATAAAGATAAAGTTAAATGATGATAAGTTTAGACTGATATGGGTAATATTTACTGAGCTACACATACAGAAGTAGTGTCTCTCAGTATGGTGTTGGGCCGCCATTTCTGCTAACGTGCCAGACGTCTCGGCATGGAGTTGTAGAGGTTCCTAACGGTGTCCTGTGATAATCCATCCCATGCAGCTTGAATATTCTCACACAGTTCCTGCAGATTGTGCGGTAGGGGTGGAGGTGGAGTGACACCAGGACTTTTGGACGTGTAACACATGACAACAAACTGTTCATCATGGTGCTGACCACTGTGCCACCACACACGGATTCATTGGTCGATTCCACCAAGACAAAAGCGGGACTCTGAAGATGCCATTCTGAGTCACTTCATGACAGTCTGGCACGACACCATTGCAGTCTTTGGCGACGTTGACATGGTGTAACAGTCTGCGTACACCTGTAATGTCTGCGTGCATGTAGTCCTATGTGGTGCAGCTGTCCGCCAATAGTGCTGGCACTAACAGGATGATTCATGGATCACGCAATCTAAACATCTACAATCGTGACTGTTGGGTCAGTCAGGTACAGCGATAAGGCCCCTCCTCACTTATGTCACATGTTCGGCCAAGCATGAAGCTTTCGCATGTCTCACAATGTCCAACATATGCATCAAGTTTCATTCCTGTCGGCTGATTCCTTCTGGGTCCAACTATTTGTGCAACTATTCTTTTGATGATGAGTGTAAAAGACGTCCAGGGTGAAAGACTACACAGAACATCACTCTGAATGGTATATATATATATATATACTGTATACACACAGTTGTACACAAGCGAAAATATGTCAACCCATCCTGAACACACAGTGAACACACTTCTACACATATAAATACACAATAACTGTTTGTTTAAAACATAAAATGCACAAACTTTATGCCATAATTTGTATTTGATGTTAAACTCTGTGCAAAAGCATTGAAACTCTGCACTACAGTTAGCTGTTCTAGATGTGTGAACATATTTTCATATTAGCATATGACTGTACAGGCACTGGTTTTGTGAAGGGACCACGTTTTTGCACCTAGGTTTTCAGACATGAGCGTCAATGCCACATAGTGTTATAATAGAACCTCAGGACTCCAAAGGGAGAAGGGTCAAAAGGGGGTTCTTCTATATTTCTGCACAGTTCAGCAGTGCAGTTGAGATGTAAATGAAGTCATTCAGAGTGGTTTGATACGAAATGATCCAATGTAGAGAAATGTGCCGAGTTAAATTTGTTAAGGAGCGAGACGAAGAACGTAATGCCTCTAAAAGTCCCCTCACAGAAAGTTATTACATGAATGGTTATGAATATGTGGCCTGATGTCTGAAACATTGTCATTTCCTAAATAGCTTCAACCCAAAACATAGCTCAATTGAAATGTATGGTGGATGGGTACATGCAGGGTGTTGTCCGGCAAAGTAGTCCCAAAAGAAAATCATTTTATTTTCCAGATTTACCCCATTTTACTATCACCAACATTACATACAAGATAAACACTCGGAAGCCACACGTAGGTTCACCGGTGGGTTTGGATAGCAAATAAAAACCAGTTCTTTGATTCTCTACTTTGACCCATTTCACATCAAACCTCTCTGAATGACTTTGTTTACATCTCAGCCACTGAATTATGCCCTAAACGTCAAGAGTTTATCATCATCTATTATCCCTGTGCTGTCATATGCTTTTCAAACCCACTTTATCACCGAAGCCAGACCGCTCTAAACAGTATTATGAATGTGCATGTTATAGATGGAGCGGAAAGGCTGGAATGCCTATACAGGACAGTAAAAGTCTGGCTGCAGTGTGATGAATCTTCCCCGCCAGCCTTTGCTAAAAATAGATCGCCACACTGTGTAACGGATACCTGTGTGACGGTCTCAAAGAGGACCCCTGGGACCGCTGGCCATAGTGCACTCTGACCATAATGCATGATACATGGGGCTCGGAACACAGAGGGTTATTGAGTGCACTGCAGAAAGGATAGAATTACAACTGAAAGCATCTTAGATGTATCTAATATTTCTCGTTATGAGTGTTTGTATTATAGCATTCCAATGGCTTGTGCAACTGTGGACGCATGGAGGCTTATCCTTCTTTCTCTAGATGTCGCATTTGGTGTCAGAAGTGGGACTGCCCCCAGCAGACTGGAGGGAACGATCAAGAAGAGATGTGCGGTGGAGACAAAACAAGAAGAGGCAGCATGACGAAGACGGAGCCCACTGAGGTAGCAAGGTGATTAAGCTCCTGTGCACCCCAGGGACCACCAGGCTGGTTTGACCATTGGACAGGGCCTTGTCTGGCTTGTTTGACCATAGATGCACAGAGGCTCATGGGAACTCATTATATTGAGTGCAAATGGTTGTCGTTGCTCAGTTGTTGAAAATTATATGTGCTTGCATGTGCTGTTTTGTACTGGGCTGTGGGGCTAGTTGGAGTGCTTGTGTGGCTCGCTAGCTTGCTGCTTGTGACCCGCCTGCTGCCCCGCTGGCAGCAGTTTCTTCACTGCTGTGCTGAATAAAGAGCTTTCGCCCAAAGCACTCCGTTTCCCTCATCTACTTCTTTGCCAAGACGTCAGAGTATGGATATTACGACATCATTCAACCTCTAGACATTTCTACTTATTCTAAGCACTCTGAGCAAGAGAAATGTTCCTTGCATTGGCAGATAATTGTACTCCAAGTCCTCCAAAAAAGAATGCTTATAAAACAGATTCATCTTATAAAATTGTTACATTATCTCATAATGAGGAATATTAGCTATATTGCTGACATTTAAACATGCTTCCCCTTGCTAGGATCCTTTTTTCGCTGCGTGCCAGTGATTTCCCCAGGCATTCCAATCTTGTCAGGCGAATGGTCCATGCTAAGGGGAATAGGAGTGTGCACTACAGCCCTCTTCAAGCTAGAGTTTAACACGGCTCTTCCAAGCACCCCCAACAGGGCAATGCACTTCATGTATTTCAGAGATTAAGTCTCCCTTTTCAAGAGCAGTTATAGCTTTGGAGAGCAAGTCATTAGACTTCTTGTTATGGAAGAGGTGAAGTGGAAAATTGGTTGCTCTGAACAAAATGCTGATTGAAAATGAAAACATCAGTGAAAGAAAATAATGCTGTCCAGAAGTGGATATTAAGTCTCGTCCCCCTCTGACAACCCTGTTTATGAAACATTTTCAGAAACGTTCTTTCAGATATCTGGGGGTTGGGGGGGGGGGGCTTAAAAATGTCATTGCAGAGAACAGGCTTTAAAGTGCAGGTTTTAAAAGGCCAGTATTATGGAAAACAAATTTTGCTAATTTTTTCCCAATTCTTATTATTATTATATATTATTATTTTTTTTTTTTTTTACATAAATTAGTTTTGAGGTGCTCACACACCTCATTTCCATAAATGGTTAGCTAATGAACCATCCACTGAAAGGTTCTTTAAGAAACTGAAAGTGGTTCTTCTGACACTGCACACACACACACACACAAAACCTTTTGTGGTGCATTTATTTGTAAGAGAATAGGCCAGCCAATCAGATTGTTCAGTTCTTGGCCTTTAGAGGAGGCCTTAAGATTTACTGTTAAATGATTTAAAATTTTAAAAATACATCTATAATTTTTGTTTCTTTCAGTGTTAGATAATTATCATGCTGGTTGTATTTCACCTCTGTAAACACTGTGATGGAATACTCTTATTTCATTGATAAGAAAGAAAAGGGTAAAATACTTGAAACAGCAGATGGAGATTGGTAGTGCTAGTGGGTGGGGCCAATTTTCTGAGAACCAAGCATCACTCTAGGATGTTGGAAGTCCGCATTTAATCTAGAATGTCCAAAAACAGCGCTAACATACTGATGGACATAAGCAGAAATTAGCTAGTAAAAATTAGTGTTTTATGGCCCAAACTGAAAGCCTAGCTCTTATACTCATGGTTTCCTTAAAGCATAGTAACGAAAAACTGCCTGAAAATGCCTCGTTGGAATTCCAGCCCTTTACTCTGTTACACGATGACATCATCTCGTGACACTATCCTTATTGCCCGCCTACCAGCAAGCTTGGGAGCTACAACACACAGGGAGCTAAAACAGTAACAAAAACATCCTGCTCCAGTTTAGTTTGGATGTACCAACTGGTTCTATAGGACTTTCAGGATCAGACTCTAGCTCAAACTTATACATCAGAACCAACGCCCTTGTTAGAATAGCCACAGTGGTGTGAGGGCAGGATGCCGCTCAGGCAGCTGACCAATAAGAACAGAGTGGGCGAGCTGACCAATCAAAGCACGCTGGGCTTATTAGGAGGGGGGTCTAAATATAGGAGCTCTAACAGAGTGTTTCAGACAGTGGATAGAGACATTGAATAAAGAATAGAGAATTAAGAATATTGGGAAAATTAAAATCAAGTCAAATTTATTTGTAGAGTGCTTTTTACAAAGCAGCTTTACAGAAAATCCGGGTCCTTGAGCAAGTCAAGGGTGACAGTGGCAAGAAAAAACATCCTCAGAGTAAGAGGAAGAAACCTCGAAAGGAACCAACACTCAAAAAGGGAACCCATCCTCTTCAGGTCGACCCCAGACAGCAACAAACACAGAAAGGATCAGAATTTATAATTATATGGAATATTGAATAAGAACTGTTGAAGCATGGATTCTTATAGACCCCAAAATAAAATTAAGAATATTAAAAGAAGGAGTTTAATGGGTCCCCTTTTGGATAAAGTGTATAATATAATAAATTATTCAAATTTTCCTTATCCTACATTTGTCCTGAATCTTACTTTTTCCATTAGGTTCAGTTATCAAACCATGGAAGCATTCAAATGTCATAAATGAAGCTTAGAGAAAAAATTAAGAAACAAGATATGACCAGTTTAATATATTTTATGAAAGCAATGCTCAAATACTATGCTGACATATCTAATGTAAATGGATTACTGTAGCTGTGTATGTCTGTGGGATTCCAGACACCGTGCTCATTTGCAGTGCTTTACCTGTGAGTTGGGTGGCCACTTTTAACCCCAAAAAGGAAGACATAATAAAGACATAAACACAGAATTAAAATCATAACCTAACCTATATAACACATAAATGAGTGCTTTACTCACCTGATTGGGTGGAATGGATGACTTTCGTGAGTGAGACAGGAGCTTACTAATTGACTAGCAGTTAGAGGGCTGACCTGCGGTTAGCCGGTAGGTGAGTCATGACGTCACATGATCATGGTAAACCAATGAAATGCAAGGCAATTCTTTTGACACGAATGTGAGCCAATGGCACACATCATATTGTTCACAAGTGAAAATTTTAAATCATTCATCCCAAAAAGTGGACTAACAGACGTCCGTCCAGGTACTGCGCCAGACAGAGGACTGGGAGTTGAAAAACCGGAGGTGTGGCCACCCCACCTGTTGGGGAACTACTGAAGGCATACGTTAGCCAACACGGCTAATATTGCTTAGAACATATTGAAGTCTAGGAAAGCATGTTACAAACAGAGGTACTGCAACTGCTGGTTACTCACCTTCCTCCACTCTTACCTGCATTAGCATTTTGGCTCAAAATGTTCATTGGTTTTTGCACCTGTATGTGTTTTAAAGATTCCAGATCAGATGCTCATTAGCTGACTTTAGCTGGGGACATTCTACCGGAGGAATAAATTAGTCAACAGAGTTGCTAACAACGTATAGAGCAGTCTCTAATTAGCATTTTACACACAGAAGCATGCTAATTGGTGCTTACTCACTTTCGGTCGCTGCTACCCGCATTAGCATTTTGGGTCAAACCATTCCTTTAAGATTAATTACGTAAATTACTGTAAACGACCTGCGCGCATTTGAATGTTTCCAGGCTACATCGAGTACATATACTTATCGGCTGGGCTTAACCTGCCGTGAGCTCTCTACTGAACTCCTGAGTGAATGTGCTCAGCTAATTGCTTGGATGGGACTCTTTAGCCAAAGCTGCTTTAGCTGTGTCCACAGTCTGGAAGCAGCACTTCGCCAAGAGACGTGTTTGCTTATTCATCCTAACGGCCCACATTCTGGAGCCTGAGCCGTTTCATTTGTGAATTAGCTGGCGTGCGCACGAGCGTATTTGGCAGCTTTAAACCTCGCTTTAACTCGCTGGACCTCAGCTCCATCTATCAGATGCCATAAGACAAACGACAAGCCCGTTCAAATGGGCCTCAGGAGGCTGCTGGGGTATTGGAATACTGTAGACCTTTAGTGGCGCTCGCCAGGGGAAATTCACATGGTGACAGATATGTGGTTCTATGCACTGTAGAGACGCACTAGAGGGATCTCAGGCAAACGTTTAGGCAGACGTACAACAACATCATATTCAACAGCAGATTTTAGGGGAACGGATACACACAGGGAATGTAATAGGAAAATAAAGGATGAACATTAGGAGGAGTTAGACATACAGCCCTCAGGGAAGGTAAACGCTCGTTTTTAACAGTAATTAAAAAACAGTGTTTGTTTATTGATTTCATGCAAACCATAACAAGACAGCAGTAGGTCTGTGGCACACGAGTGACCTTCTGAACGTTGGGTGATGTGATATCCTGCAATAACACTGTACCACAGATGTTCTAGAACCGCAGCTGTGCTGGTCAAACACGCTTTGTGCTGCATATCACCCTAGTACAAATAAACACAGCTATGGTCCAGCATTAACAGGCATCCTCACACCACAGCATCAGGCTTTAGACTGACAAATGACTTCGGCCTTGGGTAACACGCATGAATGAAAACTCAACCCAGTTTCACCATTTACATTATTAGTTGCAACTGTTATAAATACACTTTTTAATAATCTATTTTAGTTGCTTGCTCTGATTTATTATTATTATTATTATTATTTACTTTTAATTATTTATTTACTCGTTCGTTTGGTTTACATTTTTATTATTCTTTTTTTCTATCAGTATTTTTTTCTCTATTGCTACTCTTTTCACTTATTTCACTTTTATCATTAATCATTATTGATTTGATCTTTTTAATAGTTTTATTTGTTAGCCCTGATTTATCTTTTCTCTGTTATGTTACATTTTACATTTAAGTTTGTGGTCATACTTTAGCTTCTTTGCTATACTTTTAATTCGACATATATTTTCGCTTTTTTCAATCCCTTCCTTTTTTATAAAATGCTCGGCCATATTGGAAATGAGGGTCACCTTCAATGTACTCCAGGGTTAAATAAAGGTTGATTGATTGCTTTGTTGATTGACGTTGTTATTTTCCATACGGTTACCCAAATAAGACAACACAATTTATGCCAATTAAAGCAATTTTGGAGCATTTCTATTGGTCCATTCATGGTAAATGTTTCACACAGCTGCTGTGATTAAATAATGTAGGAAACTAAAAATCCAAACAAAAATTAAGATACTGTTATTCAAAAGAGGTTTCCCAATCCCAGAATACACGACATTTAGACGGAATATGGTTTATTCCGATAATGTGCATGAAATTATGAGACTGTATGTACAATTTGCATTCCCTGAAGAAAATGCTGAGTGATTGCGCATCTGATGCTTGTTGCTAAAAATGAAAAGGAACGAGAGATGAATAAATGACACATAGACGAGCACGGGTCAGTATGACTGTGGATTAGAGTTTGGGGGTCTGCCCTGAGTGAGTACATGCAGTTTGGTGGCTGTAGGTTAAAGGAGACAATAGGATTTAAGTGGGGGTGAAAATGAATAGGACTCTATGGGAGGAAAGGGAGGGGCAAAAAAGTGGGTTGGACTAATATTGAATTTGTGCTCAGGGGTCTGCCCTGAGATACACTGGTATCTGTATGTGAAACGGTGTCTTTTGGTCAAGCAGATGGGCGTGCACTTTTCCATCCCATTCATTCTTAACGCGAAAAAATCAGGGGAAAATCTGTTGCTGTGCGGAAACTGGCCATCCGATCAAAATGCCATATACAAGCACACCATTCCTAATCAGCCCGAACACTTTGGAGTTGGAACAATGCCGATATCTCATAAACTGCGGGATGAGATAGCAGACCAAAATGTGTATCAAGCAGAAGAAGACGAAGAAGGAGATGAAGAATAACAATAAGAATATACTGTCGGAAAATGATATGCTCCAAAGTATCCAAAATGGCGACTTTACAGGAGAGGGCAAAACCTAGTTTAACTTTAATGTAAGTCAATGGAACCAGACTTTTTACCAAATGATTTTGGTCCATTTCTGTTGCTCCATTCATCACGAAACTTTCACACCGTGTAAACGACAGCTTATGTGATCAAATGATACATAAAAGTAAAAATCAACAAAAATGGAGATTTTTATTGGACGATATACAGGGGTTGGACAATGAAACTGAAACACCTGGTTTTAGACCACAATCATTTATTAGTATGGTGTAGGGCCTCCTCCTCCTTTTGCGGCCAATACAGCGTCAGTTCGTCTTGGGAATGACATATACAAGTCCTGCACAGTGGTCAGAGGGATTTTAAGCCATTCTTCTTGCAGGATAGTGGCCAGGTCACTACGTGATGCTGGTGGAGGAAAACGTCCTTCTTGGTGGTATGCTGACATTACCCTGGATACCGTGGCTCTTGATACATCACAAAGACTTGCTGTCTTGGTCACAGATGCGCCAGCAAGACGTGCACCAACAATTTGTCCTCTTTTGAACTCTGGTATGTCACCCATAATGTTGTGTGCATTGCAATATTTTGAGCAAAACTGTAAAACTGTGCTCTTACCTGCTAATTGAACCTTCACACTCTGCTCTTACTGGTGCAATGTGCAATTAATGAAGATTGGCCACCAGGCTGGTCCAATTTGAAACCTCCCACACTAAAATGACAGGTGTTTCAGTTTCATTGTCCAACCCCTGTATATACCATATTAAAATGAATAACAATAGTATTCCGCAATCACTAAAAACTGATGCAGTGGCTGTCCTAATAAAACCCTGTATAAGTTGCTATTACTTCAGTTATGGTCATTCTGTTAAGATAATGTAACAAGACTTTATCCAAAGTGATGTTATGATTTTAGAGCATTTCTACTGGTCCGTTCATCATGTCGTGTTTCAAAAAGGGCAACTGCTGTGCTCCAATTACATAGAAAAATAGAAAGATAAAGTGCGCAAAGAGAATGTAGAACAATGATCCTGTTTGTTGTTCCGGTGAAAGAGCCTCAACATACGTTACTTTCCTTTCTAATGTAATCATCTCAAGTTCTGCTATTCTCATATGGTGTCAGCTAGGCTCTAGCAAATGGCCTGTTGTTGTGGGGAAAGTGCGATGGTCTCTTTTGTTACAGAAAATGTAAATTGTCTGCCCACCTCTGGAGTGGCTATGCAGTTTATATGGAAATGACCCACTGTCTCCCACCTTAAGGTGATACAATCACCCCCAACAACCCCCTCCTTCATACCTTGATCTTCCTTATCTTCGTTACCCCTCTTACCCCTCCTTTTTCTTCCTCCCTGACCCTCACCTCTTAAAAACCATGTCAGACTGAGTAAGACTAGACTAGACTGAGCCAGACTGGACAAGACTGGACAGGACTGACAACCTAAGCCTGGTGCCCGTGCATGACTCTGCATGCATGTGAATAAGACTGCTGATCGACCGAGCTGTATCCATGCATCTCTGTATGTGTGAATAAACTCAACACAACGCTGAACCTCATCTCCAGTCTCCTGACTCGTGATTCTTCTTGAAGACCCGAATTTCTAACAATTTGGTGCCGTGACCCGGATAGCATACTGACTCGTGATTCTTCTTGAAGACCCGAATTTCTAACACCAGTCTCCATCCTCCATTAGCCAGCCGTATGCTATTATAACTGCTGTTTTATTACAGACTGTACTGATTTATACTAACATAGCTAAATCAATTAATTGAACTCATTTAAATCTGAAATGCCTTTCAAAGCAGGATCAATTAGACAAACATGCAATGCTAATTCATTGTGATTTATAGGAGTTATAAAATATGCAAATGCAGGTTATCACTTAGGACATCAAAACTGCAAGAAAATTAAAGCTGCACAAATGCTCTTAATAATGTGGCTAATTTCCCCTAATTATGCCGAAGGGTGTGTGAGGGTTGAGAGCTATCGAAGGACAAATTGCAGCTTGAGTGTGTGTGCATCCATCAGGAACATTGGGTTTAGCTGCCCTGTCCCCCTCATGGTTCTGTTTGGTACGCTGCACATTCTTGACGGTTTATACCATTAATTCTGTGGACGGCTGAAACTGCTGTAACTATTAATACAGTCTCGGTCTTCCTTGCTCACATAGTTGCTGAGCTGTGTTTTGTGTTACAGGAGTGGTCACTGTACCTGGTCCTGGGATCAACCTGCACAGTGAAATCTAGTTCTAACCACAAGCCTCTTCCAGATCCCTGCATTAGATCCTAAACTTAGTTGCTAATCCATGTGTTAAAAGTTAGAACTCAGTTGGTGACCCCTGTGTTAGAACTCGGTTGGTGACCCCTGTGTTAGAACTCAGTTGGTGACCCCTGTGTTAGAACTTAGTTGTTGAGCCCTGTGTTAGAACTTAGAGCTTAGTTGCCACCCCCTGCATTAGAACTTAGAACTTAGCTGTTGATCCATGTGTTAAAATTTAGAACTTAGTTGTTGACCCTTGTGTTAGAACTTAGAACTTAGTTGGTGATTCCTGCATTAGAACTTAGAACTTAGTTGCTGACCCATGTGTTACAACTGAGATGTTGACCCCTGTGTTAGAACATATAAATTAGTTGGTGACCCCTGTGTCAGAACTTAGAACTTAGTTGGTGATCTCTGTGTTAGAACCTAGAACTTAGTTGCTGACCCATGTGTTACAACATAATTGGTGAGCCCTGTGTCAGAACCTAGAACTTAGTTGGTGAGCCCTGTGTTAGAACATATAAATTAGTTGGTGACCCCTGTGTCAGAACTTAGAACTTAGTTGGTGATCTCTGTGTTAGAACTTAGAACTTAGTTGCTGACCCATGTGTTACAACAGAGATGTTGATCCCTGTGTTAGAACATATAAATTAATTGGTGAGCCCTGTGTCAGAACCTAGAACTTAGTTGGTGAGCCCTGTGTTAGAACTTAGAACTTAGTTGGTGACCCCTGTGTTAGAACTTAGAACTTAGTTAATGAGCCCTGTGTCAGAACCTAGAACTTAGTTGGTGAGCCCTGTGTCAGAACCTAGAACTTAGTTGGTGAGCCCTGTGTTAGAACAGTCCAGTTTGAGAGTGTAAGGATGGTGGTCATATTTGTCACCCCTAATGATGTTGCTGACCAATAAGTCTGGTCAGTCCACTCTGGCCTACACTGTCAAGCTCACCAAAGTACGCCTCTGAAGCCCAGCTCTGTGCAGCCAGGAGGGTAATTTAAACAGCCAGTGTCAGAGCAGTGTATAGGAGGAGACATCACTGCAGATGTATGTTGGATCATTGAGCACTTCTTCAAGAAAGACGTCGACATGTGCGTCAGCCTTCTACTGTGTGGACCATGTAACATTATGGAATGTTCTGGGGAAATGGCTATACCAGAGCATCCCATCATTCTAATGAGGAATCTCTACACTGATCAACAAGGAGGAGGAGGATGCAGCACTCATTCCCTCTGCTCCGGCGCTGCTAGGAGAGAGGATGTGAACCAGAGTGAGCACTAGCAGCGCTCGTAGCTTGCGTGTTTTTACTTGGTACAGTGGACAAACTGCAACCACTGTGAGGAGGGTGCGGCATGCACTCAGTGTTCCCAGGAACTCTGCTCGGACTCTGCTTGGATTCCCCAGGACAGCTCATCTAAGACGACGCTGGCTCAGCTCCAATTAAATATGACATCAATTAAATACTTGTGCTACATATACGTAGCATATAAGCTCACCGGAGAAAAGATCACCTGAGAGTCACCTGTGACTGAAAGTACCTAGTGTGTAATACCTCCACGAGCACCAACAACAGCTGTGTTTGGATTTGGCATGGACTGGACAAGTTTCTGGATGTAAGCCACATCAATGTTCAGACACTCTCAAAGAACTTAACAGTTGGGCCAGATTTGGTAGATGCCTTCCCTGGCACAATTCCAAGGAGAATTCCCTGTAGACTGGTATTTGTGCCACTGCTGATAGACCCATATGACCGTACGCTTCCACACACCTGCAGATTCAGCTACTTCCTTCACACTATGGCCTTTGACACGTCCAAATGCAGTCACTCTTTTTAGCCAATCATTAACATCTGCTTTGGAGCCATTTTCCACACACGGATCGAGACATTCAGTGCACTGTAGCACCTCTTCTCAATCAATGGATCCCGTCACTCACACCCTGCAGGTACTTATAGCCCTCGTGTGGACCCATATGCAGGAGCCTGGAGTATCTCATTTTTTGTCCGGTGAGCTTATATAGCAGTTATTCATATTTCAAAACCTTACCAACCTCATCAAATTCATCACAATGTATATGAGATGAAACGTATGGCTTGCGGACATTTTAGTTCAGCACAGAGTCCGCTGAATTTATTTTCAGCCATTGGTTTCCCTATAGATGAAACCAGCTTACACCTGCTGTTCTTATCTTTTCAGGTCACTGATTACAACATGAATATAATATAACCCTGTTCACATGTGTTCAGATTTATAGTGTTGATCATAACCATGATGTTTGGATTTACACCAATAAAAAGCCCACACATACATCCTCAATCTCACCTGTGTTACACAGTACACAGGTCCTATATTGTAAAACAAGCAATAATATATATATACTAGGTGAGACCCATAAAGTTGTCGTTAGTAATGGCCTCAGCAGTCTGACTGATCTTTCAGCGCAGCGCTGGTTTATAGTTAAGGCTGCACACCTTTACCCCGAGGCATGGACTGACCTGGAGTTTTATTGGCGCCGGAGGCGTTCTGTCAGTGGAGCGTCACACTTCATTTGAGGGATAGATGGGCCCGACGCAGGCAGTTTAAATGAAATGTTTTATTAACCCTGCTGTTACTCCACTCTTAAATTTGAAGGGCTAATGTGGTCCGCCTCTTCGGAATGAAGCCTTCTGAACGGCTGCCAGCTCTGCCTCAACTCTGCTCTCCCTCAGCCTGCATGAAGAACCTGGCTCAGCTGTAGATGCGAATGAGCTGGTAGTGGGACACCATAACACTTTTGTATATATTAATAATCCTGTAATAGTTATGTAGGGCCATGTAATCTACAGATTATTTACCATAAGATTCCACAGAAGAAACATACAGGCTTTTCTTTAGTGTTAGCTTCTGTATTAGTATCTACTCTAGCATTAGTATCTACTCTAGCATTCGCATTTACACTAGCATCAGTATCTACTCTAGCATTAGCATCTACTCTAGCATTCGCATTTACACTAGCATCAGTATCTACTCTAGCATTAGTATCTACTCTAGCATTAGTATCTACACTAGTATTAACATCTACTCTAGCATTAGTATCTACTCTAGGATTAGCATCTACTCTAGCATTAGTATCTACTCTAGTATTAGTATCTACTCTAGCATTAGTATCTACTGTAGCATTAGCATCTACTCTAGCATTAGTATCTACTCTAGCATTAGCATCTACTCTAGCATTAGCATCTACTCTAGCATTAGCATCTACTCTAGCATTAGTATCTACTCTAGCATTAGCATCTACTCTAGCATTAGCATCTACTCTAGCATTAGTATCTACTCTAGCATTAGTATCTACTCTAGCATTAGCATCTACTCTAGCATTAGTATCTACTCTAGCATTAGCATCTACTCTAGCATTAGTATCTACTCTAGCATTAGTATCTACTCTAGCATTAGCATCTACTCTAGCATTAGTATCTACTCTAGCATTAGCATCTACTCTAGCATTAGTATCTACTCTAGCATTAGTATCTACTCTAGCATTAGCATCTACTCTAGCATTAGCATCTACTCTAGCATTAGCATCTACTCTAGCATTAGTATCTACTCTAGCATTAGTATCTACTCTAGCATTAGTATCTACTCTAGCATTAGTATCTACTCTAGCATTAGCATCTACTCTAGCATTAGTATCTACTCTAGCATTAGCATCTACTCTAGCATTAGTATCTACTCTAGCATTAGTATCTACTCTAGCATTAGCATCTACTCTAGCATTAGTATCTACTCTAGCATTAGCATCTACTCTAGCATTAGTATCTACTCTAGCATTAGTATCTACTCTAGCATTAGCATCTACTCTAGCATTAGCATCTACTCTAGCATTAGTATCTACTCTAGGATTAGTGCCTATTCTAGCATTAGCATCTGCTCTAGAATTAGTATCTACTTTAACATTAGTATCTACTCTAGCATTAGTATCTACTCTAGAATTAGCATCTACTCTAACATTAGCATCTACTCTAGCATTAGTATCTACACTAGCATTAGCATCTACTCTAGCATTAGTATCTATTCCTTTAAAGCTAAAATGTCTACTTCAATATACTAATGTGCAAGATTGATATTATGCTCTCTTATTATGAACCAAAGAAAATATGTTTCAAGTTTGCAGCAAAGCCATATAGCACCTGCAGTCTGGGTCAGTGGTTCTGATTATAAAGGGCATCCTGGTAAAATATGGCCTGTTTTTGTTCCACTGCAAGGCTGCAGTGGGGCCATTTTTTCCAGCCATTGTTGCTTTAGCTGTTCCTCTCAGTGCTCTTTCTGTCACGTGCTGTCAGTTTAGTGGGCTTTATTGTTGGAGGCTCCACTCAACAGCCTGGGATCTGACACACACACACACACACGAACACAGCTAAACTCCGCCACCTCACACTGAATCAGGTAATCTCATTTACAATAGCACAGTGCGAGTCTGCTCTCAGGCTCAGTGCTTAAAGAAGTGATGTTTGCACCCCCACCCCCCACAGGAACCAGCTGAGCAATCTCTCACCTGTCACCATGCATTAAAAGCCAGGCTTAGTGTTTTTCAACGCGGACCTTATAAAAATTGTTTTTGCCAAGTAAATGCTTTATTCTGATAAATGCACCCCTCCCCTGCTGCTTCACACTGGACTTAAACACTCCAGTGGGGCAATCATCTAAGCCTTGAAAATCCCTCATAAATCTCCTTTTCAGAAACGGGAAATGCACTATACAGTCCCATGTCCTTAGAAGTTCTCCTAAATAATACGTGCTGTGCTCTGAATTATTACCCCAAAATATCAGAGTCATGATTAATCATCAAATACGTGAAACCATGAGTGGCCCTGTTATGCAATGAGTATCCCATTTTCCAAGAGAAGGTCTGTTTGGGTATGACCAGTATGCTCATTAGACTGAGATGCTGCAGAGTAGCAGTTATGTTTCTTACTACTAAGGCAATAAAAAAAGACACGGCATGCTTTTCATAAGTGACGTTATATAATCATTTTAATAAAGGGTATTAATTGAAACCTAATGAAAAGAATACCGGCAAAATGACAATAGTGGTAGTGTTGAGTGCGGAGCCATGACTTCAGCTAGCCATGCTCTTCAGCCATGGTCTTCAGTTTTAGCCGTAAATGTCAAAGTTGGGTCAAAAACGAGGAAAAGCATCTCTATTACAACGCAAATATCTGCTAGCGCCCATATGAAACCCTGGCCGTATTTAAGCACTAGGCTAACGGCAGTTCAGATTAACCTGTTTTGGCAGTGACACAGAGCTGCAGCTGTTTTCCAGCTCCAACATTTGATTGGAAAGCTTTGATCAGGCTACCACTCATACTTGCAGTCATTGACATCTTTAGAGAGAACAGGAGTGCTCAGTCATGATCCCTTCAGAGTTTAGCTCCAACTCTAACACTCTAAATCTAATACGCCTAATCCAGGCCTAATCCAAGTCTGAATATTAGAACTACATACAGATCTGGAAACAAATAAGAGACCACTCCAGTTTCTTCTTAAATCAGCATCTCCACATGTACAGCAGGTTCTTAGTGAGGAACAGAAGGTTGGGTTCTAGCTTTACTGGCAGATACAGTGAGGGTCTGGTTCATAAGAACAAGGTCAAGCAGCAAACACACAGGACAACACAGCTACAGACTGGCAGAGGGCCAAAACCACTCTCTACTGACCGTGATGCCCGCCACCTCATTCGAATGTCACTTAACCACCGCAAGATGACCTCAAGTGACCTACAGAAAGACTGGCGAGCGGTGGCTGGAGGCGTCGTTAGTGATTTTCTAAATAAACAGATCTAACATACAATATTTGATCTGGAATTTGGGAGACGTGTTTCCAGTAGTATATAGAATAAAACAGAACTGCTCATTTTGGTCCAACACAAACCCAGAAACTGTACAACTAGAGAAATGGATCATTTTGAGGAGGTCTCTTAAATTTTTCCAGAGCTGTACTTTGGAACCAGGATTGGACACCCCTGCCCTGACTATCCTCACAAGATTAGCCCCACCCACTGATCTAAGTGCTATTGATTCCACTGGCATTTCTTAGTTATGCTAATCCTTAATCAGACATATTAGGCCTTTTATGCAGCTCCAGAATTCCTAACCAATAAGAACCCTGGTTCTTGAACTGGTTTCACTTAGGGTTCTTAGAACCTTGGTGCTTATTAGGGAACCAGTCTGTGTTTGCACCAGTTTTTATTGGAAACCTAGGAACGGAAAAGGATAAGTCATCAGTGTCAACAGAGGGCGTTACATAGCAGTAGTAAACAACAGTAACAAGATGGCGGCGCGTATAGATTACCTGCG
>CM067484.1:4680098-4785712 GCA_034552555.1 Semaprochilodus insignis | reverse complement strand
AGTGCAGGAGAGGCAAACGATAGCGGATGAGCACAAAAGCGAGCGCTATTTTGGGACACCGCAAAGGGAGCAGCGCGCTCAGGACTGGGACCGGAGCAGCAGAGCGAGCGAAAACAGGACGGATCTGGTTGCCAAAGCAGACATGAAGCCCTGTTTCTCCCGTTTATCGCTGTTTGGGATGCGCAGGAGAGTGAACGGCGAGGGTAGGTGACAAAATCAAGACGAAGCCCCCCCAGTTCCTTTGTTTGGAAGAGTAAGGAGAATAAGAATGCGTGCCAGCCGGACGTGCCGGAGCGCAGGTGGACGCGGTGAAGGAGCGCTTTGGTAGTTCTGTGGACCGCTGTTTCGGACGCGATGGTGCGTTTCGCTCTTTGTTTTGCTCGCCTTTACCGCCCTCGGGCTTCGCGCCTCTTTAGGCTCAGCGGATACGTTCGCTGTGCGGGACCTCTCATGATGGACATATGATCTGAGGGGAAGCAAGTCCCAGAGCATCACTTCCTTCTCGAATCCTGTATCTCTTTGAGCTTTTCCCGCCGGAGTGAAGGAGCCACTAGAATGCCTGAAGCCCTGTCCCCTGCCCAAGCCCTCTACATGGGCATGGAAGTGGTGATCGCCGTGTCCTCCGTCTTAGGGAACGTGATGGTAGTGTGGGCGGTGAAAATCAGCAAGTCTTTGAGGGACACCACCTTCTGCTTCATCGTGTCTCTGGCCGTGGCCGATATCGCCGTGGGCGCGCTGGTCATTCCCCTGGCCATCACCATCAGCATCGGGCTCCAGACGCACTTCTACAGCTGCTTGCTGGTGGCCTGCACCGTGCTCGTGCTCACCCAGAGCTCCATCCTCGCGCTGCTGGCTATCGCTATTGACCGATACCTAAGGGTCAAGATCCCAACCAGGTAAGAAGAAGGAGAAGTACGGAGGTCCTGTTAAGTCATAGGTTCTCAAGCTTGGGCCCATGTGGGCCAAAGTCCTCCTCAGAGTAGGAATGATGGGCTGACTTGTACCTTCTGACCACTTCCTGAAGCAGACCTCGGATTAGCTCTTTTTCTTTGAGGTGCTTGATGGCTCCTGGTCAACTCAGGAAGGGCATCGCTAATTAGCAGATTAATTGGGTCAAGTATACTATGGGTGGCTCTTGTGGATGTAGATTCAACCTAGTTGGCTTTATACCCGCCAAGCCCTCCGGCCAATAGTATAGCACACACTGGAGCTTGAGCCTTACCATATGCCAGGCTAGAGGGGTATCTACCAGCATTGGGCTCTGGAGCAATGGAACTGCGTTCTCTGGACTGATGGAGCACAACCAGATACCTTTGGGATGAGCTGCAGTGGCGTTTGTGATCTAGAGCTAACATCAGCACCTGACCTCACTAATGTAATTTGTCACTCTTGTGGCTGAATGCAATCAAATCCTCACAGCAATGTCGCAACATATTGACTCGGGGTTGGTGACATTTTCGCTATACACAGTATGTATCACGATATTAGAGGTTTGAGGTTTGATAAGTCATAGTTTCTACTCATAATATAGACTAAAGTCTTGTGAACAAAGGTGGGACAACCTCCCCATCCATTATCTCCAAAAGGTTTGTTGGATAAGCAGGTGTTTACTAACTTACGTTCTGAACAAAGATTAAACCTGGACTTCAGGGAACGTTGCTGTGAGGGCTTGACTGCATTCAAATCTAGAGCTAATAATCTAACATCAACAC
This sequence comes from Semaprochilodus insignis, assembly GCA_034552555.1. Lineage (NCBI taxonomy): Eukaryota > Metazoa > Chordata > Actinopteri > Characiformes > Prochilodontidae > Semaprochilodus > Semaprochilodus insignis. The sequence goes on along the minus strand of CM067484.1, from coordinate 4,784,000 downwards.
CTAATGCTCATGTGGCTGAATGCAATCAAATCCTCACAGCAACGTCCCCCAAAGTCTAGGTTTAGCGTAACTTGGTAAACACCTGCTTATCCAACATTCCTTTTGGGAATAAGGGTGTTAATGGATGGGGAGACTGTCTCACCTTTGTTCTCAAAACCTAAGTCCATATTAGGTGTAGCAGATATGACGATATTTCGTCATGGATATTATTGATATCACCAGCACAAAGAGCACTGACCAACCTCATATTTCCTTTGAAAAGGAGCATAATGCTGTTTAACAGGCAAACATTGACAAAAGATCACTGTACTCAGAGATGTTGACAGCAGTTTTTAAATTGTAATTTGTAGTTAAATTGTGATTTTTTTTAAATTGTGTTTTTCGTCAGTTCCAACTTATCACACCTCAGAAAAACTAAATATCATTATACATACCGTGTACAATGAAAACGTCAAGTACTTTGACATTATATTGCCATGTCACCAACTCCGAGTCCATATTTTGGAACATTGCTGTGAGGATTTGATTGCATTCAGCCACAAGAGTGGCATTAGCGAGGTCAGGTACTGATGTTAGACTTTTAGCTCTGGATCTGAATCCAGTCAAACCCTCACAGCAACGTTCCCCAAAGTCTAGGTTTAATCTTCATCCAAAACGTAACTTAGTAGACACCTGCTCATCCAACGTTCCTTTTGGGAATAAGGGTGTTAATGGATGCCGAGGTTGTCCCACCCTTGTTCACAAAACTTAAGTCCATATTAGGTGTGGCAAATATGAGGGTACTTCATCATGAATATTGTGGATATCACGTACAGTGAAAACGTCAAGTATCATGATATTATATTGCCATATTACCAACCCTGAGTTTTTGTTTTGGAACATTGCTGTGAGGGTTTGGTTGCATTCAGCCACAAGAGTGGCCTTAGCCAGGTCTGGTGCTGATGTTAGATAATTAGTTCTGGATTACAAACACCACTGCAACTCATCCCAAAGATATCCGATGGTGATCTATCAGTCTAGAACTGTGGTTCTCAAGCATGGTCCTAGAGGTACCCTGCCCTGCACATTTTAGTGGGTTCCCTGCTTTAACACACCCCCTGTAACTCTGCAAGGGCTTGTTAATGAGCTGATGAGTTGAATCACGTGTGCTGGGTGTAGGGGAAGCTCTAAAATGTGCAGGGAAGGCTGCCTCCAGGACCAGGGTTGAGAAACACTGATCTAGAGAACGCGGTTCCATTCCTCAGAGTCCATTGCTGGGGAGGCTGTATAGCCTTCTAGCCTGTTACTTGGCAAGGTTCAAGTTCCAGTACGTGCTGTTCCATTGGCAGTGCTTTTCTATGGAGATTATATTGCAGAAGCTGTGTGCTCTCAACTGAACATCTGTGTCAGCGGTAGGATCCACCTGAAAGAAACTGAATTCACTAATTGGAAGAAGTGTCTGGATACCTTTGGACATACATGGCATATCAGAACCGACAAAACAGGGATTCTGCAAAACCAAGTCGGGGAAGCAAAGCTTTACAGGGGCCAGCAGGAACCAACACACTGCAAGCTGCCATCACAGAAAACACCTTCATTAACATGCCAATATATGTGACTCATTTTATCAAAGCTTCACAAAACAATAACACTTTCTTCACAATGACTACAGCAGGGTTCTGTTGCATAAACAAGCTGCAAATTCACAAAGCACATGCAACTTCAGAAAGGCTGAAAAGTCACAGCACAATGAATATTCAGAGAATATTGCAGAGAAGCTGTTCAGTCTTTTATATTGTATTCAGCATAGGAGGAAGTTAGCTTTTATTTGAGCAGATAACTAATATCACTGAGTCGTAAAGAGGGTTAGCAGTACAGTATAACTGTGAAATTTCTAATAGCAATATCAAATATGACTGATAACTACCATAACACAGCTATGACATGTCAGATAGCTAACTAGCCTGGCATATAAAAATGAACTTGTCGGAATATTAGTCCCTGTGGTCTTATCAACTTCTGTCAGTGATTTCCCATCACAGGTATTCCTTCCCTTTGCAGAGTCTTCCAGAAACATTTCTGTTGTGTTCCCAGGAGAAAAAAGGCACTGCAGTATATTTAGGCATACTTAGAATACTTCTTAGTACTCATGATTAAAGTACCAAAAATGTGCTATTTTCATATACTATGGGCTTAGTATGCTGAATATCTCAGTGTTATTAAAAATATACTTAAAACTAATTGTACTTAACTGTACTATTTTGAGATACCACTAAGACTCACTTAGATATACTTAAATACACATATATATTACATTTTAATATGTTCAATTTCTAATACATTAAATTATACTTTTTATATACATTATAAAATAAGTTCATTTTTACCTGGGTTGTGGCTGATTTTGCAGCCTTTCTACAGTCTGTTTTCTGAGCTTGCAGTGCGTTTATGAGTTTGCAACACATTTATCATTGTTCTGAGCATTAAGTATTTTTGGTCACTGTAAAACTTCCACTAGTTTCACCAATAATTAAATTATGGGGAGGTGTAAACAAAGTTGTTCACAGTGGTTTGATGTGAAATTGATCATTGAAGAGAAATTTATCCGTCTACCAGATTCCTTTACAGTGGTGGTGATAGGAACCTAGAGTTATACTGACTACACTGCAAATGTAGCCATTTTGAAGGCCTTTTAAAACGAGACCCAAAATCTGAATCTCAAAAATATCATAAAACCATGTCTCACCACGCAGCATCATGCAATGTGTTGGTATTTGTTTTGTGGAATAACTTCCTGTGAGGTATTAAACGCTATAGGAGCATTGAATGTCTCGGACATCTGGTTCCCACCATCACGCAGCTTCTTTTAAACAGAGCATTTCACATAAAACCACAACGAATGGCTGTTTACAGTGAAACCCTTGTGAAACCCTTTAAAGGAGCACTGTGTAACCTCTTGTGGTGAGGTGGCCTTTTGAAACAACTGTGGCACTACAATTCGAACAAGCTGCAAAATTCTGCAAAACTGAAAAAAGCTGCAAAACTGCTGCAGAATTTGCTAATTTTGCTAATAATGTTAATAATAATAATGCTGTTAGTTTTGTTGATAAGGAGTAATAATCCTATGTGAATAATACCCCAACTGGAGTTTTATGCTCTGAGCTACCGACAAATATGAGCTATGTAGGTCATTTTAACAAGGATGCTCTGTCCGTGTCTTCCAACCGGTGCTATGGCACCACCAAAATCAACCTGTTGCTTCAACATAGCAATGTGAAAGGCACTCTCGAAAGTAAGCGTGTGGTTTTTACTGTTCTGGATTATTATAGCAACACTGTGGCACTACATGGCAGCCTTCAGTGGAAAATTACCTGCTTGTATATAGATATGAAGGACCCATTCCAAGATAATGAAAACACAACGATTTGTAGTTGCAGGTAGTTATTGTCAGAAACAAAGAACTCGGACTGGCGTGCGCTGAGCTAAACAGCAAGCTGGTTTTATTTAACAATCGGACAGTCAGTTCAAACAGCGAAACACCGGGCAACATATAGGGAATAGACAAGAGCAGAGTCAGAGTCAGGCAGGGATCAGAACCGGAAGGAACAGGCAGCGGAGTAAACAAGGCCAGAGGGGGGCGAGCTAGAGGCGAAAACAAGAGTCAGGCAAAAGGGTCGAAACCAGAATGAACACAGCGAACAAGAGCCAAAGGGGAAGATCGAAAAGAGCAAGTCAAAGGTTGAGTCCGGGAGAGTGAGGGAGCCGGGAGAGCCCGGAGGCGTGACAGTTATACACTAATGAAAGCATAGTTTTGTATACCGTACTCCATTTATGCTAATAGATGGTCTGAAATCTTACATATCGCTCCTTTAATGATACAGAAAGATAAAAAAAGAAAATGTTTTAAAAGCCTAGAGCTTAAAAAGTTGCCGAGTTTATAACCGTGGCGTTTACAATGCTGCTGGCTCATCTTTAAGGGACACCTGGGCTAGGAAGATGGAACCTGAGCTAATGTTAGCCATGCCATTTTGTCTGTGCATTGCTGAAGTGGTCCTCTCAGGTCATGCGGGAATGAGTGATGCAGGTTGAGAAGTGGAGTGGGACTGGCTATATTTAGATATACTCCATCTTAAGATTTCCAAAGGGCCGGTTTTGTAGATCCAACTAGGCCTAAGCTTGGACTATAAAGGATTATCAGCTGCGAACCATTGTTAGCACTGCCATTTATTGCAAGTCTAGATCTAATCTCTCTCTAATCTCGTAATCTAGACCATGATGACTTGCTCTTTCCATGTTTATGTGGCATGGTCTAAGACAGAAGAACAACACTGCAAATTTGTATGCATACCCTCAAATGACCTATATTGATGCAATCATGCAACAATGGTATTACACCTAAAATGATGAAACCGTGTAGCAATAGTGATGTTAGCAGTAGTGTTAGCAGCTGCACCTTGTGGATGCCCTTTCAATCGTGTTAATTAGAGTAGAAAGAGAACAGGAAGAGACCCAACACAGCACAGAGAAAAAGACACAACATATGAGTCCTGTACTCTAAGGAACTGGATGGCTATTGGTTTTAATCCCTGTGCTGATGGACCAAGAGCTGCTGACTTGCAGGGACGCAGGTAGCTTTCCCCTGACCACGGCTGTTTTCTCGAGCGATGTATTTAACCCCGCTGAACCCGTAACCTTTACCCATTAGGATAAAGGACATCGCTGTAGGACAGGAAGAAACATAACTGTCATCGGAACAACTTGAATGCATTACAGCTGATCCATGATCCTGCTCACCGTGGTCCGATCGGTTGACCCTTTAACCTGCATTAGTCACTACAAACTAAGGCGATTTAGGCGCAAATAAACAGAACGAGCCGTGCCGCTAACTACCCCTCAGGCTCACCTCAAGCAAAATGCCATGGCCTCGTCTTTAACGCCGCGACTGCCAGAGGTAACCTTTTGATCCAAAATACGCCGTATGCTACGTGATCTGCATCCGTTTCCGAGGAGCTACTGTGCTCTGAATATACTCCTCTTTGATGTGTCTGTGGGTGAACAAACTTATCTCGTGCTGCATTAACTGCATTAGGATGAAGCAGCATTTAAACGGAGGAAGAATATTAATTGCAAGTCATAAACAGCTACAAAGATCGAGGCCAAAGCAAACTACAGTGCTGAGCATACATGAGTAATTCCTGATACACTCATTAATGATTAATTGATGATGCATTGACCGAGAATCAAATGTACAGCCATTCATTATGCTTCATTAAACCCAACTGTTTCCTGCAATTCATCACAATACATTTATTATACCCAATCATGGTTTATGATTATCAACACTGGCCTGTAGACGTTCAAGAGGCAGTTGCAAGCGAAAGGGAATGCTTAGGAAGGCAGAGAAGTGAGTTCTGTCACTGTTAGAAATGATGTATAATTGAAAAAGCTTCTTTCTGACACCCAGGCACACAGTTGTGAGGGAAGGCGGTGCTATGTCTGCAGGTATTGTTGCTTATTCGACAAGATGTAACTGCAGTCATTGTGGCCTAATGAACCAACAAGCAGAGTGCACATCAGTCAGCAGACAGAAAGCAATGCATAAAACATTTAATGACAAGATGTCAACGGGAAAGTTTTAACCCTCCGAGGGCCCGGGGTGCCTTGAAATGCCTCTTACATTTCACATTTCTTCAATTATTTCTCACTCATAGCTCCTTGAAACAAGCAGAGAAATTGTGTTAAAAGTGAGGACTCTGCATTTTCAATCCATTCTACATTCGTGTTCGTAAGGAGAGGGAGGACAGGCTGTATTTTTTGCCATGCTCGTCATTTCTGAAGATTGAAACCCTGGGTGCTGGGCTATTGCCTCAGAATCCCAGGTTATTCCTAAGATGTTGCTGGGCCATTGCTATGGAATTACAGGTTATTGCTAAGATGTTGCTGGGCCATTGCTATGGAATTACAGGTCATTGCTAAGGTGGTGCTAGCCCTGGCCTTTGCTATGGAATCCCAGATCATGGCTACGGTGGTGCTGGGCCATTGCTATGGAATCCCAGGTCATTGCTAAGGAGTTGCAGGACCATTGGTAAGTTGGTCATTGCTAAGGTGGTACTGGGCCATTACTATGGAATCCCAGGTCATTGCTAAGATGGTGCTAGGCCATTGCCTCAGAATTCCAGGTTATTACTAAGGTGGTGCTGGGCCATTGCTATGGAATTACAGTTCATTGCCAAGGTAGTCCTTAGCAATGGCCTTGCTCTGGAATTCCAGTTCATTGCTAAGGCGTTGCTGGGCCATTATTATGAAATCCCTGGTCATTGCTAAGGTGCTGCAGGACCATTGCTATGGAATCACAGATGATGGCTAAGGTGGTGCTGGGCCATTGCTATGAAGTTGCAGTTCATTGCTAAGGTGGTGCTGGGCCTGGCCTTTGCTCTGGAATTCCAGTTCATTGCTAAGGTGGTGCTGGGCCATTGCTATGGAATCCCTGGTCATAGCTAAGGTGCTGCAGGACCATTGCTACGGAATCCTTGTTCATTGCTAAGGAGTTGCAGGACCATTGCTAAGTTGGTCATTGCTAAGGTGGTGCTGGGCCATTGCCTCAGAATCCNTAAGGTGGTTCTGGGACATTGCTATGGAATCCCAGGTCAATGCTAAGATATTGCTGGGCCATTGCTATGGAAACCCAGCTCATTGCTAAGGAGTTGCTGGGCCATTGCTATGGAATGCCAGGTCACTGTGTGCTAGAAGGTTTGTGAATTTGTATGTAATCACTATGGCGGTCATAGAAAAAGGGGGGGAACATGTTTTTGTTTATAGTGTGCTTAAATGGTAAAAAAAAAAAAAAAAAGCAGGAATAATAATAAGAAAAAGAAGATATTGAAGAACAGTATGTTGGGTTTGTCAGTGGCTTAATTACATATAAACAGCATGACAATAGTAAAAAAAAAACTTTTATGCTCTTTAAATGACAAGTACATGTAGAGATAAGATGCTCTTATAATAAAATATTTTTATGTAAGAATGTTTTATACCTTCTCTGCTACCATTTCAGACGGAGGTTTTATAATGACGGTGATTAGATGCTCTATAGCCTCTGCAAAAGAGAGCTGTTCTGTCATAAAGAGAAGTCTTTTTAAGAAAAGGACATCACTGTCGTATTCTTCACTGTGAAGTGACATCGTTAAAGAACGAACATACTGCGAGGAAGTCTCTAATAAGTGTCTAATAATAAGTAGTGTGGCGGCTTTAGAGGACAAACTGCCATCAGCCTGCCGTGAAATTAGCAGCCTCCTGGTGATGAGGAGAGGCAGGTGTGCCTCATTAGAGGAGAAGTTAGCGCTCTTTAGAGCCCAGTAGGAAGACAGAGGACCAGGCAGAAAAGCAGATAGAGAATGTTGCTTACATGGGTTTTATGAGTAACGAGGGGAATTTAATCCTTTTCTTGTCCGAGTAAGACTCAGAAAATCTTTACTGTTCACCTGCATGTGGCCACTGTCACTGTCACTGTCAAATATAAAGCAGAGAAAATTCTATTCTTCTCTACAATGGACAAGGCATCACTTGGAGTTTAGCTATTTAGTTATTCAGTGAAGAGGACTGACTTTCCTGTACACATCTGCCAATGCAGGTACATAAACATTAATAAGATGTAGAAACTGGGACAAGAGTTACCAAAACTTTAATTCTGTAGAGTTACAAACACAGGGAAATAGATAACAAGCTGATAATTTAGTGCAGTAAACCTGCACCATGTTGTTACCTGGAGTACAGCAAATATATTCAGATTAAAACTGACAGAGATATGATTCTGATATCACTGTACATCCCTAGTATTAGTGACTTGTGCTTTTGATGATCCAGCTTCCAATTACGGAGGTACTACAATAATGCAATTCATAATGTGAATGTAAATGTAATTTGAGGAGGGAGGTTCATGAGGCAACTTTAAGTTGACTGGACAAAGCCAATACTACAGAATCCCAGGTCATTGCTAAGGAGTTGCTGGCCCATTTCTATGGAACCCCAGGTCATTGCCAATAAGCAGGATTCATCAGGTAACCAGAAAACTCCAGCCAAAATTCAAGCCAGGTAAGTAGTAGTGGCAGTAAGTCTAATTTGTATTAAGAAGTGCTCACGTTGGGCTTAAAGGTGCCATTTATTTAGCATTTTAAATTGTCCTACATTTAAAATTATCAGACAGATGTCTACATAAAAGGTATATGTCTTTGGTCAGGGTAAAAAATGCCCAGATGCAGTTCTACACACCCAGTTCCACACATACTGGGTGTGTAGAACATAATGGCTCAGGAAAATGAGCCATTTTCCTGTCTTGGTGAGCTCATGAATAATTTACCATATGTCGTGTTTTGATGCTGATATGTTGGTCAACCAACATGACCCAGCTGAACCAGCACCAGACCAGTACCTCACCAGTTCAAACCAGCATAGACCAATTTTCCAAAATTCCAAAATTCCTTGACTACCATGCATCACAGAGGTGGCCGACCCGGAAAACCTTGAAGGCCAGAAATGTCCTTAGGCCAGACATGTCCTTATCCTTATGGGTAGTGTTTTAATGGAGCTCATCACCACCAGTCCAGGGATCTTCATAACTGCAAATGTCGCTTAGATAGCCAGCCCAAAAGGCCTCGTAGCTCCGGCATAGCACGGCTCATGCATGCAGCCAAACACCACCAGTCCAGGTCCGTCCATAGCGGTCTTGCGGCATCATCTAAACAGCTGGCCCAGGCAGCCATGTAATTTTGCAGCTTCGAACAGGCACCCGGTCCTGGCAGCCTTATAGCCGCAATACACTGTTACTCAGGCGGCTGGTCCAGACTGCATTCTGGCTGCAATGTAGCATCACTCAAACAGACGGCCCAAGAAGCTTCCGAGCCACAGGTGGAAAAACTCTCGGCCACTGTCTTGGTGGATGCGATGGGAAAATGCGATGGGGGTGTCGTGCACGATACTAGAACAGAATTAAAATCATAACCTAACCTATATAACTCATAAATGATTGCTTTACTCACCTAATTGGGTGGAATGGATGACATTTGTGAGTCAGACGAGAGCTTACTTATTGACTAGCATTTAGAGGGCTGACCTGCAGTTAGCCGGTAGGCGAGTCACGGCATCACATGACCTTGGTAAACCAATGAAAAGCAAGGCATGTCTATTGACACGGACTTGAGCCAATGTCACACATCACATTGTTTGCGAGTGAACATTTTAAATAGTTCATCCCGAAAAGAGGACTAATAGGCATCCGTCCAGGTATTGCGCCGGACGGAAGACCAGGAGTTGAAAAACTGGCCTGTCTGGCCTAAAACCGGACATGTGGCCACCCTACCCTCAAGCGTCTTCAATATGCTTTTGGTTGTTGAGTCCAAACAATCAAGTAGACAAGACACGTTGTCTTTTGCCCACACATGTGGCCTGATCCACCAGCTTTGTCGCTTTATGTGCATTTCTTGTTTGTCTATTGTACTTGTTTGCATCTTTAATTCCTTACACCAGTTTGGGAACTACTTATGCATCCGCAATTTATTCTGTGTTTTAAATAAACATGTTTTTTTTTTCTCACCTCAGCATATTCTACCCAGTTCATTTTCAGCAAAGCCATTTATCTGCAAACCAAATGAGCCTGGAAGCTCAAGTGGAATGGTTAGGGGAGTCAATAGAGGGCAGGTACATGTATCGTATATCAAATTACGTAAAGTATACAGGCAATGGGAAAAGAAATAGCCTACCAATAGCTCCCAGACTGGAGAGCACATCTTAGTCCCGAGGGAGATCCATTTGGTGAAGTGTACGTGTAACTAAAGCAATCTTCTGCGTGATGGAACTCTGCCTTGTTCAATGGGGAATGATTCCAGGAAGATAGTGGCTGGGAGAAGAGAGCTGTTTTGCTCCGTGGTAGGACCCCTTTCTACGGTATCACATTACATTAGCCCTCTGGAAGCTATTAGCGGTTCTCTCAGGAACAGTTGTAGACGATGCTCTAAGGGCAGCACAGATATTTGGGAAAATAACAACACGACTTGTTTGACGGCGCATGCTTGCCATGAACTCATGGGGGGGGGTCTATTCATCTTCATAATGCCGCCACGAGACCTTGAGTATATCAGGCATTACAAAACATGATAAATGTAAATGTCAATACTTTAGTACGACAACAAATGGTTCTCCTAAAAGGACAGTCGCTGCAGAAACATGGGGTGGAAGATGTATTGCGATAACAAGAAGGCTAAATAACATGTCCTTTCTTCCTCTTGCAGCTACAAGCGAGTGGTCACTCCAAGACGAGCTGGATTGGCGGTGGTGGTTTGCTGGACGGTAGCCTTCGTAGTCGGCCTGACTCCTATGCTGGGCTGGAACAACTTGCACAACCTGCAGCAAAAGAACGGCTCGCTAAGCCCGGACCTCATCATCACATGCCAGTTCGAAAACGTCATCAGCATGCAGTACATGGTCTACTTCAACTTCTTTGGGTGGGTGCTCCCGCCGCTGCTGCTCATGCTGGCCATCTACACGGAGATCTTCTACATGATCCACAAGCAGCTGAACAAGAAGGTGACCGCGAGCCACACTGACCCCAACAAGTACTACGACAAGGAACTGAAACTGGCCAAGTCTCTGGCTCTCGTTCTGTTCCTGTTTGCTGTCAGTTGGCTCCCGCTGCATATCTTGAACTGCATCACTCTTTTCTGTCCCGACTGCGAGAAGCCAATGTTCCTCATCTACATCGCCATCTTGCTCACGCACGGCAACTCGGCCGTCAACCCCATAGTCTACGCCTTCCGCATCAAGAAGTTCCGCATGGCCTTCCAAAGGATCTGGAAGCAGTACTTCTGCTGTAAGGAGGCTCCTCCAATCGAGACCCAGTTAAGTGAAAGACTGGACAAGGATCACTACAGTCCTCAACCTGCAACTCCACTGGAGCACAATAACATTTGACTGGAAGCTTCGGCGGGGGTGGAGGGCGAGCCACTGAGCAGACTTGGCTACTCTTACTTACGTGTCTACAGGTTTTGAATGTAAATCAGCGCTTTGTCTGCACATGCCATTGACTGCTGTCGTCAGAGCGTGCCCCCCATTACGGGATTATTATGAAACATTATCGCTCCACTGGAGACGAGAGAGAGAAAGAATAGACAGTGGAATTAAATCATACAGAGAGGGAATATGAGATATGATGTACTGGAAATAAGATGTTTACTAGATCAAAGGCATCCTTGATAAAACCACAGGGAAACTAAAGTAGCCTGCGCTTATCACACAAGTAGGAATAACAACACTGGAAGCTTTGCACCACTGTGCTATCCCGAATGTGCAATACAGCCTCAGACATCTCATTACGAAATGCTATAATTACTACAAAGTTGAATTTGTAAGCGGTCGATTAAATGAGTAGATATGAATGTATACAGGATACACTGATAAGAAAAACCATGGTGGTCAGTTCTGAGCATTTGATATACTGAGACTAAGATATTCTCTACAGCGCTGTTTCTCAACTCTGGTCCTGGGAGCACCCTGCCCTGCACATTTTGGTGGACTCCCAGCTTTAACACAGCCCCTGCAACGCTGAAAGGGCTTGTTCATGAGCTGGTAAGTTGAATCAGGTGTGTTGGGCGCAGGGAAAGCACTAGATTATGTAGGGCAGGGTGCCTCCAGGACCAGGGTTGAGAAACACTGCTCCATAGAGCTCTAGAGGTTTCTGTTTCCTTGCTGCTCAGCAATTTTGAAGCCATCCAGCTAGGTATACAGTACTGTGCAAAAGTCAGAGATCATTAAATACGAGGTATGAGGGTTTTCCTCCTTTGTTTTTGAAAGAAGTCACATCCACATGAGCGATTTAACCCTAACTGTAAAGCCATGTTGGCCAATCAGAAGCCTGGCTGTGTCCCAAATCACACACTTATATGCTTGCTATGCCAGTTAATGCATTTTTAATGGCGCTGCACTACTGCACACACTATTCAGTGCTGTGGTGTGCGGTTTGGGACACAGGCCCTATGTGGTGCTGGACATAGCAGTGACCTCCATATTGCATTCTGGCACCTCTGTTCTTCAGTACAGTGTAAGAGTCACTGTATGTTTATGTGTGAACACGGAACAAGTCCTGCTAGCCATGTTAAAGCTAGCACCGCTTTGGGCAGCTGGCCCAGGCAGCCATGTAACTGGGATGCAGCTTCGAACGGGCGCCCGGTCCTGGCAGCCTCTCTGCTGCGCTGCTTTACACACTATTCAGTGCTGTGGTGCGCGGTTTGGGATGCAGGCCCTATGTGGTGGGAGTGCTGGATATAGCAGTGACATCCATATTGCATTCTGGCGCCTCTGTTCTTCACTACGGTGTAAGAGTCACTGTATATTTATGTGTAAACACGGGAGTCCTGTTAGCCATGTTAAAGCTAGCACTATTTTGGCCACGTCCGCCATCAAGATTGACAAGAAATCGGCGCACACTCTGACGTCAAACAAAGGGGACCAGTGGTGCACATTCGCTGTTACAAGCAAATGACGGGGTTTCTGAGTATCTTCACCCTGGAAGGAGTTTTCCAAAAGGTCAATTTTCAGTGACCCCAAAATACCGTTTTCATTTGGACGAAAGGCCAAAACGCATAGGAAAAGCTATGTATTGAAAAGGCCTAAATGTAATATAAAGAAATGATTAATTTTTGCTCCACTCTTTGCTTTTTTTAGAGATTCCATTCTTTTTGGACACTTGTCGATCCACGTAATCCTAAACACAAATTCAGAATCATTCGTTCATGAAAACCTTGCTCCACATATCAGATTTCCAGTTTTGGTGTTCCAGTGCAAATTCTCTTCCTTTTTTACCCGTTTCTTTTCTCAGTAACAGCCTCTCAACAGGTACATGCCTGTCTCACAATGGAAACACAGGCACACTGAGGATTTGTTCAGATCTGAGTGGAGCTTGATTTTCTCCTCTCTCTCTCAGAGATAAAATCTTATCTGATGGTCTACCAGGTCTTTTACAGTTGCTAGGAGCCTCATTTTCTCATCTCATCATCAAACCGCTTTATCCTCCTGGGTCACAGGCAGTGCTAGAGCCTAACCCAGCGTTCATTGGGGAGGACATGCTAACTCCACACAGAAAGGACCCCGGACACCCCAGTTGGGATTCAAACCCAGGTCCTTCTTTCTGTGTACAGAAAGGACCCCGGACGCCCCACTCGGGAATCCCAGGCCCTTCTTAGTAGGAGGCGCCAGGGCTACCCACTGCACCACCATCCCACCCGCTCATTTTCTCTAAATCCTTTAATCATTTTTTTGAAATCCAGTTTTAGAAAGTCCTGTTTTTTCCATGTGCGTTCTCTTCACCTTTCCTCCACAAGTGGATTAGATCGCCTCAGAAATTGTGGGTACCGCTGTGGGTACTGCTGTCGCCTCACAGCAAGAAGGGCCTGGGTTCGATTCCCAGCTGGGGTACCTGGGGTCCTTTCCATGGGGAGTTGTTCTCTGCATGGGCTTCGTCCCACAGTCCAAACACATGCAGTCAGGTCAAATGGAGATGCTAAATTGCCCCAAGCTGGGAGTGCGCTTGTCTGTTTGTCTGCCCTGTGATGGACTGGTGACCTGTCCAGGGTGTTTCCTGCCTTCTGCCCATTGAGTCCTGGGACAGGCTCCAGCATAATCCCTGTCTCTGCAACCCAGAAGGATAAGCGGCTAAATAGAAGAATAGAAGGATAAATGGTGGTCTCTGACTTTTGCACTGCACTGTACTGTAATGTAACACTACTAATAACTATTAATTAGAAAATATATATACATATAAAAGGGCTGCACAATTAATCATGCACAAGCTCAAACCACAAATTTGGCTTGCATTTCTAATATCTGTAGTAGTGAAAGGCCACTATTGGTGTTTTTCTTTTTAATAATGTAATAATAATTTAATAATATAAACACTAAACACTATTTTTAACGAACAATTTTAGTAAACAATCAAAACTATGTAGTAGCATGTAAAACCTTATACATCCCTGATACATCCCTGTCCAAAGGCCTCCTGCCATCTTTCATGTCAAACATTGCCACTCAAAATTAGGCCCGGGGTGCATCCAGAGTAACCATCAGAGTAAGGTGGGCGGGGAAAGAAAGAGCAAGGGGTTACGTTGTGCTCAAGCCCATGTGCAAAAGACTGGGCTTGTTTCCCAGACATTGCTGATAATGTTTAAGGGTTGTGATTTTGGGGGTTTCTTTTGTTACGGGGTGCTGGGTGTTATTATAGCCCAACCAACCGGTGCAGTGTAATTAGAGCTCTACAGCATCCAGACACTTCAAAATTTTAAACAGAAGACAAGAATCAGTTCTTCACCTCTGAACTAACGGTTGTGTCCTAATACCCACTGCCTTACTGTGAAGTACTTCTAATGGCAAACGTCATTACTCTCCGAACGAGTGCAACACAGACATTATTTCAGGGGAGTTCCAGCATCAAGTCTGCAGAATTAAAAAGTTAAGACGGAAAAGATGGAAATGTCATTCAGAGTGGTTTGGTGTGAAAAGCTCCATATTAGATTAGAAATGTATAGTCAGAATTTGTTACAGTAGTGGTGATGGAAACCAGCCATCCAAAGCATACACAGAAATACCTACACATACCCACCCATATGAAATACACTCATCGTCAAAAGAGTAGTTGCCCCCAGAAGGAGGTGTGGGATTGCAGTGCTATTGGGAAGGAAGATAAAGGTTACCTGGAACAATAAATGATGATAAATTTAGACCGATATGGGCAATATTTATTGAGCTACACATACAGAAGTAGTGTCTCTCAGTATGGCGTCAGGCCGCCATGTTTGCTAATGCAACATGCCAAACGTTGCTTCATGGAGTTGTAGAGGTTCCTAATGGTGTCCTGTGATAAACCATCCCATGCAGTTTAAATATTCTTACACAGTTCCTGCAGATTGTGCGGTGCCTCCACACACGGATTCGTTGGTCGTCTCCACCAGGACAAAAGCAGGACTCGCCACTCAAGATGACCCGCTGCCATTCTGAATCACTCCATGACAGTCTGGCACGACACCACTGCAGTCTTTGGCAATGTTGATGTGGTGTTAAGGGCAGTCATCTTAACGGTCTGAGCGCATGTAGTCCTGCGTCGTGCAGCCGTCTGCCAATGGTGCTGGTACCAACAGGATGACTCATGGAGGCCAACACTGCTTGCTAAATGTCCACAATCGTGGTTGTTGTGTCAGTCAGATGCAGTGATAAGGCCCGTCCTTGATTATGTCACACGCGCGGCCGAGCATGAAACTTGAAGCATTTGCATGTCTCATGATGTCAAACCTACCCACCAAGTTTCTTTCCTGTTGGTTGATTCCTTCTGGGTGCAGCTAGTTGTGCAGCTCTTCTTTTGACCATGAGTGCAGTCCCTTTTTTCAGATCCACTCCTATTGTCCCATTATCATTGGTGGCTTTGGCTAGTACATAAATTGGCCATATTCGGGTCGTAGAGATGTCGACCCCACCAGTGAAAAGAAATCGGAGTCTGTCAGTTTCACTATAATCCACCATATCATACTAAAACACCCTGAATGAGTTGGTTTCCATCTCAGTCATTGAATTATGCAGAAATCTATCATAACTGATGGAAGTCCCCTTTACCTTGTGGCCAGGGTGTAATATATCACTAGTCAAAGGCTGTAACTCTCAGTATGATTATTATCAGCCATGATTAATTGTGCCCACAGTATTGCTCAAAATAATAGCAAAATGCTTTATATTTTTGTCCAAATTATGCAGCCACATCATATATGCTTAGAGAGGGAAGATATACAGGTGCTCTCCTTGGGGAACTGCTGGTGGAGAGGTAAATACACAGGCAGCTGGAACTGGTTTTTATAGCCAGTCAAGATTCTCTTGCCTTTCAGCTATGGGTGAACGTGTGCGTGTGTGTGTGTGTGTGTGTGTGTGTGTATGCACAAGGGACAAAGAGTGCATGCGTGTGAGTGCTAGTGCTGGAAGACTGCAGGAAAAGGATGGAAGAGTCAATTAATATTTATCTAGCTTTTGTGTCCAGAGAGCAGCGGCTAGCGCTCGGGTTAAATTGCCTTTCGTTTGCAAATGTTATTGAACCAGTTATAATTTTAAGTGGTCGCGGGGTTTAAATCATAGTTAATTATATAATCCAGGCAGTATTATACAATTCCTACATGTCCTCTGCTGTAAAACCCGCCTAGCTATAACTTTAAAGGGAACATCAGAGCCATGTGTTGTCATTTTAAGTCTTTGCATAGTAGCTAAATGCTGTGTCCATACTGGAAACCCGGAAAAAAGACACATCCTGGGAAAATGACTGGGATGCTACTGAAGCACTGCGGGAAAAAATAAATGCACTTGTCAAAAGACGCCTCATACGAACCAGATCCTAATGTGTCATTCTGTACATATACTGTTTTGTAAACATGAATCACATGAACGACGTCCTCACATTACTCCATGTGCCATTAAATCTCTGCCAAACACACGGTATGAATGAAGGAGTCACACCTGTACATAATTTAGTAATACAGACTGCTATGATGCAAGTACAGTATGTCCATAATTGCTTGAAAGCAAGTGTGGAGTTACAATCATTTGTATATGATCTCTATTTCTGAGTAAATGGGAATAATGGGCTAATCAACTTTGCGTCTTGTTGTCACTTTGCACTGCACTTTTTCGTTCTCTCAAGCATCTCTTCCCAGCAGCCTCGTGTTAGGAGGTGTCCCGGAATATGAAAAACTTAACACCTCCTAACACTTTTCCAAGATGCTAAGGCTGCTTTCTTTGCATGACGTCAGTGCCTGAAAGGCTCTCATATCCTCCTCCACTGAAAGCTCTTAATTACCCATTATTTATTATGGCTGTTGAGGAAGTCTATTGTGTTTGCCGGCCATTTCAGATACGCCCAGTGCAAAGTCAAGACGGGCGTGAACTTTGCCTGACCCACAAACAAATCTCCTGCCAAAATTTGGCATGGCGCCCCGGCTTGTTTTCTTGTTCTCTTCCCATCATTTGTTTGTTTCTGAACAGCTGACAGTTATTCAGTAACGTGATGTGTTGTCACCCTCTAGTGGACCCACTAGGAACTGTATTCTGCAGCACTGCAGCACAAAATGTGGCATTATTCCTAGGAACGTGGCCAGATCTACCATATGGGTGACTGCTCAGAGCTACTACAACATTTCTTTAAAAAAGGTGCATGTTAAAAATGATATTTAAAAGTTTTTTAAATATTAAATAAGATTTTACCAAAAGTTCTGCATAATTAAAAGGTTCAGGTGTAAACAAAGTCGTTCAGAACAGACTGCTGCAAAATACTTTGCTCTAGACAACATTCAGAATTATTCACACAGACAGATAGGAACCAGACGCCTGAAGAGTTTAATGTTAATGCTAATGGTAAAAGATCCCTCACAGAAAGTTATTATAAGTTTAAAAGTTTTGGCTTAAAATGTTTTAATAAATGGCAGGTAGGTGCATGCAAGATTTTCAAAGTGTACTTCGTTTTTTAACAGGGCACATCCTCACTGATGAAACAAAATCTTATATCTTCAAACTGATACATTTACAGAATAAACAGAAATATTCTATATTTGTAATGGAGGTCAGTGAAACACAGTGTCCTGTGACCACTGATGAAGGACTAGAGGATGACCAACACAAACTGTGCAGCAGCAGATGAGCTATCGTCGCTGACTGTACATCTACAAGGTGGACCAGCAAGGTAGGAGTGTCTAATAGAGTGGACAGTGAGTGGACACAGTGTTTAAACACTCCAGCAGCACTGCTGTGTCTGATCCACTCACACCAGCACAACACACACTAACACACCACCACCACGCCAGCGTCACTGCTATAATACCTGCTCTGTGGTGATCTGTGAGGGTCCTGACCACTAAAGAACAGGCATAGTACAGGTAAGGTATGCAGAGCAACATATGGACAACAGTCTGTAACTCTAGAACTACAAAGTGCGTGTATATATATATATATATATATATATATATGTGTGTGTGTGTGTGTGTGTGTGTGTGTGTGTGTGTGCACTTTGTAGTTCTATATATACACACACAGATGGACTAAAGTCTGTAATTGTAGAACTAGAAAGTGCATATATATGTGTGTACACGTGTGTGTGTGTGTATATATATATATATATATATATATACACACACACACACTAACACGTATATACAGAGTTTATTTATATCTATAAGGTATTTATTTTTACTATAAAGAAGCACTATGTACATAAATATGCTTTCGTATCAGGCTAATACAGTATTTCCAGTCTTCTACTGCACTGATGTTATTGGTGTGCTGTCTCTTTAATGGTGACGTCACTGAACGGAAACAGGTTTGTTTTGGCGGCCCAACCAAATGAAAGAAGGAGGGAGCCACGCACGTCTTTTAGTACATGTGGAGACGTGATAATACGCTTAAGTGTATTTTTACTTTGACAGTGAAATTATTACGATTCCTGATATTTATAAACACAAAGCGCAGCGAATCCGCACCGCGGCTGGCTAATGCTCAGCGCTAACGTTAGCGCAGACGACCCTGCTACCCACCTAGCATAGCATAGCGCAGTGTAGTGGCTGGTTTGTTTTTGTTTATGTTTATGTTTATGTTTATGCGTGTTTTATCCAGCTTTTTCGGCGACGTCCTTTGCTGTCATATTATTAACAGCTACTGTGAATAAGCTGACGTTACAGCGCGGAACGTTCAGATTTGGTTAGCTGAAGCTAACGACAACAACAAACCCAGTTTCTCGTTAGCCAGCTGGACAGCAAAGTAACGTCGACCGCTCTGCTCCACATCTTTACCATGCTGCACCCTGAACGGTGCTACTCCTGTGTGTGCCATGTGAAGGGTAAGCTAGCTGGATATCTAGCTGCATGGCTGCTCAGAACACTGTGGTAAATGTTCAGGAGCTGCGTGTTGCCCGCGGACGCGTCACATCATCAGTAGAGATGAATGGGAAGGTCATACCTTACACGCCCATTGCAGTTGACTGTTGGCAGCTGCGAAAGTGTCACCATGTCCGGCTCTTCTTCCTCTCGCACATGCATACGGACCACACCTCTGGTCTCACATCCACTTGGAGCAACCGGCCCATCTACTGCTCGCCTGTCACAGCCAAACTCCTAAAGCTCAAACTGCAGGTGAGGGTTGGGTTTCTACCCACATGGCAGTTCGTGTCCGGCGGTAGCAGTAGTGTCACTGAAGATCATATTGTGGTCAGTTGGAAATTGCTAGTTGTGAAAGTCTTGTTAAATGGGATCTGATTCTTTCTTCAACAGGTGAAGGAGAAATGGATCCATGCTTTGGAAATTGGGGAGCCACACATGTTGCCACTGGATGACATTGGGAAAGAGAAGTTGACTGTTACTCTGATTGATGCTAACCACTGTCCTGGGGCAGTCATGTTCTTTTTCGAGGGCTACTTTGGCACCGTTCTTTACACTGGTAGGCTTTAGTTAAGATTCATTTGTGTAGCCTTTTAAAATGTGTTGTTTTCTTTTTATCAAGAAGAAGATCTTTTATTTATTTCTGTACCAAAAACATTTATTTTGAGAAAATCATGTCACAAATGTGATTGCACTGTATGTCATCTGCTCAGCCAGCATTTAATCATTTTAAACTGAGGGTATTAATGGTGCCACAGAATGGCTTTATTCGGCATTTTAAATTGCTGTCTAATGTGTACATAGAAGGTACAAACTTGACATTGGTGAGGTTAAAAAAAAGTACCAGATTTATACGCACACATTTGCAACCCTATGATTTGGCAACCCTAGTCATTTTGCCTTTTTTGGTGAGTTCATATATAATTTAATGAGCTTTCTCAGATTTGCTGGTTTACAGCAAGACACCATAATGATCACACAGAAGAAACTTGTCTAGATAGATAGATAGATAGATAGATAGGTACTTTATGGATCCCAAAGGAAATTTAGCAATTGAATTTAGAAATTTCGAAATGCAGGCAGGGAATAAAGTGAACATCTGTGTAAATAAGCTAGTTCATCATACTGTTTAGCGAGCTATGCTAGTTACTCGGAGCTTGATAGTAGCTGACACTACTTGTATTAGCTACTTGCATTCAATCTCAACAACAACACAGTAAATGAGAGTTGTTCTGCGCTATGAAACTCTCAGTTTAGGATGATCTGCTTGAACCAGCAAACACCGATACAATCACACAGCATGGCTGCTACTTACAGGCTACTGTTGGGGTTGTGATGCTAATAAAGGTGGAACTGCTGCTCTATTCAGTCTCTTCAGTGTTAAATGCTGAGCAGTGTAACTTGATATTGTCCCAGGTGTGAGAAACTGTCTGGAGTGAAATGTGCAGAGCAAACTAACAACTCTGAGTTAAAGTTGTCCTTGTTAAGATGTGGGAGGTAAAGATGTCTTCCTCTAAGCCGGCTGGTTTTACATATTTTCTGTTCCACCTTAATGGTAGCGCAGTTGCATTCTGGTGCATTTAAGGTGGAATGGAACATTGATTAAGAAGCTGGTGAACAGGAAGATCAACAGTGTGCATTAACCATTTGGTTCCATGAGAACGGTATGAAAAGTGCCTAAACCGCCTTCACAGCTGTTTTCAACAGTCTGTTGTTGTCATTGATGTTGCTCTGTTGTTGTTATTTCACTGGGCTAGAAAGTGAAGTGCTGTAAATTTTGTTGGAGTACGTATTAATGAGTCAAGTCGTGAAGGACTTTCCTTAATCAGCTATACAGGCATAAATACAGTTTTCATTCTGTGGCACCTTTAATGGGTGGGTTGCCCTCATTCTACTATATCAACTGCATCTACTCTTCTGAGAAAGCTTCATTCTGTTGGAATGTGGCTATGAGAAATTTTTTGTATTCACCCACACAAACATTGATGAGATCAGATGCTGATGTTGGGTGATTAGGGTCATAACTATCACTCCAACTCATGCAGAAGGTATTGGTTGGATCTTAATTGTACCAGAGAATGCAGTTTTACTGCTCCATGGCCCAGTGCTGGGGGACTTCATACCCATCATGGTTATCATCGGGGCTTTTCGGTGGAGATCGTAGTGTGTAGTCGCATTCATTAGTAACAGAAAAGAGGTGTTTGGTTACCCCCTGTGATGGACTGGTGACCTGTCCAGTGTGTTTACTGCCGTCCACCCAGTGAGTGCTGGGATAGGCTCCAGCACCTTCTGCTACCCAGATGGATGAGTGGCTTAGTAGAGAGACAGAGACAGAGAGAGAGAGTGTTTGGTTGTTTTCACACATGTAATTTTTATAAGTCACTATCAGTTAACTTTTAGCTATAGTTTTGAGGTGAAAACTGTCAAATCGTTATTGCATAGTTAATAATGACTAAGTAGTTCATAAATACGTGATGAAATAATGGCTTTCACTCTCAAGCTCACAGACTGCTCCACTGTTTTTAACAGGGGATTTTCGGTACACTCCTTCGATGCTGCGTGAGCCGTGTCTCAGGAACAACACGACCGTTGACGTGCTGTATCTGGACAACACTAACTGTGACCCCACTCGTTCTCTTCCTTCTCGACAGCGAGCCTGTCAGCAGATGAAAGAAATAATACGAGGCCATCCAAACTACACAGTTGTCGTTGGTGAGACTTAATTGAATGTGTTCATGTTTTTCTGTTGTGGCACAGGCTATTAATGAGTCCTGACCTACTTAGAATTCTTGCTGAAAAAGATGTTTGTAATATAATGCTATTAATTATGTATATCAGAGATATCTCAGTATGTGTACATATTTCTTATGGATTGTTTCTGACATTTATGGCGTCACTTAAACTTGAATGCTGTGATTTATGAACCTTCAGGCTTTAGATGTCTAACTTTAATACAATTAATCCACCAAAAAAAAAAAAATCACAGATTTTGATACGAGTTTGTTGAGTATTTGTCGCAGCTAGGTGGTTCCTTTCTAATCTGGAGATCTGAATGATACAGTTTTTCCCAGTGTTTCCAGTGTGTTCCTGGATTAGTGCTGGTCTTCGTATTTCTCTCCTCTGCTTTAACACAGCTGGTCCAACCAATCAGTTAATTAACAAGCCGTTCCTGTGCTGTAATTGTGTTAGAGCAGGGAAAACATTCAGACATGTAAAGCAAGGCTGCTCTAAGAGGAGGGTTAGGAACCGCCGGATTAGAAGGATAATGTATCTTTCTGCCCACAGGTTTGTATGCTCTCGGTAAGGAGTCTCTGCTTGTGCAGTTGGCCATCGAGTTTAAGACATGGGTAGAGGTGGATGTGGAACGTCTGGAGACTCTCCGTGTCCTGGAGCTTCCAGATGTGTTCACTACCGAGCCTGGTGCAGGACGCATCCGAGCAGTAGCTCAGTCTGAGATCACTGCTTCCAACTTGCTGGCCTGGAATAAGGAGCACCCTACCATTGCTATTCTCCCAACCAGCCGCCCTGTTGTGTCCTGCCACCCAAACGTTTATGTTGTGCCTTACTCTGACCACTCCTCCTACCAGGAGCTTGAGGACTTTGTCTCAGCTCTGCGCCCAGTCTCGCTGGTGCCCATCGTGGGCAGCTGCATGCCTTACTTCTCTTCCCTGTTGAGCCCACGGAGGAAGCGCCGGGACATTGTAGTACCCGAATCGGTCCAGCACTACATGACGGCCAAGTCTACCGTTCAGTCTTTTGATTTCAGCACGTCTGGTGTGCACCATCGTCCTTTGCGTCCAGTGCCTCGAGGAGTGGTGTTTGAATCACCTGTGATGAGACCAAGGTAAGGATGGACAACATAAATGTTGTTATTGTGATAAATGAAGATATGTTGTGCATTTCTGAGTACGGCATAAATCATGAAAATGATGTTTAGACCAACCGTGAACAACTACTGCGTTTAGAAACAATGCAATGACAAGTTAAGTGTTTCCGCTACACATATTTTGCAGAGGCAGCCCGCCGTTGCAAAATTATTGCACCCACTTCTTCAGGATTTCATGAAATGTCATAAAATCGCAGTCGCCACTGCTGCCGAAGAAATCCTAGAGGAAACACTGCAAGTTGCTGATTAGATGTCAGCTGATGATGTCATTATTTTACTTAATATATTTTATCACTTATAAAAGCTTCTTAAAGGGCCCATATATAACCAAGTTTAGTTTATTTAAAACAATAGTTCCAGTGTATATACCATCCATACTGTCAGTATAAAGAAATTCCACTGCAAAAGAAAGAAGAAAAAAAAAAACACGCTGGTAAATCTGAGGATTAAAGAGAACTCAAAAAATTGTAATGTAAACATGCAGTGTTGTTTTGTGGCCCTTTTAAGTAGGTTATTTTTGCAAAAACTTGGATGATTTAAAGGGGACCTCTAATGCTTTATGTAGTTTTCCTTTCCTTCAGTGTTATGCTTTTTGTATGGGTGAACATTCTGCAAAGCCCAAAGTACATGTCATACGGGGAAACTCTCTCCCATAAAAAACACTTTTCTCAGTTGCCTGAAATGCCAGGTTGTGATCCCAGCCCTTTTCTTTGTTACACACAATCTTTATAGCTTTCTACAGGCAAGCTTGGCACATCCTACGACAGTGCCGTATTTAAAGTCACTGAACTCTACAGTATACGCCATTCCACTGCCAGTGTTTATTTTTGAGGATTGCATGGCTATGTGTTTGATTAGCAATATGTATGTCTATAAAGCCTGAATTCATGTCATATAGTCTGTTATATATTGTCATGTTATATACAGCTCTGGAAAAAATTAAGAGACCACCTCCAAATGATCAGTTTCTCTAGTTGTACAGTTTCTGGGTTTGTGTTGGACCAAAATGAGCAGTTCTGTTTTATTCTATACACTACTGGAAACATGCATCCCAAATTCCAGATCAAATATTATATTTTAGATCTGTTTATTTAGAAAATGAGTAAGAAAAAACAGAAGCCTCCAGAAGCCTGTTTTGAACCATGCTCGCTGTGCATTTCACCCCAGCCACCGCTCGCCAGTCTTCTCTGTAGGTCACTAGAGAGTGGTTTTGGCCCTCTGCCAGTCTGTAGCTGTGTTGTCCTGTGAGTTTGCTGCTTGACCTTGTTCTTATGAACCAGACCCTCACTGTATCTGCCAGTAAAGCTAGAACCAAACCTTCTGTTCCTCACTAAGAACCTGCTGTACATGTGGAGATGCTGATTTAAGAAGAAACTGGAGTGCTTCTGTATTAGGAGATTGTCTTCATGTGTTGTCGTTTTGCTCACCTTTAGGTCCAAGCTTCTTAGACATGAAGAAGGAGACTCGGATGCTATGGAGGTGGGTGACGATGCAGCGGAGGTCAATTCTGAAGTAGATGCAGACTCGGATTGCATCCTATTGGACATGAGCACAGATCTCAATCACGGCACCACCACCCCACAGCGTAGGGGTCTACAGCTGGTTCGAGTTGTGTCCGATGACACCATCACGGTCGATAGTCTCCCACTAGATGTGAATGAGTCTCTCCTCGCTATTCAAAAAATAAAGTCCCCCAGTACCAAAAGCACAAGCGACACTGAGAGTTGCGTCACTGCTCTCAACTCTAGCCTTCATCAAGCCAAGAAGAGAAGTCCCCAGATGGGAAGCACTAACTCTAGAGCAATGTGCTCATCACTGGACAGCATTAATCTGCATGACAGCACATGTATGACAGCTTTGACGGCCTTAACACCAACTGAAACGCAGCCTGAGTCATCTGATCAGTCTTGTAGAAGTGAGAGAGAGCAGATCGAGCAGTGGCTGCTCAATAACTTCACTATTCCAGAGGAAGAATTCGCCTGTCGGTATGGGGTCATTCGAGGACTACATGAGTTGTTTCCACTCACTCCAGTGAATATGCCAAAACCTGAAGGTGATCCTTTTGAAGCTGCGATACAGAGATTGAAATAGCCACATAACCATGTAGTATTATTAAGGAGCGGCTTAGTTTTTTAAAAAATCTGATTATTTTTGACATAATTTGAACGTGCCAGCTGACCCTTACAATGTGTGAGCAGGTTATGTGAATGGACCAATAGAAGTGGTCCAAAATGACTTATTAAATAGACTCGTATTAAAAGGCACATATCATGAAAAACTGAATTTACCTCACTTTTTTCAAATAAATAATCGTAACGAGTTTGTAAACATAGTTCGAGTTTTAAACCGTACATTTCCAGCCCATATATGGAGACTAGGGTTGTTTTGATACTGGTATAAGGCCGATACTGTACTCGTTCATTTGTACTCGTACTCACGAAAAAACACCGGTCCCACATGCCGATACCAGCTAAAACCGTATAACATGAGCTGCATGAACACTGCCGCTCTAATAGCCAAACGACTCAAGCTGGCAGTGAAGGATGATCAGCACATACTGACTCCATGGAGGTCGGGCACAAAGCCGTCAGCCACTTTAAGCATTCCGTTTTGGCATGATGTCTTTAGCCATTGTGCGATTTTAACCTGTTTATAAACACACAGCCGCTTCCCTGATACAGGAGAAGAGACAAGGCTAGCTAACGGGAGGAAAACAAACCCAGACATTTTAATACCAGGGTTGTATATACGACTTTACCCTGTATGACTGAAATAGGACTACAAAGTATTGTAGCATAAGGAATCTCCACTCCAGTGACACAGGTTTGGTTCATAGCCAAAGTTTTGATTCCAGGGTTTGAAACACTGCAAGGAGAAAACACAGCCTAGTAATTTAATCAGCCAGATTTGAATGCTTTAGTTCTTAAGATGCATTGCACTCATTGACACTAACAACTACTTTGTTAGAAGCAGGTAATTCACAATTTCATTCATCAGACTCAGTACTCGGGCTGAATGAAATGGCCTTGATGCATCCCTAATGGAAACTAACCTGTTTTAAATTGACTGGTTTTGTGTTGTCATGATGACCTATAACTTGCATATCTCCACCTTTGCTGTCTCCAGCAGTGTAGCCCTGCACATTGATGCTGAACTTATGAGGAGTCCTGACTGTTTTTATAAAGGAGGTACAATATAGGACAGCTAGTCAACAGAGCTCATTTACATATATCAGCCTTAAAGGCGCAGTAACCTCCACAGCCTGTTTGATTCTTAAGGAGAAAAGGAGGTTGGGAACTCTTTATGATGTATAAAGACTCACATATGTGGTGGGATCTTTTTTTTTTCGTTCCCTGACAGGAACTGTTTGAGATGTGCATGCATATAATGTGACTGGGGTCTCAGTCAGTAACCCATGTCCAAAAAGTAGTAATCCTCCCCAGGATTTTGTTCCAACTGCCTGGCTTCTCTTATTTTCCTCATACCAGAAACAAAGGTATTCACACAGTTGGAGCACAATCCTGGGGAGTGTTTTTACCTGCTGGACCCGGATTACCCGCCTCTGGACTGGAGCGTGCTCATTTCTACTTATGATGCCTTTTTGTTTGCTCTCGTTGGTTATTGAAGGCCTTGTGACTTGTTCTAGGGTGTCATTTATTTCCGTTACTGGTGAAGCACTTTAATTAGTCATCCTTCCCAAAATGTGTGCCCTAAAGGTATTGTGGCTTATGCTTTTTATATAGAGGGTGCAAACTCATTGGGAGTGATCCATTATGCCTTCTCTTGTTTCATTTGTTCTCTTTAGACATTATTTAACCTGCTGTAATGTACACTTCATCCTAAAGCTCTCGTATAGAGCGCAGTGCTGTACAACATGCAATTTTACTACTAAATGTGACATTGTGATGTAGCATCATGTAGCACTGTTGTAAACTGAGGCTCCTGCATGTTTACTTATTCTCCCACATGGTGTTTTTAGTTCATATTGTGTATTAGACCAAAACCACTATGATTCATGTTATTATAGTGACAGGATGGGGTTTTAATGATGATGAAAAAGTATGGAAACCATTATGGTATTACAAACGTCAAGAATAAAGTTAGTTCTCTGTAAGTCAATAATACTGTTTGTCATATCCTGATTCATTTAGTTATTTTCTTGACTGTCATTCAAAGTCAGTGTCTTTTTAAATACATAGCATATAGAAAATTCCAAAGGGAGTAAAAGTGATCCTTTGCTGAAAAATCTGACCAATTTTCTTCTTTGGCCTGAAGAATAGAATGGCCGTTGTTTCCATAAAATATCTCTCATCTGAAATGTTGACTCCCTAGACCACAGCACATGCTACCACTGTGCTTCAGTCCTTTTTAAAGGACCTTGAGCCCAGAGAAGTCGTGGCATTTTTGGATGTTGACATGTGGCTTCTGTTGTACACTTTCATTCAGTGCACATATCAACCCTGTAGTTAAAGCCTCTTTTTTCCACCTCGGGACACACTGCAAAAATCCAACTGTGTGTCTCTCTCTCAGGACACCTTATCCATGCATTCATTTCTTCACCCCTGCTCGCTGGTGTATACTCCTCTCACATACACAACCTCCAGATGGCACAGAACCCTGCTGCTCGACTCTTCACCCACACCCAATCACGCCATTGCGTGAAAGCTCTACGAAACCTTGCTCCTTATTACTTGTCTGAGCTACTTATGGCTTCCAGACTCTGGGACTCCCTTCCTCCACATGTCCAACAGGCCAACTCTATTTCCACATTTACATTTAAATTGAATACTTATCTTTTCTCTCTTGTTTTCTTGTTTTCATGTCTGTCTCCATTGTTTTGTGTTCTGAAAATTTTGTAAGCATCTTTGAGTTAAAAAAAAAAGCTACGTAAATATTATTATTATTATTATTATTATTATTATTATTACTACAATCTTAACTTGCATTTGTGGATGCATCAATGAACAATGTTTATTTGTGACGTGGTGAGCCTCGTCCCCAAAGGGCTAGGTCTTTCCTGCATGCTCCTTTTTTTTTACCAAAGTATGCTTACATCACCTCTTTCGTTTGTTTCTCACATCATTTCTAATCTTAAATGGCCCCTGTCCCAACATTTACGGAGTATGTAAGCTCACCAGACAAAAAACGAGTCACCTCGTGTATTTATGGTGGTAGTAATTTCAGGCACCTGCAGATGGCGCTGCACGAGAATGATGGGGCTATAAACCCCTCCGGGGTGTGAGTGACGGGATTCACTCATTGAGAAGAGGTGCTACAGTGCAGTGAATGTCTCGTTCCATGTGTCGAAAATGGCTCCAAAGCAGATGTTAATGGTTGGCTGAAAGGAGTGATTCCATTTGGGTGTGTCTAAGGACATGGGGGGAAGGGGGGTGCACAGCTGATGGCCTACAGGTCCCCAAAGGTGGCAAGAAGTTGTGTGGCTAAAGTTGTGTTGATACAGTAGAAACAGCTGGTGAATGCTAGCTGTCAGTCTTAAACCCAGAGTCTCTAGGAAGCATACGAGGAAGATTGATGGCTGCTTTAAGGCAGGCCAGTTGTACGAATATGGCCAAGGGGCTCAAAACAGGTACATGGTCTGTCTTGAATTCAGCCAAGTGAAGCTGCTGACCGCGAGCAAAGGTTGCATCATATCAGTTCACCTGTCACAGAGCCAGGATCAGCACAAGCTAAGTCTGTCTGGAGGAACAAGAAGGTTCATAGCAATACAGAGGGTCTTTATTACAGACTCCAGATGTACTGTCTGGACATAATACAGCATCATCCCTCAATGGTGCCAGTATCACACCATATAATGCTATAGGCTGCTTTAATAGGTTGTTATTACCCAAGCTCCCCATTTACTCAAGAACTAATTAAGAAAACCCTTACATAATTGCTGTTATAATTGACAGTAAATGCATTCAAATATTCTGTTTATGAGTTGGACTTCTCAAGCCAACCAGATGATGGGGTTTAAGTCCTTTTGCCACATTTCTACCATTCTGCTTTTATTTTTCAAATTATTTTCCTTTTTTCTTTTCATTATAAGCAAAATATACATCATATAACCATATCTTTTTGCATTATTACTGATTGGTGGTGGTCTTTGGGTAAATCTAACAATTTGGAATTTTTAGACCTTTATGGACAGTTTTTGGTCCAAACCCTAAACCAGAGATTCTCAACCTCCAGAACTTTGGTGGGAAGGTTTGAGTTCATGAGACACACAAATGATCAAGTTTCACGCTCAGCCGCATATGTGATGCAAGGACAGGCGTTATCACTGTACCTGACTGACCCAACGGCCACTATTGCAGACATTCAGCGAGCAGTGATGTCCTCCATGAGTCATCCTGTTAGTGCCAGCACCATTGGCAGACGACTGCACGACGCAGGACCACCCTGTCCTAAACAACATCCTGGTCCTACTGAGTGTTGAACAAGAAAGGATGCTCATCAAGGAACTAGGCTCCAAAAAATTTCTCCCGTTTTTAGATTCACCCCACATGGGACTTTGATATTCCCCGGTCCAAGTCCTGTAGATAATGTTAAAATCATTAACAATAGAGAATTAAATAAACATGCAAATTAGCATATTTAAATGAGCATTGGTTTACTTCCCTATAGCTTTGAATGTTTAAAATAAAGGGAGACATCAGAGAGAACTGAATTAGGCTCCATCATCTGTAGGTTTGGAGGTTCGTCAGTAGATGGCAGTAGATAACAAAGGTGCAGGAAGAGTGCTTGTCAGTGCACACTACACCAAACAAGCCTTTATGCAGCACTGAGACCATTTAATCATTACACTCTAATAACTCAATCAATTTTCATTTATCCACAAAACGTTCTTAAAAGGTTATCGATTCTTTTCTTCGTCTATATTGTTCACACTGTCCTTCAGAGACGGTTCTGCAGATACATTTAATGCCTAGTCAGGGGCAAGGCGTCAGCAGAAAGTCGGGTTTCTCGGTGTGTATAGTGGGTAATTTTACTTACCTGTACGAGCCATCCACGACCAACACTTACACACAAACTACAAAATGCCTTCAGTTGCCTCAGGGCCCTTTTACAGCCGAGCAAAGCTATCTGCCTCCAACCATGTCTGACACTGAGAGCTCTTAAACACAGCGGGCAGAGGGGCTCTGCAGTAATAGCCCACAATAAAAACACTTTTCTCTGTAAAAACAACTTTACAAATCCTCACAGTGGCTCCTGATGCTCCAGCAGCTAACCGGGTGGGGGGGCGGGGTTATTCGGTGCTTTCTCTTAATCACAGTGGTGTACGAGGGATACAGGATAAAGGAGGAAGACACACACAGGACCCCTTACATCGTGACTAGGAGAAGCATGAATATGTGTATATGGAGCATTCTACTGATATAGATCAAACTGCAGCGCCAAAGTACAAATAATAAATTAATAAATATACAGACCTTATACAGCATGATAAGATAGGATAGCCTTTTCTCATCCCACATGGGAAAATGTGCATAATTACAGGAGAATATACAGTAAATGGATACAGAGCAAGAGGTAGACAAAATGCAAGTTATATAAAATATAAAATACAAGATAAATTATAAACTAAATGAATCTCTATCGTTAGGCAAAATAAAATAAAATAAGTATAAAATATATGAAATAATAACAAGAAAGTACAAATTTACGATTTTACATGTGTAATTACACAGATATGCAGTCTAGTGCACAGTTACTGAACGATATTGCACAGATACTGTTCTCCTATACCACTTACATACAAACCGATGATCACATCAGTGGCAGGCAGAGTATGAAAAGTATAGTGATGTTGGCAGTCAGTACAAGAAGTATACAGGTGATATACAGATGAGATACAGGTGATATACAGATGAGATGCAGGTGATAAACAGATGAGATACAGGTGATATACAGATGAGATACAGGTGATAAACAGATGAGATACAGGTGATGTACAGATGAGATACAGGTGATGTACAGATGAGATACAGGTGATAAACAGATGAGATACAGGTGATGTACAGATGAGATACAGGTGATAAACAGATGAGATACAGGTGATATACAGGTGATGAGGTCCAGCAGCAAGCATTGCACAGTAAATCGTATTTACAATGATTATTAGCTCACCAGACAAAACATTAGTCACCAGTGACTGAAACGTACCTAATCCCGTGTAATACCTCCACAATCTCCAATAACAGCTATGATTGCATTTGATCAGACACTCTTGCATCACAGAATTGCATAGTTGGGCCAGATTTGGTGGATGCCTTCCCTGGCACAATTCCGAGGAGAGTTTCCTGTAGACTGGGATTTTAGCCACTGCTGGTAGACCCGTATGACCGTACGCTTCCACACACCTGCAAATTCAGCTACTTCCTTCACACTATGGTCTTTGGCACACTCAAATACAATCACTCCTTTTAGCCAATCATTCACATCTGCTTTGGAGCCCATATTTATAGCCCCATCATCCTCATGCAGCAGCATCTGCAGGAGTTACTACCACCTTAAACATGCAAGGTGACTCACTGGTGGGGTGTCTTGTGGGGTTAGTATGCTTAAGCCAGGTTTTATAGTAGTTCTAGTGTACTTGGATTGAACACAGTTCTAGGAATAGATCTTTCATTGGTAAGCATTGCATTATGTCGAGGTTCTTTAAGCTTTAATAATGTTCTTCATGCTCACACATCTCATTTATAAGACGTGCTACATAACAAGCAATTCATCAAATACCAAAGTGGCTCTTCTGCAGTATCGCTCCACAGAACCCTTTTAGGCATCTGTATGTCTGTAACAATGCTTTGGCCATATTCTCATTTAATTTGTCCTCTATAAATCCAGGCCTCGGTGGAGCAGCTCATGCTTCATTTCCACGCCTTACATGCACCACTGATGAAGGGCAGCCAGCGTGCAGATCAGTCTGAGAGTTAAACACACATGCGGCTCCAGCGCAGTCCCTCTGGCATCATAAAGAATGAATGGCCGTCGCTTTCATGAGGATTCTTTGCATTTTGAAGCAGGTCAGTTCAGCGCATTAACACACAGCTCATGCTCACTGGGATCGGCACACAAACACACTGAGACGCAGCTAATGTGCTCTTGAATGATGGCCAACTGCTAATTCTCCCTCAGGGCAAGAGCATTGACGGACTTACAACTACAGCCAGTGACAAAAGCATTAGTCCAATGTAAAGCTGCGTGCACTGTAATGAGCATTCAGTGCCTGAATGCTTGAAACAAGCTTCTGTTCATATACCTCACCCTGCTGTAGAACGAAGCAAGGCTTATGAAACAGCCAGTATGGCAGCTTCTCCTCAAGACTGGATGAGATTAGTACAGTGTGCATATGGTATACAAGCTGTATTTATTTCACACACGGTCAGATCGTTACCCTCCCAGGTCCCCCGCAGGGTAAACACATTGAAACCAGAGGGGAACCCTCAGGGCCTTATAGGCCTTCAAAGATGGCATAATGATTGCTGGGAACTAGAAAATATGTCTGTAAATATTTAACTCATCAGGAAATGAAATGGTATCAAGGTAGATATAGCTTAGCAAGGCCACTTGGAAACTGCTACCAGGTAAAACGTATGCTAATACACTCACAGTCAAAAGAATAGCTGCACCCAGAAGGAAGTGTTGGACTGCAAGGCTATTGGCAAGGAAGATAAATTGCTAGCACATTGCTATGTTACCCCTGGTGGATGGTACTGCTATGACATTGCTGTGCGACCCCACGTGGGTGCTACTGCTAGGAGACTGCTGGGCAACCCCAGGTGGATGCTACTGCTAGGACATTGCTATGTTACCCCTGGTGGATGCTACTGCTAGGACATTGCTGTGCGACCCCAGGTGGGTGCTACTGCTAGGACACTGCTGGGCAACCCCAGGTGGGTGCTACTGCTAGGGCATTGCTATGTTGCCCATGGTGAATACTACTGCTAGTACATTGAATTTTTACCCCAGGTGGGTGAAACTTCTAAGGCATTGCTCTGTCAGCTCAGATGGATGCTATTGCTAGAACATTGTTATTTTATCCCAAGTAATTGCTAAAATACTGCTATACTTTTGCTGCAGTATCCCGGGTGGTTGCTAATGTGTATGTAGGTTGTTGATATAGCATCTCTGGCAGTTGAAAGCACAATGGACATATAATCTGGATAGGCTCCATGACTCTGCAAGGTTTTAGGTTGAAGTTTAAAAGCTATGGCAACGGTGCAAAAAAAGTGAAGAAGAACAACATGAAGAACAGCACATTTGTGAAGCAACTTAATAATTTTTGGAGGAACATACTGTATGTCTATGATGCATCAACTTGCCCCGATTGTTTATATCATCTAATTTGAATGAGCATTTTCCAACAAGCACATGAACAATCAAAATCTATTAGGCGGCAAAGTCTAAAGACAGCAAACTAGGCCACCGTTACCCACCAACTGATTACCATAAGAATGAGAGTTCTACCATCAAGAATCATTAAATGACATTAAAATGTCACCCCATTAAACTGCTGGCAGGTCTTTTATCAGGAAAACATTAAAACAACACCATAAAACACTACAAACGTCTAACAGTTTATAGTTTCTTTTTATTCAGCGTTTGATGGATGTACTGTTTGCTTGCCTACAGCAGTGCTTTCACGCAGTGTGTAACTCACTGCCACGGTGCCTGCTTTCAGCACAGGCCCGGACGTTTTAGAGGTGTGTCGGAGAAGCAGAAGATAAATGAATGCCAACTGCAGATATGGCTTTTATCCACAGCAGGGCAGCAGGGCCAAACCTAATGGCCTTGCAGCAAACCCTATTACTTTACCCCGGGCAGCACAGGCTGAGAGCCCAGCGGGGTAGAGGCGGGAGCAGGGGAGAGAGAAGCTCATTGAAATTCTGCCGGGACCTGCCCACCAGGAAAATCTGATATCCGCTGAATACGCTGCATTTGAATGATCTCTCCTCATCCTCCAAACCAGTTTTCCATCTAAATTCTTCATCTGGCTGATCTGTGGCCTCTACCGCGAAGCCCATAGCATTCATGCTGGGCAAGACTTTCTCACTTTTAGAACTTAGAAGAACTCATTTTGTGTGGCTTTCCATGTAACTTTAGAATATGGACGCCCGTGATTGGTAAACAGTTAATATATGACTTGATATTAATGCACTCATCAGCAAAAGCATAGTTGCACATGTAGTTGCACCCTGAAGGAATCAATCAACAGGAATGAAACTTGGTGGGTAGGTCTGGCATCATGAGACATGTTAATGCACAGGACTACATGCACTGAGAAAGCTACGATGGCTGCCCTTAACACCACGTCAACGATGTTAAATGCTGCAGTGGTGTCCTGCCAGACTGTCATGGATGTCAGAATGGCTGCAGGTCATCTTCAGTGATGAGTCCCGCTTTTGTCTTGGTGGACACGACCAATGAATCAGTGTGTGGAGGCACCATGCTCAGCGGCATGATGAACGGTATGTTGTCACACGTCCAGAAGGCCTGGTGTCACTCCACCTCCACCCCTACCGCACCATCTGTAGGAACTGTGTGAGAATATTCAAGCTGCATGGGGGATGGATTATCACATGACACCATTAGGAACCTATACAACTCCATACCGAGACGTCTGGCATGTTGTGTTAGTCACACTGCGAGACACTACTGCTGTATGTGTAGCTCAATAAATATTGGCCATATCAGTCTAAAAGTATAATCATTTATTGTTCCTGGTAACCTTTATCTTCCTCCCCAATAGCATTGCAATCCGACACTTGCTTCTGGGTGCAGCTATTCCTGTGATGATGGGCGTCTGAAGACAAAATGTGAGGTCATGGCAATATGTAGCTATAAGAACTCCAAGGTCTAAAAAATTTTAACACTATTTCAGCTTTGAAAGAGCTGCCACAGAGTTGACACAGCCACTGACTATGCACACAGTTAACTATGCACACATAGTTAATCCACATGCTATAACCAAGTTGCACTGGCTACTCGGTTTAGAATACAAGCTCCATAGTTGACTGTATTAGCAATCAAATGAAAACTTAAAGCTAGTTCCAAGTCAGTGCAACAAGTAACATCAATGTAAAACTGTCTACAGAATTAGTACGTACACTAAATGGTCAAAAGTATGTGGACAGCTCGAAGGTTTCAGCCAAACCCATTGCTAACAGGTGTATATAAACATGCACATAGCCATGCAAACTCCATAAACAATGGCAGAAGAATGACTTCAAATGTGCCATTGTCATAGGACACCACCTTGCGAAATTTATGCCCTGCTAGATCGACCAGGTTTTTGGTCAGGTTTGGTGCCAAACTCCCCAAAAGTGGCTGGGTAAAAAAATAACTAGGTTAATGGCTAACTAACTAAACCCAAAAGACTTTCATGTCATGCTAATAACTTGTTTCTACACCTATTCGTGAAGAGAATCAGTGTTTTGGCTCTGCACTTCACTGGATTCAGTCTTCGACAGCAAACTTTCCTTGCTACACATCCATATCTGTGAACATCAGGCTGCTTTCACACCCAGTTCGGTTATTGGTCACACGTTATTCTCATGTTTGCCACCAAAAACCGTAATTAGTGCATCACAAGCAAAGCAAAAACCTTACAGTGAACCATTCTTATGTTGATATTGAGGTGCCCTTTGAAACACTGCCCTGCTGGAAGATCCCAGTTTAAGCTTCCCAGCTGAGGCAGTCAGATTCTGTGGCGTGGTCCGATAAGTCACGGTACCAGTTGTTTCGGGCTGATGGTAGACCCCAAGAAGCCATGGACCCCAGTTGTCAACAAGGCACTGTGCGGGCTGGTGGTGGTTCCATACTGATATGGGATGTGCTCTCAGGTTATGGGTTGGGTTCATTCGTTTGCTTTTCTGCATGGTTATGTTGGTGTCTACACAAAACTCACCTCTGGTGTTTGTTGCCAAGACGCTCTAATTTGGTTTCATCTGACCGCAGGCCTCATACCCACTGAAAGTTCCAGCAATGGCTAGCTATAACTGCAGACACTTCATTTGTTGGTTCTTGACGGCAGAGGCTTTCTTCTGGCAACCCTCCTACACATCTTGTGGTTGTGTAGGTGACGTCTGATCGTGGTCTGGGAGATGTTCTGACCCCAAGACCTGACTAATGTCAATTAACAAAGCAGACACATGACACATCAGTTGTTAGCAGTCAGAGACTAGATGACAAAACCAGTAGAATTAGTTGTGCTCCTGCTTGTTTGGAAAGAAAATGCATCCACAGATCCACTGAGCCTTTTAGGATAAGACTGCACTACCCATAGTAGTCTTTGGTACTGATGCTCCTGTAATCTGTGCCTCAGTAATGATCTTAAAAAGTTTAGATTTTTTCCTTTGGCTATTTTGATCCAAAATCAAGCTTATCTGGGCATGCTCAGCATTTTTATACCTGCCTGAGAGCATGGTTCGATGTTAATAGCTGAACTGTATCCTGCAGTACATCTGGAAGCATCTGCTATTGTAATGTGGTAACAGGGCTGGACTGACAAGTAGGATGCAGTTACGAGGCTGATAAACCAAAAGCACTGAACAAACACAGAACACAAACAAGAAAAAGAAACGCTGGAGCAAACGAGACACAATGACATCAAACAATTCAGTGCAGGGACCAATGACAACCAACAGACTGTATATACTCACAGACCACTTTACTTGGAACATCTACTTTGTATCTACTCCTATTCTACATTTTATCAGCTCCACTTCCAAAAGTTCATCTGTTACAAAGGTCAGGACCCCCAGAGGACCACCACATTTTATTATTATTACATTGTATTATGTGGGTGGCAGATCATTCTCAGCACTGCAGTGACCACTGACGTGGTGGTGGTGTGTTAGAGCGTGCTGTGCTGGTGTGAGTGGATCAGACACAGCAGTGCTGCTGGACACCTCAGCGTCACTGCTGGACTGAGAATCGTCCACCAACCAAAACTATCCGGCCAACAGCGTCCTGTGTGCAGAGTCCAGTGACCATTGATGAAGGACCTGAGGATGACCAACACTGCACTGTGCAGCAGCAGATGAGCTATCGTCTCTGACTGTACATCTACAAGGTGGAGCAGCAAGGTAGGAGTGTCTAATAGAGTGGACAGTAAGTGGACACAGTGTTTAAACACGCCAGCTGCACTGCTGTGTCTGATCCACTCACACCAGCACAACACACACTAACACATCATATAACACACTACACTTGATATCTATTTCAAGAAACATCTGTGGAAATCAGAAGTGACACATACTTTGTTGCTGTACTTCAGCATCTGTTTTAGGTATCTGTACTTGAGTACCTGTACCTGTACTTACTTGAGTATTTTTGTCAATACTTTTTACTTTTACTCACTGCATTTCAAAAGACAGCTGTAGCATTTACTCACTAAATTCTCAAAACAGTCTTGTTGCTTTAGTTTTGATTTAGGCACAGCACATGTACATCATGTCTGGTATCACTTTTGTTTGGTTTTTATTATGGGTGTTTAATTCTTTCCACATTATGAGTGAAATATGTCAGTCAGTCTTGGGTATTGAATGAATTTAGAACCTGCACAACCCTAACCCTTAAATTATCAAGTCAAGTCAAGTAGTTTTTATTGTCAATACTTCAATGTGTAAGACATACAGAGGATTGAAATTGTGTTACTCTCCAACCCAAGGTGTAGCAAATAAACATTTAACGATAAATATATTACAACTAAAACAAGAAGAAGAGTATATTGAATGTAATAAACAATAAACATAAAATAGACTGACGCAAGACATATGATAGAATAAAATAAGGGCCCTGAGATAGACATAAAAGAGACAGTAAGACACTGAAGACAATAAGGACGATAAAGTGACGTGTGCACTAGCAGAATTAAGATGCAGGATTAAAGGGGTATGACAGTGCCAGTATAAACAGTAGTGCAGGTTGAATAACATTAAGGTTGCTTTAAAGTGATGAGTGCAGACCACTTGAAAAAGTCACAGTTCACATTATTATAATTAATTTCCCCTGGTAATAAAACACTCATTCTGATACAGATTATAGAAAGCACTTGAATTTGTATTTGGCTCTGATGTATTTCTTCCTGCAAGAATAAATTATCGGTTGACTAGAATAACTGTAACATACTGTATTATTTGGAATGCTGATAATTAGTTTTTATTGTAACTATTTGAAATATATTGTAATATTTATAATATTTTTGTAAACATACTCAGAGTTCTTAAGTATTTACAATAGCAGCATTGTTTAAAAAAAAACGCAGTAGTCCAAGTCCACTTTTCAAATCAGGTAATGACACGTGGGAAGCGGAGTGAGCTGTGATTGGTTACCTATAGGTCCTACTGAGGCCTTGTCCACACATACACTGGTATTTAAAAAACTTCCACCTTAAAAAAAATCCCGTCCACATGAGCACTATTTTTAAAACGCCCATGAAAACGAAAAAAACGCGCTGTCAACAAGCAATCAGAGAGGCCAGACTGCGTTCCACTTTACTACACCAGTAATCACACTTTTAACGGTGCTGCGCTACTTTACACACCGTTCAGCGCTGTGATGTGCGGTTTGAGACGCAACCCCGGTGTGGCGCGAGTGCTGCATATAGCAGTGACCTCCGTAGCGCATTCCGACGCCTCTGTTCTTCCGTACAGTGGAAGAGTCACTGTATATGTATGTGTAGACATGGAACAGGTCCTGTTAGCGATGTTAAGTCTAGCACTACTTTGGCTACGTCCGCCATCACACAACACCGCCTCATGTAAACAGAGGAGAAAGCGGCGCACATTCAGCGGTACACACCAAAAACTCCGTTTTCCTTGTCTACACAACAGCACCGGAAACGGAGATTCTGAATATCGTCAACCTAGAAGGGTTTTTGCCAAAAGGTCCGTTTTAAGTGACCTAAAACGCCGGTGAAGTGGTTTGCAGGTGAAGGAAAGGACAGAACACACAAAAAAACTTGTTTAAAAATAACCGTGTTCGTGTGTACAAAAACCCCCGCATCCTTTGCATTACTCATTGCCGGAGTGGGTGATCCATTTCCGGTGGGCCGGTAAGTGCTTTGAGCCGCTTATTGTGAGCTAATGTATAAACTCATGTACATAAACACAAGCACGTTTAAACTATAAATGCGTCCAAGTGAGGTAAACACATGTAAATGTTGTGGTTGTAGGTTTTCTGTGAATTTGGTTCTGACGGCGCTGCTTTACTATAGAAACCGGCACGAGCTCGGAGGAAATGGCAAAACAACATCTGACGTCACTACAGGGTTCAGGTAAGACCTGTTACAGTCACAGAAACATGTCTGATGCCCGCCGTGGCAGTGTGCGTTCACCCACAGTGACCAGGTTTGGGTGTTTAAGCCTGATGTTCTCAGCTATTTACCCCTCCTGTCCCCTTCATTGAGAGTTCCTGTGACAGGAAGCTGTGGGTGTAACTCTCTCATTTTAAGGTAGTTTGTCATCTTCTCGGGACAGAGGTTGTTGTATCTGTGGTAGGGATGGGCGGATTAAAACTTCCAATCCTGGCGTTTAATTTTAAGCAATTAATTCTGACACAAAAATAATGATGTCTGTAATTTATTTATTTAGTAGGACGAATGTGTTTGCTGATATCTCTCAATAAAAATAATAATAAATGCTGCTGTCAGTGATTGTGAAGTATGGGAACTACTTTTCCTTCTGCCTTCTTCTCCTCTCCCAATAAAGCTGGTGAGTAAGAAGCTCCTTCAAACATAATGTACAGAAGTGACTCTGAACTGTGTTTCTCTCATTGGTAGACTTCTCTGAATGAATTATCAAAAGACTCACAAGCAAAAAGTCTTGACAGTTTAATGCAATAACATGCCACAAACGATGAAAACACCAAGAAGGATATTAGATATACTTATTCTT
Organism: Semaprochilodus insignis; assembly: GCA_034552555.1. Classification (NCBI taxonomy): domain Eukaryota; kingdom Metazoa; phylum Chordata; class Actinopteri; order Characiformes; family Prochilodontidae; genus Semaprochilodus; species Semaprochilodus insignis. The sequence goes on along the minus strand of CM067484.1, from coordinate 4,744,299 downwards.
TATTTTTATCTGGCATAGTTTTGATAATGTTTATTTCATTACATATATAATGAACTTTTTAAATGTAACTATTCAGATATTAATCTACTAATAAACACACATTTAGGGACTACATTTTCAATTGACAGTACTAGTTTAGATGAAGATATGATCTGAATATTATCAAACACTAAATTGATATTTGTTATTACTGAATTGAATTGTTATTAATAAAGAAGCACAGTGAGACTTTGAAGGGTTATTTAATATTAATGTCAGACTTTCTGTTATAACTTTGTTCATGTTCAGTATTTATCTCTGTTGAAAATCACAAGCATTAAAGAATGTCGGGATATTAGCCACGGTATTACTTGGTATCAAGTCGAATGGAAAATCAGTGGTATTGCCCATCTGTAGTCTGTGGTGAGTGGACATGTGTGTTTATATGAATCCAGTATTCTGATTGGTTGTTATTGCAACCAACTGCAATTTCCTTCAGGATCAACAACGTGTTATCTTCTCTTTCTCTTATCTTATTGCTTTGTATCAGTATAGGGGTGTTGGAGTATGTAGGGTGACTGCACTGCTGTTAGGAATAACCTATACTCTCATGTAATAACTTTGCAGGAGATTAGCGGGGTCTGTGTAGTTTGTGATGGGCTGGTCTGCATCATGGCATTGATCAAAGGAATTATTTGATCTGGCGTTCAGTATCAGCTGCTAAAATAAAGCCTGACATTTTTTTTGTAGTATAAATCCCAACACTGACTCTCTCAAATACACAAATCCTTGTAAAGAAAAGCAAACGTGAATTGTGCCAGGGTGCTGTAGACGAGTGCATTTTAGCGGATGATGTATGCGGATTTGGTATGTATGTTCAGTGTCGTGGATGTGTGTCTCTCTAACCCTCAGTTCTAAAGATATTTAAATGAATTTGACCTTTTTACTTCACACTGTACACTGAAAGCCTGTGGTTAGTTGGACTTGAATGATCCAGTAATATTGGCTTATTTCCAATAAGTCACTTCATCCAGGTAAGTTGTACCGTCAGGTTGAAAATTCGAGTGTATTAATTTTAGTGGGTAGAACTCAAAATGACAAGCAATAAGAGAATATGGGCGGAGTTACCCAGAATTCCTAGCAAGTTAGTTTATATCTGTTTATTAGCTCTTATATTCTCTTATTCGGATGTTGCTTTCAAATAAACCTCACATTCTCATGTCCTATCTGGGTTGAATTCTGCTTTACATGTGTTGGGTGTCCTAACCATGAATGTGTTTAATGACTCTGCTGAGTGGTCAGTTTGGTTGTAACATGACCACAATTACTGACCATTCTAACATCTACTCTAACACCGTGTTAGAGTATGCAGTTCTGAAGACTCTTTATAAAAGAGTTTTCTTTTATGTCCCAGTTTGTGATCATTACAGTAATATGGCTGTTCTGAAAATTAAAGAAAAACTGAATTTGATACTTAAATTTAAAAGCTTAGGTTTATGCAACAGTACAGTTTGTGCGATACTTCTACTTTGTTAAACGTAAAAGTTTGTGTGTATTTAATTCCATGCATGATTTCAGTAAACTTAGAAAAAATGTTTTTTAAAACTTAACTCACCCGAGGCAACAAATGACCTCAGATGATTTGAGTAAACTTTACTTATTAGGGTTTACATTGTAAAAATGATTTCAGCAATAAGTCATGATCACTTCATACCTTCAAGTTTTCAGTCTTTCACACCATACTGAGAGACACTACTTCTGTATGTGTAGCTCAATAAATATTGCCCATATCAGTCTAAATTTATCATTATTTATTTTTCCTGCTAACCTTTATCTTCCTTCCCAATAGCACTGCAATCCCACACCTCCTTCTGGGTGCAGCTATTTTTCTGATAATGAGTGTACTTAAGTCAAAAACATAAATCTGATTTCTGCTTTTACTGTATTGTAGTGTCTTTTTACTAGATTTCTGGTACTTCTGGGGCTGCTGTACCTCTGCCACCTCTAGGGACAATGACACAAAGATGGAGTTCTATACAAACATGGGTAATAGTCATGACAAGTGGGTGGAGTAATGGAGGAACAGGTGTTACTGATGAGACGAGAGAGAAAGGGGAAGATCCTGACCAGGGGACCCGTGATAGCGCTGCTTTTTTCACCCATCTGTTTACTATAATCCTCAGCATTACTGAAGCCTAACACTAAATACGAACACAGCGTAGAAGATCTGAGCCTGACGCAGCACGGATCATCCGGTCTGATATCGTGACTGATTGAGGCTGACACTGCAGCATTGACGGCCGCTATCCCTTCAGAGACCTCACTTTGATCTCTAATCAGAGAAACCATTTCCAGCCTCAGAATAGCACATCTGCAGTGCTCAAGCCTGAGATCATCTTCCTCCCCCTCCCACTCCTCTTCCTCCTCCTCTTCCTCCTCTTCTTCGCTCTGAGGCAGTATTGTTACGAGCAGAGATATGCAACTCGAGCCTCATTCCCCAAATAGGGCATCTGTATGAAGCCTGCAGAATTCGTCAAGTGGCCACGCCGATGTAGCAGCATTGGGCTGGGGGGATAAATTAGACATGGAGCGGTCGCTGTCCCCTCTGCAGAGCCCTTTGATGTGCTGTGGACAGGGGCTTTCTACACAGCCCGAACCAAGATATTATACTTAATGAGTGTTAGGGGGCGTGAAGGGGGCAGAAAGGAGGAGAGGCAAGAGAACGAGAGAGGGTGAGACAGTGAAAAGGGGAAAGAAAGAGAGGTGAGAAAGATACAGTGAAAGAGAGAAGGTGAGTGAGAATATAGAAATGGTGAGAGAGAGAGAGGGAGGGGAAGAAAGATGATGAGAAATAGTGAAAAGAGGAGAGAAAGACAGGGGGAGAGAAAGGTGGATAGAGAGAATATGAAAGGGGTGAAGAAAGGTTTAGGGGAAAATAAACAAAGTGAAAGAGAACAAGAAAGGAAGAAGAGTGATACAGACAGCGATGGAGAGGAAATGACAGTGATGTAGAGAGAGTGAGAAAGGACAGAGAGAGCGAGGGGAGGAGGAAAAAAGAAACAGTTTGGAAAGAGAGAAAGTGTATGTGAGAGAGAATATTAAATACAGAGAGTGGTGTGTGTGTGTGTGTGTGAGAGAGAGAGAGAGAGAACAAATAATGAGAAAAGGAAGGACAGAAAGAGAAAGTGAGAGAGGAGAGAGAAACAATACAGAGATGGAAGAAGAGAGATGGTGGGGGAAGATGGAAGGAGAGAGGGGAAGGAGAAAGAAATGGGAAATTAGGAGAGAGCAAAAGAGAGGAAGTGTGTAAGACAGAGAAGTGTGTGTTTGTGTGTGTGTGTGTGTGTGTGTGTTTGTAGTGGTATATTTGTGAGGACCTCGTGTAGTAAAGACAGTATGAAATTTGTGGTAAAGTGAGGAGATTTTGCTGGTCCACCATAATTCTTTTCAAACTTTTTTGGGAAAATCTAATATCTAATAATGTAGAATTTATTGTAGAATATTAGTCTTTTGAACACTGAGGTTGAGGTTAGGGTTTGTGTTAAGCTGTTGTGTTTAACCAGTTAGAGTTCACTAGGCCCACATTAATGCAGTGTGTATATATATATATATATATACACACACACACCAATGCGCAACGCTGAGAATGATCCACCACCCACATAATACCTGCTCTGTGGTGGTCCTGACTATTGGGGGGAAAAAAGTGATGGGGGGTAATAAAGAGTGCAGAGAAACAGAGGGACTACATTTATGATTAGGTGTGCCCGAACATTTGACGGGTAGTGCAAGGACCATTTATCATTTCAAAATATGTATTTTTCAGAGTGAGCTGTGAACTTCTGTAGGTTTTACAGCAACTCTACACCCTGAACACACTGAGGTACCAAAGAAGCAGCCTACCATACAAAGCTGTTTGCCTTTGAAAGGAATGGCCACCCGGCATTCCGCATATGAAAATGATTTAGGATGCTGCTAAAAAGTCATTGTAATGTTTCATTGTTAAAGCCCCAGGGATCCTAAATGTAATATACTGTACATACATGTACAAAGTATGCTCAATGAAGAACTTTCCAGTGGCCGCTAAATGGCTGATGGATTTTAACAAAATTCCCAAAATAAAAACCTGAAATAATCCAGGATGTCCTGTTGAGACAGCAGTAATAACACCATGTTCCCCCATGTTCCCCCAAATTACTGAATGAAAGCTAACAACCTAGCAAAAGCTAACTTGGCAACCGTGACTATTAGTCTGGCTCATCTGTACAACTGTTATCCATCTGTCCATTTGTTTACCCACACCTGATTCAGTCCATCAGCTCGTTAACAAGCCCTTTCAGAGGTGCAGGGGGTGTGTTAAAGCGGGGAATCCATTAAAATGTGCAGGACCAGGGTTGGGAATTATTGGCACATCCAGCAAGTAAATAAGAATTTGAGCTTCATTAAGATGTCCGTATAGGATAGCTGGATAAGGATTCTAGTGGGTCATGGACACACACAACAGGGGATAGTCTACAACATGACCTGCACATCGTCTGAATAACAAAAATCACATCTTTAAAATAGAGAAAGCAAACATGGTCTCAACCTTCAGGTTAAAGCAAGGAACTTTTATTCCAAGTGATTTTGGAGTGTTTCTATTGGTCCGTTTTAGGAATTGTATACAGTGTAAAGGACACATGTTTTAATTTTAGGATAGTGATGATATGTAGAGCCTGTTTCACTGATTTCTCCTTACATCATTTGTCTCATAGATCTAAAAAACATTTTAAAATCTGCATTGTTTCATATTTCTATTGTTTAATTCAAACTTTGCTGTATGTTTAATATAACACTCAATGCCATTCAAGCTTTGCATCAGTATCTGTACCTCTGTTTGAGTTTATTTGAAACTTTTGTCTTGGAGTGGGCAAACAGGCCTAACAGTGCTTCCCAGCTGAACTGTCCTGATACACAGCCTGCAGCGATCCTGACTGTGTGCGTCAGTAACTATAAAGCACTTACTGAAAAGTATTCCTGTATGCTGTATGCTCATTTTTAAAGCGTGCTCCATTGCACCACTCAACACTCAGCCTTAACACCACCGCGTTCCAGTCCAAATATTCCAAACTATTGTTTTAATGAAGGTACGGACTCCAGCACAGGTGCACGTGTGCCACACCGGCATATGGACTCTACGGATGACTCTTGCAGTTTTGGTTGTCTCTGTGTGTAAATGCCGATTAATCTTTACTGTTCCTTCACAGCACAACAGGACTACAGCACCTACAGCCCAACACAGAGTCTCACAGTGATAGGTTAGTTTAATATAACAAGACGTTATATTAACTCTCAGGGAACTGAATTCAGAACACTTTAAACTCAGTCTGGAGCAGCAAGATACCGGCACCACACAAGATGACATTCCAGTCAGTCTTTTAGATAAACAGATCTCAGTTACGTTAGAGTCCAGTCTTTGTTAGCTCACTGACAGAGAGCCGTTGATAAAGTAGTAAACCGGTGCCAAGCGTGATTAATGATGGAGAATCAACTTTCGCACTGTAATAGGCATCACATAACCACAGTATTGCGGTTATATGGTTATTGTCCACAGCCCCATTGTATGCAGTTAAAATGAAGGTGTCAAAAAGCCTGTTTTGGAGTTAGGCCACAGAAAAAGTACCTGGTTCCCTAAAAAACCTTCCGCTGAATGTATGCGTAGTAAAAGGACCCCTGTGAAGCTGAAATAGGATAAAAAGGCTACAAGTCGTTTGTGCTGTTAAAATAAACTCTTGTGCTATTTTATTTTTCTTATTATAAAGCAATAAGGTTCAACGTGTGACATCACTCAGCAGCTAAATCGCAGCAAAACAGGCGCCAAAATGGCCTCATTGCTATGTGCTGTGTTTGCGGCGTTAAAAGATTGGCGTTTAAGCTGTTTTCATTTGAACATTATTGGGTAATAATTTAATGTGATCATGAAGCAGTAATGGTGTGCTTGTTTGTGCTGTTAAAATGTGCTAACTTAATATGCAAGTTATTAAGCAATAATGGGTCAACAAGTGACATCAGTCACACATACACACACCCACCCACCCACCTACAAACACACACACACACCCACCCACCTACAAACACACACACACACACACACACACACACTCTGCACAAAACAGTCTCACTCCTATGTGCTGTGTTTGTGCTGATTTGTTCAGTTAAGAGAGATAGTTCTGATGTTTTAATGCTTAAGTTATTAGATAAACAGTTTGTGTGACGAGTGACGGCATAGTGGCATGTTGATACTACAGCTGATGATGAAGATCTGAGAACCAGGCTTTCTGCCTCCTGATTGGCCAGAATCCATGATTACGACAGAGTTATCTGACTAATGAGCCAATGAACTGTTCAGGTTCATTGGTTGATCTGGTTCGTTCTTGTTGTATTGAGTAGAAGTGGAGGGCTTGGTTTAGCTGGAGCACAGCGTTGACAGAATTACACTGAAGTGTAGCTTTGGACAAGTCGTGGTCAGGTGTGAAAAGCCCGGAGCCAGAGGATGAAGCCAACATGAGCATTGTGAACAAGTCACTTGATAAAATGATCACACATGATCCGTCCAAAGACTGACAGCGAGTAATGTTTGTATGGTTCTACTACGTGCGGTCTCATAATAACCCAGCTGTGCTGCTTGCTTGGTTTTGAAAATGTGTTTAAACAGCCATAGCAGTGTTTTAATCATCGCTTTAGTCAGTTCTCCACTTCTACCTAATACAGTTATAACCTGAACAGTTCAAGCTTAAAAAGTCAGATGTCTCTGTTGTAATCACGGATTCTGGCGGTGCAGGAGGCAGAAAGTCTGTTTCTGAGATCTTCATCACCAGCTGTAGACACTGATGTGGTAAATTATGTCATCACTCGTGACAAAAACCATCATACAGTTTTCTTTTAAGGGCACAAGCCAGCACAAACAGAAAAGAATAAGACCACTTTGGCGTGATGGGGGGCTGAATGATGTGACTCGTTGAACCAGTATTGCTTTGTCATTGCTTGTGACTCCAGTGGTTTAATAACTTAGAAATTAAAAACAGCCATTTCTTTTAATGGCACAAACCAGCCAAGCGTAACAGAAACCATAGAGACCATTTTGACATGAATGAGACAGTTTTGGTATGATGGGGGGCTGAATGACTCACTCCTCAAACCGTTATTGTTTCATTATTGCTCATGACTCAAACTGTTTATCCAATAATTTCAAAATTAAAAGAGCACAAACTTTCCTTTAGCAGCTGCAGAAACTAACCGTGGTGATACGATTTGGACGTTGATGGGGAGCTGAGTGACGTAACTTGCACTCATCGTCAAAAGAATAGCTGCATTCAGATCGAAGTGTCAGATAAATGGTATAGTGTAACAATAAATGATGATAAATTTAGACTATTATGGGCAATATTTATTGAGCTACACATACAGAAGTAGTGTATCCCAGTATGGTGTCGGGCCGCCATGTTTGCTAATGCAACATGCCAGACATCTCAGCACCTCAGTTGTAGAGGTTCCTAATGGTTTCCTGTGATAATCCATCCCATGCAGCTTGNGGTGGAGGTGGAGTGACACCAGGCCTTCTGGACATGTGACACAGGATAACAAACCGTCTTCATCTTGGTGCTGACCACGGTGCCTCCACACACGGTTTCGTTGGTCGTTTCCACCAACACAAAAGTGGGACTTGTCACTGAAGATGACCTGCTGCCATTCTGAGTCACTCCATGACAGTCTGGCACGACACTATTACAGTCTTGGGCAGCATTGACGTGGTGTTTAGGGCAGTTGTTGTGACAGTCTGCATGCATGTAGTCCTGCTTTGTGCAGCCACCTGCCAATGGTGCTGGCACTAACAGGATGACTCATGGAGGGCATCACTGCTCGCTGAATGTCCACAAGCATGGCTGTTGGGTCACTCAGGTACAGCAAAAAGACCCATCCTTGCTTATGTCACATGTGCAGCTGAGTGTGAAACTTGAATCATTTGCATGTCTCACAATGCCGAACCTACCCACCAAGTTTCATTCCAGTTATAAAGCCATAAAGTTTCCATGTACATCATTCAGCCGCTCATCAACGTCCAAAATTACACCAGTGTTTGTTTGTGCTGGTTTATCCTGCTAAAATAAATGCCTGTGGTGTTTTATTGATCAGGTTATAGCCTAAAGAGAGTTACAACAGCACAAATATTTCTGTTATCTGAAACAAATGAGAGCATCGTTGTATGATGTTGATGGGGGGGCCGAGTGGCATCACAAGTAATAAAGCTGTAATGCTTAAACTTGAAAACAGTCCCAGCACGAATGATGATTCCTACGGCACAAAGCAGCACGAATTAACAGCAGCATTTTATTCCATTTCCAGTCACGTGGGGGGCCAGCTTCATGGGGGTATGGGCAGGTTCTTTGGGGGAAGGAAAAGGGCAGGGTTGTTCTAAGAACCTTCTTCTCTGTGCTTCATTTTAATGTCACAGTTTTTATTTTGTGTTTATTTATGTAATCACGATTCAGGATGGCCATCATGCTTGCACACCTGGCGAAGCTCCAGAGGAAGCGTCTTTCTCTCCAGACCCGATAGTGTATACATTTAGATAACATGCTCTCCTTCACATTTGCATGTAATGGAACCGAGCTCCTATGATGGCAGTAAATGGCAGTGTTTTTGAAAGATATGGTCTATATCAAATCTATTTCTCATAGCCGAATGACGAGTGGGTTGATGGTTGATTATGACTAATGTATGGCAGCCTGCACAACCTTTTTTCCCCCATTAATAATGCTTATATCTGTTTATGCCTTAAGAATTCAATTACATAAACATCATTGTTATTCTGTTTGACTGTTGGCTCTGTCATTTCATACCCTAATACACAATGAAATTGGAGTCAGAATAACTTCGGCTGTGCAGCACGGAATAATTTATTTCACTTAGTTTCTCAAAACCGCTCAGCTGCGCACAGAAGCTCCTCACGTTTCCGGAGGTTAGGCAAAGAATTCATTTAACCGCTCAGTGCGCTCGCAAGACAAATTCTGTTAAGAGAAATGCGTCTAAAATGAATTTGGAATCAGATATTTGCAGAAGTTCCATTCCGGGGTTTATCATGATGCCTGGAAGTCTACTGTGCAGATACTGATATATTGACAGCTTCACTGAATGGCATCTGATCATATTGACATCTCTATTATGAATGTATTGAGCTTAAAACTGTTAATAACTATTGTAATGAGCTGCAGTCGTATGTTAATGTTGACTTTATCAGATGCTTAAAGTGGGGAATATTCATGAATGCAGAAAAGCATGTTTTGCCACCATGTTAATGGAGAAGGATTCAGGATAAGTTCCGGTTGATAATGTCTCGCGTCTCCGTGGCCTTGAGTGCTTTTCTATACCGTAGTTTAAAAGCATAGGTGGCTGAAAGCCATGATGACAAGAAGCATTACGGTTTTATAGCTGTGGATTCCTGTAAATATTCACCTCTTCAGTAAAGTGCTTACTCTATCTGCACGTTCACTGCAGACAATACAAGAATGTTCTATTTTGTCACAGTACGTACAGGAATTTATACTTACGGATCATTTTTCTGGTTTCAGTCATGTTTCTGAAAACTAGAAATCTATTATCTGCCAATATAGGGAGATAATAAAGCAAGTAGGAATGGCTAAGTGAAGCAATCCTAAAATCAGCTTATAACAATCTCATAACGAGAAATACACTCATCATCAAAAGAGTAACGGTCGGCGTGCATGTAGTCCGGCGTTGTGCAGCCGTCTGCCAGCGGTGCTGGCACTAACAGGATGACTCATGAAGGGCGTCACTGCTCATTGAATGTCTGCAATCGTGGCTGTTGGCTCAGTCAGGTACAGCTATGATGGTAAGTAAACACACACAGTAGGGGACGGTGAGCACACTGGCACACCGGGCGCTATCCGTGGTGCCTGGGGAGTAGTTGGGGGTTAGCTGCCTTGCTTAAGGGCACTTTAGTCATGTCCTGACCCTCCTGTCACAAGGCTGGTTCACTAACCTCCAGCCCATGACTTACTGGCAATAGCCACAGACTGTTCACTTTAGCCACGTTTATAACACAGTGTTTGTTAGCTAGCTTAATCTCTAAACTGAAGAAGCGAAATGAAGTCCCTAACATGTCTTGACTGATGGACTGCCTGCTGGATATGTGAAACAGATTTTTTTCTTTTTTACATTTTCTCTGAAGCTACAAGACCAGTGTAGCTATTGGAAACTTGTATGCCGCTAGTTAGCTTGGTGTAAACTGCACACGTAATCACCAGATGCACACCTCAAACCACATTTAGTTACATTTAGTGTACACTATATTGCCAAAAGTATTCACTCACCCATCCAAATCATTGAATTCAGGTGTTCCAATCACTTTCATGGCCACAGGTGTATAAAACCAAGCACCTAGTCATGCAGATTGCTTCTAGTGAAAGAATGGGTCTCTCTCAGGAGCTCAGTGATTTCCAGCGTGGTACCGTGATGGGATGCCACCTGGATAACAAGTCCAGTCGTGAAATGGACGAGTGGAAGTGGAAAAGTCTGGGTTTGCCAGTTGCCAGGAGAACGGTACTTGTCTGACTGCATTGTGCCAAGTGTAAAGTTTGGTGGAGGGGGGATTATGGTGTGGGGTTGTTTTTCAGGAGTTGGGCTCGGCCCCCTAGCTCCAGTGAAAGGAACTCTTAATGCTTCAGCAGACCAANACTTTGTGGGAACAATTTGGGGATGGCCCCTTCCTGTTCCAACATGACTGCGCACCAGTGCACAAAGCAAGGTCCATAAAGACATGGATGAGCGAGTTTGGTGTGGAAGAACCTAACTAGCTTGCACAGAGTCCTGACCTCAACTCGATAGAACACCTTTGGGATTAATGGAGCGGAGACTGCAAGCCAGGCCTTCTCGTCCAACCTCACAAAATGCGCTTCTGGAAGAATGGTCAAAATTTCCCATAAACACATTCCTAATCCTTGTGGAACGCCTTGCCAGAAGAGTTGAAGCTGTTATAGCTGCAAAGGGTGGGCCGACATCATATTAAACCCTATGGGATAAGAATGGGATGTCACTCAAGTTCATATATGTGTGAAGGCAGATGAGCGAATACTTTTGGCAATATAATGTATGTTTCCATTACTTGTTAGTACACTAGTGATATTAGAATCATAGCATTAGTATAAAACTAAATAAGTAAACTTAAGAAAACATGTTCTGACTAAACTATCACTCTTGCAGAATGTTGTGCGATGATTAAATGATTAAAAACTTCCAGCCTCTTTCTATCTATCTAATTCTTCCGTCTTTATATCCCAGGGTTTCTTCATTCTGTTTGACCAAGCAGGGCTCAGCCTGGTGGTTCTTCTTTGCACAGATGGTTGAAGCCGCTGTTGCTGAATGAGGCTGTTGTTGCTTTTTCACTGGTAAACAGTAGATGTAATTATGGATGAATGCCAAAGAAAGAGCTAGGGGTTTATAGCTCGTAGGACTGTCAATCAAAAGTGTTGGTGCACCGTACATCTGTAACTTCTTCACACTCCGAACAATTACGTGTGATTTAGAAGAGTCCTCCTCATTAGAACATCTGGAGAGAGGATCAGGAGACTGGACAGCAATTCACCAAATGCAAAGGCTGCTTTCCATTCATTCAGCCCGTCTTTGTTCAGAAGGGTTTTGACAACAGGCTGTCATCAGAGCTGTGTTCGCTTTGTTAAGGCCTGGCCATAATACACGAGAGAGAGAGAGGGAGAGAGAGAGAATTTGCTTCAGAGTCAATTATATCCGCTGCAGCAGAGCTTCTCTCTCTCTCTTCAGGTAGAAACGCTGATGTGTCAGAGCAGAATCTTATTACATGCTGGAAGAACACTAGAGACAACACGGGGAGGAGGAAGCTGCACTGATTGGACAGGAAGTTCACAGCAGGGCGTCTTGGCTCTTGGAGTACTGTTTAACAGCCAACAAAACATTATGATGGAAAAATAACTGTGATTCTCTGAAGTACACATTTGGCTGAAACTGGATTTACATTTGCAGATGTTGTCAGTTTATTAGATACCTCATATCTGCACCCATTTTATCAGCTACACCTACCAAATAGGTCACCTGTCCTGGTCCTGGAGATCTACCATCTTGTGAAATCTAGTTCTAACCACAGCATGCCACACCTGCTGCAGCTAGTTAACTTGATTGGCAGGATTAGATGCATTAGTGTTGGGTAAGGGGAGGGGCAGCATGCTAGATGCAGGTTGGAATTAAACTCTACTACTGGATAGTAGCTCTCTAATAGCCCTTTTCAACCATTTAGGCCTTGTAGACACTTGGTGCTATTGAGGAAACCTGTCTGCATTTGCACCAGCTTTTATTGGAACCAAGGATCATGAAAGGATACATCATCAACATCAACAAGGGGTGTTGCACAACAGTAGTAGTAAACAGTAGCAACATGATGGCGGAGCGTATAGATTACCTGTGAGCGTTTGTGCTGTTATTAGAAATGTTGGGGTTTATCCAGAAAGCAAGCACGGATCAACTACTGGAGATAAGAAGACGTAGAAGAGTTTCTTCAGCAGACCACTGGGGGTCGCCATTATTGCCTTCTCTTTCCTCAACATGATGGTTAGTGCTGAGGAACCTACTATTCTGGAAATCCAGCTGGGATTGAACTTTTCTGGTTCTGAACCTGTTTGGTTTTTTGGTGGAAATGCAGCAAATGCTTCAAAATTAGGTGCGTGAACCGGAACTGAACCCATTCCCAGTTGGTGGAAAAGGCCTAAAAGAGGAAGGCTGACATATGTACACTTTGTATTTCTACAGTTACTGACTGTAGTCCATTTATTGCTGTTCCACTGTTTAGCCATTAAGTCAAAGGTAACAGCGTAGGACCACCACTTACCACTGATATTTGAAAAGTGGGCTATTCTCAGCAAGCAGTCACACCATTATGGTAGTGTGGATTATATGTGGTGTGTCAGGCCCAACAGTGCGGTTTAAAAGGTTCATCCAAGTGTGGAAGATGCTTTTTTAGATCAGAGACCATCTGCCCATGTGTAGTCAAGACCATTTTGTTTCAATTTGTCCCATACTTCCGTCCTGGATTTCAATAGATTTCCTGTTTTTCTCCAATAAAGACAAACAGAATCACTATATGGGTGCAGAAAACACCAGCAGCCATGAAATCGTCTATTGACCATGTACCGCATCTAAAATCAAGCAAACCAAGCAATAAGCAGACAAAGAGGCAATATTTGGTTTGAGAGACACTGCAGTGTAGAGTACTTGTGCACCATTCATGACGGGGAATTTCTGACTTCCGAGTAGGAAAAATCCACTTGAACATCACTTAACCTCATCACTCCGCTCAGAAAATGTAAGCTTCTCAAGAGCTTCTCCAGGTTCTGTGATGCCATTTCAACATAGCAGCATGTCCCCAAAAATCAATAATCCCAATAATTACTTACCTAGACCTGGAATGGTATTAAGGAAGTCACTTTTTTGTGGCATTTTCTGGGCCTACTCATCCATGTGGAAGGCTCTCTTGACCGATTTTGGTATGAATCCATCGTTGCAGTTCACATACACCCATACGTGTTGATTGTCTTCCCTGGGGCAGATGGACTCTTCCACCAAGACAATGTGACATGTCACACGGCTAGAAATGTCTGACACTGGTTGGAGGAGCATGACCAAGACTTCCAAGTACTACCTTGGTCGCCAAATTCCACAGACTTGAACCCAATTGAGCATCTGTGGGACCACCTTAATCATCGTGTTCCCTCTATGGATCCTCCAGCAGCTGGTGGATGCACTGCAGTCAGCATGGCTCCAGATACCTGTGACAACCTACCTTAGCCGAACATTAGTCACTCCCAGTCCGTCTAGCGGCTGTCCGTGCTGCATACAGCTGTTACTCTGTACATTAGCTGGTGACCATAATGATGACCCGACTGTGCTTTTAGCCTAACTTGCCTCTGCCAATTAGTAGAGCTGGTACAATCGGGTTAAGTACAACACCTTCTTTAAGATGTAGTGACTAAAATGTGCTCTACCAAAATGTTGAGCAGAACATTAAACTGTTAGATTACAGATCCTGTTTCTGCAGAACTCACTAGCTGGTTAGCTAGCATACTACTACAGACTAGCCTGCAATTTGGACAAAGTTGTTTTGCATTGCATTTACTGCATGTTATGCTGTATTCAGTTCTTGTAGAACGAATGGCTGTCAAATGGCTGAATGTTATTTAAAGCTGTGTTTATTTGCGTACAGTGTGAAGCCTGCAGCTAATGATGAGCTAAAAGTCTTTACTATAGACTCAGAACTCGGATTTGAACCCCAGAGACTCAAGACTCAACTCAGACTTGCACAAAGCAGCTTGTGAACATGTCAGGTGACAGTGTAGTGAAAGCAGAGCTACTCCGTGTATCTAATGTCTCGAGTGAAACTGCATTTGTCAGAGTGTCCATGAAGGCAATATCATGTATGTTGATTACCACAGTATTCCTTTTCTATTGAATAGCAGCATGTCTGGGAGACGCTCATGCGCTCAAGCGAGAACCTGAAACAGCCCCAAATAGGCCTAGCATGCTTTTAGCTTTTTAAAGCAGGCGCTCAAGGTTCCATTTATTTATGAAATGCCTTAATGTTGCCTTGTGTTAATGCTACGTCAGAGCTATTTTAGGGTTTTTGTGCCCACACTGCAGTCAAACATTGGGATGTTAAACAACTGAGGTTTTGTGAACAGGATATGTGAATTCCAGAGTTCCCAGCTGTCCCAGCATTATTACCAGAAAATCCAAATGATGTTCACCCAGGGTCTTTATACTCAGCATAGTAACATTGGCCGTCACGCTAGCTAATTAATAGATGAAACGGACTGAATAACTCTTGGAACGCAAGTGACACGTTCATCTGTGCGTTGCAAGCCACTACCTGATTACTTCCTTGGAAAAGAACTTGAGTAAACAGAAGTATGTAAATGCACATCTGCCTCCAGTGACACATAATGAGGACCCCCTCCACTCTCACAGTAAAGCCATCCTCGGGCTTTAGCGGGTAAGGTTGACACGTTATTCACAAACCTACAGAAACCCCATGTGGCCGGTTTTGTAAAAGTATTCTTTTTTTTTATTCGTTTTCATTTTAAGGCAATCCATTACAAATTTCACAAAAACCACTGGAACGACAACAGCGATGCTTGACGTTCGGTTTTGGAGAACTGCTCAACATGCAAAAAGACTTGAGATCTAGAAAGGTGAAGAAGAGAAAGGAGCACAGAAAAAGGAAACCAAAGCCAAAAGGAGGAGTTGCATCATCAAACCGAAGATTTCAACCAGGTGCTCACTGAGCTGGCGCTGTGGGGCTACGTGATAGGAGTTCATTAAAACCCGTTAGACACTGAGGCACCAACATGCACTTCTCGTAGAGCAAGCATTGGCACTTTAGGGGTGGCACCTCGTTGCAGGAAAAGAAAAGGTCCAGGGATCGATCGGTCACTACATGCTTTTGTGGGTGGATTCGTTTTCTGTTCTTCTTTTCCTCTGGTAGAAGTTGTGCTTTTTGTGGCTGGGTCATGTGGTTGCAACTCGCACATTTCCTAGTGATGATGAAAAGATTGATTCCTTGTGCTTAGCTTAAGAACTGAATACAGCAATGAGTCCTTGGCTGTGACCGAGACCACATTCACAAGGACAAACATGCATTTTGCCATTGATTTCAGTGACGACCGTGCCTTTGATGTACAGCAGACACTAGCTGGAGTTCCATCCACATATTTTGATGTGCTTTTTGAAGTGCTCCATATCTAATCCATATCTAATATGGAAAACATGGAAACTACAAATAAAAAATTGTATTCTAAAAAATGCAATCGATTGAAAAAAAAAAAAAAACATTAATAGAGTAAAGGTATGTGACTCCTCGGTTGATTTAGTTTTTGCTTGATAGTAGATACAAAGCAGGGCAGATGCAAGGTGCTGACCGCTGGCCTTTACAGCCATTATATGCGTCAGTGGGTGGCGGTATTACCATATATGAGGAGTTGCCCAACATTAAATATTTCTACCTATATTTTCCATATTTGTAAATATACCCAGAAGTGTTCTTACAAATTATCACTAAAAAGTGTCTATTTATATTTTTCTACATTATTTGAGCTCAGCAGCAGCCCACATTTTGCATTGTTTACATTGTTTACATGTTTTGAATGCCATATAAATTATGTATCGTCACTGTCCATCTGTCTATAGAAAATGATTGATGATTTTTCTCCGTTTCTCGGTAATTTCACATTGTGTAAAAAAATGATGACTGGACCAATGGAAATGCTTAAAAATAGCTTGGATTAAAAATTTATTTACATTACTTTACATTAAGTGAAGAAAGCTTTTGCCCTTTCCTGTAAAGCTTTTGAGGATACTAGTTTTCTACACAGACAGCAACTATTGACATATATGTATATATGTATATGTATGTATATATAAGCTGACAAATCATTACTCATCTGTGACTGAAACATACCTACTAGGAGTAATAGCTCCTCAAGCATCAAAAACAGCTGTGATTGGATTTGGCATGGACCGGACAAGTTTCTGGATGTAGGTCACATCAGTGTTCAGACACTCTTGCATCAAAGCAGTTGGGCCAGATTTGGTGGATGCCATCCCCGGCACAATTCTGAGGAGAATGCCGTGTAGACTGGGATTTTAGCCACTGCTGGTAAAACTGTATGACCGTACACTTCCATAATACACCTGCAGATTCAGCTACGTCCTTCACGCTGTGGCTTTTGGCATGCCCAAATGCAGTCACTATTTTTTAGTAAGTCATTAACATCTGCAATGTGACTAATGTTTTGTCTGATTGGCTTTATATATATATATATATATTATAACATGGCTACAGTCATACCAGCAATGTATACAGACACCTCAAAATGTCTTTCTGAATTTGGTTCATTGGTTTGGTTGGTTAGTAAACATGGTTGCATGTTTGTGGTTTGAGAGTTTTGTCCGCCGGTACGCAGAGTCTTGTAAGCAGGCAACTCAGTTGAACATGAAAGCTCCCAAGCAAAACCTTATAACGGTTGCTGTTCTTCTTCTCAGAAGGACGAGAAGAACGCAAGGCTCACTGGGAGCTGTCCTTGTACATTTCCGGAGTTTGATTGTATGCCTGGGGATGTGAGCCATGATTACTTTATCCTCTGATGCCCTGCCACTCCTACTGGCTAGATTTTGTCTTGTAAACTTTTTCAGCGGACAAGTGGAGCACAATGCTCCCATATTGTCCATCGGCATAGTCTTCTCATTGAAATAAATGGCAAGCCATTTTTAAATAATGCAGCAACGTCCTTGTGAATGCAGCCTATAGCGTTTCATTGATGAAACTTTATGGGCTGCCTGAAGCGGTACAATTCAGCATGTCAAATTACCCAGTAAAAGCTACTGAGAACGTTTCTGTAACTCCTCAAAATCAAATCCCAACAGCCCAAAGTAAATCTAATATCACCGCACAGTTAATACATCAGAAGACACTCAACAAAATAGATAACAGGGAGACTAGAAGTGAAAGTGGGCACAAAACAAGCAAATGCACTGGCATGGATGGAGTGGACTGAAAGTAACATTCAGTTCATACGTTTCTCTGATTTTTCCCCAAAATATGTCATTGTTGGGTCATACAAAGTCATTTTCATTGAACTGTTAATTGTGCTGCAAAAAAAAACTGATGATGGAAAACCTAGCCTACTTAGTAAACCTGCTACTTTGGGCAAATACACTTGCTGAGGTCATATTTTTGAACATGCATATCCTTATTAAACATTCATGACATCAATTATTGCCAACCAACTGATACCAGAAATCATTCATAAAAAGCTTATTAGGGATAATAACTCAGCCATAAGGCCAGTATGTCAAATTCACAGTTCACTCTACCAAACAGACCTTCAATTGAACTAACGGACCAATCAATGTAATCCATGGAGTCAAAAGGTCGTATTATATATATATAATTAGTAAAAAATAAAAGACAATGCAAGTAATAAAATTAGAGCAATTCACTAATAATTATTCACTCGTTATAGTATAAATATTGGTCTGGGATTCCAAGATGGCAGAGTGTGCTCTACGTTCGGTAATCATCTTCATCAAACAATGTTTGTTGATTAACCAGCACCGGTCCAGCTTCCCTCTCAGTCAGCTTCACATAAGAACAGTGAATAACAGACAAGCAGGTACGATGAGAACCCGGGGCATTACTGGACATGCCGTTAAGCGCTGCGGTTCATCAGGAGTGGTGCTGATCTGCACTATGAGTGTTCTAGTAAGTGCCTACTGCTTAAAACACTCCACATTCCCCCTCTCTCTCTCGCTCTCTCATCGCTTTCCTCCTTTGATCTGTCACCAACTGTGAAATACGCTGATGTTCCATATCAGTGAGCCCTACTGTTCCGCTTGCTCACTTTTTCATGGGTCTCTGTGCTTCTGCCCGAGTTATAAATTACACCTGCTCTAAAGAGTGTGGGAGGAAAAGAGTAAAGATACCACAAAGTTTGTAGGAGCAGACACGTCTGCTGAAGCACTTGCTCGGCTTGTGATGCGCACACTGAAAAGAATAGTGCTTTGAATTGTGGTGATTTAAATGTGTACACTGGTTCCATATGATATATATATATATAGATATCGTCGCTGTCCAAAGAAAACCATATATCTCCGTTTTTG
Source organism: Semaprochilodus insignis (assembly GCA_034552555.1). NCBI lineage: Eukaryota > Metazoa > Chordata > Actinopteri > Characiformes > Prochilodontidae > Semaprochilodus > Semaprochilodus insignis. The sequence goes on along the minus strand of CM067484.1, from coordinate 4,725,585 downwards.
TCATTTTTGACTTTTATGCATCATTTGAACACAGCAGCTGCCATTTCTACTGTGTGAAAATTTCATGATGAAATGACCCAAAATCACTTGGAAAGACATCTGGTTCCATTGACTTACATTAAAATTAAGTGAGGTTTTTGGCCTCTCCTGTAAAGTTGCCTTTTTCAAGATACTTGTTTTTCTTTAGACAGTGATTATATATTCGGGATGTGCATTCCAGCTAATTAGTCCGTAAGGGCTCATGAATGATTTATTTATTTATTTATTTATCTACTTCTGTGTACCTTTTTAGATGATGACACTGGAGGTTGAAACGTTTCATTGTTTTAAATATGGCTCAGGGGATCAGTCGGATTCATGTTGGATGGATAACAGGAGCTGCCTCTTCATAGGAGCTTATAGCCGATGCTAATTACTACAACAATAGATGCTGATGAGGACTCATTGTCTTCTACCTGAGGTCTTTTCTTTGCAGAGGACAATATTTCAGTGTTAGCTTGTCTGACAAATATACACTCACTGGCCACTTCATTAGCTGCACCTCCTTGTACCTACACCCATTGTCCATTTTATCAGCTCCACTGACCATATAGGAGCACTTTGCAGTTCTACCTTTAGTGTAGTTACCTTTACCAGCTGCAAGTTGTTTTGGCATGGACTGAACCAGTTTCTGGATGTAGGCCACATCAATGTTCAGACACTCTTGCATCAAAGAATTGTGCAGTTGGGCCAGATTTGGTGGATAACTTCTCTGGCACAGTTCTGTGGAGAATTTCCTGTAGACTGGGATTTTAGCCTCTGCTGGTAGACCTGTATGACCGTATGCTTCCATACACCTGCAGATTCAGCTACTTCCTTCACACTATGGTCTTTGGTACGCCCAAATGCAGTCATATTTTAGCCAATCATTAACATCTGCTTTGGAGCCATTTTCCACACATGGAACGAGACATTCACTGCACTGTATCACATCTACCACCTCTGAAGTTCGTACCACCCTAAACACGCAAGGTGACTATTTTTTTCACTAGTGGTGACCACTCTGAAGTTCAGTACATATATTAGTTGTGTGTGTATATATATATATATATATATATAATGTAAAACCAATGTACACATTTAAAACATGTATTTTCAGCACTATTTGTCCAGTATAGTAAATGGTGTTATACAGTATACGACTGTTTATCGATTTGTGCTGGTTTAAGATGAGAACGTTAAGAAAACACTTGTGCTTCTCTTGTGCATGGGTCCGTAGGTCTCATCAAACGATCATTTGATAGCTAAAGACATCATAGTTTCTTCTGGGAATTAGTTAGTTATTTGTATTAATTTCATTTTTTTTCTTTCCATAGAACTTAACCAAACGTCTACACTCTGCATATACAATACAGTAGGTGCACTGTACAATAAAATCATCTTCATGCTTCATAATAGAAAAGCTTATCAGGTCACAGAGCTAAAAAACTAAAGATGGAATACCACCATGAAAAATATTACTCATAATTTACCATCTAGTCCCACGACATTCCCTAAAGGTCCGGCAGAAAATGCCATTTTCCCCAGTATATCTACAAAAACTGAACACAAACTGAACATTCTACTGCATCAAATGCCTAAGCAGAGTACACGCTTAAAAATAAAGGTTCTGCTCTGGGACACCCGGTTCTCAGATACACCTTTAATAAGTATAGAGAGTTTACATTATGGGAAGGTTCTTTAAGCCCTAATATTTGCAATGTTTTAAATGTAGGCGTAGGATGTTATTAGTCTGGAAAAGTTAAGCTTTAAAATGAGTTAAGCTGACATATTTCATTTATAAAAAATGGTTCTTTAAAGGACCATCTGTTAAAAGGTTCTTCGCTCCACAGAACCTTTATTTTTAAGAGCGTACAATTAGAATTGACACCATCACTTGACGTCGTACTGCTCCAACTAGCAGTTCCCTTGCTTCAGCATGTCTTACCCAATCCTTGCTTTGCTAGGCATATAGCAGCCTGAGACTAGCTGGATCATCACTGTCTTCCAAACCTACCCTGATGCTATTGTACCATAAGTTAAAAAACAGGAAATAAACGAAGGAAAGAGGCGTACTTCTCTTACTCAGGGCGCACAGACTTATACAAATACGTCTCTAATAAGCCTTAAAGTCTGTGGCACAGATAGGTCCAAAAGTGAGAATTAAAACCATGCCTACAAGAACATCCAAGTCTTATCCGAAGCAGACAGACTTACATTACACTGATTGTGTACGAGGTCCAAAACGGACGCTTTAATTCATTGCCCGTCCGCACCACTGGGTCGGACCGGGTAAGAGTCTGCAGTAGTGGTTGTAAAAGACCTCCCCCCCCAAGAGAGAGCTAGAGCCACTGCCTGTCTGTCTCTTGTGCTCTAGAGTAAGTAAACTCGTACGGAGTCTGCCGAATTGGATTGTGAATGAGATCCCGACATGGAGACAGAATAGCCGTGGTCACAGCCTGTCTCATCCGCTCTGGACCGGGCTCGTGTAAACTCATATGGTGGAGGTTGGGCTAAGGCCAGCTTCTGGGCTGCAGTCTGGTGGAGTCTGGTTGGGCTTGATGCCTCGGGATTTCATGTAGGAGATTAACTGGTCAGGGATCTCTGCCAGGACGTCCTTGGCCAGCCGAGCCATGCTGAGAACGTGGTTCCCCGTCCGGTCCATGTAGTCCCGGAATGGCACGAACTATTGACAGAGGGAGAGTCTGAGTGGCAGTTTATTTGAACTAAATGACAAAAGAGTTAGACGTTTAGTTGACAAGATGAAATATGCAAAATGCACCAGTAAACCAGGAATGCTGCAAAAGACTATGAGAGAAAAGATAAGGGCACACAGCCATCAAATCAGCTACTCAGCCAACCATACAATTATCCAGTTCCTATACAGTGGTGGTGGTGGTGGTGATGGTTGTGGTGGTTGGTTATGGTAGTGGGTGGTGGTGGTTGATGGTGGCTGCTGGTGGTGTTGGTGGAAACGTTGTCACACAAAAATATTTTTTTGGATGGAAACATAGCTGTTGTTTCTGAACCTGAAGCTGTTGTTTTTGGAGTAGGTAGCGTAGTTAGCAATAAGCTGCATCAGAGCTCTGCCCATCAGTCTCATCTTTTATGGTGCATCTGGTTAAGATTTTTGGCTTTCGTAGCAGCATGATATGCTTTACACACTCATCATCAAAAAGACAGAAAGATGGCTGCACAAATAGCTGCACCCAGAAGGAATCAACCGACAGGAATGAAACTTGGTGGGTAAGTTTGACATTGTGAGACATGCCAATGATTCAAGTTTCACACTCGGCCACGCATGTGACATAAGCAAGGACGGGCCTTATCGCTGTACCTGCCTGACCCAACAGCCACTATTGCAGACATTCAGCAAGCAGTGATGCCCTCCTGTTAGTGCCAGCACCTTTGGCAGACGGCTGCACCATGCAGGACTACATGCAACAGCACGCAGACCATTGCAATGACTGCCCTTAACACCATGTCAGGTGTTGTGCCAGACTGTCATGGAGTGACTCAGAATGGCAGCGGGTCATCTTCGGTAACAAGTCCCGTTTTTGTCTTGGTGGAGACGACCAACGAATCTGTGTGTGGAGGCAGCACGCTTGGTGCCAAGATGAATGGTTTGTCGTCACATGTCGCATGTCCAGAAGGCCTGGTGTCACTCCACCTCCACCACTACCACAAAACCTGCAAGAACTCATCTCTCTTCTCAATAGCATTGCAATCGGACACTTCCTTCTGGGTGCAACTGTTTTTTGACTGTGAATGTATATCACTGTCAAAACAGAGAATCAGGGCTTTGGTGAACTATTAGCATGTAGATAGATACTGGTGCCTCAAATGGTTAACAGAGCACACGAGAACCTCTGCACATCCCAGGTCTTTAATTGGTCTAAATCTGTCTTATGATGCATACATCTGACACCAAAGATATACTCTTGCCACCATGATAAATTGCATATAGTGGCATAATATATCATGATAATGATCACATATCACCATATTGCCCATCCTTAACACAGCCAAGCTCATTAAACCAACACCATAAGACAGAGTTGTTTATAGCATCACAAAGGGTAAAGATAAACTCAGGGAACCAGCACAGGGAGTGATATCTGGGAAGGCACCTGAATATTTTTACACTCTTTCTCACACACAGCAAAGTCTTCAGGATGTTATGCATGACGTGACAGTGAGGCCCACAAAATGTAGGGCAACCAGAGTTATGCCACGCTTGGAGAAAAACCCATGCGAATCCATCTACACCCTGAATGTTTTATTAAAAGAGGCTTGAAAAATGTATTTCTGACCTTTTTTTGACCTTTTTTGAGATTTTCTGAATTGCATTAGTATATTGTATTGTACTGTAATACTATCTCTCTCTCTCTCTCTCTCTCTCTCTCTCTCTCACTCTCTCTCTCTCTATATATATATATATATACACACACACAGACACACACACACACACACACACACACACATATATATATATATATATATATATATATATATATATGTATGTATGTATGTGTGTATGCTCAGTCAAATGCAAAAATTTGGGCACCCTGGTACAGTGTTGTGCAGATAAGTTAACACATCCTCTGCAGAAAATGCATAATGCATGTTTGCTTTACTACTACTTTAATGCAAACTACTTACAGTTTGCTGAATGTAACATGTTGTGGAATACCTAAAACATAACATGGGGCCGGTTCGATAGTTAATAAACAATCTTTTTTTATTTTTAACTATGATGATACAAATAGTGCACTATAAAAACCATATTTACGTGTGCTCTCTGTGGATGATGTGTCAACTTATTTTCATTTGGATTTTTAATAAAACACTGCATGTGGGGTGTTAGAACTTTTGTATTCCACTGTATGAAATTTGGAATTTTGCAGTCAGACAGTTTGGCTGCAGATAAGTGCATAAAAGGATTCTAGAGTTTAAGTCCTGTGCAACATCACATCTTTCAAAGAATTAGGATGCAATTTCAGTATAAATGAAGAAGAAAACTAATCTGGGACACTAAACAATGCTCTGTTTATTGGTGCATACAAGCTAGTAAGTTAGCTTGGTCAGTCTCATGGTCTAGCTACTTTAGCCTAATGTAACCTAAAAAGCACCATGTAAACTACATACAATCGTCGGTCTTTCCTTTAAATCATCACTGTCAATGTGTTTGTATAAAACCAGGAATTTCATCATGTAAAACTGTCATGGAGTCAAAGAGCAGAAGCCACAACAGTCATAGCACTGTGGACAGTCATCTCAAAAGATCTGGTTTGGGAAGAAAATCTGATTTGCCTGCAGTCTGGACATGACCAAAGACTGGGCTACTCTCGACTGACTGGTAGGCTGAATTGCATAAAGTTGGAATCTGTAGATCAGGCAGATTCTTCCGCAACACAACCAGCCAAGCCCCATTCTATGCAGCACATATCTCCATAGAAATGAATAGGATGTGGGGTGACCAATTACAAGTTGATGCATACCACTACAGTAAACCCATCTACACAGCGCCAGTGCTGCCATGTGTATCAGTTCCCGAAAGCCATTATGCCAAAATAGTCTGTCTTCCTTTAGCTGGTGTAATCTGACCAGAAATATCACTGAGGGCGTTTACGGAGAACCATTTTGGCTTATTTTTAACTGACTGGTACATGCCTCAAGCTGATAACCTTAATCAGAAACTAGATCAGTGATCTACCTGGACAATGTCTCGTTCTGCCAGCTTTCCTCTTGAGGATATTCTGATGTCATCACCGTCCAACTCCACCATGGCTGCAAGAAAAAATAACATGTCCTGAGCCCTTTGGCCAACAAGACTTATTCCACCAATCGCATGCATGACATGCACATTATCTTCTCTGCTGGAACGTAATGAAAGTTCCAGTGTGAGCGCTGTAGGCAGATGGTGCTACATGCTCATTACGTTCAACAGCTGTGAACCAAGAGCAAAATCCAGCAGGTTGACATCTGCTTATTAGCCAAAGACCCCAAACCTTCCCAATTAGCCATCTCTAACCCGGAAATTCATTTTTATTTGGCTCCAATTGGGCGCTTCTTCTTAAAACCACAGTTTTAGGGATTAAGAGAGAAGATTGTAATTGTATGTGGATTTAATCCCTTTAATTCTACAGAGACCAGAGCGATACATGCTGGAGAAGATAAATACAGGGTAACGGTGTCTTACCATCAAACTCAGCTTGTCCAACCCCAACGATGATGATTGACATGGGTAGTTTTGCAGCCTACAAGACATAAGTAAGATACAGGACACATCTCCATTTCATAACCATCCACAGATATATATTTTAATGTGCAAGACCTGAGGGCTCAGTGTAGGTAGCAACCAAGTTATGAGGCATTATAATAATTCACAGTTTTGCAATTGGTCTACCAGTGATCTGCCTACAAACAGGTTCTTTCACAGTGGCTTGGAAAAGCTTTACACAGGGTGCTTGCAAAAATGCCATTCAACCTGATGTGAAATTGTAGAATACACCTCGGCATTGCTGTGAAGTAACTGAGCTAGCATTAGCATGACAGTCATATTTAAAATGTGTTCTATTCCAACATGTCTATTGTCACTAATAGCCACTAAATACTACTAATTTTCAGAATAGCCAGCTTAGGAGTGTAGCATTTTGAATAGGACATTCTATGTTACGCAGTAACTAAACTCATTACGTTTAAACAGGGCTTTTACACATGCTCTGTTAAGCTTTGGCCAAGCTCACAGTGGTTCCTACGAAAAGGACACATTTGCACTGCAGGGAATCCAATTTAATAAAACATGTGAATGACTGTTTTTATCAGTCTGATTGAACAAAAGGCTTTAAAAAGTCCTAGCAATCAAAAGTTTTCTGAAACTTACACAAACATCTCTTTCTTGAAATGAAGAAGATGTGTTTGATGGGTATTTTCTTATCTTTTACCAGCTAATCATCCCGAGCTGGGTTGACCGCTTGGGTTTTGGGTGATAATATCACATTATTATAACAGATAGATCAAATGTATCCTTTTTTGAACATCAACAGGAAATAATTTGCACAGAAAGAATAGATCATTTCATATCCTGCATAATATGCACCAAATTATCTTCCGTTTCTTTCCACTAGTTCAAAACCTTTTCAGACATTAAAAGTTACAGATTCAATCTCTAATATTTCACTAGCTGCACAACACATGGAGTGTAATCATCTAGTCATGTGTGTAAGTTTGAAGACCATTGAGCAAATTGTATGTTTGCATGTTGATTTTCTAAGTGGAAATAAGCAAATACAACTTAAATATGCAGAATTTAATGCACAAGTTCTATTAATTTGGTAAGTTTAATATGCACATGTAATAAACAGTAATTGTGCATTAAAATGCACATCTCTGTAAAGGATGTGCTAATTTTTGTTCACTTAGAGAATCAATAAAACATACATTTATACACAACTATATATATTAACTACATAATGCTTCCCAATAAAGAAACATAAGTTCAAATCAGATAGATGAGATTTACAAAGGCGAGGAAAAACAACACAACAAGCATAAAAAACCTAAATATCGTCAATATAAATATCTCCAAAATGGCTACTTCACAGGAGAGGCCAAAACCCTCATTTAATATTAATGTAAGTCACTGGAACCAGACTTTTGGGCCAATTCTGTTGGTCTGTTTATCATGATATTTTCACAAAGTGTAAACAGCAGCTGCTGTGTTCAAATGATGCATAAAAGTAAAAACCAACAAAAATGCAGATTCTTATAATGATATATTGACCGTAATGGTAGATTGTTTGAATATACAGTGGTTGATATAGTGTAGTGGTTTGATCCATGCCACACACCCTATACCGATAACGGTCCTTGGGCAAGACTCCTAACGCTACCTTCGACATCAACAAAAAATGGAGATACATGTTTTTCTTTGGACAGCGAGATTCTGCATTAAATGACCTGATGTTGTCAAGTCAGTCAAGTCGTTTTATTGTCAATACTTCAATATGTACAAGACATACAGAGGATTTAAATTGCGCTACTCTCTGACCCAAGTTGCAGCACATAAACATTTAACGATAAATAGATTACAACTAAAACAATAACAAATGGTTTTGTGTACATGGTTCGTGTACTTTCTGTTGTAGTGGCTAACACTGTACATGGTTCGTGTACTTTGTGTTGTAGTGGCTAACACTGTACATGGTTCGTGTACTTTGTGTTGTAGTGGCTAACACTGTACATGGTTTGTGTACTTTGTGTTGTAGTGGCTAACACTGTACATGGTTCGTGTACTTTGTGTTGTAGTGGCTAACACTACTGCCTGCCTCATGCCACATTAGAGCTCCATACCTTGCCCAAGTAAGCACACCACACTACACCAATAAGAGTTCTAGGGCAAGACGCCTAAAACTACTTTTACCTGCTTACTGAACATGATTAAAGCTAAGTCACGCTGGATCAGAGTTTTTGCCAGTTTATGAGTGTTTAAAGCAAGTTTTTATTAAACTATAACTTGTAACTAAGTTGTAAACAAATCTTAAACCGAAACTTTGCTTGGTTGCAAAAAGTTATTTTATAGTTCTAGCTAAAGGAAACTGTTCTCCTTCAGTGTTCTGTGCTTATGATCATTTGAATAGACATCAGTGTCAGTGGACTGAGTGACACTAGAGTCTCTTCACCTAAACTGAGTTGATTAAGAGCAAGACTGATTCCAGAAATGATAATAGGACATTAGAGCCATAATAAACCATGCTACTAAAGGGAGGAACGACGACTCTTACTGGAGGAGTATTTTACCTTGGGGATCTCTACTTTAACTCAACTACATGGTTTTTCTTTAATATATTTCATCTGTAGGTCTCTGTTCATAAACATAAACTGGCAGACACTCTGATCCAGCGTGGCTTAGCTTTAAATACATTTTAAAAAAAGGTTGTGTGGAGTTGTATACATATACAACTCCACACAATGTAAGGTTTACAGGTATGTAAGGTGTGGTGTGTGTGTGTGTGTGTGTGTTAGGAGTGTGTGTCTGTACTGTGTGTAATGTTGTCACTCTCTGTGCAATGTGAACTGATGTAACCAAAGACAAATTCCTTGTATGTGTGAACACACTGGGCAAATAAAGCTTGATTCTGATTATGATTCTGAAATGGATAAATAAATGAACTGTAATAGCTATGAACATCCATTACTTGTCCATCCACTACAATCAGTTCACGCGACTTCTAACTAACCGAAACACTGCATTGCGATGGATGTGCAGCACTTGGGGAACAAAACTTTAGGCCCAGTAACTGCAACTCTGCCCTCAACTGCAAATATGATGCTGTCTCTTGCTGTGTCACTACAGCGGCTTGGCGAGTCATGTATTATTCAGCCTGCTTCTATATGCTGCTCTATATCTTTGGCTGATTTGTGATGCTTAACAGCCAAGACAGACACCCCATTAAAAGAAGCCCAAGTTTATGTTGGTCCTCGGCTGGCTGATAAACTTTCCAATAGCTCAGAGAAAACGAGAGCAGTGCAGAGTGAGAGATATCAGGCAGCTGAAGAATAAATATGAGTGTTTTCCCACGGACTACTATCTCTACAGGACAAATGAACTTGATGAATAAAACATTGTCCTAGTTTGACGAGATAAAAAAATAACATTTTTAATACACAAAGCCTTTAACACAAATGGGAGAATAAAGACTAGTTAAGGCATTTCATTATTCTCCCCTTACAGGAATAGGCTAATAGCAGTTTTCCCCTTGCCCCAGATATAGCTGACCAACTAAGATGGGTTTAGTTTCTTTCTTTTCAGTTCTTTATTAGTTCTGTACTGGAACTATGAGGCTAATGTAGCTAATGTAGCTAAGGAGATGAGGAGATTTGCTTATGTGATTTCTGACATGATGTGACTATAAAACATGACAGCAAAAGTACAGATAAAGTTCAGATACATGGGTTTAAGCTTTTAAATGAATGAATAAAAATCTGCAACAATATTATTAAAATGTTAAAAAGATATGTGGGAAATGCAAATAATGACAGTCAACTCAAATATTCTTTCTCCTAGCATTTTCCCCATCGCTTTCCCAGATTCCCTTCTTTCCTTCTGTGATCTGTTTTGCTTATGAGTTCTGGTGCATTTTTTAAAAAGTGGCTGGATCATAGATCTTTCTCCTTTCAACTCTATTTACTTGATATGCTTGGTTGGTATATTGTAGTGGGTAACACCTCCGCCTCCCATGCTGTAGACTGGGGGTTGATCCTCTACTCGGGCAAGCGCCCTACACTATATCAATAAGAGTCCTTGGGCAAGACTCCTAACACTACCTTTGCCAATCGGTGTAAGAAATGATCAAACTGTAAGTCGCTCTGGATAAGAGCATCTGCCAGATCATATACTTATGGTGTATTATAATAATCAGTCACTAGTAATATACCGCTAACGCTGTAATAATAATAATAATTGTAACTAGTAATAATAACTAATAATAATACACCTCAGTAATATACTTCAGTGCGCAAGTCTGTTTGATGTTGCTTAACAATTTCATGTGGTTTAAGACAAGCATGTGAAAGATGCTAATGAGCTTCTATTAAACTTGTTAGCTACATTAGCCTCATAGCTGCAGAGCAAAACTAGAGAAAATGCATTTCAGAAAGGAGAAAATTGTGTGAATTGGAATTATTGGTGAAATATTCATTTACTGCATGAGTAAGACTAGATGAGCACAGGCTATACATTTGTGCTGTGGTGAAATGAGTTTAAATTGGAATGGCTCCAGGAGGTGGAGATCACATGCAGATTACACAGGATAAAATTATGGGGGGGGGGGCTAACAGTCCCATTCCAACCCATCCCATACCCCAACCCCCCCCCCCCATACCCACTCACACAAACACAAATACAACACCAGTCTACCCCACCCCTCCTTCACCCAAAATGATAACCCTGTCCTCAGGCACAGATGTCTGGGGACGGAATCGAGCCTTTCCAACAATATTAAACATTAATTAAGGCTGTTCAAAGTCCATATCTAATCACTTTCAGCTTTGCTTTAGGCAATGGACCAAATGATTCAGAGCTGGGTTTTATAAGCACAATGCTAATGGTGATGACATGGACACAATGCACATTGTTATTATGGCATTGTGCAAAAGTCAGAGAGCATCCTTCAGTCATTTCATTACCAGTCAAAATGGTCAGTGAATTACTTTTATTTTTCTCAGATATCGTTCAGGAGATTAGATATGAAATAATCCACCCATATAAGGAAGGGGGAAGTCGCCTAAAAAAAAAGCTGATTTAAAAACAAAAAAAAAAAACGATAGATAATGAAAAATGCAGAAAAAGATACAGAAAGAAAAGCATGCAAGCCCTGGTAGAGCACCGAGCTGGCACCATCAGATAAACAGGACTTAAAGCTTTCATCTTCGAGAGAGAATAAAATGGACAAAAGTACAGACTAAATTCAGGCTTCAAGTACAAAATGGCCTATTTCTGATGTAAGACAGTCCATATGCAAATCAGTGAATAGACCGAAGTTTCTAAACTGTTCAATTATTAACAGATACAAAGCAAACACTGCAACCAACACTGCCCAATCAAAATAACAGCCTCTAGACTTAAAGCTTCTATCTTTGAGAGAGAGGAGAAAATCAGGCTCAACTCTTGCTTCAGATCTGAAAACAAAACATCGATAGGTGTTTCTGTCCATCCTTCAACTGTGAGAAGACAACTCAAAGCTATGGGTCTGAAAGGACAACAGACAAGAATGTATTCAGATGCGTATTCGGAAGATAAAGGTGACCAGGAACAATAAATGATGATAAATTTAGAGTGATATGGGCAATATTTATTGAGCTACACATACAAAAGTAGTGTCTCTCAGTATGGCTAACAACATGCCAGACGTCTCGGCATGGAGTTGTAGAGGTTCCCAGTAGTGTCCTGTGAAAATCCATCCCATGCAGCTTGAATATTCTCACACAGTTCCTGCAGATGTTGCGGTAGGGGTGGAGGTGGAGTGACAGCAGGCCTTCTGGACGTGTGGTGTGTGACAACAAACCGTTCATCTTGGTTCTGACCACACGGTGCCTCAAAGGTGCTGGCACGAACAGGATGACTCATGGAGGGCATCACTGCTCACTGATTGTCCTCAATCGTGGCTGTAGGGTCAGTCAGGTACAGAGATAAGGCTTGTCCTTGCTTACGTCACATGTGCGCCCGATCATGAAACTTGAATCATTTGCATGTCTCATGATGTCAAACCTGCCCACCAAGTTTCATTCCTGTCGGTTGATTCCTTCTGGGTGCAGCTATTTGTGCAACTATTCTTTTGACGATAACTGTATATGTTTTCTACCACTTTCCTAAAAATGAATTTGTACTTAGTAGCTGTTATGACTGAAGAGTGGTCTATGACTTTTGCACAGTACTCTATATATAACAGGTCATGCATTGAGAATGTCACAGAGACATTTTCCCAAATTTAAGATGGGAATTATACAGATAGAGTCTGAGAACTTTTTGCATTTATGAGGCTGGAATTAGGTCAGCGTTCTCGGTAAAGCTCTCAGGAGACAGAGCCAGTCGCACAGAGGAGAAAACAGTGTTAGGAAAATGAATCTAAACACACACACACACATGCAAATCAGAACCTTTTACTGGCTCACTATCACAAATCTTCAACCACTTTCATTCCACCATCTCCTTTTTTATGGCACCAAGACACAAATACATTTACATACATTTACAGTCAACACAGAGTGGCTTTACGCATTAAAGAGACAGCAAATCAAATTCTTTCCCATCGCAGTCTTTTTATCATAATAAATCTTCATTCTAATCTAGAACTTTGACATGTACCAAAGGTTATCAGTGACAACAACACCGCTCAGCCCTCTGTAAGATGTTATTAACAGATCAATATCTGCTGTTGCACTGGAAAATGAAATACATTAACTTAAATGAGCATGAATGAAGCATGTAACATCCACTACCATTTCTCTTGGTCCATCTTAGAACCCTTAAAGCTGGCATTTCATGCACACATAGAATACTGTGCAAAATTCAGAGACCACCCCTCATATCAAGTAATTTATACACCAGTCAAAATGGCCATTAAGGATGTTTTTCAGGCTTCAGGAGACTTCTGAAAGGATTAGGAAAATGTCAAGCTCCCCTCTTGAATCTCTCTATCCAGTCTAGTGTGAGAAGACCACTCCACACCATTAGTCTGAAAGGAGTATGGAAGCTATAATACCGGGTGAACAGGGGATGTAGTAAAGGATGGACACATTAAGTTAAAATTAAAAAATGTATACTGCATTTAGTTGAGGCTTTGGGGGTTTTGGGGGGTGGGGGTTGGTGGGGGTCATGGCTGTCTGACTTTTGCACAGCTCCACTTACGTGCCCCATACTGTAGCGGATTGTGTCATATGCTAATATGTGGTATTGTATTGTACTATATCATGACATGTTGGACTGTATCGTAATGTATGGTACCATATTGTCTCACGTTGCATTCAAGTGCTCTGTATTGTGCTATATCATACATACTGTAGCGACCAGCTACTGACCGTGGGAGGCATGCCACCTCAGGAAGCACTGGACTCACAGTAAGAGAAGTAGTTGTGGCTGTTGGCTTACAGCATGTGTGTAAACACACTCATCATCAAAAGAATAGCGCCACACATAGCTGCACCCAGAGGGGATCAACCGACAGGAGTGAAACTTGGTGGGCAGGTTTGACATTGTGAGACATGCTGATTCAATGATTCAAGTTTCTTGCTCAGCCGCGCATGTGGCGTAAGCAAGGACAGGCCTTATCGCTGTACCTGACTGACCCAACACCCACAATTTCAGACGTTCAGTGAGCAGTGATGCCCTCCATGAGTCATCCTGTTAGTGCTAGCAACGTTGGCAGACGGCTGCACGACGCAGGACTACATGCACGCAGACTGTTACAATGGCTGTCCTTAACACCACATCAGCATGGCCATAGACTGCAATGGTGTTGTGCCAGACTGTCATGGAGAGACTCAGAATGGCACCGGGTCACGCCAACGAATCTGTGTGTAGAGGCACCATGTGGTCAGCGCCAAGATGAACGGTTTGTTGTCATGCGTCACACATCCAGAAAGCCTGATGTCACACCACCACAAAATCTGCAGGAACTGTGTGAGAATATTCAAGCTGCATGGGACAGATTATCGTAGGACACCATTAGGAACCTCTACAACTCCGTGCCTAGACATCTGGCATGTTGTGTTAGCCTGACGCCATACTGAGAGACACTACTGCTGTATGTGTAGCTCAATAAATATTGCCCATATCAGTCTAAATGTATCATCATTTATTGTTCCTGCTAATCTTTATCTTCTTCCCAATACCACTGCAACCCCACACTTTCTATTGGATGATGAGTGTATATAGACGCTTATGGTGCCATGTTGTGCTGGGCTGTGGGGTTGTTTAGTGGGTGAAGGTGCAGTGTTTGTGCCTACCATCAGGAACAGTTGTGTGGCTGGAGGTGACCTGCCAATGGTTAGTGCATAAGATCAGGGCATTATAAAGTGTAGCTCATGTTTAGTGTTTATATGGTGTTAAGAAACCACTCCGAATGAATCAGGCCCAACTCCACTGTGTCATAAAGTCTGAAACATTCTATTTTTATAATGCTGCATTCATAGAAAAAGGTAACATTAACACCCGAACAATAGGCATAATTTCAGGCATTCCTGTTTTCGCACTGAATTTCTGCATGGAAATGACACATATATTTGAAACAGGTAAATTCAATCCATCTCTTTGTTCACTGTTCCGGGACCTGCATAACATAATCTGTATTAATGGCTCTGTCTTTATAAATGTGTTGCGAAAGCGGCTTGTTTTTTTTAGACCTAGAATGATAAATCAGTCCGTGGAGCTGCTTCTCTGACATTACTGGGCGGGTAAGGAAAGAAAAAGTAGAGCGAGACAAAAGCGAGGGAGAGAGACAAAAGTGTTGGGCTATTGGTGCTGGCAAAAATGAATTAGAGTGCAGTCACCAACTGTCACCTCGGCCTGTCAGGTCAGGAAATCCTGCTGCATAATTTAAGCAGCAGCTGGATAGAGGCGCACGGAGAGAGCTTCACGTGGTAAAAGTGCTCAGTTTAATCTATTCAACATGAAAAGACTGGGAGAGGAATTTTGTTCCCAGTTTGACACATTTAGGGTGTGATCTCTGTTCTATGGGGAATTGGTGAACCTATATAATATGTATTATAAAAAATGCCCAGAACCTGTTCATCAATAACATGATCCCACCTGAATACAAATCAGTGAGGTTGCATTAAAATTTCATAACTAATTTTTTTTTTACTCTCCATACAGTTTATGGACCAAAATAAATTGTCCAAAACGATTTCATACGTCTATAATCAATATACACTTATCATCAGAAGAACAGTTGCACAAGTAGTTGCACCCAGAATGAATCAACCAACAGGAATGAAACTTAGTGAGCAGGTTTGACCTTCTGAGACAATGGGCTTTATCGCTGTACCTGACTGACCCAACATCCAGAGGTCCAGACATTCAGCGAGCAGTGATGCCCTCCATGAGTCATTCTGTTGGCAGATGGCTGCATGACGCAAGACTACATGTATGCAGACTGTTGCGTTGACTGCCCTTAAAACCACGTCAACGTTGCCAAAGACTGCAATGGTGTCGTGCCAGACTGTCATGGAGTAACTCAGAACGGCAGCAGGTCATCTTCAGTGATGAGTCCCGCTTTTGTCTTGGTGGAGACGACCAACGAATCCGTGTGTGGAGGCACCGTGGTCAGCACCAAGATGAACGGTTTGTTGTCATGCGTCACATGTCTAGAAGGCCTGGTGTCACTCCACCTCCACCCCTACCGCACAGTCTGCAGGAACTGTGTGAGAATATTCAAGCTGCATGGGATGGATTATCACAGGACACCATTAGGAACCTCTAAAACTCCATGCTGAGACGTCTGGCATGTTGGGTTAGCAAACATGGCGGCCCGACGCCATACTGAGAGGCACTACTTCTGTATGTGTAGCTCAATAAATATTGTCCATTTCAGTCTAAATGTATCATCATTTATTGTTCCTGGTAACCTTTATCTTCCTTCCCAATAGCACTGCAATCCCACACTTCCTTCTGGGTGCAACTGTTCTTTGAAGATGAGTGTAATGTAGTGCATGTGTTAATGTCTGTAACAAACAAGATGTGAATGCTTTAGACGTCTGTGTTTAATCTGAAATGGGCCAACAGATGGTTGATGTGAAGCTTTGTTAGCTTAATGCTAACACACTATAAGAATCCTATAGGGGCGCTAGTAGAAATTAGCCTTTAAGTAGAAGTTTTGACATGTAAGATCTGAACAGTCCCAGTTCTAACAGACATGGTTCACCACTAGTAACGTCATTATGTAATGATACAGGTAGTGATGTAATGAATTGCATTTACTTTTGATTTGCATTATTTATAGATATGGGCTATAATGACTTATCATCAAATTCAAATTATAATAAAGTGTCTCCCCATCTATTTACAAACACAAACGTGGAACTGGGTAATTTGACAGAACTGCACATTTGACTGAATTTCTCTCTGTGTTTCAATGAGCTACATGTAAGACATAACATAAAGGCAATATTAGCACATAGATACATATTTAACCTGAATGAAGAAGCTGATTTACTAGATCCAGAGTGGTTTTTTGGAAGATCCTCCCGATGTGAAGAGACAGAGCAGCAGACAAGATCTTAAAAGGAAGGTGTGGCTGTTCTAATGGTTTGACTAACAGTCGCAAATTCCCTTTAAATCCAGTCTGCTGGGTAACTCATGGTAGGCTGACGCTGCTCTCGCTCCAGATGAGTGGCAGAAGAGCTTCTGAGGCCTCTGCTTTTGATGGAGGCCTTATTCATCTCTTAGAAGCTTTGGCCTGCAGGTATGTTGTTAGAACATGATGCAACAAACTCAGACAAACTGACACACACCTGCAGCGGAACGAGGGGACCAGGACACAGACAGCAACGAAAACGAGAGAGAGATAGAGAGAGAGAGAAAGAGAGGGGGACACCGCATACACACAGCTGGAAAGGCACTCACGTTGACGATGGCTTCTTTGGTCTGAGCCATGTCTGATATGACTCCGTCTGTAATGATGAGGAGCACGAAGTACTGAGAGCCGTCCTCCACTGCCGCTGCGTATCTGTACACAATGACACGCAGACATACAGTAAGAGTCAAAGGTTTAGGTACAACCAACTACATGGATGTTTTTGGTTATCTTCAAGGCTGTACGCTATGTTCGCACTAGCAGGCGACAAAGCAGCAAGCATCAGGCATTTGCTATGGAAGTCCATGATTTGTAGCCCCGACAGAGCCACAAGCGTCAAATGAATTTTGTCGCTTGTAGCAACTTTATGCAAATGAATTAGGATGCGGTGAAGCAGCATTGTAAACAATTGGCTCCAACAAATTCTCTGAACCTGTGTGAGAATATGTAAGCTGCATGGGATGGATTATCACAGGACACCATTAGGAACCTCTACAACTCCATGCCGAGACGTCTGGCATGTTGTGTTAGCAAACATGGTGGGCCGACGACATACTGAGACACTACTTCTGTATGTGTAGCTCAATAAATATTACCCATATCAATCCAAATGTATCATCATTTATTGTTCCTGGTAACCTTTATCTTCCTTCCCAATAGCACTGCCATCCCACACGTCCTTCTGGGATCTACTATACATTAGACCATGAGTATTTATTGTACAGTGTTGTTGAGCAGGATTTGTGGGGGTGATCTGCCTTTTTGTTCATGCCTTTGTCTCTGGTTATGATGAGAGGAGGTAGGGAAGGTGTTTGTGGTTTCTTTGTTCTCTTCTTTACAGGGTAACTTAGCTGAATTAGTTTTTTAGATGTTTGTCTGTTTGTTATTCTAGCCTGGGGTCACCCTGAAGCCAGTGAATCCTTTATATCAACTACAAGCAAGTTGATTTTATAAAGGCTGGCAAACAAGCTGGACTGAACTCTAAGAGCAATAAATGACTGCCTGTATTATTTGCATTGTGTTGATTTTGGGGGAGTTGTTTTGCTCTGCGGCTGAGTGGGCAGTCAGCTTAAACTAATACGTCTAACTGCTAGAGGACGTAACAACCACACATTTGCGTCACGGGTTTGCACACTCGACTGGTTGATCTGTGGACTTTACTGCTCTGCGATGTCCACTAGTGAATGATCAATGACACTATGACAGTTATGACACTAACAACATGGACTCCTCAGTGAAGACAACAGATAAGGAACCCAGTGACTTCGGGGTCCGTGTCTCTGGTTTTCTGAAGAAAGACACGTCATGTCCTACTGAACTGTGGAGTTCGGCTATGTTCTAACATCTCTCCGACAATCTACAGTGCCTTAAAGATCAGATACGGATCTAGTGAGGGAGCATAACGCAGTGTGATCCAGGGCTCGTTGGAAAGGGCATGTCATCCTATACTGACCTGGGGAGGTTGGCTTAACCTGGCACCCAAATGGTGGAATGAACTTCTACTGGCTCTCTCACAGTCTTCAAACGCAGACTGAGGACTTATCTCTTTGTAAAGCAGTTAAGTGAATAATCACTAATACATGTATGTATTGTAATGCTTTGTCTTGGCCCTTATACTGACATACTAACATTTCTTCTCTCTAAGTATGACCGCTGGCTGGGGACTTCTAGTTAGAGCACTTCTGCTGTATTTAACTCTGTGTTCTTCCTTCTAGGTATCAGCACTGACCCTTGTTTGGGCAGTGTCTGAGCTCAAGGGGAGTTTTAGGCTCTAACCTTCTTGTACTAGCTGGGAAACATTCTCAGATGAAACACTAAGCACGGTTGTAAGTCGCTCTGGATAAGAGCGTCTGCTAAATGCCTTAAATGTAAATGTTAATGTTAATCACAGATTTCTCAAGTCACTTCTTGCACAGCATTCCTTTCTCCTGTGCTTTAATTCATGATGTCACCAGCAAATAGTCAACATCACTTTGACTTTTATTACATAACTGTCAACTTGAGAAAATCTGAAGCTATGCCACCGGTCTCTTCGACAAGCCATGACAAACGTAAAGATGTACAGAAGAATGTGGCCTGCAGTGCTGTGCACAAGTCCGAGACCACCCTCAACTTATTTAAGCAAGATAGGAATTTTCTCCTCTATATGCGGTTTATCTGATGGTGACCATTTTGGTGGTCTTGCAAAGTTGTTAAGAGTCACATTCTCTCTATATTGTTTTACATCTGAACTGAAGTTTAAAAAGCTCCTGTTTATTTACTCATTTTCCTTCATTATACAAGCGTATTATATCAAAAATATATACTGAAATATGACTGACTTGTACTTAACGGCCACAGTACTTGAAGCTGGAAGTTTCTGTACTTTTGTCCATT
Source organism: Semaprochilodus insignis (assembly GCA_034552555.1). Classification (NCBI taxonomy): domain Eukaryota; kingdom Metazoa; phylum Chordata; class Actinopteri; order Characiformes; family Prochilodontidae; genus Semaprochilodus; species Semaprochilodus insignis. The sequence continues at coordinate 4,706,116 of CM067484.1, read as the reverse complement.
TTATAGAGGACAATATCCCACACAGAGTCAGACATAACGAAAGCAAGTCTATATGGAACGAAAGAAACAAGTAAGTGCAGTTAGAGGCATGTCAGGGTTTTGCACAACACTGTGTGTCTATAACGCCCATTACTTGTTGCCTACGTTAGTCTCATAGCTCCTGGAGGAAGCTAAAGAACTTAAGAGACTGAACATGTGTAGTAAACTACATTTAGGGTAAACTCTGTGAGTTATATATATAAGCTCACTGGACAAAAAAATGAGTCACCTTGTGTGTTTAAGGTGGTAGTAACTTCAGGCTCCTGCAGATGTGCTGCACGAGGACAATCGGGCTATAAATACCTGTAGGGTGTGAGTGATGGGATTCATAGATTGAGAAGAGGTGGTACAGTGCAGTGAATGTCTCCTTCCATGTGTGGAAAATGGCTCCAAAGCAGATGTTAATGATTGGCTAAAAGGAGTGACTGCATTTGGGCGTGCCAAAGACCACAGTGTGAAGGAAGTAGCTGAATCTGCAGGTGTATGGAAGCGTACGGTCATACAGGTCTACCAGCAGCGGCACAAATCCCAGTCTACAGGAAATTCTCCTCAGAATTGTGCCAGGGAAGGCAAATCTGGCCCAACTGTTTCTTTGATGCAAGGGTGACTGAACATTGATGTGGGCTATATCCTCAAACTTGTCCAGTACATGCCAAATCAAATCATTATTTGTGCTTGTTGAGGTATTACACGCTATTAGGTACGTTTCAATAAAAAATGTTGTCCAGTGAGCCTATATATATTGTCTATATAGCAATATATATATATGTATATATAACAAATAAATAATGTTAATTTTCAAACTAGTCCTGATTGCATGTGTTGCTTTTGTTTTTCTTCTTCTTACTTTTCACTTGAACGGAGACTCCTCACTCGGAATCCTCAAAATCGCTTTGTGATGCAAATCAGTTTCACAAGCGTTATGAAGCGACAAAAGATCACACTGTAGATTGAACCCCTCTGACTTGTGCAAGCTGTTGCAGTGACTCTGAGCTCATTTGGCTAATGTTAAATCAAGCAGCCAGACTTGACGTGCATGCCGTCATTTGCTCCTCGAGTCTTAAGCTGGAACGAACAGAGAGCGACTCGGGGGAAATGGCAGCTCCTATCATTAGTGCAAGATAAAGACCTTCACAAAAATGGGCAGTGGGCTCAGTCAGGTCTCATAGGGTCATATCTCCTGTGTCTTGTCAAAGTCTGGCACATAACAATGACACGGTTAATTAAAAGCCAGGGAAGAGGGTCACTACACACGCTAGCTCCTTTCAGTTTGCTGGAAAATGCATTTATTCTTCATTAGCTTCACACGGCACGTGTCAGCCGTCACTGACACCTTACTTTCCCCTTCATTTGTGCTCTGTGCACAAATGCAGCCATTAATCACTGTTATTACCCTGTAATTATTTTACCGATTCGGTCAATGAGAATATTTGAGAAATGATATACGCATTCAAATAAGTCTGAACAGGTTTTGACAGCATCTAATTCATCACCGTGTACATTTTAAGTGACTGTTTGCCAAACGTTAATTTTCCAGATGCAGTAAATTAGGCTTGATACGTTTTTGGGAATTATGTTTTTTAGGTTTGCTGTATAAAAATGGACAAAGCAGTGCACAGATAAAAACAGCAGTAGCAGCCATGTTGAAACATAAAATATGTTTATAATATCTATCCATCAGATTATAGTATTAATACAGCCATACAGTGTCAGAACCCACATTAGTAGGACTACTAAAGACACAGGAACTCTAACAAGTTACAGACAGAAGGTGAATATAGATGTACAGTCTGAGAAAAAATCAGAGCATGTAAATCTATTGTAGTAGACCCCAAAAATGACATTCTGAACATTGAAATCAGCACAATACATACCATTTCAAAGAGATGGTTCTTCAAGGGTTCCTTAGTAAAGACAATGGTTCTGTCTAGAACCACGAGCACTCAAAAAAAACATCTGCATCTGCTACTTTGCATGGTAAACCGGTTCTTTAGACTGACGCAGAATGTGGTGTTCTTGGTTCTGCTATTGTTACAGTGACAAGCCTGTAACAATAGAAGAACTCTTTTTCAAGCTATATGGAGCTATAGGTCCCACTTTAGATTAAGTGTCTATAATAACTATAATTACACAATAACTGTGTGCACTAATGGAACTACCAGATGACCACTAACACATTACAGACTTGTGCTTGACTGGCACAGACTACACATTTTGCACATACACAGGTGATTCAATGTATCACTTCTATATAAGGACCAATATTATTATTATTGTTATTATACTGCATTATGTACACTATGTATGAGACATGTATAATGTATTAAGGATGCTTGAGTCTGTTGGATATTAGTGTTTTTGTATCAATGTGTATGTATACAAGTGTGTATAATTTCACCATGTGGGAAAAACTGCATTCCTAGAACAGAACCTGAATTGTATGCATTTACGACCGGGTCGGAGCCCCTGGGCGAATGTTGCCATCAGGGGTCTACAGGTTATAGGTCAAAAGTAATTTGGAGGAAATCTGACCCATCTGGTAAAACTGGACAAGGACACATTCTTCTTACATTAAGGGTGTGGTGACACGGTGTATATAAACTCTGTGACAAGTTTCTTTCTTTGGACTGTCTTTGGACGAGAGCTGTGAGTGAACTGCAATCGCCTTGAAATAAACTACTCCAACATCTCCAGCCTTCGGTCTCCTGACTCTACCCTTCTGTGCAAGCCAGAAAAGAAACAACAAGTCTATAATTGGGTGCTAATGGACAATACTGCCAATACCGTATGCATACTGTACATATGTTCTGCTTAGTCTAAAGTATAAAAATAATAATACTGGTCCTTATTTATGAGTTTTTGTGCCTCTTAGTAATATGAATTTATATTATAGCTGTTTGTACTTGTAGTCTGGGAGGTGCAGAGTAAGAATTTCATTGTACAGTGCAACTGCTTGTTTCTCTGTGCATACGACAATAAACTCTTGAATCTTGAATTATTTGCTCAGGTGGATTACAGAAGTAAGGCTTATGTAGATGCATGTGTCTATCAGCTTCGTCTTTGCTCATGTAATTACGCAAGTGTGTCTTGATACGTCATGTATAACAGCCTGTATTCTGTTATGTAATTACACTTGTGTAAAGGGGGAACTAGTGTTTATACAGGAAGCGTGTTATTACCTACATTTTGTACACACATGTATAATTACATAAGCTGTTCTACTGTAATCCACCTGCTACAGTGGCTACATCACCAGTAGTTACATTGTTTTTACAAGAATTGTTAATGTGTAACTACACAATTGTTAGAGGGTACTTAATATAAAGAGGAGCTGAAGCATACAATACATTCCCCCACATTCTCCAAGCATGCAAATGGTTCTTGGAGAGTTCATAGTTCTATATAGCACAACCCTCTTTACCAAAGAACCCTTAAAGAACCTTTTTTTAAAAGGTGTAGCAGTAAACACTGATAGAAGATGAGCCATATACTGTGATATACGGATGCTAATATCGATATGCTAATGTTGAATGTCTTTCAACTCACCTCGCCACATGACTGATGACAGGAGCGAAGTTGGTCGGTCCATAGAGCTGAACCGTCTTAAGGCTCTGGTGATACGCTTCTAGAATGCCTTCCATGCCGTTGCAGTATGGATTATCTACATTACCATTCTTCAACCAGAAGCAAGAGATCAAACAAATAGGAATTCTATTAGATTATTAGAACATTAGGATTTCTATTTGATTATTAGAGTATTAGGAATTCTATTAGATTATTAGAACATTAGGATTTCTATTAGTTGAAGATAGGGACAATAATGTAATTCGTGAAGGATTTGGCCTATTAAGCAAATTCAAGAGCAACACACAATAACAATAGCAACACACTGCATGGCCAGGTATATAGAGGATATGCATGTGACATCACAGCTGTCGTGGGTCACTGCGGTTGCACCCACTGAGTGGCAGAAAGATTAACTGAGTGGCAGCATTAGTGTTCAGCATGACTGCATTGAACACAAAAGCATCCAAATTGGGAAACGACGTTGTGTGATTGACCGTACAAATAGATTCTACATGAAGTCAGAGGTCTTTACAGACTTCTGAAAACTAAAGAAAAGCAAAAGCTTCCTATTTGCCAGCTTCTTGATTCAATTTCCAACTTAGATTGTGCAGCAGGTGCATTCTGGCCCTAACATTCAGCTTCTTATTCGAATTTCCTCAGTCCACCTTAAATTGTGCAGCAGGTGCATCCTGGCCCTGACATTCAGCTTCTTATTCACAAGCTTCTTGTTTGGATTTTCCAGTTTCATAACAGTATAAGGCATGAGGCGCCAGACCTTAACTGCTGCACCTTTTAAGGTGGAATTTTTGAACAAGAAGCTGGCGAATAAGAAGCAGAATGCACCTGCTGCACAATTTAAGGTGCACTGAGAAAATTCAAACAAGAAGCTGGCAAATAAGAAGCTGAATGTTAGGGCCAGAATGCACTTGCTGCACACTTTAAGGTGGACCGGGAAAATTCACACAAGAACCTGGCGAATAAGAAGCTGAGTTTCATATTACCTATGAATCGCTGCAATTTAAAGAAACAACTGGAATCCAGGCTCAGTAATAGACAGTGTTAGCTTGCCAAAACACACCCAGTTTTTCTTATAAGGGGAAAAGCAAGCTTAGACAGTTAGCCAGATAACTTTGTAGCTTTGGAAGTTATACTTGAAACAGAGAAACAAAGAAGTTAGATTTTGCTGTTGAGTTCTGCCTTTAATTTCAGCAGATTATCGCTTGTTTCATTCCCGGTTTTGGCAACTTCCCTCATGAACACAGCCTTGTTGTGGACTGTTTTGCTGACTGTGGGGGTGAATTCCGGAGGGAAAGTGACCTCAATGCATATCCTCTATATATTAGCAGGTTTTATCGTTGCAGTCACATGAAGAGATGGACAATGCAGATTGGTACCAGATTAGCACAACACACATTTATCCAGGAATTACTTCAACTACTGAACCTCATTAGGGAAATCTAACTCAACCTGAATATTGTCGCTGTCCGGTGAAAAACATGTATCGCCATTTTTGTTGTTTTTAACTTTTATGCATCATTTGAACACAGTAGCTGCTGTTTACACTGTGTGAAAAAGCCCTGATGAATGGACCAACAGAAATGACCCAAAACAGCTCGAAAATGTCTGGTTCTATTGACTCACATTAAAATTAAATGAGGTTTTTACCCTCTCCTGTAAAGTTGCAATATTGGAGATACTTTTTCTTTGCACAGTGACGATCTATAATTGCTATATGTCAGTAATACACCATATGCCTGCTATACTATGAGTGAATGCAGATGTGGAATAACATATGGAAGAGTTCAATGGACCTATACTGTCAACACTTTGCCCACTGTACGGTTCCTGAAATAAGCAGTTTTAAAAGAGTTGAAGCCCTCCATGGGTTGTATAATATGTAAATGAGTTGACACATTGTGGACCTCATTAGTGGATTTATGCTGATGCGCCACAATATTAACACAGGAGAGGAAATGGGCGGAACGAGGGAGAGAGGGGAGAGAGGGAGACAGAGAGGACTAATTGAGAGTGTTCAGGTTCTGATGAGCTGAGGTTTTAGTTCACACATATTATGAATACTGAAATGAACATAATGAGCAAGTCTAATGGAGCTTCAGAGACTCTTATTTACACATTAAAGACAAACACTGAAATAAAGCTCAGGATGGGCACATGCACTGACCGTGTGAAGCTTGGAGACATTGTGGCTTCTTTAGAAATTTTCTCTCTGTTCACTGCAATTTTACATCAACCAGCTAACACATTTACTAACACCAGATATTATTACATCATATGGTGTCGTAATATTTACAGGTGTAGGGATGTAACAGAATACAAGTACTGGGATTACAGAATACAGAAATAAGGGATCTGTATCTGTATTCAGTCCAGGTTACACTTTGTAAAGGCAGAATACTTTAAGAACACTAACTCACTAAATTGAAGACATACATTATATGATCCGTCCACATAATCCAAAAAATGCGCCCCCCCCCCAAAAAATCCACCTGATCCCTAAATGATTATATCAGGCTTTACAGAGCCCCAGCAGTGCACTCGCACCATATTTGAGCTTGTTTTTTCCTCCTGACTCAGTAATGCTTATAATGTGAACTAAACTCTTACATGTTTCAGTCTTTTGGCCCAGTGGTAGATTAAACAGTTGAAAGGTTTGATAAAAAGTCTGGACCATACTCTTAAAAAAAGGTGCCCAAGGGATTTGGAACGATACTAATAGTAGAAACACATTTAATTCCCTACAGAAACCTAAACTCGATTTGCCTTAATTTGAGTACAGTCATTTCAGGCATAATAATTTCAAAAAATACAAAGCAAAAACTTCATAACTTTGAATGTAAATGAGTGTAAAGAAGTTTTATTTCAAGTACTTTTGGGGCATTTCTATTGGTCCATTCATCATGATATTTTACACAATTTTCTTATAATATAGAGTAAAAAATGGAATTTGTTTGGACGACAACAATATACTGAGCTACTTAAATAAACTTGCATTTTAAAAAACCTCTAAAAAAGCAGTTCTGTTTTAGAAATAGAAGTATTTGCAGTTCTCTTAGTATCAGAAATCAGTTACATAAGCATAAAACTCTTTAGATTGAAATGTCTTTCAGATTATCAAAAACATGTTGACTGATACCGTATGTGTAGAAAGCTCAACATTCCACATGCACTGTACACAGGAGATATCACATGAGTCAACATTAGCAACGTCTCTAAAGCCTCTGTTCACAAAGCCTTGCGAGCACATTCTCCTCTCCCAGCTCCACTAACGCTCTGGGATTTTCAGCGCATTGCAGACATAAAAGAGGACAAACAGCGTTCTAAGGCTGGCTGTAAAACTGAGGCAGAAGTGCTTAAAGACGGTGCAGTAGTTACCAGGGGGAACTCGTGGGACACTCTGCCATCAGGGGGCAGTTTGGCTCCGAATCCCAGCGCAGGGAACATCTTATCACTGTCATAGTCCTGAATGATCTCCCCAACAGCCTTCAGCGCCATGGCATAGGCGTTCATCTGATACGGGTTCATATAGTGCAGAGATGTGGATTGAGATGGGTTCCCTTAAGAGTGCAAAAGCAGAAAGAAGAAACGTCATTCGCTCAGCAGAAACGAGGGGAGGTAAAAAACACTTGGGTGATTCAAAGGGGGAAAATCATGCAAACCTCTTTGTTTCGCCTTAAAGAAGTAGTTTAATCAAGTGTGCTAACATGGCTAGCAGCAATAAACCACCAATCCGCACGACTTTATTTGGGTTTCATTTTCGGTTGTATTTCATTTTCGGTTGTATTTCATCTCTACTTCGGAATCTCTGGTACCAGTCTTTTTTTACTCTCTCTGTAGATCTAATATAAGGTGCCATTTTCAGTTTCATAATGTAGAATATAAACAGAATTTGTTTGGACAGAAACAATATACTGAGCTGAAAACTACTTTTTAAATTAAACAATGATTCTAAAAAATAGTTTTGTTTCGGAAATAACAGTATCTGCAGTTCTCTTAGTAGCAAAAATCAGTTATTTAAGCATAAAACGCTTTAGATTGAAATATCTTTCAGATTATAAAAAAACATGAGTTAATCTAAGGGACATGGCGAATGCTCAAACTAATTAAAATAATTAAAATAATTAAAAATAAACCTGAACTAGTTTATGCAGTATAGGTTCAGGTCAAGTATTTTTCATATTATTGTTTATTGTTATTTTGTGGCTCTCGGCTACATTATAAGGCCTTTTCCACGTGTACACGGGTAATTTTAAAACGGGCAGTTTTCTGGTTTTAAAAAAATCTTTGTCTAGTCGAAAACGCTAAACACACTTTCAGAGTCAAGAGCAGCCAAACCATCAGATGGCGATATAACCCCAACTCTAAAGCCATGTTGGCTAATTAGAAGCCTGGCTGCCCAAACCATGCACCACCGGTCACTGTATGTTTATGTGTAAAGACGTTAGCCAAGTTTAAGCTAGCACTGTTTTGGTTATGTCCGCCGTGTCATTACCCGATTTGGACTACGCATGCATGAAAATCTACGTCATTGCTGCTGCTGTTTTACGACTGCTGCCTGACTGCCCGGCTTAGACAATGCACGTGTGAGAATGATTCAAGATAGTGTTGTTAAATATACAATATTTATAATATTTTAAGCATATCTAATTCACAGGCCTACTTCAGACAAGAACATTCAGCTCTCCGGGCCATGACTGCTCTCTTGTTGTATTTTTAAAACATATCAGAAATATTACAGGTTATTTAAACAGAGTTACAATAAAAACCAATGGTCAACATTCCAATAATTTAAGTTATTTTGTTAGTTATTTCAGCCAAATGAGAATTTATTCTTACAGAAAGAAAGACATCATAGTTAAATACTTAAAATAGAACAATATGACCTATAATTCGTAATGAATAAATACCTTTCTGTAAGGAGAAAGTAGCTATAACCTGTATTGGAATGAGGGTTTTATTACCTGGGACAATATATCAAAACCAGGAGTGAAGGGTTAGGGCTGTGCAGGTTATAAATTCATTCAACACCCAAGACTGACATATTTTACTCACTATGTGGAAAGAATTAAATATCCATAATACAGTGAAGAGAGCAAGAAGGCACGGTGGAACACTAAGCTTTTCATTTTTCACAATACTTAGAAAAAGAGGACGTAAAACGAAGTAAAAGCGACACTGGAAAAGACGTTCATGTGTTACGCATGCATAGTCCAAATCGTGTTTCCTGTTGAAAACGGGTAACAACACGCCATTGCACAAAACCACCTCTTGCAAGCAAAGGAGAAATTGGCGCACACTCTGACGTCACACATAACGGTGCACACTCGACGTTACAAGCCAAAAACTCAGTTTTCCCCGTCTACATGACAACACTGAAAACGAGTGTTCTGAAAATCTTCAGCCCAGGAGGAGCTTTCCAAAAGCTCTCTGTGTGCAGTGACCTAAAAAGATGGTTGCGTCTGCACGAAAGGCCAAAACACACAGAAGAAGCTATGTTTTTAAAAAATGCCCATGTACATGTGGACAAGGCCTAAATGAGCTTAAGTAACGAATGACGACGGTTCTAATTGATGGCTGTTTACTTTTATTCACTGTTAGCAACGCTAGGCTGGAATACTGTCCACAAACGACACAAGACACTTACTGTGTTAGATATGTTGGATATAAATTCAGGTTTTAGAATAAAAGACACTGTAGAATCCTTCAAGATGAAATGCCAGCATTGCTAGATGATGGTTATTGCTAAGCTTCTATGCTATAAAGCTGTTGGCTCTTCCCACACAGATATTCGGGTGGTGTACCTGCAGTTCCTATTCTAACTGAACAGCTCTGCGTATCGTTTAACCCAATCAAAACTGATTAACAAACAAGTGTCCTAGAAAGAAAGGCATGAGCACATAATGTCTAGTGAAGACTTGATATACAGTGCCACGAGTGCCTTATTTGCCTCCTCCTGATTTCCTGGGCTCAGATCCCCATGTGAAATGTGATATAGGACAAGTGAGTATGAGGAAATATGAGCACATTTTTTAAACAGCTATTTCATATATTATAGGGCGGGAAAAAACTTTTGCACTACATACAGTATATTACCAGTGTGAAAAAGTAATTGCTGCCCTTAAACTCAATAACTGGCTGTGCCACCTTTAGCAGCCACAACTGCAACCGATTGCTTCCTATAACTGGAGATCAGCCTTTTTCATATTGCTGTGCACAAGTTCTGGGCCACACTCTTCTTTGCAGAGTTGCTTTAATTCAGCCACACCGGAGGACTTTCAAGCATGAACTGCCCATTAAAGCTCCTGGCACAGCATCTCAGTGGGCTACAAGTCAGGACTCTGACTCGGCCACCCCAGAACCTTCATTTTATTTCTTTTGAGCCTTTTAGAGGTGGACTTGGATCAATGTCTTGCTGCATGAGCCAATTATGCCTGAGCTTCGCATCATGCAGACCAATGATCGGACATTCTCCGGCAGAATGTAGACAGCAGAACTAATGGTTCTATCAATTGCCGCAGGTCGCCCGTGCCCTCATGTCCATACTAAACACAGTTTTAAGCTTCAGTGTTGGTTTTTGCCAGTTTTGTGTCACGCCAAGCCTTCTGCAATAATATTCTGTGGACAGTTGACTCAAAAGTGGAGTTTTTTTGGGGGGGGTGAGGGTCATGTTACATCTGGTGTACGGCTAACACAGCACTCTACAATAAGAACATCATATCATCATAACATACTGGTAGTAGTACACGGCACTCGGGGGCGAGTAACACAGTTTGAGTGTTTTGTGAATGCTTCTAGGGACATATCAAATGTGAGTCTTGTCTTTGTGTTGCTCTTGGCTAGCAGTGGTTTCGCCTTGCGACTCTCCCGTGGATAGAATGTTTGCCCGGTCTTTCTAATGGTGGAATCATGAACACTGACTTTGTTTCTGAGACGAGCGAGCAATGCTCATTTGGGTACTTTTATGGCTTACTGGAGTTGTCACCATGCTCTTGCTGGGATTTCGGTAGACTGGCCACTTCTAGGAAGATTCATCACTGTTCCAATTCTTGTCCGTTGAGATAATTGCTCCCACTGTGGTTTGTTGGAGTCCCAGAGCCTTAGGAATGGCGTTGTAAACCTTTCCAGACTGCTTTTTAAAATGATTTTCTTTTTCATCTATTCCGGAGTTTCTTTGGATCATGGCATAGGGAGCTGCTTGAAACTTATTTAGCCTACTTTATATTACTGGAAAGGTTCCTTTTAATACGGTGGCCGAGAAGTGCAAAACAAATTAACATTTCATAGAAAAAAATTGCAAAAACAAAAGCAAATTTACAAACAAAAAAAATGACATTCAAGAAAACAAAATTACCAAAGCAAAAACAATTTTACAAGCGCAAAAAAAAATTACACTTCAGAAAACAAAATTACAAAAGTAAAAATTTACAAGACGTGAAACACTTTTACCAGTACCGAAACAATTATATAGAAAGGGTAGGTCTCACACACAGGAAGTGCTTGTTGCAGACCCTTGTCAATCAAACTGTTTTGAAGAAAGAGACGAACAGGCGACGTCTAAACCACTTGGAGTTGGAAATGTTAACGAAAGTGAGTGGGCTGTAATGCCAGCTATAGTGGATAACCAGTGGTTTATAACCAACTCCAAGTGGTTTAGACGTGGCCTGTTCGTCTCTTTCTTCCGTCTGCTCTTTTAAAAGCTCTAAAAACCTTCCACGGGATAAACAAAAGTGTGCCAGCTGGCTAAAACGTGTGCCACAAAATGGACAAAACATGCTTTAGCGTTGTCACGACTCCACTCACTCTACCACCACGTAACGGTTTGTTTAACAAAGGCCCGCAACAAGCACTTCCTGTGTGTTAGACTTACCCTTTCCGTCAGAATTTGCAGTTTGTAAAAGTGTTTCGGTGCTGGTAAAAGTGTTTCATATCTTGTAAATGATGTTTTTACTTTTGTAATTTTGTTTTGTGAAATGTAATATTTTTTGTGCCTTTGTAAATTTGTTTTTATTTTTGTAATTTTGTTTTCTGAAATGTTAATTTGTTTTGCACTTCTCGGCCACCGTAATTTAACCCTTAGAACCCTACACTCTAAGAAATGAAACAGCTCTGTTGTTGTTGTTGTTGACTTTACTTTATAGTATATATACACAAATTTATGTGAATCAGCTAAACTGAATTAGTTGTGTTGTTTCAATGCAGTTAAGTGAATTGTTGGATTTGCTTTAAAGTTGTTTGTTTGGTTGATGTAATCTACCAAATATCGTTCCCATTGGCTCCTGGCATCATCTATTTGCATATTGTTTTACTTTTTTTACTCACCATCTTTGTGTTGTCTTTTCCCTGGCCTGCCTTCCATTGTGTGTTTCCCTCTTTCTTATATTCCACAGTTAACTGCCGAGCCACATGGCTCTTGGCTGTAAGTGCAAGTTATCATGCACTCTACTGCTGAGTGTAATTCTATGACAGCTCAGTAGCACAGAAGCAACTTGATGTAGATCTGACTTAAACCAAACGTCTTCCAACATTTTCTGCTTTAATTAGTAGAACATAACCACATTAAGTTAAACATCAGTAATACACAAAATTATCAGTTCAGTTATTTAAAACTCATATGTGATTTATTTGAATTCACTGAGTACACATTCCTCAAAAGAGCATCTTAAAAGCTACTTAACACAGTTGCGTGGGACCGGTTGACATACCATTTTTAAGTTAATCCAACATTTATTTTTTGGAATAAGTAAGCCTGTGCTTTGTAGGCAGTCTGCATGGCTCGATGCTGTGCTTCATAAGTCCGGAAAGGGTTAACATACAGATATGCTAGACCTACATATTGTTTTTGCAAGTTAACCCTTTCCTGACTTCTGATGCATATGGCAGAACCATGCAAACTGCCTACAAAGCACAGGCTTACGCTTCTGAGGGATAAGTGTTGTTTCAATCCAACAGGGTTTAATTAACCAGTTTGGTTAACTAGTTGATTGAGTAGCTAAGGGGCAGTTACATTACCACACAGGGCCAGTTGGTGTTGGATAACTTTGTTTCCTTCAATAAATGAAATGACCATTTAAAACTGCAGGGTTTACTCCGGCTTTGTCTTTATAAGCTCCCCCGACAAAAAGTTAGTCACCTCTGTGATTTTCTGGGGGTGTTTAATTGCAAGGAAACGGGTACTTTGGTTGAGGGTTCAGTAAATTTGAACCACAATGCTGGACAAACAAGTTTTGCCTTTTGCTCATCATCTTACCGAGGAACGTAATATTCCTATCCCTGTATTCCAAGATGAAAATTTTCAGCATTCACAGGCCTGCAAATGTGACTGATTGGCTTGATGAACATCTAGGAGCATTCACACATCTGGACTGGCACTGCAAAATCCCCAGATTTGAATCCTCTTGAAGGTCTGTGGGACTACCCAGAACAATGAGTAAACTCCAGGGACGGCATCCACCAAATCTGGCCCAACTGTGCAATTCTTTGATTCAAGAGAGGCTGAACACTGATGTGGCCTACATCCAGAAGCTTGTCCAGTCCATGCCAAATCCAATCACAGCTGTTATTTGTGCTTGTGGAGGTATTACACACTATTAGGTACGGTTTAGTCATAGGTGACTCATTTTTTGTCCGGTGAACGTATAAAAGCAATTATTTGTATATTTTTTTATTCCAATGGAGAATCTCCATTCCGAATGCAGTGTAGTCCAGGGCTAGGCTTAACCCCTGTTCAAGAAAACTGACCCTCAGTGTACAGTAGCCTAAATAGTCTAAACAGCATCTCTGAGTTAACATTCATCTCTATGAAGTGCATTCAGCTTAACTTGCCATCGCTAAGTGCATTCTGTGAAGCAACCATAGACAGTTAGTAAATAAGCACAGACAGAATTTGGTTTGCACAGTCGGTGGCCATTTGCCTGCAGAAAGCCTTTACCCACTGCCTAAAATGCTTTACTAATTGCATATATGAGTTTTGAAGCTTTCAATTGATTAGCGAATCTAGGAGGAGGTAAATAAGAAAAGAGCATGAAAACACTGAAGAAATCCTCACCGTTAGACGCTGTGAAATCAATGGCCACGGTGAAATGGATCTGAGTGCTGAAAAACAGAGGCAAAAGGGGAATAAGAGGGAGAAGAGAGAGAGAGAAGAGGAGAAATGAGAAGAAATAAGAGAAAAGCCACAGATTTCAAATCGAGCACTGCGCGCAAAGGCCAGAAACAATGACGAGGAGAGATTGCATCGAGCTCATGCAGTCCAATTCATCTCCAAGCATAAACTCTCCATTTCTCCCGCCACTGCCTCAGCACAGAGACCATCTGTCTGAACAGCAAGCGCAATCAGCGGCTCCCTGCGGGTGTGTATTGTGCTGCTCCTCGCTCACCTGCCATACACTCCCTCCCCAATACGTCCCAACAACCCTTCAGAAGCAGCTGTAGAGAGAAGCTGCTCTACTGCGACCATCAGTCAGTTTTATCGTTTTCGTTATCGTTTATTTATATATAGCACCTTTCCCACGATCAGGAGCGCTCTACAGACACCCAGCATCAAACAGGAAGCAGTTCTAGACTGGACAGTGAATGCTATATACCACTTGCAGCAGCATGTTTAACCCACAGGATTTGCAGTGATTGCCAAACAAATAAGCATGGTGTATTTCAACTAGGGTGGCCACACGTCCGGTTTTAGGCTGGACACTTCGTTTTATCAACTCCCAGTCCTCCATCCGGCGCAATACCTGGACGCACGGCCGTTAGTCCTCTTTTCAGGATGATTGTTCACTCGCAAACAATATGATGTGTGCCATTAGCCCACATCCGTGTCAAAAGAAATGCCTTGCATTTCACTGGTTTAACAAAGTCATCTGACATTGTAATGCTAGTCAATTAATAAGCTCCCGTCTGACTCACAAATGCCATTCCACCCACTTAGGTAAGTAAAGCAATCATTTATGTGTTATATGGGTTAGGTTATGATTTTAATTCTGCTGTAGTATCGTGCCCGACCCCCCTCCCCTCATGTCCTCCTTTTGGGGGTGGGATGTCCACCCTAATTTCAGCCCTATCTATTCCTCACTTTTAGCTCACTGAAACCAGCAGAAAACAGTGATGCTGCAAGAGGAGATTCTGAGCTTTCAATCAGCACCACATCCATAGTGTGCATAAGGAGATATTTTAACAGCAAGGTATGTGGCCTACTACATAAAAAGTCATTTGGTACTTTTTGCCATTGAGATCAAATATGAACCTATTAGTGCAGAATGTAAATGGCATGTAGTTACATATTACACTCATCATCAAAACAGTAGTTGCACAAATAGTTGCACACATAACTCCATGCCAAGATGCCTGGCAACTCTACAACTCCATGTCGAGATGTTTGGCATGTTGCATTAGCAAACATGGATCCCTGACGCCATACTGAGAGACACTACTTCTGTATGTGTATGTCAATAAATATTGCCCATATCAGTCTACATTTTAGAATAGCATTGCAATCTGACACTTCCCTCTGCGTGCAGCTATTCATTAGATGATGATTGTATGTAACTAATTTTTCTAATGCTATTAATAGGCTATGATAGGCTACCATTTCACCTTAAATAGTTGTACTCTTCCATCATTGCACTCTGCAGTCATAGGCTGGAGGTTAGCCTTGTGAATGGAAGGTCGCCGGTTCCATTTCCTGAACCAACAGACCATAACTAAAGTACCCTTGAGCAAGGCATCTGACCCCCAACTGCTCTCTAGGCGCTATGTATAGGGCTCCTCACCACTCCGGGCAAGTGTGCTCATTGCTCCCTAGTGTGTGTGTTCAGTAGTGTATGTGTATGTGGGTGTTGCACTGCACATATTAAATGGGTTAAATGCGGTAGACAAATTTCTCTGCGTGCAAGCACAAATGCTAAAATGGTTCCAAATTCTAATTGTAATATTCTACATTTATATGGTGCAGCGGTTTCACTCTGCTGCCAGAATAAAGGCAAAGGGCAAACGTGAATACAGTAAGAAGCCAACTTCAGCTTTGTTGCAGTTCCAGCCTAAACGCCCCAAAGCCAAGCTGCTTGTGTGCTGTAGCCTGAATCTTAAGTTTCCAGCTTCTGCCACAATGAACCGCAGTATCCTTTACAAGGAAGACTCGCTGCTTGTGTCAGCAGTATCAGTAAGGTTAGCGCTGGAGGTCAGCAGACTACACTGGACAGAGCTCATGGGAGAACTATGGATCAGCCTACGAGCAGCTAACTAACAAAAGCAGCAGCAAAGTACACATCCACTCAAATCTAGATGCAACATAGTGGTATGCGAACGAGCGGCTACAGCTGAGTTGGCAGATAGAACAGCCGATCATTTCTTTCAGTCCAGACAGGGTTTTTACAGTTTGGTGGGCTTCACAGGTAACGATTTATTTCTTGATTATTACCGGGATGGAAAGAAATATACAGAAATAAATGTTTCTGAAATAAATCACCTACTCCACCATCAACGGACAGTCAGACACAAGCACATACGCGGTTTACTCAAAGCTGAGAGGACGACTGAAAATATGTAGGAGATAAATAAGTTTTACCAGCCTAAAGCTTTCTTCAAGTCTTCAACAGATCTCAAATCGGCCTGCAAAAGGCAATTTGTGGCAACACCTGCAAAATCGGCCTCTATCCACCCCCCCCCAGCTGAGCGCCAGTCTCCGGACAGCAGGAGCTGTAGCCCAGAAGCTGATTGCAGCTGCTTGTCCAACAGAGAGCCCGCGTGGATCATGGTTTATTCCATTCACCTGCCTCAGCCGGCTCTGCCCACGGACTCCGCTAACCAGCCATTACAGATTTATGAGGATGTCTGCACTCGCCGCAAATGCACACCACTGACAGCTGTCCAGAGACGCGGTGTAAAACCTGTCAGTTTGAGCCAGCAGGGATTAGAACTGAAAACATACTGCGCGTATCTCAAAGACACAGTGGTGTCTAGCTGCTACTGTGCAAGGGTTTTTTTTTTTTATACCAAATGCTTCGCTCAGCCTTGGGAAAACTGTGTATCCGAAAATGCTGTTTACTTCTCCCTTTTGGCAGAACATTTGGTTCAAGACTTGTTCCCAAGTTATGAATGCGGTTTGCACATTATTCAAGGCAGCTCAATGCAGCGTTTGTGAGAGCAGAGAGTTCTCTGAGGGAACTGAAGGCATGCCGAATCACCGAGTCCAGCTCTAGTTGTGCCGGGCAGAGCTCGCAGGGCCAGTGACAGACTATAACAGCAGAGCTGAGGTCTCTGGAAAGTCAGTCATTTTTGTCCTGTTGAAAAGAACTATTCCCTATTATTTGGGAAGTTTTGTATTTTGTCCTGCCAGTTTCTTGTCGAGAATCCATAAACCAGACGGAGTGCTGTGTAAAAGACAGAGACAACCTTTTCATTTGTTTCATTCCCAGTCAAAATGGTCAGAATGGTCAGAAGAAACAGGAAACATACACTCGACGTCACAAGAATAGTTGCACCCAGAAGGAATCAACTGGCAGGAATGAAGCTTGGTGGGTAGGTTTGACATCATGAGACATGCGAATGATTCAAGTTTCACACTCAGCTGCGCATGTGACCTAAGCAAGGACGGGCCTCATCTCTGTTCCTGACCCGGACCCAACAGCCACAATTGCAGACATTCAGTGAGCAGTGGTGCCCTCCATGAGTCATCCTGTTAGTACCAGCACCATTGGAAGACGGCTGCACGACGCAGCACTACATACACACAGACCGTTCCAACGACTGCCCTTAACACCACGTCAACATCACCACAGACTGCAATGGTGTCGTGCCAGACTGTCATGGAGTGACTCAGAATGGCAGCGGGTCAACTTCAGTGACGAGTCCCGCTTTTGTCTTAGTGGAGATGACCAACTAATCCGTGTGTGGAGGCACCGTGGTCAGCGCCAAGATGAGTGGTTTGTTTGCAGAAGGCCTGGTGTCACTCCATCTCCACCCCTACAGCAAAACCTGGAGGAACTGTGTGAGAATGTTCAAGCTGCATGGAATGGATTATCACAGGACACCATTAGGAACGTCTACAACTCCATGCCGAGACGTCTGGCATGTTGCGTTGGCTGAGAGACACTACTTCTATATGTGTAGCTCAATAAATATTGCCCATATCAGTTTAAATGTATCATCATTTATTGTTCCTGGTCACCTTTATCTTCCTTCCCAATAGCACTGCAATCCCACACCTCCTCCTGGGTGCAACTGTGTTTTCGATGATGAGTTTACAAACAATAATCAAAAACCAGTATCACTGTTTCAGTGCTTATTGACCAAATTAACACTGCTTTAAACTCTCTAAACTGATCTTACAAAACTCCATTCTTGGAAACTTATTGTCCCTTGAGTTTCCTCTTGGACCAATAAGAAAATATAATGATAGAATATCTACAGTAATTGAAAATAATAGAGTAGAAAAAATGAACAAGATGTTACATAAACACAAGATATTCAAATAAGCAAGAACGGAATGTAATTACAATATATACACAAATATACATCAATATATAGAATAGAAATATATGAAATTTGTATTTACAGTAGTGTGCAGTGTAGGGGATGGACAGTGTGAAGTTTAATGTGCAAAATGTGCAAAAATAAATGTACATGAACATAGTGCTGTGCATTTAAGCAGGAGGTATGTATGTTGGTTTGAGGAGGAACTGAATCTGATGCATATTGGGTGCATATTTTCAAGCTGTGCCTTCAGGCTGCTACTGCTGGAATGGTGTAGACTAACTGTAGCTTACAACGTCCAGACAACGTTATCCAGTTCTGACGTCTACTGACATTTAAGCACTGCTCTGAAGTATTTGTACAGGGGGCTTTTTCTATTGCTCTGAGTGCAAGTCGCTCTCTCTCTGGGTGAGTTTGGTTGTGAACTGTTTGCCATCATTACCACACGGTTGTTTTTGAATTATTCACTCATTTCAGCCGGAGCAACATTTCATTTTCCATTATGAAAGTGACATTGTGTGACTCCTGTCTATAATGCAGTGCAGTCAGGCTGACTGTGGCCCACCCCAGCTCCACTTGACAGAGCCATTGAATATCTGTTGATTGAATAGGCAGCTCCTCAGAAAATCATATTAACACTACTTGCTTCTTATTTCACATAACCGCTGTCCAGGACATACATCTTTGGCTTTACTCTTAAAGAGCTCTTAAAGAGAAAAGCTAGAGATGCCTTTTGTTTTGGACACAAGCCTACTTTATGTAGGCCTTCGTCCATCTGTGTAACAATTCATGCCTTAATCACAATACCCTCACCCTAGCTATGTCCAAATATACACCGATCAGCCAGAACTTTAAAACCACCTCAATGTATCTACACTCTTTATCCATTTGATCAGCTCCACTTACCACATAGGTGCACCTTGAAATTCTACAATTACAGACTGTAGTTCATCTGTTTCCCTGTATACTTTGTTACCCTGTTTTTCAATGGTCAGGACCCCCACAGGACCACCACAGAGCAGGTATTATTTAAGTGGTGGATCGTTGTCAGCACTGCAGTGACACTGACGTGATGGTAGAGGTGTGTTAGTGTGTGTTGTGCTGGTGTGTGTAGATCAGACACAGCAGTGCTGCTGGACACCATGGTGTCACTGCTGGACTGAGAATTGTCCACCAACCATAACTATCCAGTCAACAGCGTTCTGTGACCACTGATGAAGGACTAGAGGATGACCAACACAAACTGTGCAGCAGCAGATGAGGTATCGTCTCTGACTGTACATCTACAAGATGAAGCAGCAAGGTAGGAGTGTCTAATAGAGTGGACAGTGAGTGGACACAGTGTTTATACACTCCAGCAGCACTGCTGTGTCACACCAGCACAACACACACTAACACACCACCACCACGTCAGTGTCACTGCAGTGCTGAGAATGATCCACCACCCACATAATACCTGCTCTGTGGTGGTCCTACTGGAGTCCTGACTATTAAAGAACAGGGTAAAAGGGGGATAATACAGTATACAGAGATGGTAAGTGGAGCTGATAGTATGAACAGTGAGTGTAGGTACACGGAGGTGGTTTTAATGTTATGGGTGGTGGGTGTATGTCCAAATGTCCAGGCTAAATTCAGGTTTCAAGATGGTTTCCTGCTACTGTGTTTAGCTATGTAACATACATCTGTGTGAAAAGAAGGAAAGGATTGTTTAACTTTCTGCCATTTTATCACTATAACGTCTCTAACTGTATTTTATTCATACCAGAAACACCATGGTGGGAGTAGGGGTATTTTGGCCCCTCCCGAGGGCAAAGCAACCAGGAAATTCTGTCAGAAGCACAACAGTGATTAGCAATGCTCACTTATCTTCATTCCTAGAGCTTTGGCTGTTCCGAGGCTTTTCGATTATTGCTGATTTCTCTGTGGAGAAAGTCCAGGCCTGCACATTAATCTGCGTTAGAGTGGACATCTCTTATTCTGCAGGCTCGGCTCGAAATGAGAAGTTGCCAGTGGTCGAAAAATTACAATGAGATTTATTTCAGTGCCCGTATTTATGAATGTCACATTGTGTATGAGCTCCATATCTGATTTAGACGGAAGCTGCATGGATAGCGTGCCGGGAACCGCACAGAGCACAGTGTTCTTGGTGAATCTGAGCGTACAGGAACACTGGTAATAAATATGACCTCAGCTGACTATTAGTCATCAATCTTCCTATTGACATGTGACGCATCTCTGTCTCACACTCATATACACAATCCTTAAAGGATTCGGTTGAATGCTCAAGGTCTAGAAACATTACTGTGCTCTGCTCAAGCCATCTATTTGATTTGTTTGGAATAGGTTATGTTATGAATACAGATTATGCTGTTGTTATCTCTCTGAATGGTAAACTGCATCGGCCTTCTGCTAGTACGCTCTCGGTGTAATAGAGTGGGGACCTTTTATGCATTATGATTTCTGTAAAAATAAATATATCTGTTCTTTTACACTTCTTTTGTTTGCTGCTGAACGTGGTTTCTTGCCACGAGTGGGCGATGGTGGTGATAATGGTTGCTTCAACTATTCGCGTGCAGCCATTGTTATGTTTACTCCTTCTTTCATTGGCTACCTGGCCTACGATCTAACCAGGAGCAGAACCTTCAACATGATGGACAAGAGATTAGAGCGCACTGTTGGGAGTGCTACTACTTCATCCTCTCATGTTGGACTGATTTGACTGAACACCACAGTGACTCACTGTCGCCTCTTGAGGTACAAAGTGGTACTACATGACAGGACGTGCCAGGGGTAGCTGGTTAGCATACTAACTTCAGCAGATATCTCTGCAACACAACACATAGGCGTCTTTGACACACCATCAGTATTGATATTTATTCACATAATATATTAAACATTACATGTTTTAATAATAATAATCTTAGTAATAATCTTAAAGGTAAATTGCGTTACCTGAAAATCGTTTTAAGAAATGTTTATCTTAAGTTTATATTTGCACAGGTGTAAGTTTATATGCACACACAGCAGTGCTGCTGGAGTGTTTCAACAATGTGTCCACTCACTGTCCACTCTATTAGACACTTGCCTATCCAAGTGTCTAATAGAGGCTATCCTTTAGCCCCAGCGTAGCCCCCAGCCAAGGTACAAAAACCTTAAGAAAAACATATTTTAAGCAGATGTGACTTTGAATAAGCTACAATGAATAATAAAAGAATTTTAAAAAGTCAAATAAAAAAGAGCATCCAGGAAAAGGACTAACATGTAGCGCGCCAACTTCAGTATATATCTCTGCAACACAATACATAGATGTCTTTGACACACTGTCAATATTGTTATTTCTTCATATTTTGTTGATAATTTTAGTTCATTTTTAAATGTTTTACACTAATAATCATATAAACTGCACCTTCAAGCCATTAACAATTAGTTCAGGTAATGTAAGCCTTTGAAACTGTATTAGCACTCAGGTTATTTCCAATTTAAAATGCGGATTCTTTTTTTTGTTTGTTTGTTTTTTTAAATCATAAGTTTACGTTTGTGCTGGTGTTGGCAACAACTGGGCTATCGTGTAGCCCCAATACAAAACGTCTCTATAAAAACACATTTTCAGCAGATTTGACTTTTCATCTAATACAAATAATTTTATAAAAAAGTTAAGTAAAAAAGAGCATCCAGGAAATGTTGGAGTGTGCTAACTTGAGTAGATATGACTGCAACACTATACAATAAAATAAAAAAGAAGGAAATCCAGGAAATGAACTTTGGTTTGATTCTGTTCTATCCTCAGAACTGAAGTTTGTGGGTCTGTTAATTCATAGTGTGACTCTGAACTGAAGAGACACGTCAGCTTTGAACTTGAAATGGGGAGAAACACACAGACCTCTCTGTTAATTCTAGCCCTGTTCCAGTTTTTCTTTGGTTCTGCCTGGTTCTGCCTGGTTCTGCCGTCCCTCATGTGTTCTCCTGCCATGTGCTTTTGTGGTTGTTTCGGCCTGTGTCTCCTCCCCTGTCCTGCCTCCTTGTCACCTGTGTGCAGTCTGTAACACCGCCTTCTCCTTAGCCCCAGGTGGTATTTACACCCCTGGTTGTTCACCGTGTCTTTGCTCAGTGTTTTGTTCCCCTGCCCGTTTTGCCGTATCTCTGTAGTTATCTTGGTTATCTTTCTGCGCAGGGGTCTTTATTTCTGCTATTTCTAGGATCTTTATTTCTCATGTTCCTCTTTGTTTTGTTATTTTTGTGGGCTTCCTTTGGTTATTATCTTGGATCACAACAAGGCTTCAGACTTGGGCTTGCATCCAGCTTCCTCGTCTCCGTCCTCATTATACCTAAGATATTAGCAAGCCATGTTGTGACTTCACTACTCAGACCAGAAACAGTAAACAGAATGAAAAATGTATTATTATGTGCAATTATTTGTTTTATGGTCTGGTATCCAGTCCTGTAGTCTCTGTCCTGATAAGTTACCTTCATGGCTTCAGTATTTGACATAAATGCATGTGATTGAATGAGGCACAACAAAGAACTGCCACAGAAGCGTACTGGTCCTTGTGTAGGAAGAATAAGTGCCTGAAATATGAATGTTTTATTGCATAAACCGAATTACTTTGTTGGCTGACTGAATTATTTTATGCCCCATTAGTTCAGGACCCTGCTTTAGCCCTTCTGCAAGATACATCACTGACTGGTTAGCCTGACCAGTGAGTTTTACTATTAATGCCATTTACTGATGTTAATTTTATAGTTTAATGATATGTGCGGCAGAATCTTGGCCTTTACTCTGGATTGGTCAAAAACACATTCAGGTGAAGTGCTGTTAGCTTAGAGCTAACATATTGCTATAAATCCAAAGGGATGCTAGCAGAAATTAGCATTACAGTAGAGGCGTTATATTTTACCCCTCGTTTTTATTTCGTTTGGACATTGATGGCCTGAAATGTAGGCCTAGCTGTAATAGTCGAGGTTCTCCACTGGCCTAAAATAAATATGCTGAAGGTTCCATTCAGTGCAGAAGCCCAGCTTTTAACAGCAGTGTTCCTCTAGGTCATTTCTATTCAAAAATGCAATTAAACATTCAACGAGCATGCTGAGAACTGGCTCCGAGTTTGACATTAACCTTTATGACTAAGGTGTGTGAGGCGTTAGCGCCTTAATGGATTAGAAAGAGAATTCTCTCGGAAGTGTCTGCGCCAGTACAGATACCGCTTTTGAGAAGTTGAGTTGTTGAAAGTTGCTGTGGAAAGAAGTCTGGCAGTATTTTCAGCATCAGCACCAAAGGTCAAGAGCTGGTGGCGGGGAATGAAAACGGTGGACACTCCAAAGGAAAAGGTTAAAATCAGGACGTGTTTAAATGCGGCGCATGAGGGACAGCAGTCCGCTGTGGATCGTTTGAGAGTGAAAGGTCAGCCACATCCTTCACAGTTCCAAATCCCTCCACGTCGCTGCCTCTGACGCTCTCATATGTCTCACATCTCTGGAATGCTCACACACCTATGGCTATATTATATATTAATATGTTAATCGTTATCGTAATATTGGCTTTTTCAAATATTGATATTGCAGGAGGCAAATGATGACCATGATGTAAGAACATATACCACAAAGACATATACCATGATATAATGTTAGACTGGTTCAGTACATCTCACCAAAATCATCTATATGATGATCTCCATGGACAATCATCACTCTGCACTTTACATTTAGCATATTTATACTTGCACATATAGACTGACCTACTGTTATATTCATCTATATTGTATATCTGTAGTGTATGTATATATATATCAATATTCTATGCCCTGTATATACCCTGCATCTCTCATCTACCTCAGCTTTACCATAGTGCTATATGGAAATGTGTATATCTGGATATATCATAGTTTTTATTCATAACTTTTTATTACTGTTATATAAATATTTATAATTTATAATGTATATTAGGATAGACAGAGATTTTGTGCTTAGTATTGTATATATTTATTGTCTAATGTATATTTTTTGTATCTAAGTACTGTAAGGGACTACGCACATACGTTTTTCACTCACCTTCACACCTGTGAAAATGTGATGTGACAATAAAAGTCATTTGATTTGATTTGTTTTGACTGAACAATGCCAGAGTAAGTAAGTAATAAAGCATCACCGTCCAATGGAAAGCATGTATCTCTCTATTTTTGTGGATATTTACTTTTATGCATCATTTGAACACAGCAGCTGCCGTTTACACTGTGTGGAAATTCCATGATAAATGGACCAACAGAAATGACCCAAAATTGCTTGGTAAAAAGTCTGGTTCCAATGACTTCCATAGGAATTAAATTGTTTTTTGGCCTCTCCTGTAAAGTTGGCATTTTGGAGATGCTTGTTTTTCTTTGGACAGCGATGATAACTATTGTTAGCTAAACTGTAGGTTTGCAAAGTGTCGCTACAATTGCTGGGATGCTAACCAGCTACTATTACAAACATCAGCAAACGGGCTATGTGAACAACAGAGCAATGTCCTCATCCGTGATGTGACTGAGGTTTTTGCCAGCTTCTTCTATGAATTGTTTAATTCCACCTTAAATTGTGCAGCAGTTACGTTCCAGCACCTCAACTTCATTCATGTTCAAATGTTCCCATTCCACCTTAAATGGTGCAGTTAGGCTACATTCTGGGACTTCTTTCTGCAGTTTTGTCATTCGGGAGTTTTTTCGGTCCACCTTAAATTGTCCAGCAGTTACGTTTCTGTGCCTTAGCTTCATACTCAAACCTTCCTGTTTAACCTTAAATGGCGCAGCAGTACTCCACATTCTGGTGCAGCAATTCAATGCTGGTGCCTCAGTCTACCTGTCCAGCTTCTTGTTCACATTCCACCTTAAATGGTGCAGCAATTACATACAGGCACCAGAAAATCCAATCAGAAAGCTAGGAAGCCGACTTCAGCCTTGGCAAAGTTGACCACCACTGAAACAGGAACGGCTCTCTGAAGTTAACACGGTTCTTCGCCTTTGCCTGATCTAAGAACTTCTCTCTCAGTCTTAGCTCTTCAGATCGTCTCCTCTTTGGCTGTTTCTCGGCCATCTCTCCATCTTAACAATGTGTGGGGTTCAGGACTAAGCCCCTCTATTCCCCCTGTCCTGTGCACGAGTGATGTGTAGTTTAAACACACCCCACTAAATGGATGTTGGTGACCTTAAAGACTCTATAGGCTTACACTTAACAGTTCCAGCTGATGAGATGTCTGAAACAATGCATATGCTGATATACCACATATATAGTGGTATACACATAAGCTTTTGCCATATATATGAATTAATATTAATAAGAAATAAATATTAATATTAATATGAAAATTCATATATATATATATATATTTAAAACATTTTTTCATTTATTTATTTATTTTTTCACTGTTTAAAAGCTCTAATTACCCTTTCAATTTAGTAATTGATGATTCATATTAATACTGATTCTTTGGTTCAGTAGAATTTGCCCAAAATTGTTTTGAAAAAAAGCTTTTTGTATCAACCTTCATTGCAAGTCAAGTTAAGAAAGCTGTTTTATCCTCCTGTAAAGTTCCATTTTGGAGGTGTTTAAGGTGGACTGTATAATTCCATGAGTGCTATTTTATCGGTTGATGTTTTCACTTTTTTAAGCATTAAGATAAACGTAAGGAGAACCTTGTATGAGTAGCCGTGTCTAAACTTTTGACTGGTAGTGTAGCTGTGGGAGCTGTGGGAACACCACTTCTGCCTCTATATCACAGATTCCCACAGTTTCTCTTTACTTTGTTTGGGTTTGGCTTCCATTGTTTGTCACATTTAGAAAAGAGATTGATGAGCAGATGAGATGAGAGTAGCAGCTACATTATCTTGTGTACATGTAAACATAAATATGTTGCAATGTTTCAGTATTGTTCAGCCCTTTCCAACACTGTTCCAGACCGA